>OX387422.1:81111923-82311923 GCA_947563755.1 Lochmaea crataegi | reverse complement strand
CCCATGAGTCGTCAAACCCTACAGTTGTCACAACTGTTTCTTTCAAGGTATAAATACATAAGTAACATTTTTTCTTTCTAAAATATGTAAAGCTCCTTGAATTTGGTGATAATAATTGTGACTTGTATTTAAGATCAAATTACCCTCATCGTCATAAAAAATTATATATTTATTGAAATTCTTCAATTTTTCAGACAACTGATCATTTTTGAAAGAATATGGGCATTTTACTTCCACAAGGGCTTCTTTTTCATCAATTATTCCATCAGGGCTAGCACCAAGAAGTCCGGAATTTGTAAGCCATACTCCAGTTGGTCGAACATTTAAACCATAATCCTGCTTCAAATTGTCTAGAGCATCTTTTTCATGAGTTCTACCCCACTGGATTGCTTTGATACCATCCAAATTGTATTCACCTGGAAAAATAATGAATTAATTATAATAAAAAATGTATGTCAAATTAAACGAAAGTAAGGAAATGCTACATAAAATACTGTTTTTGAAAAGACTACTCAAAATGAGAAAAAATTATTCATATTAAACCAGCAATGAGCAAATTATTGATAACATCAATGATTTAAGAATGTAATATATTTATAATTTATTACTCACCTAAGAGTGTCTTGAACAAACTCACTGGGAATCTGTTTCTCCTGCACGCTGCAATAATATCACCAAAGTTGCTAGCAGTCAATCGAAATTTTCTCACAAGGTACCATTTTTCATTAGACACCTGACCAATAGTGGTCGCAGAGATCTCTTTTATTAACTGATCATCTACAGCACATTTTTCTTTGAACACAGACACTTTATCTGTGGCCTCCAAGAAGTCCTTGGAAGAAATTATATCTTCAATTACCGGAAATCTATTTTCCAGCAAATCTATTGACTCCTCATTCAATAGCCCGGTAAAACCAACAGTATCTCCAAAGCTGCATAGCCTTTCCTTCAATCTGTTGATTGATGCTTCTGGTACCCCACCTTCAAGAGCTGTATAGGGCTTTGGTGGGTAAAGCTCTTCTGCACATTTCACCGGCCCAACGTTCGGTTTAGGTGGTGCGTTCCATGCACATGCTTTATCTGTTACAGATATATTGTAATGCCCAAAAAGTGCCAACGCCGCAATGTGATGGCATTTTATGCCTCTGGGACAAGTGCAGATGGCTTCTTTAATATCACCATTCTTTTCCAACACTACAATAAAATTGTAACTGAATTAATTCCATATTACATTAACAAAGGCAAATGTTATCATACCTATAGATACCTTATAGCTTTTGTCTTTCATACTAGCAAATACTTCCCCTCTGATAATCTGCAAATCAGAGTCAAAGTCCATTTTCTTCACATGACTGGATTCTAAGGCGTTTTCACCCCTTTTAATAATTTTGTTATACAAAAGCATTGATGCTGGAAAGTTTTAGGACATATTTAAAAGCCATTATTTTCTTAACAACAAAAGGATCTGAAAATAAAACAAACAAAAAGGTACTGCAAAAATAAAATAGACATAACCTCAATAAGTTTTAAAGCAGAATTAATATGTTAAATTAACTCACCAGGACAAAAACGAATAAAAACCACTTAGTTAGCACCTTATTCCTTCAACAATATATCTAACTGAAAAGTCTTATTTTATCACATAAACCACGGAAACACTAAATAAAAAATTACTTATGGGGATTTACCATTATCAACAAAATTGTTTGGACGTTTGGAGTCGGTATAAGCTCCGCCCATCTCTGTGACGTCAGACTTAGGCTGTCTATTCTCAGATCTAATATATTAGTATTGAGCCCACCCGCCGCGCGCTGCGATAGTATACATGGAGCACAGAACTAAAGAAATCTGTGACATACAAAAAAAGGGGAAATTATCCCTCAGGATATAGCCCAAAAAAGCAGCAAGAAGAAGAATAACTAAAAGAGCGGGAAATATGAAATAACTAATGCCCGATTTCACCAAACGTCTCGTAAAGTTAGGTAATATCCAAGTCGGATTTAGGAATTTCTAAACGCAATTTACGTTTCACCACGCGCATTTAGAAATTCCTAAATCCGATTTAGGTATTACCTAACTTTACGAAACGGTTGGTAAAAACGGGCATAAGGGCGGGATATTTAAATATTAAATATAAGATGGATATCCCTGAATTATTTCAAAGTGCACATATTTTTTCACACTCAAATGACTGCAAAAAATTCCAATATGTACACCTTGAAATAAACAAAATACAGGAGTGTCTTTATCTTAAATTCGACAAACTGGCTATTTTTGTTAACTATTTTTCAAAAAATGAAATAAGATGAATATACAGTGAGATCCATAAGTATAATTCTACGTAATATATAGTTTATAGTTACATCCTAAAAATAATATATTATTTTTTAATTTTAAAACGGCATTTTTTAAGCATATTTTTATTCCTTACCCTTAAGTAGAAAAAATGTGTCCTTCGCGTTACAAATTTCAATGATATTTTTGGGAACTTGGTTTTTAAAGAAAACTTCGAAGCTGTTCATCAATTTTATATTAAATATATATACATAAAATATATATTATAAATAAATACATATAAAAATCTCGGAAAACAGTTTGGTTTCAGAGAAGGTTTATCATCGGCAGATGCTATCAGTAAATTAGTTGATAATATCACTAAATGTCTAGAATGTAATAAACCTGTCCTTTGCGTGTTCTTGGATCTTGCCAAGGCTTTCGACATAGTTGATCATATACAAATGTTGGGGGGATTGGAGGATGTAGGAATCAGAGGGGCACCCAATAAACTATTTACAAATTATTTGTCAAACCGCATACAAATGGTAAAGGTAAACAATACCCTCAGTAGCGAGAAAGTAGTTAATTGCGGTTTGCCCCAAGGAACTGTGTTAGGTCCAGTATTGTTTACGATATATCTTAATAATATCCTAACCTCGCAGTTTGATGGTAATTTACTAAGTTTTGCGGATGCTACCGCTATTCTATATACTGATGCTACATGGGAGAATTTGAAACTTGAAAATTTGATATATCATCCACTCTAATGATATATGGGTACCATATACCTTTAGTTAGGAGGTAAAATATTGACTTGTTATTAAGTGGTCAAGGACAAACAGTATTATTATTATTATTACCTATATAAAAAATATTTTACTTTTTCCTCTTTATCCTATTGATATATGATTTATGTACTTGCACCTTGATGGGGTCAGACTTAAGAGGTATTCTTGCACATATTCAAATATCTTTCATATTTGGAGTCTTTGCCTGCCGCTATTTTATCAACTTGTTTGCACCAAAAATAGATGGTGCATCTAATTATTAACCTGCAGGCTTTTTCTCCACATGTCTTGTGATTCACACAATTAAAGAGATTAAAATTGACGTGTTTTTTTAATATGTTATACAAGATACCTCCTACATTTTCATAATGACAAACTCTGGGCAATAAATAATAGATGTAGGTCATAGTCTGGTACACCAAAAAACTGAAACATTTACCAGGTGTTTCTAAACTGCTATTACAGTACTGACGAGCATCAATAAAATCATTATCATCAGTATTATTGTTTTTACAAAAGTTTTGCATACATACATTACATTTTAACAGTTTTTTCAATTTTTTTTGAAATATCCACTGATATATGCCACTGAGCATTTGGACACCATTGACCTCTTCAGGATGTTCAAATTTGGAAGTTTGATATCTGGTGTAAATTGAAGATCAACTTCAGGGACTGGTACAGAGGTACTCAAAGCTTCATGAAATGTATGAAGTGCACCAGTTGAAGTATCCTCCTCGCAATTCGAAAATATGGAATGTATTGCCATAAAATTACTGATTACCAGACTTTTAAAAGATGATTGGAAATTAGTAACATTTGGCAAAACATTTCGAGCTTTTTGGCTTCTAACAAGCCCAAAAAAGTTCCTCATTCCTCATTTAATAACATCTTGGTTAATCTAAAATATAATAAAACAATGTTCATTTGGAGAATGTGACATATAACCACACCCTATAAGTAATCTGATTAAATGATATATAGTTGTATCTATTGCAATAAATAAATAATGCAAACCTTATGAAACCCCTAAATGTAAATATGGTCTGTTTTAACGTCGGAACCGTCACCAATTTGTTTTGTTTAAAAGGAAAATATTTCATTTCCTGGATAATGCCAATAGATTTATTTCAAAATTTGCAATGGATCGTCCTCTTAGTAACACCACCTTTTAGAGGTTTGGTCGCAGGAGCTATTGAACAGTTTGTGTTCATACTATCAAAAAGCTCATCCAAAAAAAAAGGATTATGTCAGCAGTATCAGCTGCTGCTGAACAAACAAATCTGAAAAAATATCAAATTAGTTTACTCATACAATTGTACATGTTGAGTAACTTACTCCACTGACTGATCCTTTTCATAAGGGAACCAACTTGATAGCTAAAAACCTGTGTGCAACAAGAGACCTTCATTTTTTTTATCTTGATTTTTACGACATGAGCATCTGTTAGTTTGGGACAGATCTTGATGTCTTCGGCAATATAAAAATTATAAAAATGTTCAATATCTGCCCATGTTGCAACTCTAGCTACCCCATCCGTCTTAAAATGAAGATCCTTTGTCAACATATTGTTGCGAAATCCTTTTAGCAGATGTGGAGGATCAAACAATGGTATTATCTCCTGCCCATCTACCTCAAATCCAAAAGGCACTTTATTGTTTCCTTGTCTTAAGTATGCATCCGATGTTTCCTTAAGAAGAAGGTTAACTGCAGGGGCACAATATTGGTCACAGACAAACTTTAACTGTAATTAATCAATTCAACGATAATCAACGGAAGCACAGGCGAAACAAATAACCACAATTCAAAAGTTGACGGTTAACGAATATTAAAATGTAACAACACTTGTAACTTTCAATAATTGACAGTTCACGTCACAGCACACCCTGCTGTGGTTCACGTTTCCTCCGATTGGGCGATTCTGCCACGTCACGCTACAAATGCGCTCTCAAGTGGGTCTCTCAAATTGTAGATAAGAGTTAAACTGCTAGAGGGTGTGCTGTGAATACAATGGTTGTTTAGTGTTACTAAGGGAAATAAACAATAACGCATTTTAGCGAACAGGAAATAATAATAATAATAATAATAATAATAATAATAATAATAATGGGAACATTATAAATGCCATGCAAAATGGTGAAACCTACAAATATCTAGGATTTCAGCAAGCTAAGCTACTAGACCAAAAGCAAGCAAAAACCAAAATTCGAGGACAGTTCACTCAAAGGATAACTGCTTTATTGAAATCCCAGTTGAACGCAGGAAATCTTGCCAAAGCAATTAACACCTACGCCATACCGGTCCTGACATACTCATTTGGAATTCTGAAGTGGACAAAAACAGAACTGGAAGATATTCAAAGAACAACGCGAACCATGATGACCAAACACAAATGTCACCACCCGACATCATCAGTTATTAGGACCACACTACCAAGAAAAGAGGGAGGAAGAGCTCTAACGGACATAGTTAATTTACATTACAAACAAATATCTCAACTCCAAAAATACTTCATTGGCAAGGCTCAAACATCCAAACTGCATGAGCTGGTCGCGAAAGCAGATAAAGGCTATTCCCCCTTAGATCTTGTAAATCCTGATAATAAACTTGAAATCGTTACAGACTCTGACAAACAGGCAGAGTGGGCCCAGAAAGCGCTCCATGGTCGACATCATCACGACCTAAATCAACCATATATTGACAAGGAAGCATCAAATAAGTGGCTCTCTGATGGATCATTGTTTCCAGAAACAGAAGGATTTATGATGGCGATACAAGACCAAGTAATTACTACCAATAATTACAAGAAATTTATTATAAGGGATCCAAATATCGTGTCGGACAAGTGCAGAAGGTGTCAACAAACAACAGAGACGATACAACACATTACGTCGGGATGTTCAGCCATAGCTAACATTGATTACCTACGCAGGCACAATCAACTGTGCAACATCATTCATCAGAAGTTGGCCAACAAATTTGGATTAGTTAACACCTACACGCCTTATTACAAGTACCATCCGCATGCAGTTCTAGAGAATGCTGATTTTAGACTATACTACGATAGGTCAATTATCACCGATAGACGGGTGACGAATAACCGGCCTGATATTGTGGTTGTGGATAAAAAAGCTAACTCGGTTCTCCTAGTGGATGTCGCTGTACCCAATAACAACAATATTTTAGACAAATACAACGAAAAAATGGCAAAATACACCGATCTTGCAATTGAGGTAGGACAGATGTGGCAGGCAGAGAAAGTAGAGGTGGTGCCGGTCATCGTTTCATCAACGGGACTAATCCCCAAAACTCTACAAGACAGCCTCACCAAACTAGGTCTTCACAAAAACACATACATCGATCTGCAGAAGGCTGCAATTTTGAATACTTGTCACACTGTCCGTAAATTTCTAAATATGTAACTGCTCTGCCTAATCCCATTTGCGTTTACAAACGCTCGGGATAGGTGAACATTACCAGCAAGAGCTGAGCAAGAGTACACTTGAGTTGGAAATAATAATAATAAATAATAATAATAAATATCTAAACTCCAAAAGTTCTTCATTGGCAAGGCTCAAACATCTAAATTGCATGAGCTGGTCGCGAAAGCAGATAAAAACTATTCCCCCTTAGATCTTGTAAACCCTGATAGAAAACTTGAAATCGTTACAGACTCTGACAAACAGGCGGAGTGGGCCCAGAAAGCGCTTCATGGTCGACATCATCACGACCTCAATCAACCATATATCGACAAGGAAGCATCAAATAAGTGGCTCTCTGATGGAACATTGTTTCCAGAAACAGAAGGATTTATGATGGCGATCCAAGACCAAGTAATTAATACCAACAATTACAAGAAATTTGTTATAAGAGATCCAAATATCGTATCGGACAAGTGCAGGAGGTGTCAACAAACAACAGAGACAATACAACACATTACGTCGGGATGTTCAGCCATAGCTAACATTGATTACCTACGCAGACACAATCAACTGTGCAACATCATTCATCAGAAGTTGGCCAACAAATTTGGATTAGTTAACACCCACACGCCTTATTACAAGTACCATCCTCATGCAGTTCTAGAGAATGCTGATTTTAGACTATACTACGATAGGTCAATTATCACCGATAGACGGGTGACGAATAACCGGCCTGATATTGTAGTTGTGGATAAAAAAGCTAACTCGGTTCTTCTAGTGGATGTTGCTGTACCCAATAACAACAATATTTTAGACAAATACAACGAAAAAATTGCAAAATACACCGATCTTGCAATTGAGGTAGGACAGATGTGGCATGCAGAGAAAGTAGAGGTGGTGCCGGTCATCGTTTCATCTACGGGACTAATCCCCAAAACTCTACAAGACAGCCTCACCAAACTAGGTCTTCACAAAAACACATACATCGATCTGCAGAAGGCTGCAATTTTGAATACTTGTCACACTGTCCGTAAATTTCTAAATATGTAACTGCTGTGCCTAATCCCATTTGCGTTTACACACGCTCGGGATAGGTGAACATTACCAGCAAGAGCTGAGCAAGAGTACACTTGAGTTGGAAATAATAATAATATTATTACTTATTCAATAACAATCAGAAGTTATTTTACAGGCAACTAAGCGGTACTGTAAGCAATCACAACCAAAGTCTTCCGAATAAAGATGAACTAACGGAGTACTGGTCTTAGTTATGGTCGAACCCTATCGAACATAAATCCAACGCTCACTGGATAAGAACTGAGGAGGAAAAAATGAACATTGAACCAATGCGTTTCGTTAACTTGACAACAAGCGAGGTAACCGAAGCTATAAAGAGCACCAGTAATTGGAAGTCACCAGGAGTTGACCATGTCCAAAACTTCTGGTATAAGAAGTTTGATAGTCTGCATGAAGCAATAGCAAGATCATTTACACATATTCTGCAACATCCAGAAGATACACCACTATTTCTGACACTGGGTTCGACCCACTTGCTTCCCAAAACGCATCAAACCCACGATCCTACGCAGTATAGACCTATAACATGCCTTCCAACTATATATAAAATATTAACGTCTTGCATCACTAACCGTATTTACAGACATGCGGATCAAAACAACATTCTGTCGGAAGAACAGAAAGGGTGCAGACGAGATCACCAAGGCTGCAAAGAACAACTCATCATCGATTCGGTAATACTGAAACAGGCGCAGAAGGAACAGCGCAACATCTACACGGCTTTCGTAGATTATAGGAAAGCATTTAATAGCGTTCCACATTCCTGGCTTGTTAAAGTTTTGCAAATTTACAAAGTACACCCCATTCTTGTTACTTTTCTTGAATCATCGATGAAGCACTGGCGAACGAACCTTCATTTACAAATAAATGGTCAATACCTCGAAACTGATGAAATTTCTATCCGTAGGGGGATCTTCCAGGGCGACTCCCTGAGTCCACTTTGGTTTTGTTTGGCAATGAATCCACTTTCCAAGCTACTTAACGATACGGATTACGGCTTTAAAATCAAAGCCAACAGGAACACTAGCTGCACTGTTTCCCACCTTTTATACATGGATGACATCAAAATATACGCATCAAACCAGCGTCAAATTCAACATTTACTTAATATCACTGAAAATGTTTCCAGTGATATACAAATGGGATTTGGATTAGACAAGTGCAAAACCTTGAATATCGAGAAGGGTAAAATCGTTAACGGAGATGTGTTACTACCTAATGGGAACATTATAAATGCCATGCAAAATGGTGAAACCTACAAATATCTAGGATTTCAGCAAGCTAAGCTACTAGACCAGAAGCAAGAAAAAACCAAAATTCGAGGACAGTTCACTCAAAGGATAACTGCTTTATTGAAATCCCAGTTGAACGTAGGAAATCTTGCCAAAGCAATTAACACCTACGCCATACCGGTCCTGACATACTCATTTGGAATTCTGAAGTGGACAAAAACAGAACTGGAAGATATTCAAAGAACAACGCGAACCATGATGACCAAACACAGATGTCACCACCCGACATCATCAGTTATTAGGACCACACTACCAAGAAAAGAGGAAGGAAGAGCTCTAACGGACATAGTTAATTTACATTACAAACAAATATCTCAACTCCAAAAATACTTCATTGGCAAGGCTCAAACATCCAAACTGCATGAGCTGGTCGCGAAAGCAGATAAAAACTATTCCCCTTTAGATCTTGTAAACCCTGATAATAAACTTGAAATCGTTACAGACTCTGACAAACAGGCAGAGTGGGCCCAGAAAGCGCTCCATGGTCGACATCATCACGACCTCAATCAACCATATATCGACAAGGAAGCATCAAATAAGTGGCTCTCTGATGGAACATTGTTTCCAGAAACAGAAGGATTTATGATGGCGATCCAAGACCAAGTAATTAATACCAACAATTACAAGAAATTTGTTATAAGAGATCCAAATATCGTATCGGACAAGTGCAGGAGGTGTCAACAAACAACAGAGACAATACAACACATTACGTCGGGATGTTCAGCCATAGCTAACATTGATTACCTACGCAGGCACAATCAACTTTGCAACATCACAGTTAACACTTACACGCCTTATTACAAGTACCATCCGCATGCAGTTCTAGAGAATGCTGATTTTAGACTATACTACGATAGGTCAATTATCACCGATAGACGGGTGACGAATAACCGGCCTGATATTGTAGTTGTGGATAAAAAAGCTAACTCGGTTCTCCTGGTGGATGTTGCTGTACCCAATAACAACAATATTTTGGACAAATACAACGAAAAAATTGCAAAATACACTGATCTTGCAATTGAAGTAGGACAGATGTGGCATGCAGAGAAAGTAGAGGTGGTGCCGGTCATCGTTTCATCTACGGAACTAATCCCCAAAACTCTACAAGACAGCCTCACCAAACTAGGTCTTCACAAAAACACATACATCGATCTGCAGAAGGCTGCAATTTTGAATACTTGTCACACTGTCCGTAAATTTCTAAATATGTAACTGCTCTGCCTAATCCCATTTGCGTTTACAAACGCTCGGGATAGGTGAACATTACCAGCAAGAGCTGAGCAAGAGTACACTTGAGTTGGAAATAATAATATTAGGTAACAAGTCCGGAAAATACTGTTTTTTTTGGACGAGTAGACAAGATTCTAGGACGAGCCGTAGGCGAGTCCTGGAATTCTGCGAGTACGAAAAAACATTTTTTTTTTCGGCAACCGTGTGGTAGGTATAACAAATCAATAAAACACGTTTCTTTGTAATATCTAAATGGACTAAAAATGGGGTCGATTTGAATGTTTATGTTTGTCATGATGACACTACGCTAAAAAAACTTCTAATTCTTGTTTTTATTATTATTTATATTGAAATTCGAACAATTGCTAATATTAAAGGGATTCAGTTTGTTTGAATGACAGCAACGATATAATACTTCCCGGCCTAGTCCGAGAAATAGGTACTTTCCGGACTAGGCCGGAAAAGTGCTACTTTCTCACAAATAAAGCGTCCGGGAAGTGGGTACTTTCCGGACGGTTGCCGAAAAAGGTCATTTTTTTCATACTGTCTGGTGGATTTAGTTTACTCCATTTTGAGACCAGTAAGTGAGCCATTACAGTATCAAAGCCGGTAAGTGTAACCAAGAAACACTTACCGGATTGTTAATTTTGAGTTTTGACACAATAAAACCTCAAATGAAACTTTTTTAGCAAAATTTAATTTCTTAAGTAAATACAACTTAATCGCTGGGTTCGATGGATTAGAAATATTTATATTAACTGTACATGTCGAATTTCCGGAAACAGTAATTTTTAAATTATTGATTTTCATATTTACATCGTTGCTATGTAGAAGTGGTAGTGTGATTTTAATACAAAAATGCGCCTAATAATGTCAAATATTGACGTTATTGAAATAATGAGACGTAAGAATGAAAAATTAAGTTTTTTACAGTATGAAATAAAATACGTTAAGTGATACATCCGGTAAGTCTCTTACATTACTCATTCGTACTGTAATTCTTGACTTACCGGACTTATGAAGTAAATTACTATTTCGGTACCCTAAATATGCATGTTAAGATAGGGTTTTCAGTAAGGTATAATGGAAAATAGTTTTATCTACGTTCATTCAAAAAACAAAACTTTATTGTACTCTGTTTAGTGGAAAAAACTAGTTCTTTTTCGAAGACTGTATTGCACTCATCTGTCATTTTACTTAGCGTTTTGTCATCATGACAAACATAAACATTCAAATCGACACCATTTTTAGTCCATTTAGAGCAACCTAAATAACACATTTTTTGGTTTTTGCATGCACGTAGAAAAAATATTGTATGCAACTCCTACATAAAGTGTTTTTTTTTCACTCATGGAATTGACGCATTCGCCTGCGGCTCATGTGTCAATTTTTCCACTCGTGAAAAAGAGCACCACTTGTTGCATAAATATCTATTTCACAGGCAATAATTTTAACAAGCTTAGTTTATACTCGTACAATTTTGAGTTTATTATTTTAATGAATTTTCCACGCTTTTCTATCTTTTGCTAAAGTTGATGCTTCTCTCCATGTCTGTCTTGGTCTGCCTCTCTTCCTTCTAATCTGCGATTTCGCTTCGTATACTCGTTTCACTTGTCTGTTGTTATTCATTCGTTGCATATGTCCCCACCAACTTAATTGTCGCTGCTCTATAAATTGTACTATATCGCACCTTTGGTGATAAAGTGGCACAACTCGAAATTTTGATATTTTTAGTTTTAGTCATAAAACGGCACAAAACAGTGCCATCTATTGACCTAGCATTGACTTACGTCATAATCAAAAATCCCTATGTACAGATTTCTGTTTATGCCAGTTTAGTACTATTAGATCTCAGTAACGCCTTTAAAAGCTAAACTGACACTTTTTAGTTATGCGTCAGCAGTGACAGTGAGCGTGTCGTTGTTTACAGGAATATTTATGAATATGTCAGTTCATCACAAAATGTTAAGGTAGGGTACTGTTTTATTTTTAGTAGAAAATAGGAGCATTTGTAGTTGTGTCGGTTTATATTTAAAAATACGAAGGAATGTATTAAAACTTTTTGAATTAGGTCAGTTTATGATTAAATAACTTTGTAAGTTGTTGGAATTATTGTGATATGTGTCTCTTTTTGATAAAATTGAAAAAAAAATTATCTGATTTAATCCTTATATTTTGAGTTAGTGCTTTTTATGATTAAATCCTAATATGGAACACCCATTATTATTTTGAAATGAAACAGTTTATATGGATAGCAGTAATACTACAGAAATTGTAAGTTTCTTATTAAAAGCCATACTTTATTATTTTTTTCTCAAAAATAACTTGAAAGTAATATTCATTTTATTTTATTGTAGCAATCTGAACACTACAATGGAGAGAACACGGAAACAAGCCCAATGTTTCCTAAAGAAAGTCTAACCAAGGAATCCATGGATTCGTCTGTATGTGAAGAGGTACAGTCATTACTATTGATAAGCGTGTTTTGAATTTTCGTCGATATTTAATTTATCCATTTCTTTAGGAATTAATCACCCTAAATAACGTAAAGATGGAGGGTGTTACTCCTACATGCAGTACTGAGCCTGAACAATTTGTAGTCAAAATTGTTAATCCAGATATTCCTACTAAGATCCACATTACCCGAGAAAAAAAAATAAACTATCACATTTCGACGGTGCACTCAGATGAGAGTGATGCAGATACAAGCGATGTTGATGCAACCTACAAAATAAAACAAAAAAATATATAATTCAGAAAAGAAAGCTATTTAATAGCAGCTTAAGAAGTGGGACATCCAGTGGCTCCTCATCATCAACACATTCTTCTTCTAGCTCCTCGGACTTATCCTCAGAAGAGGATACATCACCGCAAATTAAAAAATGCAAGAAGCGGATGCGGGACCCAACTAAATGGAAGCAGAATACAGCAAAACGATTAAGGAATTCCGGCCAATCCCATGTGTCTATGTCTAAATCTAATAAAGTTTTTGCAGCTCGTACTGTCAAACCGCCTTGCCCTGAAAAATGTCGACTTAAATGCAACGAAAAAATTAGTGAGGATGAAAGGGCTTTAATATTTACAAAGTTTTTGGCAGCTTGAGGATATCAACAAACAGCGTTTATTTATAAAGTCGAGTACTGAAGACGTCACACCTAGATATAAATACACCAATGCTGAAAGGCCCAGGAATAACAATAAGGCATTTTACTTTAGTGTGGAAAAGAAGCGAATAAGGGTTTGTAAACTATTCTTTAGAAACACCTTGGATATTACAGATCGTATGATTCGAACAACTACAGCGAAAATAGATCAAAATGGTTTCGTGAATGATGATTGCCGGGGTAAGCACAGCAATCATACAGAAATTGATAAACAACTTCTCCAAGATATAAAAGATCACATTGATTCAATACCACGAATAGAATCTCATTATCTAAGAGCTAATACAACGCGTGAGTATATAGAGGGTGGAAAAAGTGTGTCAGATCTTTTCAAAGACTTTAAAGACAGCCAAATACAAAAAGGCAAGATATTTGGCAAATACTGCACGTATTATAAAGTTTTTACAACCCATTTTAATATAGGGTTTTTTCAGCCTAGAAAAGATCAATGTGATCTCTGTACTTCCTATAATAACACAACTGGTGAAGCAAGGGAAAAAATACTCAGGGAATACGAAACGCATCTTGAAGAAAAGGAGCTGTGTAGGAAGGAAAAACATCTCGATCGACTTAATATAACAGACTCTAAAAAAGTTATAACTTATGATTTACAGGCTGTGCTTCAGTGTCCAAGGGGTGATACATCCGCATTTTATTATAGATCTAAATATAATGCGTATAATTTCACTTTAGTTGAACTAAATAAAATTGATCCCAATAATTAAAAAAAAACAAGCTTATGGTAATGTCCATTGTTTTTATTGGAATGAATGCGATGCAGAGCGCCGTTGCATTGAAATTGGAACCTCCATATTAAAATGTTTTGAATTATTGTCCACTGATAAAAGCTCACCAGAAGAAGAAATGGAAATAACGTTTTATTCAGATAATTGCTGGGGGCAAAACAAAAATAAAGTTATTGCAACCTTGTATTTATATGCAGTAAGTCACTATAATATTAAATCAATCAAACATAAATTTTTAATTAAGGGCCACAGCCAAAATGAGGATGACAATGTGCACAGCCTAATTGAGAAGGAAGTCAAAAAAAATTTGAAATCTGGCCCTATATATTCACCACACCAGTATATCACCATAATAAAAAATGCCAAAATATCATCTCCTCCATTTATAGTCCACGAGCTTACCTTTGAGTCATTTATGGATTTAAAAAAACTTCAAGAAGAATGGGGATGCAATTATAATATAGATACCACAGGAAATACAGTTTTATGGAATGACATTAAAGTCATGATGTTTAAAAAAGAAAATCCTTCTAGTTTGTATTATAAAACGTCTTACCCACAAGACAATTTTTGTGAAATTAATGTAAGAAACAAAAGAAAAAAAATGCCTGCATTACAAGAAATAATGATCCAAAGCGCATATCAGAATAAAATGGAACTTAGCGAGAATAAAAAGAAAAACCTTAAGGAGCTTTTGTCAAAAAATCTTATTCCTAGCTATTATGCAGATTTTTACAACTCTATCCTAAAGTAAATAATGTTTGTTATGTTAATGTAAGTAAAATACTGATAAATAAATAATGTATTTTTGAAATAAATTGTTTCAATTAATAAAATTATTTTTTTTAATAAAAATAAACAGAAGTATTTCGAAATAGTTTGTATGTTTTTAATAAAACATTAGTCATAAACTGAAACATTTATTAATAATACCTACACCGTGACCAAACTTAAAATTGTTTTTCAAAATCTATAAAAAAATTATTAAAAAAAAAATTTCACCAAAAAAGATCAAAACCATCAAAACACAATAAACTGTAGACATGTAGTTGCCTATTAAGAAACTGCATTAGTTTGTAAATATTATAGGCTCGCAAGTAATCAACAAAATACGAACTAATCCCAATAATGAAAAGTTTTTTTTGCATTTTCTACAATATCGTGTTTTTTGAGTTGTGCCACTTTATCACTAAAGGTGCGATATGTTCTATCCCTAAATCTTCTCTTATACGTGTGTTTCTAATCTTTCTTAGTAACTCCTATTATACGTCTCAAATATTTCATTTCAGCAGCTTGTATCTTACTTTTCTGTGCATTTGAAAGATTCCACGATTCGCATCCATATGTTAATACTGGTCTATATATGGTTTTGAATACTTTGATTTTGGTTTGGTTTGAAATCTCTTTTCTACTGATGAATTTTTGATTCATGGCATAATAAAGTTTTATTGTTTTACATATTCTTTCGTTGATTTCAGCTTCTTGTTTTCCAGATTGTTCTAGTGCTACTCCAAGGTATTTGAATTCTTCCATTTTTACATTGTCTATTTTAATATCAGTTTTTGTATTCTGGTCTCCTACTATCAATATTTTAGTTTTATTAGTATTTATTTTCATTCCTTCTTCTTCCATTGTTTTATTCCATATATTAAGATTATCTTGAAGCTGTTCCTCATTACCTGCTATTATTACGACGTCGTCTGCAAAAACTCCATACAATATTTCGACTCTTTCTAGATTTTTATATCCTACGAACAAATTTTTTACTTTGCTTTCGCATTTCTTTATTATATTGTCCATGTGTACGTTGAATAGGGTTGGGCTAAGTCCTCCGCTTTGTCTCAATCCCATTTCTGTTTTGAATCCCTCTGATTTTGTGTTATTTCTTATTACATAATTAATATTTGTTCTATATAAGTTTTGGATCATTCTTATCATTTTGTTGTGTATTCCTCTTTCTTTCAGTGCGCTCCATACTTTTACTCTGGGTATTGAATCGAAAGCTTTTTCAAGGTCTATGAACGCTAGATATAGTTTTTTATTTTGCTTATGACGTTTTTCTATTAACTGCTTGATCGTGAAAATATCATCCTGAGTACTCCTTCCAGGTCTAAACCCGCTTTGTGGTTCTAGTATCGGTTTAACTCTATTATTTATTATCTGTTCAAATATTTTCATAATAGTGTTTAGCAACGTTATTCCTCTGTAGTTATTTCAATTTTTTTGGTCTCCTTTATTGTGTATCGGTGTTATTAATGCTACTCCCCATTCGTCCGGTATTTTTTCATTTTTCCAAGATTTATTTAGTATGGTGAGTATACTTTCAATTCCTATTTCTCCCAAGTTTTTGATCATTTCAGCCGTGATCTTATCATTTCCTGGTGCTTTTCCATTTTTTAGTAGTCTTATTACATTCTTTAGTTCTTCCATTTTAATTTCATCAATTTCAATTTCTTGGTAGTTATTTTGGTGGTCAGGTTCTGTTATATTTTCCTCAGTACTTTGCGTTTGTTGTCCCAGTAAATCTTGGAAAGATTCTTTCCATCTAGCCATTATATCATTCTCATCTGTTAATATTTCTTGGTTCTTGTTTTTGATGTATAATTCTTTTTCTGTTTTGTTTGTTCTGGATGATTTTAATACTCTGTAAAATAGTTTCTGATTATGTGAGCTATTTGTTTCCAAAGTCAGTCCATGACTTTTCTTTTGCATCTGATGCTAAATCTTTAGCTATTTTTCTTTGCTTTATGTATATGTCGTATTGCTCTGTCGATCTTTTTATTAGGTACTTTTTCCACTCTCTCTCCTTGTTTTTAACTTCTTCTTTTATATCCTTAATACACCATGCTGTTTGTTTTTTCCTATTGTCGGTTCTACAAATACCACATATTTCAGAAGCTGTTCTTATATCAAATATTCTATTTTTCAGCTTCGTTTCTGTTTCTTGTTGATATCTTTTTGCTGTATTTTTATACCGAAGTTTGTAGGTTCTTATTGAAATATGATCTTTTTTGTTTGTGTTATTTTTGCTACTTCTTTGTTGTTCTTTTTAAGTTTTGCTACTAGTAAATAGTGATCGCTGTATATTTCTGCACCTCTCATGACTCTTACATCTAGTATATTTTGTCTTTATTTTCTTTGTACCAATATATAATCAATTATTGATTTTTCATTTCTGATTGGTTGTACTCTGGTGTATTTGTGTATGTCCTTGTGTTGATAGAATGAATTTGTGATTATCAAATCTTGTAATCGACAAAATTCTAACAACCGTTTTTCATTGTTGTTGCGTGTGTCTTCGCCGTGTTTTCCTATTATTGTTTTGTATTCATTGTCTTTTTTCCCCACTCTACTATTGAAGTCTCCTGCAATGTATATTATACCTTGTGCATCTTCCGCTATTGTTGTTAAGTCTTTCCAAAACGTTTCTTTATCAGCTGTCTTTTCGTTTTCGTCTGGACCATATATTGATATAATTGTTTTAGGATGTTCTGTTTTATTTTTCAGTTTTACCAATAATATTCTTTCAGATACAGTTTTCCATGTTACTATTTGATGTACCAGATTTTTGTTTATTATACAACCTACTCCTGCTGAGGCTCTTTGACTCATCGGCACTCCACTATATAGTAGCGTGTGACCGTTTGATAGTACTATTTTGCCTTCACCTTTTCTCTTAGTTTCGCTTAGTACTAATATTTCTAATCCTGTTTTTTCAAATTCATTTATTAGTTCTACTTCTTTGTCTTTTAAGCTTCTAACATTCCATACTCCCAAACTCCATATTTTTGTTTTATTCTTTATTTGTATTTTGTTCAATTTTCCATTGTTTTTTAATGCTCCTATATCTAGTCCATTTACCGTATTCTTGTCCTTTTTCATTGCTCGGTTGTTTTGTTCTTCATTTTCCATATCTGCCATAACTAGTTTTTTCGCGTTGTCATTTTATTTACTTTTCTAACTTGACTTTCGAAGCTTTGTTCCTGTGGTGATCTGTCTTCTATTGTTCTCTTATTTCTTGATTTTTTTTCATCATCATCTTGCTAGGTTGCTGTATATTTATTATTTTCATTCTCCTCTTTTTTGTATACTTCATCGTTAATAAATAATTTATTATATCTTAATTCGGCTTTGCATCCTTTTTTCCTAGCTTCTTTCAATTCGAGCAGTAGTTTCCTTCTCTCTTCCTGTGCACTTTTCGGAAAGTCTTCATCAACCCAAATTTCCGTACCTTTCAGTTGTTTGGTATTTTTTAGAACCTGTGATCTAATATTTCTGCTTGCTAGTTTCACAAATATTGGCCTTTTCCTATCTCTTACGTATTTTCCTAGTCTTATTGCTTCGTTTATATATTCATTGGATCCAACATCAACTCCCATTTTTTGAACCAGTTTTTTGAATGTGTTATATAAATACTCATTTAAAATACTGTTACGCCCATCCTGTACTGATGATATGTGAAGGTCTATGAAAGAAAAGAAGAAAACAAACATCTGAAATTACCTAGAACTGTCATTGAAAAGTATAGAAATGTCATCGAAAAATCGAGAACTGTCTGGAACATGTGGAAAGTATAATAAGCGGGACAGTTGATGTTAGTTAGTTTTTGAAAGTATTCGTTTTTTGTGAGTTCTGTGTTGTGAAAGTGAGATTGAATTGTAACAGTTAAAGTTGAAGAAATAAAGAAAGTTAAGATAGTAATAGTCTAGGAGGAATCGGCGCATGAGTACCGAAAACTATTCCACCTCAATTTTTTTATGCGATCCTCTTCAAATTTCCCTACTGATGATATAAATGCTTGTTGCCATGGGGCAACCCGGGGCCATATTGTTTTAACCGAAATTGTTTAAACAATTGCAAGGAATTGTTATTTTTCAACCGGACAAATTTTTTTTATATGCTTTATTGAAATACAAATAAAAAAGGTGATATGACTTTTCGCGATAAGGTTAATATTTTTAGAGATGTGAATTTTTGAAGTTTCGAAAAATCTCAAATTTGGGTACTTTGACCCATGAAAAATATATTAAAAAATAAAATAAAATATACATAATATTTTTTTTAAATTCTTTATACAATAGTTAATAATATTCTTAATAGAGATTTTAGAAAATTTCATTGTTTATACCGGTTTTTAAATTGTTAATTTCGCTCGCTCACAAGTATGCGTCGCTTACCTTTCAGTATCGCCGTTTCTCTCTGACTCATACGATGCATCGTATATTGATAATGTTGATAAAAATGCATAAATTACTATGATAATAACAAAAAAGTAATATAAACCAATAAAAAAGTAATTTTAATTGTATGTTCCACTTCCTGCTTAAATAACTTTTGTAAAATTGATTTCAGACAAAAATTTGTTGAAAACAAATTGAAGACAATTTAATTATTGATAACATTGCTCTCTTTAAAAATTCTGATAAAGTTGATAGTTTTCAAGATAAGTGATAAATAATGATTCAGGACACAGAGAGGCGGATGCAGCGTATGAGTCAGAGAGAGATGGCAATACTTAAAAGTAAGCGACGCATACTTGTGAGCGCGCGAAATTAACAATTAAAAACAGGTATAAAAAATTAAATTTTTTGAAATCTCTATTAAGAATATTATTAACTATTGTATAAAGAATTTTAAGAAAATATTATGTATATTTTATTTTATTTTTTAATATATTTTTCATGGGTCAAAGTATCCAAATTTGAGATTTTTCGAAACTTCAAAAATTCATATCTCTGAAAATATTAACCTTATCGCGAAAAGTCAGAGGAACTTTTTTATTTGTATTTCAATAAAAAATATTAAAAAAATTTGTCCGGTTGAAAAATAACAATTTCTTGCAATGGTTTACGCAATTTGGCTTTAAACAATATGGCCCCGGGTTGCCCCATGGCAACATGCATTTATATCATCAGTAGGGAAATTTGAAGAGGATCGCATAAAAAAATTGAGGTGGAATAGTTTTCGGTACTCACGCGCCGATTCCTCCTAGACTATAAAAGGAGTAACAAAATTCAATGCATTATGCTTAAGATATACAGATTGCGAAAGTCCCTTTCGTACGCTGCGACTTATACAAGTACGACAAGGGAAATATGAGCAAAACTACGTGAAAGAGAGAGAAGACTTGTTAGCCCAGCGATCAGTCCCCTCTACCAAAACAGTTGGGCGTGTATTCATCGCCCCACTAGTTCAACCGCTGTTGCCAGAAGCTCAGATTAATTTGTAAAAATGATATTTTTGTCACGTTATCGTCAACTTTTTTTCGAGCTGATATACTATTAGGTAAAATTAAACACCTTCATCCGGCAACAGTGTCCTTTACATAGAGAACTCACATTTGAATGTATATGATCTTTTCGCTACAGACCTTAGTTAGCGCAAGCCGTTGTATTTGAAAATAAAACATTTTGCAATGCACACATTAAAATACGAAACCTGCGAAAAAGTGCAAATTATAAAATGGTATTTTGGAGGTCATTCGGCTGATGCAATAGTTAATTTGTTTATTGTGGCATTTGAAAATCGCCCAATTCCTTCACGAACAACAATTTTGAACATAATTAATAATTTCGAGAAATATGGATGTGTTTCATACTGTAGAAAATGCCAAGCGCCGGAAGATCCAATCCAACGTCCGATAAACGACGAAAGGCAAACTAGAGAATTGAATGTTTGTTTAGCGGTTGAAACAGGACAACCATGTTCTTCAAGACAAATTGCTGAAGAGGTCAACATGGATAAGAGAACTGTACAGAATATTTTAAAACGGAACGGGTATCATTGTTACAAGGTTCAGACAACGCAGGAAATTTTTCCCGAGGACAATATCAGACGAATGGATTTCTCTGAAGAAATGATGGAACGTCAAGATGCTGACGAGAACTTTTTAAAAAATAATTTATTTACGGATGAGTCAACCTTTTCATTACATCAATAACACAATCCATCCGTCACAAGATATTGGTCTCGGGAAAATAAACATCTAAGCATTCCAATCCTAACACAGTACCCGCAGAAGTTAAATGTTTGGACGAGTATTTTAGGTGACCACATTATTGGTCTTTTTTTTATTGAGGGGAACTTAAATTCCGCCAAATATTTAGAGTTATTACAAAATCATGTAATTCCTGCAGTTCCCCTTATACCCGATGTTGATCTCAACAGAATTTGGTTTCAACAAGATGGTTGTCCAGTCCATAATTCAAGGATAGTAATGGAATTTTTAAGGTTTACATTCCCCGTCAGAATTATTAGTACAAATTGTATAATTAAATGGCCTCCAAGATCACCTGAACTAGCTCCAAATGATTTTTTTCTTTGGGGATTTTTGAACAGTAGCATTTATCAACATGAATTTGAAAGAGCTAATAATTTAAATGAATTGAGGGTGAAAATACAGCACGTTTGTGCCAGCATTACGCCAAATAATCTTAGGGAGTGGGGAGTCAATCTCTGCTGCGGCGTTGCCAGTTTAGAATGTTTGGTACTTTTTAAGTGATAAATAACTTATTTTGCATTTGACTTTTAACACCGGATAACGGTGTATTTAGTGGGAGAAAATCGAGATTGGTAATATTGACTTTTGAAAAATAAGTGAGATCAACACAATTAAGAATAAAATAATGGAGTTCAAGAAAAAATTTGGACAAATTACAATCTGCAATAAATAAAATCCGTACACTGCTTTCGATTTAACAATTATTGGTATTTAACATTGTTGCCGCTTGAAATGCCGTTGAAAATTTTAAAACAACGATAGACAAAAATTAGGAATAATTTTTACAGATAAGTACATTTGGCAACACAACAGTTAAAATAAATAGGAGAGGACTGAATACACACACGCCCAACTGTTTTGGTAGAGGGGACGAATGATCGTTGGGCTAACAAGTCTTCTCTCTCTTTCACGTAGTTTTGCTCATATTTTCCTTGTCGTACTTGTATAAGTCGCAGCGTACGAAAGGGACTTTCGCAATCTGTATATCCATTTTTTCATCGATGCTTTGACGATCTAGCTATAATTTTATTCATGTACAAATTTAGCCTATTGCTTTTTATCTATTACCATTGTTTTTGCCTCTATCCATGTTTTTCCTTTTTCTTGCAGTATGCTTACTATAACTCCATCCCATGTTTGTTTCGGTCATTCCTTTTGTATTTTTGATTGCCACTCTTTTTTAAATGGTCTTGCGTCGTTCATCCTTTGTATATGTCCTCAACAGCTTAACTGTCTGTTTTCAATGAATCTAAGTGTTGATTCTATGGAAAGGTCTTCTCTCATTTTAGTATTTCTTAATTTGTTTTTCTTTATGACCCCTTTTACTCGTCTAAGATACTTCATCTCAACTGCTTGTATTAGACTCTTTTGTCTTTTGTTAATACCCAAGATTCACACCTGCATGTTGAATATTGGAAGATAAGTTTTTTTTAAATACTTTTTTCTTTGTTTTCTTGGAAATTTCGAATTCATCGTGGGGTTAGTTTCATCGTTTTTTTTAACTCTATGTTAATTTCGACTTCCTACTCCCAAATATTTATATCTTTTTACTTGCTTAATTCTTATTCCGTCTAATTGTATGTTCAACTGTTTTGTTTCGGTCCTATACCCACAACTTTGGTTTTACTTTGATTTACTGCCATTCCAAATTCTTTAGATACCGTCTCGTATTCTTTTATAAATCCGTTTCTTTGCCTGCCGTAATCATTAAATGATCTGCAAAAGCAGTTTCTGATATATCCACTATTCTCAAATGTCTGTGTCCCTCGTGTAAATTTGTCATCTTGGTTGACGATTTTTTAATTATTCCATCAATGAAAATTGTAAATAATAATGGACTTAATCCTTTTTGTGTTGAAAATGGTTCTAATGCTCTATTTTTTTAAAATAATATAAATTTTCTGTTATTTTTGTAGATATTTCTAATTATGTCTATTATTTAACTTCTCCCGTGGGACTTTATCAAAAGCTTTTTCCATATCTATAAATCCCATATATACCTTTTTCTTGTTGTGAGAACTTATTGATTATCTGTTTCACCGTAAATATGTGGTCTTGGATGCTTTGACCTCTTCTAACTCCTCTTTGTGATTCTTCAAGAGTATTCTCTATCAGTGATGTTAACTTACTATCTATAATTTTCTCGTAGACTTTCATAGCTGTACTAAATAGATTTATTCCTCCATACTTTTTATATATTGGAACTATTAAGGCTGTTTTCCATTTTTCCCGAATCTGTTCTTCACTCCATACAGTGTTATAGTGGATGCAAACTCAGTATAACGACAATAACATAAAGCAACGTTCTCAGATATATTTTCTAGAATTGTTAGGCTGACTATACAAATGTTCTCCTTACTTAAGTAAACTGTTAGTTCGTGATGTTCTTAGAAAGCTAGTTTGGAAATATTTTAAGAAATATACATAATATGAATTTATTAGTAAGCAATAAAATAAGTCGCTTAAAATTGCTGGAAAAACAGTAATTAATAAAAAACAACTTTATGTATGTTACTATATTTAAAATTTTTTTGAATAGCTGGCAATATAGCAGCCCTGCAATGAAAAGCTAATACATCCAGTCCAGTATTTGGCATAATATAACGAAGTAACCGGACAGTTTTAACTCGGCCAACTGGGACATAAATAATATTATCAGTTTACCGAACATATGGCCTGACCTGGGTTAGAACATCCAGGGGTGTGCGTGAATTATGTTGTAGAGAAATGTTATCAATATACTTGAGCGAGTTTAGTTCTTAGTTGTAGAAAAGTGTAGTTAATCTAGAGTAGAAAAGTATTAATAATATAATATATATTATTTGTTGATTTAGTAAGGTTAGTTGATTAAGTGGCGAGAGTGAATTGTTATTAATATAATATTTATTTGTTCGTAGACGTTAGGTTAAGTTTTACAAATATAATTTGTTAGTAATTAATTAGAAGGGCATTTTGGAGACCATTTGAAACGACAGTTCACGATGATGTATCGCGGGAATCTAATAATTTGGCGCCACAGACAAATGACTTAGCAATAAATGATAAGGCCGAATTTCAGAACAAAGATTTACATGTTCAATGTCAACGCGTTGTTTCAAATATGTACGCGTGTTTGAAAAAGGAAAATTCTGAAATTTCTGATAATGCGGTTATCGCGAGAATTCGCGAATTCACGAAAATCGGGTTTACCACGATTTATAAAGTAATTAAACTAGGTACTGTTACGTTACGGATCATTCTTTAAAGCGAAAACGACTAAATCAAAAACTGAATAAGGTTGTCAATGCTACGAAAAATGTTATTCAACGGATTGTTTACGGGTTTTAAAAGGACAATATAGTACCAACTTTAGAAGAGATTCGTGCAATTTTTTCAGATTGTCTGGCTAAATGGGCATTATTTACAGAAAACTATATTACAAATTTTATGAGTTTTGTATGCAGGTTAATTTTAATCTACTATATTAATTTGAATGAAAAACATTATTTCACAATATTCGAATTTATAAAAAAATTATATGCACGCCATTGGGCGGCACTTACCTTCAAAGGGATTAAAAATATGGGTCATTACATTATGCCTAGAAGAACTATTATATATATATATATATATATATATATATTGTTTAAGACTAAGAAAGCACGGTTTAATTGCAAACTGAATTAAAAAGTGAAAAGATATGTTAGGTACTTAAGCTTAACAGCGACAGAAAGTCGACCAAAGATCAAAATACTAAATAGAAAAACAGAAAAAACAACGAATTTTTGGACTCATTACACTTTCAATTTGCGACATTTTATAGCTGAAGTTCTTTTGATTATTTTATAAAAAAATCGTGCTTTATTGAAAGTATAATTACAAATATAAAGAAGCATACGTATCTGCAAAGTGTCAGTGAACTTTCAAAAAAACAACATGGATAGAACCTACATCCATAAAAAACTGTCAACAAAATCTCAAAACAGTCCAGTTCAGTTAAACGTGTTTATTACTATAAACGTTGCATATATACGGCCATGAATAAACCAAATATTTAAACATGAGAAATTGTTTTATTGATATGAATATATAAAATTGAGAACCCGACCTCACAAGCCACTGTAAGTAAAACAATGTTATAAGGGCGATGAGAAAGGTGTATTCAAAATCAACAAAAATTCATATTCATATTTTGCATACAGAGATTACGTAGGTTATACTTATACAGGCTGTTCAAGACGAGCTTACACTATGTATATGTATATTGGAGACTACTCACACTATACACACAACTATAAAAATTGGAATAGATGGAGTTATGGCGAATTTATGGAAAATATTTTGACATGCATGTCACTTCCGGTTATACCAACCGAAAGTGAACGACAACTTTGTTATTTTAAATGTAACACCCTGTATATTATCAACTTTTTGGATTCTACATTAAATTTTAATGTCACTATGTGTAGAATACCCTATTTCTAAAATTTATACTTATCGAGATATTAATTTTTTTAATAAAGAATTGACAGGTGCAGACAGTCATATTGAAAATTCTGTGTGAACATCCCCAATACCAAATAAAAAACATCTTGTCGGGTTGATTAGTAGGACGATCAAGGTAATTGGTAACATGTCGAAAATTTCTTTTTTGTATACAGGGCTGTTAAAAAAATGATGAAAAGTTCCAAAATGTTAAATATCATCATTTTTTTAAATGAAACAACCATATTTTTATTCATTTACTTAACTATAAGGCCGAAAATAAGGGGAGCTTATGTTCACTTCCCTATACCACATCTTAAGCATTTTTGAGATATTAACATGTATTTAAAAATATTAATTATTTCAGCGTTTATTCTTTTATTTTAGCACGCTGTCTATTTACCTGTCATAATTAAATAGTATCAATTGTCATTATTTAAATTCAATCGCATCGTACAGTGATAGAAATGGCTCGTTTTGAATTGAACAATGAAGATTATCTAAATTTACTTTTAATACATGGTGAATGTGACAGATTTGTTACTAGAACATGTGTTCTATTTACTACAAGATATCCAGATCGACCCCAACCCAGCGGCCATACAGTGAAGTGAATATTAAACAATTCAACACAATTTGGTTGTTTTCAAGCAAAAGTTAAGAAAGTGAAGCCTGTTGTATGCTGTATGCTGCTTATCCCGAAGCGTCATTACGTTGTGGTGCGAGAGATTTAGGAGTATCAATTGTATCCATTCAACTAATTTTAAAAAAACATAAGTTTCATTCCTACTCCCTTTCAACTCACTTCAAAGATTAAAGCAGACTATAATAGAAGAATAGAATTTGCAGAATTTGTGTTGGTAAAATGTCAAGCAGATAACGAATATTTGAAGAATATTATATGGTGCGATGAATCAAAATTCACGGAAAATAGAATGTTTAATAGGCACAATTCGCATTACTGGAGCGAAGAAAATCGACACTTAACAAGAGTATAGTTGTGAGTAAAATTAATTTGCATCGTTTCAGGTTAAAATATCAGTGTACGGCAAAGTCTCTGCGAGGATTAAAAAGCCCCCCAAAAAAGCCATAAATCATTTCGAGTCTCGACCCACCCACAACCGAACAATTGATTCTCATTGGCGCAATGTAACTTCTGATTGGTATATGAGATATTTACTTCAACTGCGAGTCCATCCACGAGTTATTTACGAGACATTGTGTTCTGAATAAGAATTATATATCTGTTAGCTGTTTTTAGATTTAGTTTTAGATTTTGGGTGATTAGAATTATTTTATTGATTAAGACTATTTTGTTGGTAATTATCAAAATTATGGCTTTTTGGCGACCATTCGAAGAGGAAGATATTGTTATAGGAATATATTTTATAAATATGGATAGGAAATATTTTCCCTTTTATACTGAAAAAATGTATTCAACAAATGCAGCAACTCCCGGAACTGTACCTCCATTATTTATAATTTTAATTTAACGCTGAAAATACCTCTCCGCGCGCCATTATTAGGTTGCGCGCACGGCCTCGAAAGCGAGTACGTCACTTAAAAAAATTTTTTTTTAAATACTCAAAGTTAATTGAAAAATCTAAAAAAATTATAGTATAATCTAAACATTTTAAAGAATTGATTCTCGTTGGAATTTTTCATAAAAACAAATTTGTCAATATGCTAGACGATTGTTAATTAACAAAATTTTTTCAAACTTCCTTCATCATTATAAACTAAAAAAAGTGTTTAAATAATTGCCGTAAAATTATTTGGCTTCGTAGAGCTCTTCTGATATACATACAAAACAAAATTGCGTCATCAAAGTTTTAAAACTGTTAATACTTTACGTTTATAATAAGTAATGTAAGTTAGCAGCAAATGGCAAATCAGTCATTTATTGTTAACTTGAAAAAATTATTATAAACAAAGTATTAACATTATTTAATGGAATGTTCATTGCACTACGATTCTGATGTACACAGTATATCTGGTCTATCTTTTTCTAGAATTATATCAATGCAGTTTAAGAATGATTGACTATTCAAGAGATAATCTTGAAACATGTGTTTGGATTATGTATTGTTTTAGCGACTGGCTTCAATATTGTGCTGTTTCGATCCTCTTTCTCGATAAAACGCACCTTTTGGCCAAACATCACACTTCCATGCATTTTTAAGTAGATAGTAACTTCCATAGAAGCATAAACATCAGGATTCGTAGACTGATGTGCTTCACATTTTACATCATCTAGGTTTGCTTTAAGAAATCGTAGTTCTACTTGTATGGTACCCGGATTGAGTCTTGTTACATGGAGAGTTACCAATCTTGGAACAGTTTCAATATTGCACTGAGATTCTGTTTTGCCGATTAAAAATTTTCTTTTTTGCTTTGGAATTACAGGACGCCAACCATTATTTGTAACTGCTAAGTTTGTGTTAATATCATCATCAAGGTTTTGCATATTATTGGTAACAGACTTAGACTTTGCTTCCAGAATAGCCGCACCGACGTGTTGAGATTTAATCTCATCACGATTCATATTGTTTTGATTACGTTTTTGAAAAATGTCAGCGAAGCTCACATTGGTATTATCAGATGCTATACGATTCTAAATATCTGGTTGATTAGCCACTTCCAAAATTTCCGGTGTCGATGGTTTTCTTCTGTTCTGGTAATTCCCATTTGCAGTGCTTTCGTTTATTTTTTGCCATAGAAACAGTTGTTATTGATGTTTGGGGTTTATCATTAATTACACTTGTTTTTGTATTATTTGATCCCGTTTTTCGTTTATTCAGACCTGTTTTCTACCAAACAGCATTTTAAGTGTATTTGATTCAAGAGTGATATCTGATTATTTAAAATTTAAATTTTATCCTGCATTTCTTCGATGACTAAATATTTTTATCGTAGTATATATTTGACGATTAAAAGACTTACCTGTAAGGAAGTTCAATCGTAATTATACGATTTGAACCCATTCGGGACATCAAATCGTAAGTTGTTGGAAGTTTATGGCGATCTAGTGGAACCAATTATTAGCCTTGCTAATTACCAATAAGGGGCTGCTAGATATAGAATCGAGTATCCCAGCTAGTAGTGTCAAAGCCGTAGTGGGTGTGTTGACGGGGCACTGTAAGCTCAACAGGCACGCAGAGCTAATGGGGTTGACAGACGAGGCTATGTGCAGATTCTGTCACCTAGAGGAGGAAACTGCAGAGCACATCCTATGCCAGTGCGACTGCCTGGCGAATGTGCGGTTTCTTGTACTAGGCGATGAGAAGCCACCGGAATGATTCAGTCTCGAGGCTGATTGGCTACTTAAAAAGAGTCAGGCTGGAGAATGTAATCTAGATTCAGAGAATCACAATAGATCTGAAAAGGTCGCAGCGAAATAGACCGATTAGCCACCTCATCAAATCTAATCTAATCTAACCCAGCTGGTTCAAATTGCAAACCGTTATATTTAATATAAGTATAAGTATATAAGACAAACATTGTTTAATTAGAATTGGATGAACATGTACATAAGGTAACATAACAACTAATAATATAAAGAACGTTTCGTTAAAGTAACAAACTCGTCTATTTTATACCCAAAATAGACCTAGCACATATGCAGTTATCTAGCAATGGTCTATTATACACAAAGCTCTGGCTTCTCGTTGAATATGGGAAACCTTGAGACCGGTAGAGTTTTATTATGGTAAGATGTCTTTCACATATCTGTAACAACAATTTCTACTCTCAGAATTATGTATATTAGTTAATTTAATTTTTGATAATGTCTGCAGTCTATGGCCAGAAGTAAGAGCTAAGAGGCAGTGGCGGCTAGTACATGAGCGCTGCAGTGCTGCAGAGCTCCCAAAAAATCTTCTAATTAACTAAAATATTTTCTTTTATCAAATATAAAATTTATAATATATTTTGTAAGTCTTTCGCATTGTCCTAATGATAAAAAAAACAAGCCACTGAAGCCACATCTGAAATAAAAAACAAGCATAAATAAAGTCCACCAGTGGAATAACGAACCTATTTCGCGCGATCATTGATATTTTATATAGCTGGGCCATACCAACGTGCTCTGCGAGCACTTTAAAACACTCGCGCTGTACACTTCTCCCCCTTCACTGTCTAAAAGTAAGACGTGATCATGCGTGATTTTCCCTCTTAAAATCGCTGCATTTAGTCCAGCACAACGAGGCATACGGTACGGTACGAATTAAAACATTTCTTAGAAATTCAATGACCGAAGATCGTTTAACAGCTCTTTCCAGAAAAAAATTTATCTCCGAAATAGACAATTTTTATGACAAAGTGATTACAACATTTGCGAACAGCAAAGAACGTAGAATAAACTTAATTTATGAGAAATAATTTGTTAGAAAAGAAGTGCCTAGAGACTTTTTTGCGAACCGAAAATAACGTCGAATAGACTTATAAAAAATAATTTTTTGTTAGCGAAGTAGTGCTTAGTGCGTTACTCTTATTTTTCTTGTATGGCAATTGACAATCGTTCCAGAAATCCAATATTTCAACCCGGCAGGCGGAGAAAGGACAATTACAAGGTAATTTTTTTTTCAAAAATTGCAGAACAACTTAAAATTTTTACCACGAGCCGCCACTGCTAAGAGGGTAATTAGTTAACTAGGTAACTAGAGCGAAAGCATTTCAAATGAAATGTCTTTTAATGGGTAAAGTTGAAACAAATAATTTAAAACTTTTTGAGGGTCTCATGTTTCCTGGTATCCGGAGAAACAAGGTTTGAACCTAAAAGGGCCCTTCAAAAATCGCTTTAAGATTTCTCTATCTCCAGAAATATTGGTAACTAACTTTATCGCAGATAAACGTGCATTTAGTGAGTTACATGAACCTCCTTTGGTCAAGCAGCGATTTAAAAATTTTATTACTTGCTTGCTATCTGACTGGAAAAAATCCAACTCATTCTCACAGCAGAATTTCCAGAGACATGCTGTACTGCTTAATAGTGCTGTCACTTAGGGAGGCCAATAGGGTCGGGATTTATAAGATTTCCGGATAGCCTTCCCGCAACCAGGGTAAGGCAGTCCCAAAGAGGATGACTCTTCCTGAAAGGAGATAATAATAAATCCATCTTTGGTTTAAAGTAAAGGGGTTTGGAAACTAAAAGCTTCGAGAACTTAGGGTACCTATTTTGAGTAGGCCAGAAGGGCAATACTATAATCTCATTGGCATCATACGCAATAATTTTTGTTATTACCAGGCAAAAAGGAGGAAACGCATAAAAGAAAAACCTAGACCAATTTAGTGTAAAAGCGTCTACGTTAAAAGAGTTAGGATCTCGCTTCCAGGATACAAAGGTATAGATATGCATCAAGTCAAACTAGTTTGATTTTACTCAACAAACTTGACTTGACTTGAAAATCAAACTTTTTATGTAAAAAAGTTTGACTTGACTTGATTTCTGTACCTTTAGGTTTGACTTGAAATCAAACTTCATCAAACAGTTTGAAGTTTGAATATGATATTGCGCAACGTGTTTATTTCCAATTCTAATAAAATAAGAAGATAATCAGACTCTATTAAGTGTTCCAATTACATCTTACATATATACTTATATAATTGTTATCTATTTATTTTCACAATTTTTTTTTTTTCTTTTTTGCATTTTATTTATTATATCTATATCAAAAAAAAAAATTATGTTATACAAGTAAATTGTAAAAATCTGTGGCAGAAAGACCTCGGTCGTTAGCCATTTGGGTAACCAATAAAGATAATCTCCTCCTCCTCCCTAAGAAGAAGAAAAATAAATGTATGGATCTATTAGTGGAGTAGGTACACTGTAAAAAAATATTTGCCATTTAACTTCTTTGAAGATGATATAACTACACTAATCCAAACTTAATTGTCCCTTCAAGAAACCAGTTGAAGTCACGAATATTTTCCAAATTTGATGTTTTGAAAAATTCAGTAAAGATACTTTTACATGCTTGTGACTCAAAAATTTCGTTTACGATGGATGGATGGTCTTCCCATTCGATGAAGGGCTACTATGGAGTAGCCGTTCATTTTATTGATAATAACTGGACATTACATTCTTTTTTATTAGATTTTGTACCCGCAAAAGGCCAACATACTGGCGTTTCAATGGCAACTTTGTTTTTGTTAAATAACGACTGAATTCAATATTACACACTCTATTCAAGGTATTACTGCTGACAACACTAATAGTAATTTCACTTTTTCAAAAGAATTGGGAAACTTAATAGAAAATTTTGATGGTGCGACTAAGCATTACGTGTGATTTGCACATATTCTATTCGAGATTTAATGAAAGTGTTTGAGTTAACGTCTGAAGAAAACGAAGACGAAGATTCTGATACTAGTGATAACGAAAGTACAATATTCGAAAATACTGCAGCAATTGCAAAGGATAAGGTAATTTGTGAAAAACTTAAAAACTCCGAAATGTTAAGATTAAACTTCACAAAATTTTGCGACTCATTAAATTTACACATGACCATTTCCAAACTGGAGGTGAAAACCAGATGGAACTATACATTGGAAATGCTGTCCTGGGCGTTACAATTCAAACGTTCGATTAATATCCTTTGTGACAATACCGATACTCTTTTAAATTTTGGAATACATGATACAGAATGGAATTGTATTGAAAGAGGATGTGAATATTTACAAAGTTTCAAAACACTAACTACAATTCTAGAAGGAGATAAATATTCTAACCTTCCTATGGTGGTCATTGGGATCAATATGCCACTCGACAAACTAGAACGATGGGCGCATGAACTAGATAATAAAGAAAATAGAGACGATCTTGATGCAAAAATAATTCTTGCCCTTCAGGCAGTAGGACTAACTGGATGTATTGTATCGTTTTGATTTTGGATCCTGGTCATAGAATTGAAACGTTTTCTTTACCGACATGGGGACAATCCTTAAAAGATGAAGCCATCAAGAAATTTGAAGAAATTTATAAAAAAAATTATTATTAACCTCACACTGACAAAGAGTGGAAATGTTGGTGGAAACGGCACGAAACTGTATTTCCAACTTTATCAAAAATGGCGAGAGACTTTCTTGCCACCCCAGCAACATCAGCCTGCATAGAACGCTATTTTTCGAGAGCTTCTTTGACAGTCACAAAAAAACGAAACCGATTGAATGACCAGTCTATTAGAACAATATTGTGTTTAAATTCGTGGCTTCAACAAGAATCCTTAACAAATATCATACAAGGATCGCAGGAAGAGGTTACTATCTAATATATTGTTGCTTTCACTTAATTTGTAAGAACTTTATTTTTCACGAAGAATTCTGAGGTGACAAGTTGGAATTGATTAAAAAAATGTTTAAAATAATGTATTTTCTTTTTGTTTTAAATAAATGTATATGTTGTACCTACTTACTATATTTAACATAAATATTTTACCCATTTAAGGTATATCTACTAAGTAAATTATTTTTCAAACTCTTTCAAACTAGTTTGACAAACAGTTTGAATTTTCAAACCTGTAACCATTGTCCAGTTTGATTTGACTTGAATAATTTGTGAGAAAGATTGACTTGAGTTTGACTTAATTTCAAGTCAAACTCAAGTCAATCTTAAACATTCAAGTCAAACTTGTGCAACTCTACAAAGGTACGACATTTTGCATTAAGCGAGGATGCGAAAATTGAGGAGATCCAAATTTTGAGATAATTTCTTGGTAAACCGTATTATTTAATGAATACTCTGTTTCCACCTTTAGTGACTGGACTTCTCATATGCTTCTAGGTTATGGTGAGTATTAATATAAGAGGCAAAAATATAAACATTTCCATAATTTTCTTGTGACATAATTAAGCGTAGAAAACTTAACAGTACCCATACACGATTTATAAGCGATATTGCAGTGATATTGTCAATCCTGAGGTGAATGTAACAATCGTGAAGATTATTAGCAAAACATTTTAATCCGTTAAAGGCAGCTAAAATATCTAAATAATTAATATGGAATGAAGACTCGTCATCATTCCAAAAACCATGAGTCTTCTCGTTGTTGCAATATATTCCCCATCCTGTATTTGAGACATCACTAAATATCTCTAGCTTGTACTCCACTGGGCCAATATACTGACTGCTGCATGGCAATTCTCGTAACCACCACCGCAGATCTTTCTGTGATTTTCCAGAAATTTTTAATTCAGCACTGTAATTCCCCCTGCTAGTTTGTAAAGCAATACTCTTTTCCCGTTCCATTTGCTTTAGATATAATCTAATGTATTTAAACGCTAAATATATTGAATTTAAAAAACCAATCAAATTCTCGAAATCACGAATTTTTATTTTTTGTTCATGAGCTATCTTATCATAGTAATTCTTGCTCTTTTTATTTTATTTTCTATTGGTCGAACCGTGAGATGTATACTATTCCAAATCAGTCCTAGGAATGTGCATTCCCGTGAAGGAACTATAGCACTTCTTTTGAGATTAATAATAAACCCTAATTTTTGAAGTAAGTTCCTATAACGTTAAGAAAATATTCCCCCTTTGACCTCCCTAATAAGAAATAATCATCTAAATAATTTACTGATTCGTAACCTAAAGGTGGTAATTTATAGGTTTAAATATTTTTGTAAAGACTGTAACGAGTTATTTTTTTTGCAAGTTTGATTTTTATTTTTTCCCGTAATATATTTTATTTTGCCACTAGGTTGTATATAACTCGTTACTTTACAACCCTTTCTACTACCGCATTGATTTTTTTTTCGTTATTACCGTTATATATTTTAGGATAAGTCCGAGTTACGCAAATCCAAATTCTACCATACACAATTTATTCATTTCCGATGTTTAAATGAATTTTTCAACTGAAGGGACGCCAGGTATATACGCCATTTTAATTAAAACCGAAGCCGTTCAGTATAGGTACAAGGTTTGGTTGTAAGTAGATAAATTTCACGTTAAATTCCCTTACCACGACTACGGCCGAAAAATGTAAGTGGAATTTTGGATATAAATTAGTGAACAATTGATAGAAGAGCTCTCAATCATTGGCTCTCGATTATTCAGTCTCAATTATTCAGGCTCGATTCTTACTCTATTCTTGTCGTGAATCTGACCTCTCTGCATAAAACCGATAAACCGAAAAGTATTGTGAAAACTTAGTGAATTAAGATTGTGTGTGGAAGCTGTATTTTATAAGGTAAATCATTTTTACAAATAAACTGTGTATTCGAAACTTTCCGTACCGCCGCTTAATATTAAATTGTTAAATGTATGGTTTTGAAAATTTTCCGACCGGCTATTTTTTTTCTTTTGTTGTTGAATTGAAATTGGGTTTTTTATTTGTTCCTTTTATATGGAAATAAAGATTTGTGAACTGTAATTTGATTTCGAATTTTATTTACAGCGTTTATTATATATTAATTAACTGATATGAATTATTAGTGGATTCTCGAATTATTTTATGCTTTTGGTTCTCAGTAGTTTTATATTAAATTGATATAGTGGATTATAATATTTTAATTTTATGCTAGTACTAATATTTTTACTCTGTGTGTCGATAGCTGGGTACCGTTTAACTCGTGGGAAAATTCTTTTTTTTTTATTTATTTTTTGTTTGGAATAATAGTTACCGGCTTTATTTAGATTCAAGGGTTAATCAGACTTGGAAGAGGCTTAGCCACAATTTGTTTGATTTCCCGGCAGATCTAAATCGTTCTTTTCCCGTTTCGTAGAATCATTATTTATATTTTGTTTTTTTCTTATTGTCGGAATAATAGTTGCCGGTTTCATTTGGATTCAAGGGTTAATCAGACTTGGAAGAGGCTCAGCCACAATTTGTCTGATTACCAGGCAGATCTAAATCGTGCATTAGGGACCCCGTTAAACCCGGTAGATTTGAACCGTATTTGATAACCTGACCGTTATGTCCGTCAAGGTACCAAGTATATGGTAAAGATAGCTTATTTTATTTTCCCTGTTAATTTGCTTGTCACTAAAGAATTATTCGTAAAATAGACCACAGAGTATTAATAGACTAAAAGTTTCTTTTTGATTGTTTTGTTATATACCGACCTATTGTGTGATCGCAGGTATACCCTAAACCGTAGGTAGTATACAATTCTGCTGAACCCCTGTTTCCTTCATAACCCTCAATTTATAAATTGGAGGATCCATATTTGATTATAATTAGGTAAATAAAGTTAATTCAAGAAGACCCCTGGAATTTTCCGTAACCTCCATCTGAGGCTATCTGGAACTCTTGACGCTAAGGGTCAAGGGGCCGTGGAGCAAACCACGTTAATAATCTGGCGCCCGAGATTTAAAAACGAATTTTGCATCAAGGGAGTCCATAGTGACGTGTTCTTGTGGCAGGAGCCACGTGTAAGAAGGTAAGCACGTTACAAGACATAAGGTGCTATAGATAACCCAAACGGCATACAACAAAATTCGAAAAAGGTGTTGTTAAATTCAAATCTTAAATATTTTCTGAACCTTTTTGAAATAGGTATAACAGAATAGGCATCTTTCAAGTCAAGGGTTGCCATATAAGAGTTTTTTGTTATTGAATTTTTTACAGAACGATAATCCTCAAGTTTAAAATGAGGAGTATTACAGGTATGAATGGATAATCCGAACCCCCTATAATCCGAACTACTCTATAATCCGAACGCCCCAATAGCGTAAAATGATATCCATAATCTGAACACCCCAATTCCGTAATCCGAACTAATCAGTAAAGGCTTTTATAACCATTGCCCACCACTTTTTGTGGTGGAAATGCATTTTTTGTATGGTTAAGAAAGGTATCTGTAAACCGAACTATATAGATATCACTTATTATGATTTCTATGTTCCGGAAGTTCTGGTAATCCGAACGGGGTCTGCCAACTTTCTGTTCGGATTATCCATACATTACTGTATTGCATTCATTGAGACTTCTTAGATTTAATACGAATCTTAGGCCACCATCCGATTTAGGTACTGGAAAATAAGGTGATAAAAATTCACCACCCTTATGATTGCATTTAGAGATAGTTCCGATGGCTTCCAATTTTAAGATTGCATGATTTAAGTTTCTAAATTATTTTCTAGACATTATAAGATATCTTGGTGGTCGTTTCTGGGTGGGTCTTTTGATAAACGTAATAGAATATCCAGAAACCCAACGTAAAATGGTTGGGTCTGAGGTTACCTTTGCCCATTTACTACTTAAGTTTTTTATTCTACCTGCTTATTTATTAGGTACCTCTAATTGAAGTATTTCCGTGGCCCCCGTTGCTGGTTGGGCTGGACTGGACCCTAATTCTTGACCCTTCGCAACACTCAAGGTTACTCGCATCCTAACGAATTCGTTAAAATACTATTCTTGAGCGCTTTCTGCTTTGCGCATTCGCTTGATAGTGTTCGTTATGCAGCGAGTACATTTTTGTACGTGATAACCATAGGTAGATAATATTTATATTTATACTGAAAGTGATAAGTGACAGCGCGCGCGTTAATACTATTGTTGTGGTAGTGTAAAAATTTCAAATTGTAATTGAGTTTGAGTAATCGAGGATGTGCATTTAATGTTAGTGGAAAATTTAGAGCTGGCGGCAATAGAAGTTAAAAATTTCCGGGTTTCACGCAAATATTTGATTCCGTTCAAGACAATGAATTATTTTCTCCGCCGCGAATACTATCTAAGATATTTGCCAATTTAGTCCAGTCTTCCACGAAATCTTCAAAGTTATTTGTGAATGTAGGTACTACTATCATTTTTTTGCTTTTCCGAAGCTTTTCCTCCGCATCCGCGTAATTTAAAATGTTTTGATCAATTTCATACAACACTTTTAAACAGACATACATAAAACACAACCATAAAATTGGAATAATTTGACAGAGTCAAGAAGAGCGAACGCTTTATTTACGGTATTGCCAAATTTCTCATTTCGTTTAAGGACGTCCATTAACGAATCACCCCAAGAATTGCATAGTAGTAAAGTCTTCGCTAACTACTGCTCGTTATGCAGCGAATTCGCTCTAAAGCGAGTGATGTCAAGAATTGGGCTCCTGGATTGCTACGACGCCACTGATGTGACCTTCGCCTTCTTGTCATATTTCTCTGATTTGAACCTGGGTCTGTTGTTTTGGCGCTTGTAGTTTAAATTATCCTTTTTCTCTTTGTTATAACCTGAAGGTCCTGCTTTTAGATCCAAACCCGTTTTCTTTACTTCTTTTGCCGCTTTATATTTTTCCTGGAAGCCCTCGCCAAATAAAAGCAAGTCAATCTGGAATTTCATTGCTACTTTCTGAACCTCGGTATTTAATGAAGGAAATAATTGATGCTTTAGGTGGTATGATATTAAATAATGTGCTTCGCAGATCAACTTAGCTTAGTCAGCTAGACCTGTCTTCATATTGTCGTCTACAAAGCATGGGTCTGAGCCTACAACAACAGGCAGATCAGGATCTACAGTGACAGTCAAGCTGCCCTTAAAGCACTTCAGAGCTCTAAGGTAACATCTAGGGTGGTATGGGAATGCGGCGAAGAACTTAGAAGACTGGCGACTCGGAACAGTGTAACACTGGAGTGGGTCTCAGGTCACAAAGGAATCGCTGGCAATCAAAAAGCTGACGAACTCGCAAGAGCAGGATCGTCAACCCTGATGAACGGACCCGAACCAGCTGTGGGCATTCCCAGATGCTCAACTAGGTCATGATTAAAAGGGTGGGTAAAAGAACAACACAATAAACACTGGAAGAATACGTCCAGGCAAATACATGGAAAGAAATTCATAAAAGAACCATCAGAAAAAGTAGCGAAAGAACTGCTCTCAATGAGCAGGAACAAACTACGCACCATAACGGGGCTACTTACGGGACACTTTCCCACAAAGGAGCACCTGAACAAAATAGGGCTGTATAACGGAGACCTTACGTGCAGAAGATGCAAAAAGGATACCGAAACAGCTCTGCATATACTATGCAACTATGAGACGCTGGACCACAGGAGACAGAAACTGTATGGTAGACCCCAAATGACTCCAGAAGACTTCTACAACCAACTAGCAAAGAACCTATTATAATTCTGAGAAGGGTCTAAACTAATGATTGAAACTGAATTATTTCCATCTTTTAGAAATAGACATTTTTTATTCAATATAAACTTTGACAGTACTCGATGACATTACTTATTTTATGATTAATATCAACAAGTCTAATAAAGGTCACAACAGAACCTCATACAGGGAACGGATTGGCTGAATAGGCTGTAGTCAGAATACTAGGAGTATCCACAATAAGCCCAGGAGGCTGAGGTGGTGCCGGCGAAGGGATGGCTCCTTATATAAAAAAAGCATGGGTCTGCGTCTGTGTCAAAATAGTGTTTAAAACCAAGCCGTGCGCGGTTAGAGCTCTATCCAGCTTAGTTTGAATACTCATAGAGAATTGATCCTTTTTAATCTGAGCTGGTGTCAGGGTTACCTCAATCTCGGGGTTCAATTTTTGCGCTTCCAAAGGACTATTTTCTGTTATTTTGTATTTTTCAGTCAGCGCTTTTCCAGGCCAGCGCTTAAATAACTTTACCATCGAGTCACTAAGGCATCACATAATGGGGGACCTTTTTCCCCACTACTAGTCGGATCGTTTCCCAAAATAGCGCTTATAGTTGCCTCCCTCTACCTACTTTCGCGAGCCTCCCGTTCATTCGAGAGAGACCGTTCTGATTCTGTTGAGCTAGCGATGGTAAGATCCGGCTCATTTTGGTGACCCGGGTCTTCCAGATCAATCATTAAAATGACCCGTTCTTGAAGATTCGTTCATATGACCTTGTTTATTTGTTCCATCGTTTCATGATGTGAATGAAATGAACGGCATAAATTATTATGCAGATTTTCATATTCATTTATTCATTAAACTTCACGTCTGCTTATGAACCTTCATTAGAGTGGATGAATGATGAATGACTGAATTTGTAAATAACAATCCAAAAATTGCAATAGTTTGTATTTTTTGTCAAATTAAAACATAAATGTACTACAACAGCGGTGGCTTGGTTCGTTTCATTCGAACGACAGGGTCACAGAACGTGATTGAACCAATCACGGGTCTTGGAACTGATTTGGTCTTTGAGAACGGGTCGTTCGTGACCTTCCCATCCCTTGTTGACTCTGTATCTGAGGAGTCCGAGGAAGAGGAGCATTCGCCTGAAATAGCAACAATTCATTGTAGATAGACATATTAGGTAAGTATGTACAAGTATCGATCTTATTGTTTGCTCACAAAGTGAAAAAACAGAACAACTTTTAATTTCTTTAGAACTGAGTATTAAGTGTACATCATTCGTAGGTGTGTATACGGAAAAGTAATAATAGTTAATTAATAGTTGGCTAAACGCAAAACAACTATTACCTGTTGCTCACATTGTGAGAAAACAACCACGCTTTTCCTCGTATATACCTGTATATACTTCTACCCATTTATAATGATAATGCAATAGTTGGCTAAAAGCCAAACAACTATTTTTTTTTTATGAAAGGCAACAATAATTTATTTGTCGCGCCCTGTACTAATACACGCACAAGAAATTTCCTGTTCACTGTGATTCTAATAAAAATAAAACATTCTAGTTACGAGATGACAATGCCATGACACCTACAGAAATATAATACGTTTACTAAGAATTCTAAGGGTATCTATAATCTATTTGTAATCTTTTATATTCATATATTTTAGTTTCTGTCTAACCATTGCTATGAATACATGTACTTATAATTAATATCAATTAAATTGTTTCATTTTTGAAACACTTATCTGGCGCAGTCAGTAGGATTCCCGAAGTCGTGAAAAATCCGCTCTTGTCGGAGAACAGTAAAGTTTCGAGACTTTAACGTTTCTAAGTCTTTATCGTGAATCTGTGAAACCTACCCTTCTGAGGACTTTAAGTTACCCTTCTGGGGATATTTACTCGTCATACCTTCAGTGAAGACGAGACAGATCCAGCCCTTGGAAGCAGAAACTCGGAAAAAGAAACTGGTATACACGACCATCAAGGTAAGTGCCAAGTTCCTTTTCGCCCTCCTAACCCTTTTGAGGTTTCAGGAAGGATAGTTGTTAAGAAATTTTTTGAAATCAATAATAATTATTTTGCCGTATATCGAATAAGCAAGTTTATATATATTTATGAGTGAACCTGACTTGGTAAACTTTTTTAATAAATTAAGCATAAGCAAAAGTGAAAAAATACAAAGTCAAATGAAAATTTAAAAAATATTAAGCTTGAGAAAATGGCAACCGCAACAAGAGCCACAATCCGTTAACTGGAATTTATTTAAGTCAAAATTAGAAAATATTAGGCCTTATGATGGCGATAATAATACACGAAAAACTTTTATTTCTCGATGTGAAAGTAAAATAGCAACCTATAGTAACTATGGTGATAGAGAATTAAACGAACACATATTTGAATACATACAGGGAAAATCGTCGGTAATCGGGTAGAATTAACTAATTGGAATTTATTAAAAAGTGCGTTAGTACTACAGATAAACGTAACTTAGATTGTTTAATACAAGAACCTACGAGAACTAGGCCGCATAGTAATGAAAATCTATTATAATTTGGAAACAGGCTTCAAATTTTAAGAAGTAGTATCGTACAAAGAATCAGTAACGATACAAACTTAAATCAAAACGAGAAAATTTGTCAAATGCACCACTGTGACAAAACCGCTTTAAATACATTTATAGCCGGATGCACAAGAGTGCTAAGAAATAATTTACATTTGAAACAACCAAACTCCCTAGAGCATGCGTTAGCATATTATGTAAGCGAGTTTGAAAATTTTCAAAAATTATATTCATCTCCAATATTTAATTTTCCAAAAAATAATTTTACCCCCCAATATTTGGTAAATCCAAATAACAATAATAATAATCAATCGAATTCACAATTTAATTCTCCTAACACAAATCAATATCAACAAAACTTAAAAAAAACATGACTTCTCGACGAATAAACATTCAACAACGCCCATTTTTACAAAAAAGTAATTATCCAATAAAATCTTTGGATCACCGCGAAATGTTTTCAAACCCAAGCCAATTCCTCAAAATCAATTACCGAAACCACAACCCATGTCCACAACTTCTAGAATCCCTTCAATGTTTAGTAACCGAACCCCGAATCAAAGTAATAGGAATAATAATTATTTTTTAAACAATAATAATCGAAGACGTGACTTTACATCCGAAGAATTATTTGTTAATGATTGCGATGAAAATGATGCAAATCCTCAAGAGTATGATAATAACCAATATGTAGATCAGGGTGGTAATCACCAATTAACTGATGAAATCGATTATCCACACCCAAATTTTCAGAACTGAGCCTCAACGATCTACCCACTTCAGTTGAACTCAATGTAACTTCAAATAATCCACTGCCCTATATTGAAATTCAAAATCCCCCATTAAAATTGCTAACCTATCATTGCAGAAAAAAATTTTCCCAACCGTATTTTTCACTCGAATGTATCACTTTCAACTTCTCTAGGAACGAATCATATTAGATTTCAAGCTGAAATGCCTGACATTCCGCGAATTTAATTGTAATCATTTGTTACATTTTATACTGTTTGACTTCCACGAATTTTTCGATGGTCTCATCGGCATTAATGACTTAATTACAATGAATTTCAATATCAACTTGAAAAATAAACGGCTAATCAGTGATAACGTTATAATTCCTCTTAAATTTAGGAAGCCGTCTGATATAAAATTTCAAATTTCAGTTGGCCCATATGAAAGAATCTTGAAAAGAATCCCTGTTACTACTCCTAATGGTGAAATTTTAATCGACAAAACTTTATTAGGGGATATTTATATACCTGAGTCACTAACTTTAGCCAAAAACGGATTCGCTTCAGTTGAATCCATTAACGAGACTAATAAAAATATTCCTTACGTACCGGATTTATATGATACTTATAAATTTGAATGTTTTAATAATTCATGTAAAATTAATTTAAAGAAGAATGATATTCAAAATTTTATTAGAACGATAGATATGAACAGCGAAGAGAAAAATAATATAATCAAATTGTGCCGAAAATTTCCAGAAATATTTTTAAAACCAGGTGACCCACTTACATTCACGTTTACGGTTAAACATGTCATAAAAGCCAAAGACGAAGCACCTGTTCATGTAAAATCATATAGGTATCCTTACGCTCTTAACGAAGAGGTAAGTCGACAAATAGAAGATATGCTAGAAAAAGGGATTATATAAACCTTCTTCTAGTCCCTGGTCCTCTCCAATTTGGATAGTGCCAAAGAAAATGGATGCTTCGGGACAGCAAAAGTGGCGTCTCGTAGTAGACTACTGGAAGCTAAATGAAAAAACAATTAGCGACAGTTACCCTATCCCAAAAAATTAATGAAACTCTAGATAAATTGGGTAGAGCCCAATACTTCAGTACACTTGATCTTGCTAGTGGTTTCTACCAAATAGAAATGAGCAAGTGTTCTATTGATAAAACTGCATTTAATGTCGATCATGGGAAATATGAGTTCCTAATAATGCCAATGGGTGTTCGTAATTCACCCAGTACATTCCAAAGACCCATGGACGAGGTCCTAAAAGACCTCCAAAATAAAATATGTCTTGTATACATGGATGATATAGTTATTTTCAGCACCGGATTGCAAGAGCACATCCAAAATTAATTTAAAATTGGTTTTTGATAAATTTAAAGAAGCAGGCCCAAAAGTCCAGCTGGACAAATGTGAATTTCTGCGCAGAGGTAGAATACCTTGGTCATTAAACCAAATCCAAAAAAGATTCATGCTATAAACAACTTTCCAATTCCGAAAACTAAAATAAAATCATTTCTTGGACTTTTTGGTTATTAGAGGAAAGTCGCCTATTATGGGGTACCATTTTAATTTTTACAAAAATTTCATATTTTTTATCTGTTTAGCTTTCATTTTAGCAACATTGATTCTTTTTTATACTAGCAAGATAATTCTGAATAAAAGAACGGTTGAAACTTTAGAATTATTTTATAAAAAAATTATTTAAAAATATTGTGTCTACCCCATATTAGGCTACCAGGTAGCCTAATATGGGGCCCTGATAAGACTTAATATGGGGTACCTGAACTGATATCCCAGACTCATCGCAGTTATATATCCTGGATGGATTATGCCCAATTTTAATCATTTGAGGTTCATATAAATTAAAAAATTTGGAAACGTTATCAGGAGTAAATGATTTTATTCTTGCGTATGAAATTCCTTGTGGAGTCCTTAAGGAGAGCTCTGGATGACGCCGAAGAAAACCTTTAATCCAGGATTTTTTATTTTATTTTCTCTGCAAATATCTTTTTTGGTTATTCCAAAATATTTTTGTTCCATTTGCAAGCAGTGTGTGGAAAGATGATCTTCCATTTCTGCAGAAAACACTGGTTTCTTACCCAGTTTGGTTTGGACTACAACTTCAGGAGGCCCGTTCATCTTAACAAACCTTTCCAACGTCGTTTGTGGTAACCCGTGTGTTTTAGCACTTTTTCTGTAACCCATTGTTTTACTTCTACAGGCCTTTATAGCTGATATCATATTTTCGGCATCCCAGTTTTTCCTTTTACGTTGGTATGGCATCTTAAAAAAATGGATACGCATATTAATACCCAATTCCTAATTTCTGATCCTAATATGGTGTACCCCATAATGAGAATACTTTGGATACCCCATAATAGGAATTGTTTACAAAAACAATGATTTTTTTTTGTTTAAATGAAAACAATACAAAAACCTATATGCACAAAATAAACATTAACAATCCTACTTTAAGCCTGCTTATTTCAGATAGCCAAGACTTGCCTTGTATTTGAAAAAAAATCCTTTTATTAAGCACCAGTTAAATCTTTGTCGACACTCGAAGCGTATATACCAAAATGACAGAACAGCTGATAAGTGCATGGCTTCAATATTAAGTAGAAATCGAAACAAGCTTGTAAGATGCGCTTTGGCTAGTGAAGCATAGATGTCGCGTTTCTGGTTGCGAAAATACATGCATACCCCATATTAGGAATATACCCCATAATAGGCGACTTTCCTCTACCAAAAATTTATCCGAAATTTCGCAAAACTAACAAAACCCTCGACAAATTGCTTAGAAAAAGATTATAAAGTTAATCAGACTAAACAATTTATTGTTTGCTTCAATCATTGTAAAAATCTGTTGATATCAGAGCCTATATTGGCTTATACCGATTTTGAAAAATTATGACAGACGCGATCGGAGCAGTATTGAGTCAAGATTATCACCCTATATATGTTACGCCTCTCGAACTTACAACAGAAAAGGAGTCGTTTGGGGATGTAAATATTTTCGTCCATACTTATTTGGCCGCGTTTTCAATATTTTGACTGACCATAAGCCATTAGAATGGTTATTTTTTCTTAAAGAGCCGAATTCACGCTTTATGCGTTGGCGGCTAAAATTAGAAGAATTCGAATACACTATTAAATATCAGAAAGGCAAACTTAACCAAGTAGCAGATGCTTTGTCGCGAGCACCTCCCGAACACGATTTAAACGCTTTAGAAACCGCTTAATTTGATGTCAATATAGATGATATCGATTCTATAATTCAACAAGAAATCGAAAATCTGACGGAATTGCCAAATCTGTCACCTAATGACGTCGAAAATACATTAAATGATCAAAATAAGATAAATATAATTCAAAATGTCAAAATTCAACCCCCGTTATCAGACAATATTTCAAACACCGATTAAGAGAAAGTACATACAGTATTCGCCAGCTAACTTGATGTCCTAAATGCTTTCTAGGGAGCTATTGACGCCGCCCATCCGATAACTGTAAACAGTGCCGTGCAAGTTCTGAGGATACGCTTTCTGTTACAAATTAACACAACTTGTACAATTAATAAAGTGAAGTCCGTCCGGAAATATATGATCCTAACTTAATAAATAATATTTAATTATTGGTATATTGATTTTGAAAGAAACGGATCTGCTTTATACCTGAATTCTGAGTACATAAATAATATTTTAACAATAAGGTACCCATTACAATAACATGTTATTTATCTAATTGAAGATTATAAAGTTAGGATCTTATATTTCCGGACGGACTATAATTAAAATTTGTTAGAAACTAAATAATTTCTTCCAGGTAGTATGAGAATAAAAGAAACACAAGATAATGGGAAATTATTTACGCTAGGTATATTTCTAAGAATAGGTGTTGGGATAATTCTAAATTCCCAGATATTTTCATTCCAGAACTAAAGCGGTTGTTTCTATATTTTTTATTTCGTTATAACGTTTACAAAAACCAACGAATCTTACATCATTATAAATAATTATGTCATGTCGACATTCAAGCAAAAAAATACAACCTTGATCTCCCTCTGTCTAGTCAACAAGTTTATAACCAAAACACTCGATATGTGCACTTCGAACAAAGAACCCCAAATATTCATTAATTATTAACATATACCCCCCCCCCCACCTTGAAATATTATTTCAAAAGTCTTTAAAGTTATCCAGCACGCCTAGTTTTTAGGTTTCACTCAATCTTGTAAGGGTAGTGGACACAGGTTTGTTATAGGTCTTTTAAAAATTCCCGTACTAGTCTTCACACAGACAACACGAATTTTATTGTCTGGCCCTGGAAATAGTTCAATGACTCTGCCAAGTTTCCATCTTAACGGAGGTAAATTGTCTTCTTTTATAATTACCAACTCATCTAATGCCAAAGAACGACTTTCTGTATACCATTTTGCTTTCTTTTGAAGTTCTACTATGTAGTGTGATGACCACCTTGACCAAAAGTGTTGTTAAAGCATTTGTAAATGTTGGTATTTTGACAATCTATTTTCTGAAATATGACGAACATCTGGATCTGGGAGTGAGGTGAGGCGTCTTCCAATTAAAAAATGAGCCGGTGTTAAAACATCCATATCATCTGGACTTGATGATAATGGGTATAACGGACGCTAATTGAGAACGGCTTCAATTTGTGCAAATACAGTGGTGAGACCTTCAAACGTTAATGTAGAATTACCTAAAATACGTTTCATGTGAAACTTGCACGATTTTACCCCCGCTTCCCAAAGCCCTCCAAAATTAGGTGATTTTGCCGGAATGAATTCCCATAGAACCCCTTCATTTCCAATTTTCTCACTAAGGGATTCTGCATGAGTTTCTAAGAATTTTTTGAATTGATTGTTTGCACCCACAAATGTAGTTCCATTATCAGAGAGAATTTTATATATATATATATATGTATAGCTTTGGTAGAAAAACATACAAATAAACATATATAACATTTATTAATTTGTGCACCCCTACCATACTTGCTCTTGATATGAAATGGACCTGCGTAGTCCAGTCCAACTATATAAAACGGCGAGAATGGTCTAACCCGCTCTTTTGGAAGCATTCCCATTACCTGCTCACAAGGTTTAGGGTTTACTCTAAAACATTTAATACATTTGTGGAACACTTGTTTAGCCAAATTACGTCCACCCAAAACCCAAAAATTTTCTCCAATACTACATAAAATCAATTGGGGACCTGCATGGAGTAATTCTGTATGTGTAAATTCAAAAAACAATTTTACCAACCGATATTTGGCTGACAAGATATGGTGTTTTTCCAAGTTATCCAAATTAGACAATTGCAACCTACCCCCCACCCTAAGGAATCCTTTTTGATCTAGAAAAGGACTTAACTTGTGTAAGTTTTTATTAGATAATGACTTTCCCATTTGTAATTCATTTATCTCCAGAAAAAATGTTCCTTTTTGACACATACTAATCAATTTATCCAATGAGTTTTTCAATTCCATAGGTCTTAGACATCCTATCTCAACTTTCTCTTTTTTTTATCCTACCTATAAACCGCAGGCAATACGCAAAAGATCTTTTTAACTTATTAAAACAATTCAAATTCTTAAGACAAAAAGTATCTAGCTTGGTTGTACAATTAAAAACATTAACCTTGGTCTCAGGCCAATAAGTGTTATCTAAGTGTAGCCATTCAGGACCATTCCACCACATTGAATTGACTACAAGATTTGAAGCAAGTAGTCCCCGAGATATTATATCTGCAGGGTTGTGTTCTGATCTCACATGCATCCAATAATTTGTATTAGTCAATTGTTGTATTTCGGCTACCCTATTTCCAACAAAAATTTGTAAATTACTGGAATTCATCTCTAACCAACATAATACGACAGTTGAATCACAAAAATAAAAAACTGTGTCTATTTTTATAGTCAACGCCTTCAAAACCCTATCCATCAGTTTTGCCAACAACAATGCCCCACAAAGTTCAATTCTCGGAATAGTTAAGACTTTAAGTGAAGCCACTTCAGCCTTAGAACATAGAAGATTCACAAATATTTTACCACTCTGGTCTTCACTTCCAAGATAAATATCTGCCCCATAAGCTTGAGAGGATGCATAACAGAAACCTATCAAATCAAGCTTCCTAAAATTAGTACATATCGCATGTCTAGGGATTTTAAGAGAATTTAAAGTAGATAAATCGTCTCTTAGTTTAAACCATTGACTTTCTAATTCTAAAGGCAATGATTCATCCCATCCTATTTTTTCCAACCAGAGCTTTTGTAGTAAAATTTTTGTCAATATGACACAAGGTCCAACCAATCCAAGAGGGTCAAAAATTTTTGAAATTTCTGAGAGTATTACTCTTTTCGTTACTCTCTTGCGGTCAATGGAAAGTTTAGTAGAAAACTTTAAGATATCCTGTTTAAATTGCCAAAACAATCCAAGTGTCTTATTTTCAGTTTTCTCTCCAAAACAAACTTTATCCCTAACCTCTATTCCATCCAATACATTAAGTACATTTGAATCATTTGATACCCACTTACGAAGTTCCATCCCTCCAGCTTTCAAAATTAGAGAAATTTGGCAACAGAGCTCTATAGCCTCCTCAGCTGACTGAGCCCCAGTCAGCAGGTCATCTATGTAAAAATCTCTCAGTATAGCCTGTGAAGCCTTAGAATATGTGGCACAAGCCTCAATACCCAACTGTTGCAAACACCTTACCGCCAAGTATGGAGCAGATCGTGTTCCATATGTAACCGTGTTAAGGGTATAATCTACTAATGGGTCTGTTGGTGAAGATCTCCAAATTATCTTATGCAATGACCTCTGAGATGGATCCACCCATATCTTTCTGTACATCTTAGCTACATCACCACATACAGCCACTACGTGTTCTCTAAATCTAAGAAGACCTAAAAATAAATCATCCTGTAATCTCGGGCCAATATACTGGATGTCATTGAATGATATTCCAGAATCTGTTTTTGCCGAACCATCAAAAACAACTCTAAGTTTGGTAGTTTCTGAATTTTCATTCAAAACACCATGATGTGGAAAATAGTAATTTATCTCTTCATCCCCTGCTGCATCAACCGCAGATATATGACCTAAATCTAAATATTCCTGCATAAATTGAGCGTACCGGTCTCTCAACTGAGGATTTTTCTCCAACTTTTTCTCTAGTGCAAAAAATCTCCGTAGTGCTGCGCCTCTGGAATTCCCCAATTTTGACAAAGGTTCCTTTAGTGGAATTGTAACAACAAATTTCCCATCATTAGCTCTCCTGGTCGTTTCTTTAAAAATATTTTCACACTCTAAATCCTCCTTAGAAACAATCTGTCTCTCATCAGAAATCTCTTCTAATTTCCAAAATCTTTCTACTTGTTCCATAAGATTTATATTACATTGTACCCTATTTTTAACTTTTTCCTCAGACCATATTGAGCCAGCTACAATCCAACCCAATCTAGTTTTTTGCAAAGTAGGTAAATAGTTACCTAATTTTATTTGGCCCACACAGAGTAATTCATAAAACAAATCTACACCAAGCAGCAGATCAACTTTATTTGATTCAAAGAAACCAGGATCAGCTAATACTATATTGTCAGGAATATTCAATAGGGTTATTTCAATTTTATGACTAGGTATATTCCCACAAATTTTTGGTACTACAAGACAAGAAATCTTTTTACTAAAATTAACTAACAGTGACTTAATTTCCACAAAACATCTATTCATGATGTTTGCAGATTGTTGATTTATTCCAACTATTTCTGTATTGACTTTTTTCAGCTCTAAACCTAAAAATTCTACTAATTCAGTGGTAATAAGGTTGGGTTGACTGCCATTATCCAATAAAACTCTACAAACATGTAACGAACCATCTTTAGCTACTACCTGAAGTATTGCAGTAGACAACAGTATATCTCCTGTCACTTCATCACCATTATCTAAAAATAAAGATGTTACCTGAACCTGTGAACTGGAAGCCTGAGAAACTTGAGCATTATTATCAGAATTATTTTGAATGCAATTTGCCTCGGTTATTTCATTATTTCTTAATGCGGTTCCATTTGCACTCAAATCTTTCTTCTCATTTTGTTCATGATGAAGAAGGGTATGATGTTTTGATCCACATTTCAAACAGTTGCTGTGACTGCATTGTCTACTAGTATGATTTCTACCAAAACAGTTTAAACATAAACCTAATTGCTTCACCACATCATACCTAGAGTAAGTATTCAGTTTCAAAAATTTAGTGCACTTTTGTAATACGTGTTTACTTTTACAATAAAGACAACTATTATAATTTTCAATTGAAACAAATGATCTTTGATTTTTACTTTTATTTCCAAATTTATTAACTTTTCCATTTTCTTTTCTGTTGCGTTCTATAGTTTTCAAAGAAGATACCCTATTAATTAAGAACGAATTAAAGTCATCCAAGGATGCCAATAATCCACGAGGTTTAGCCTCTTCCCATTTGATAAAAGTGGCTTGATCTAATTTTTTACTCATCAAATGTATTTCTAAAGGGTCCCAGTTTTCAGTAGAAACGTTAAGCTTGTCTAATGCTACCAGTGTTTCTAAAATGACATCATACATATTTCGTAACGCTTCCCCTGATTCGTGAGACAACGGTGGAAATTATATTAAAGCATTTAAATGGTGATCAACCAGCATAGGAGGATCGTCATATCTATCGCACAATAATTACCATACTATTTCATAATTTTCACCAGTTGTCTTACGTTTTTGAACTACCTTTTGGGCTTCCCCCTGTAAAGCTTTCTTCAAAAAATGAAATTTTTCTACATTGCTTATTTGATCATTACTGTTAATAAGAGAATCAAAAGTTTCTTTAAATTCAAGCCAATTTTCTACCTCTCCATCGAAGGTAGGAATAATTGGTATTGAAGGTAGCTTAACAGATCTCTCTATGGGAAACTCACGCACATTACAAGCCTTATCGCCTTGTGCACTGGCATGGTCATCTTTATCATTTGATTCTACTCTACTTTCAAACAAAATCTCTTTAGCTTTAGCTATAAAATTGAAAAATGAGTCTTCGAAGGCTCCTCTTTCATCTAAAATACCTTGCACACCTTCATCTGCTATTATCTCTAAAATTTGAAAATGTATATCATCAAATCCATCTAATAATTTTTCAGCTTTAATTAACCTTTCTTTTAACTCGATAGTTTTCCATTTATCAAAATTATCTAAGTATCTCCCAAAATGAGTTAATTTACTTTTATTGGAACCTTTCTTTCTATTTAAATCTTTTAATTTAGCATCCATGTTAATTTTTTAGATGCTCACCCAGTACTCACACAAATTAAGTTGATAAAGATATAAAACCACGCAATAAATGACACATAGTAAACAAAGACACCTCACCAAGCTTAGGTCTTCTTCAGTTTGATAAATCAGCCTGTTGAAATAGGATTCGAGACAAAATCAGCAAACAATGATCCAAATTTTAACCTTTTCTTACACTGTATGCAATCAACCACAATTAACTTCCAATTAAGATTCAGTAATGCAAATCTACACAGAACATGTAATACATAAGATTCTTTCAATATATGTTACCAGTTTGATATTCCAATTCATCAAATGTAACACAGGTCAAATTGAAAGTCTAATGCTCCAATATTTCAAATTTCCAAAATTCCAAATCGAAGATTACTATCCGGCTCGAAGGACCACTATGTTGGGATAATTCTAGATTCCCAGATATTTTCATTCCAGAACTAAAGCGGTTGTTTCTATATATTTTATTTCGTTATAACGTTTACAAAAACCAACGAATCTTACATTATTATAAATAATTATGTCATGTCGACATTTAAGCAAAAAAATACAACCTTGATCTCCCTGTGTCTAGTCAACAAGTTTATAACCAAAACACTCGATACGTGCACTTCGAACAAAGAACCCAAAATATTCATTAATTATTAACAATAGGTATAAACAGTTTTTATCTTTACGAAGAATCTGACTCACTGCCGCTATTGGAATCACGTTCATCTAGAGTCATCACAAAGAGGGTTGACGTCATAAAACATATCTGTTTGAAGTTCTCTATCAAAATATGAGTCTTCTATTGTTATGACATGGTCACACCTTTTCCTCCACTCATTCCCATCGATGTTGTTAAATTCTGCTTCTGCTATTTTTTTTTACATCATCTAGTTTAAATGTGACGTTTTTCTGACTTATTGCATTTTTAACCGTAGCCCATATAAGCTCGATAGGATTCAACTCTGGATGATAAGGAGGCAATCGTAACACAGTGTGTCCGTGTTGAGAGAATAAATCATCAAATAAATACGTCACATACTGCGGTTTATTGATTTTAATTAAGTAATGTAGTTCCGGTTTCAAACTGTTTGGGTTAAACGATATATTTACGATTTTCTTCATTAACGGCTGACATTTTTACAAACACTTTATTGTACAAAACAGAAACAATAACTGTGTGACGCTATGCTACTGAAAATCTTAACACCTGATAAGGTTCGATGCAATTGGCGTTTGTCAAAATTTTACCACCAATAGCAGCCGACTAGGCAGGGCACTATTACTCTGTCTCTCTTAGTTGGTAATTTCTGGGACATCAAATTAGCTGGCAATTACTGTACCTCCATAGAGAACCCAATCCTTTCTATATAATACAGACGCTAGCTATCGTTCTGTAGTAGTAGTATAAGGTCCACGAGGTAACCCATTTGCAGTCAATTTTAAGGTTTACGAAACAAGATTTTTTAGGTTACCACCGTGAAATGGTCAGTTCTTTTTTAAGCTCTTTTACATGGCAAATATACCTCTAATTCAATCATTTTCCCTATTAACGGCAACTAAAATAAATTCTAGGTTAATGATCCAATATATTCCTCAGCGCGTAAATCCATTTATGGAAGGAAATCAACCACTGCGAAACATTATCGCACAGGAGCAGACGCCACCCGATGTAACCTAAGCTCTTTTGAACATATTTGAAACTGGTTGTGAAGTATACGAACGATTACTCAAGGAAAGATTTGAAAATATGACCAAACCTCTTTCTGACACTTTTAGTAGAATTAAGCTTCCACCGTTCAAAACAGCAGCTGGAACTGTGACGCAGAAGCAATCCAAAATTGCACACAAGCAAAAAAGAGAGAATCAGCGTATTATCGAGCTAGCAAAAGAAAGGGGATATAGTATGAAGTTACTGTTAAGGTACGAATTGACACAAGATAACTTCCTTTTCGAATAAGAAGGCGTTTTGAAAAAATAAACGCAAAAGTCAAGCCTATTTGTTGAATTTAACAAGGTACTTATTGATCCCAAGGATTACACTCTAGTACCTAGCTCGGGTAAGTTTTGTCTATTGGTCGATGTTATGATGGGTATTCGAAAAGTGCAGTGGAAAAATTTGACAACCTTCCAGGATCTTGCTATTGCATTCTGCAATATGATAAGTATGTATAAATAGAGTCGACTTTATTTTTGATAGCTACTTAGAAATGTCATCTAAGACTGGAGAGAGATTTCGAAGATACTGCAAAGAGTATATCACAATCCATTCAATCACAGATGATGTACCATTACCTGTTCAAGCTCAGAAATTTTCAGGTTGTGTACAAAATAAAATTAAGCTTCAAACATATATCAGGAATTATTTGCTACAACATGCCCCTCGTTTTTGGGAAGGGGTTGAAATAGTATGCGGTGCAACAAATATCGAACTCTGTCAGTCGTATGCCTCAACACGTTCTTCTAGTACCCTGGACATGTAACAAAGAAATAACATAGAAGAAGCAGATATGCGAATTAGTGTACACTGTGTTCATTTGAAAAGGACCCACCCTTAATATCTCAAAAATGCGACATATTAGAAAGAAATGCCGAAACACGTCAACTTTTAACTTGAGGGGGACACTTTTTGGCGCTAATTGCATAAACGTCAGATTCACCCCCTCCCTACTGGAGACACCCCTTACATTTTTTCAAATGGCATTAGGTATCAAGTCATACCTCATTTAAAGGGTCTGGTAAATCTCTATTCAATCATTTTGTTTTGCCTTTGATACCAGCCTTCCATTGTTATTTAATCGTTGTTTAAAATTGGCTCTTTTTCAAATCTGACACCAAATTCTTCCAAGCCATTCGATCATATACACATAGATATGTTTAGAATATCCAATACCCCTTTTCTTACTGTTATCGATTCATTCTCCAGATATGGTCAAGCCTATCCCCTCGATACCGTTAGCGGTATTTCAGTAGTAGACAGCTTTATAATCAATCACGGACTCCCCTTTAAAATAACTACCTACTGTGGCACTGAATTTAAAAACAAAGATTTAGAGGATTTTTGTAAATTACACCGAATTGAACTTCCATTACACAACAGCTAAAAATAGTAACTCAAATTCGCCGGTAGAGCGTTTTCATTCTAGTTTAATAGAACATTTCCGATATCTACGAGAAAAAAACAAAGAATTAACTCCTACCCAAATAATGAAACACTCTGTACTAAGCTATAACAATTCTATACATTCGGCTACAAAATATACTCCTTTTGAAATAATCAAAGGCCATATAGATAATCCGGACCCCTTCGATCTCAATGAACACTTAGTCTTATCATACTATGTTCAAAACCACAAGGAGGCAAGTAAACGGCTATACAAATCAATAAAAGAACGTAATGAAAAAGCGAAAGAAAATTTTATTAACAAAATTAACCAAAATCGGAAACATCCCCCCGATTTATCAGCACAAGAATCAACGTATGTACAGACTAAATTCCGCGATAAAAAACTACCAAAATTCAAAAAGGTAGAGGTGGTATGTGTGTGTGTGTGTGTGAGAAAAATGGCACGGAAATTACTCCAATTGCCACAGAATTTTGGAAATTGCTTTGTTCAATTTAAATAGTAACGTTGCACTCCCTCAAGAAATTTATTAATAAATCATAAATCATTCTATTAGCATTATTTAGGATGTGGGTAATATTTAGCGGAAAGTTATAATTCAACTTCATAAGCGACTCAACTAAATATTTGGATCTCACGACGTTATTAGAGCAGCCAAAAAAGATGTGCTTCAAATCACAATAAGAATATTCGTTACAACTACAGGATGATGATCTAATAATACCAAGTTTTGCAAGGTGTGCATGAAATCTGTCGTGATTGGTTTTAAGTCTAAATATAGTTGATGAATAAAGTTTGGGTGCTGTATAATTAAATATATATTCGGGAGGAAGGGGTAATGTAGAATGAATTTGAAAGTACTGGTTTGTAGAGGATCTAGATATACTTGTCCACTCCTGTTTCCATTTATTAGCAATTCTTTGACTTATTGTGCTATTTATATCTGCTGATGTGAAAATATTGCAAACTTGTCCATTTATAACTGCATCCTTCGCTAACAGGTCGGCCCTTTCGTTCCCAGTAATGTTGCTATGACCCTTAACCCAAATAAAAGTAACATTTAACTCCAAAAGCATGGATTTGATACTACATAGTACAGGACATCCAATACCTCTAATAAGAGTAGATTTTATTGAATCGATAGCAGATTTAGAATCAGAAAGAATTACAGCATTACTTAATTGGTTTGTAATCAACCAATTGAGGCTTTTCTGTATAGCTACGAGTTCTGCTGTATATATGCTACATATATCGGGTAATTTGTAACCATATGATAAGTTCAAAGTCCGAATAAAAATTCCACATCCTTCCCAATCTTTCGTTTTAGATCCATCTGTATATATGAATATTTTATTAACAAAGTTTGACAATATTGATTTCAGAAGGATTGCATTGATTTTGTTGGAAGGTGAATATTTGGGAATTATAACTCTGTGACTCGTAATAAAAGCTCTAAACTGCACCCGAAATGCTGGGATGATTTCATCTTTTTTGTAGATATTAGTGTAATTTATAGTTTCAGTAAAAGCCTTCGGAAGAGGGGGTGTATTTTTCAGCTTCCAATATCGATTTGTTAAATCTTCTACCGCGATCTCACTCAACTAGTTGATCATGGGCGATTCGCGAAATCTAAGTTTTATTAAATATTTTTGAGACAGATACTCCCGTCTTAATTCCAGAGGAGGCTCATTAAAATTCTGCCAATATAGCATAAACAGGTGTGGACTTCATACCACCAACACATGATCGTAAACATTTATTCTGTATGCGATCAGTTTTCTTTAAATTAGAATTGGAAGTGGATCCATATAGACAACATCCATAATCAATTATTGATCTCACATAAGCTCTGTAAAATAAAATTGCAGTACTCGGTGATGAACCCCTATTACGTTTAGTTACACATTTAATTAGATTGTAACCTTTTTCACATTTGTTATTAATATGGAGTACATGTTTGGACCACAGTAGTTTTGTGTCTAGTATGATACCTAAATATTTATATTCATTTACTACAGCCATAGTGCGCCCACGCAGAGTTGGGCTCTCCGGTGTTCGCAGTCTATGTCTGGTAAAAAACATTATGGAGCATTTTTCTGTAGATAAGGTCATACCAGTTCCTTCTGTCCATCTTAACACTATTTGCATTATTTTTTCGAGAGCACGTATGCAATCATCATATGAGTTCTGGATGGAGTATATACAGAAATCATCTGCATACTGAATACAGTTAGCAAGGTTATTAATCTGTGTATGTATATTGCGAGAATATAGATTGAATAAAATTGGACTTAATACTGATCCCTGAGGTAGTCCATGATAAACAGTTCGAGGTCCGTGTAGGATATTATTGCGATCTCTAATAAAGACTGTTCGTCCAAAGTATAACTATAAAATGCTTTGAGAAGTTCTTTGGCTAAAGCCTACGTTTATCATGTTTTGTTGAAGAATGTTGAAATCCACAGAGTCATAAGCTCCCTTTATATCAAGAAATAGACATACTAAGTACTTGTTCATTGAAAATGCAATCTGAACCTCATTAACCAGATGTGATACCGCATCTATTGTTCCGTAGCCTCTTCTGTAACCATACTGTGCAAGTGGTAAAATTGAATTCTTTTCGATATACCATTCTAGTCTTGCTTTAATCATACGTTCAAATGTTTTTGTGATACACTACATATATAGGATATAGGACGATAAGATGAGGGTAGACTCCTGTCTTTTTGTGGCTTTAGAAGAAGACATATTGTTACTTGTTTTAATTGATCAACATAATTCCCGTTAACCCACCAATCATTAAAAATTTTTAATAAAATATTTTTAGCTGTTTGTGGTAACTTTTTAATTATATCATAAGTAATGAAATCAGATCCAGGTGCTGTACATTTTGAATTTTTGATCGCAGCTTCTAATTCTATGGCGAGAGGTGGTAAATGATAATGGTGTCTTATTAGAAACAAATAAAGGCAGCTATCCCAAAAGTATTATTAGGAAACCTAGAATTAATTTAAATAACGTCCTGCACAGGACGATGAAGTCACTAACACTCCTGATGTGCCTGGTCCTTCTAATAATTAGAACAAATAGTATTAAGGAAGAAATTAGCATTATGCCCTTAGAAAATATAATACTTCCAGTAGAAATAGGTGTAGCTAGAATTATATACACCAAACATACATTTATTCAATACTTAGACGTTAAGGAAGTAGTTAAACAGATAGATTAACATTAAAAACCCACTTTTCCATTGTACAAAATACAATAGTAAAAATTAATAGTTCCAATCCCATTTCATACCATGGTTTGAGTGAAAATATGATGGAAAGAACTGAATTTTTAATTAATTTTTTAGAAAGAAAATTTGAAAATTTGTATCCTCATATGCGTTCAAAGAGAGGCTTATCAATGGATTTAGTGGACTGAAAAAGGGGCAAAAAGGTTTCATTTTTTTTTGAAGGTACAACCACATGTGGTCTTTACAAAATGATATACTATGTACCTGGCCATCTGAAATCGGCAATAACAACATTTTTTAATAGGGACAACACTTTTTATTTCGAAATTTGGCAAAAATCTGTCAAAATGATGTTTTATCACTTTTTCACACATACCTCGCGATATCTCCGGAACTAAACAAGATATTTTCAACTTTTTTTTTAATCGACAGAAGAAGCGTAAGCGGAGATTACTGCGTTAGTTTCATTAGTATAGAAAACCTAGTTTTTTTTGTAAAGCTAGACAAAACTTTAATCTTTACTTTTTTTGCAGCATTATTTTCAGTAATCGAGAAACTTTTTTATTTTTCAAAATTTCATCAAACTATCTGCGTACCAAATAAATCTAAAGCTTCAAGGAAGTTTTTAAAACAAGAATCATATTCTAAGTATCATAGTTTTCAAGCAGTAGTTACTTGCAAGTTAAAAGGTTCCGCACCTCCAAAGGGCAACCGCGCCGGCCGGGCTCATAATAATGTTACAAGGAACAGCCGCTTGTGAGATAATTTTATCGTTTACACTCTCGTAGCAATCATCATCTATTAACCATTATACAAATTTTAGCAACTCATTAGGTACTTGCTTTTTAAACTCTGCCTGATTCATATCATCCGGATTTGGAAAACTGCTTTGTGGGATATCAAATTCTCTATTCTTTTTCCTTAAAATACCCGCCGCTTTGTGTAAAATTAGGATTTCGTTCTCTTATAACCTGGAAATATTCGTTCGCGTTGATTTTGTATGAGGCAGTGGAGTCTGAGCTGGTTGAGTGTGATAATACACTTTCATCTCTTAATGGTTGCAAAGTTGTGGTACTATCAGATTTATTTTGACAAGCTGTGATGTTTCGTTTACCAATGTACTGACAATAACAGCTTTTGTGATATTTAGCATCATAAGTAAAGAGGTCCTCATAACCAGCTAATTTAGAAACCATGTCATTATCTTGTCGTTCTTGGGCAGCTTTGATTATCTTGGAGTACGTATTTTTGCCGGTCCCTAAATACGAAAAAAAAAACAAATAACAGCATATTACTAGATATCTAACGGTTATAACTATTAATGGGAAAAAAATATTACGAAGAAAGAAGTTTTTTAACCAAATCAGTATTTTTCAGTTTAGCAAATAATTTGTTATTAAAAATGTGAAGCAAGATTTTTTAAACTAACGTAACTTAGCTTTTACAGTTATTAATCATTATATTCTTACAATATAAAAAAAAGATTAACTCACTTGTCTGCACAGATGTTAAGCGCTGTTGGCCTTTCTTTCCAGATCTCTTACATATTAGACACATTTGCCGAATATTAAATCCATCTCTTGTCCGAGACGGTGAAGCGTTTTCGGTTTCACTGCTTTGAGAAACATATCCAATATTTTGTGAACTAATAAATGTTTGTCTGCAAGTTTTATGAAATTTTACTTTAACCTTCCCTCCTAGAATATCTTCCTTTTGATGCAAAATCTTTTGAGCACAAGTGTCTTTCCTTTTTTCTGCAGCACATATAATTGTATTTAATCCTTTCAATCTCGGATTTTGCGTCACAAGTTTGTCTTTTTCTTGCAAAGTCTGACCACAAAATAAACACTCCATCGTTCACACAAAAAATCTCAATAGACACACACACACACACACATCCAAAATAATATCAACCTAATCGCAGTTGAAACAAAGACTGTTAGCAACTGAATCAAGTTATCGGCCAAATTTGTCAGGAATAGACAGGTCGCATTATGCGTATGCGGGAAGCGGAGAGATGTCTGCTCGTTAGAAAGCACAATAATTAAACGCGGCTGCAGAAACTTTCAAGTTTGCGTATTTATTGCTCAAAAACTATGATACTTATAATAGTGATTCTTGTTTTAAAAACTTCCTTGAAGCTTTAGATTTATTTGGTACGCAGAATTTTGAAAAATAAAAAAGTTTCTCGATTACTGAAAATAGTGCTGCAAAAAAAGTAAAAATTACAGTTTTCTCTAATTTTACAAAAAAACTAGGTTTTCTATACTAATGAAACTAACGCAGTAATCTTCGCTTATGTTTCTTCCGCCGATTAAAAAAAAGTTGAAAATATCTTGTTTAGTTCCGGAGATATCGCGAGGTATGTGTGAAAAAGTGATAAAACACAATTTTGACAGATTTTTGACAAATTTCGCAATAAAAAGTGTTGTCCCTATTAAAAAATGTTGTAATTGCCGATTTCAGATGGCCAGGGACCTACTCTATCATTTTGTAAAGACCACATGTGGTTGTACCTAAAAAAAAAATCAAGAAGGAAGCGAATTTTTCCCCATTTTTCAGTCGACTAATTAGGCAAAATCAATAAATGTCTATTTGGATTCAGACGACGGTGACCGTTATGACAATGCAATTAAACTTTTACAAGAGAATCAAAAACATGTAACATACGAACTAAATTTACAAACTTCTCTGTTTAAAAAATTAATTGATCACTATAATCGATCATTGACAACACTTTGGCAAAATCAACAAAAGGTTTATAATAATCTGGAAATTTCAAGCGTCTATATTAAATCAAATTGACTCTTTAGGTAGATATACACTGTGTTCATTTGAAAAGGACCCACCCTTGATATTTCAAAAATGGGACATATTATAAAGAAATGCCGAAACACGTCAACTTTTAACTTGAGGGGGACACTTTTTGGCGCTAATGTCATAAACGTCAGATTCACCCCCTCCCTCACTTTGAACACATGATTAAATAGCAATTTTTTCTTGTTAACAGTGGTCTTTTTACTTATTTGTAAATTTTGTATTCTTTAAAGAGTCTTTCTGTCATAACGTAATTCGGGGGCATACGAAAAGTTGAAAGAGAGCCAATTTTAAACAACGATTAAATAACCATGGAAGGCTGGTATCAAAGGCGAAACAAAATGATTGAATAGAGTTTTACCAAACCTTTTAAATGAGGTATCACTTGATACCTAATGCCATTTGAAAAAATTTAAGGGGTATCTCCAGTAGGGAGGGAGTTAATCTGACGTTTATGACATTAGCGCCAAAAAGTGTCCCCCTCAAGTTAAAAGTTGACGTGTTTCGGCATTTCTAATATGTCCAATTTTTGACATATCAAGTCAGATTAACCTCGATTGCCAGAATCTAATTTCATTTATTGACAATATCGAAAATGCCATGCTCTTTTCAAAATTGAATACTCTTCATAGTTCCATAATATCGTGCTAAGAAATTTTAGATCTGATCAGACATTTAAATCAAATATATAAAGGTAATCAAATCCCTAAATTCAATATCTTAACGTACTATACTTTTCTTGGGACCCAAGTGACCTTTTCCGGCTCCAAACTAATATTTGCTATTTATGTTCCTATCCTAAAATCAAAACCTTCAGAATTTCATCGTATATTCCCAATTATCCAAAACAATACAGTATTCACCCCATCTCACCCATACTTGGCAGGTAGCAACGAAGAAACCCAATTAGATGAAGAAGAATGCCCAAAACTAGAAGACGTGTTCAAGAGCTCGTTCCAGAGGACAAATGCACGCTGCAACTCCTAAGAGGCCAATCTCCAAATGGATGCTACGCAAACAAAGTGAACATTCAAAAATCAATAGTTCAACAAATTACAAATGACGAAGTAATTATTATCCCTGTACAATCCCAAGATGTCGTATTCAAATGTCGAAGTAATAGAATATTTCAAGTTCAAATGCCATCTTTAATCAATATTCCAGAAGACTGTGAATTATCCATCAACGAACTCAAATATTCACACAAAAAAGAAATCCAAAAAGGCAAATCACTTATTCTATCAAAGCTAAAAATCGAAGAGTTCAAAATTCAAACAAACTATCAAGCTTCAAACCTTACAGTTGATTGATGATCTTTACGAAATCAATAGAATTGTTAAGCAATTAAAACCAATTGAAATTCGAACAAATACCTATAAAGTGCCAATAATAACAATATTCTCATTATTAATAATTTTATTCATAACAGTCGTATCATATTATCTGTTCAGAAGAAGGAAACGCAACCAAACAAAATCAAACAAGAAAGAAGAGGCAATGAAAAGTCAAGAAATTCCAATAGATTCGATTCGCTAAAATCATTCTATTATTTTTGCGTCTTAGGGATTGACGAGTACACGCACAAGAAATTTCCTGTTTACTTTGATTCTAATAAAAATAAAACATTCCAGTTACGAGATGACAATGCCGTGACACCTACAGAAATATAATATCTTTACTAAGAATTCTAAGGGTATGGACAGAAAGAAAGCGGGTTACCTGCTCGCTGGTTACCGGCGCCTAAATTTACTTATGGTTGATAAATGTAAGCGCACAGAGACAAAGCAGGTGTTCAGCATGCGATGGGCGGGTTTTGGGTATGGAACGATCGGCGCCGGTAACCAGCGAGCAGGTAACCCGCTTTCTTTCTGTCCATACCCAAAGGTTATCTATAATATACTTGTAATCTTTTATATTTTATATTCATATATTTTAGTTTCTGTCTAACCATTGCTATGAATACATGTACTTATAATTAATGTCAATTAAATTGTTTTTAAAAAGGCTGTTTCATCTTTGAAACACTTATCTAACATTCTCTTATTATCACTCAGCTTAGTCAGGGCTGACCATGAATCAAACCTTATCTACCTACGTGTTGATGTAAACAACGGGTTTAATCAATTTAAGTGATTTACTTAAAATTAGTGAATATCGCCTATTAAATTTTGAATAATATAGCAAAGTGCTAAATAAAAATCTAGTACCATTGTCTAAAAAAAGAAATAGTCTGTCAACCTAATGAGTATAACAGAGACCCTAAAAAGAGAGATGCATATATACTGAGAGGTGGCGGTTTAAGTTAAATTGCGGTGAAATTTGACACTTTCAAATACTTGCGTAGCCGAAATACTACTGACCGATAGGTGGCACCATGATAACCTTAAAATAAACAACAAGTAAATAGATTTCAACTTATCTATGTACCTACCTAACCAACCAAACAAAATGTTACCTTCTTTATGTAAAACAGTGAGAGCATTATACCCATTGTCTTCATGTAATGTAATAGGCGAGAACATAAGAAAGCTGTCTTTGTGACAATAATGAAAATTCAAATACAATAATTATTTCTACATTTACCAAAACTTTCATTAAAATAAATTAGGTATCTATCACTTATAATAATTAATTATAATTTAAAAGAAGTATTCGAAATTCGGATAAATGCTCTTTTAATATTTCTTTTGTTTGTCAGGTATTATATTATGGTTTTCGTCATTTTTGAAATGAATATTCGATGTTTATACACCGATTTAAATAAGCCTTACTGAAGTATATTTCACAATATTTCGTTGACCGGTATCTGGTCGGATTAATAATAAAAGTTCATCAATCACTCATTGTAAAGTACCTAACAGTAACAGATCCGTAGTCGGTAAAATTTAGATACTAAAACATAAATTACATTTATTTAAAGAAAAAAATCACTGAATTTCTTAAAAACAAATTTAACTTTTATTTATTAATTGGAATTGAATAAATTAAACTGTTCAAACATAAAGGGTGGCCCACCGTATGCGCTTTAGTTAGTTTAGTTTATTTCATCTAACCGGTAGATATGTTATCAAAAAATGTTTCAAATAAATAATATATACCTACGATACTGTGTTATTGTTATCGGATTAACGTCTACCTGCTGCGGGTTTTTCTCTTGAATCAATCCTATTGGTCTTAAGTTAAACCGAAATATCAAGTAATGGAGTTTAAATAGTGTGAACGTAATTTCGAATTTTAAATGAGATAATAATTAAATTTATTTATTTTAGTTAATCGTATTTTACCTTCTGTTCGATACCTTTATATCTACCGATATTATTTTCCACAAATTCATAAAAAAATATTTAAAAGAAACTTTCTTTTGTTGGACAAATAGATGAACACATTTATACATAATCTTTATCACAGAGATGAATTCCTAATAGAATCGGTAAGAATTTCTTGTATAACAATCGAGTTTTTGGTGAAAGTATTGTTATGGATTTTGTAAAAAAAAATTATTAACAATAAAAATTCTTTTATTCTACTAAATTGAACATAAAATAACAATAAAAACCAAAAAAATCAAAGGTAGGTACATTAAACTTTGATTTAAGTCAAAAGTGAGCTAACCTAGAAATATTTGAAAATGAAATGTAACATAAGAATCTAAAATATAGATGTACAACTGTCACTTATTTTGCAAAATTGTCAGTTTGTCAGATTTTCTTCTGTTTTTTTTTGAAGCGGCAGCTTTCAACGATCTATATTTGAGATCCTTAAAAATTAAAGTTCTTATCAATAATTCTAATAAAAAAGATCTATTTACTTTACATTCATTTTCGACAAACCAATCAGACAAGTGCTTTCGCAATTTATTGGTAATTTGATTTTTCATCTTCTTAGATAATTTCGACTTTCCCATCAATCCCACAAAATATTTAAAACAATAATGCTTACTTATTTTTGTAAATGATTTCAAAATAGGTGAAGGCATTTTTAAATGGCAAATGGAAAAGTCTCCCATATTAAAATTCTTTAAAAATATAAGACATTCATTTTTATCCTGAGCTTGATTCAGATCATCTTCTAAAAATTCTTCGCATGAATTACACTTTTATCTAATACCTTTTTACACAAATATCCTGCAAAATAAACTTCTGAACTATTTTTAAGAGTAAATTCACAATCGCTTTCTTATGAAGAAACTTCAGAATTTGTTGAAGAAGTTGACAAAGATGATGACAAATTTAATTCTGCCTCCTGATTTGAGGATAATTCATCATGTTGTAACATTACATCTTCAACTTCTTCACAATTTGATTGGGGTGGCTTCAATGGGTTGATTGTCAAATTTATTTTAAAAGCTGCTCTAAAAGTTTTTGATTTTGCCACAACATATTGCTTTTTTTAAACTTTATAATACTTTTTTATACAAACAATAAGAAATAAAATATGAACTTAATTTTCATTCCTACAAAATAACAAAATTGTTTAAAATGTAATTTATAATTTATCTTGTTTAATGTTACATATGGATTCGCTTGTTTATTTTTAATAGTTAAATTAAGTTCATGGTTATTATAGTGGTTATTTTGAAGGGATAAACATTAAGTTGAAGAACTTATTTTTCCTCCATAATTTATTCCTTATTGTTTGTATAAAATAATATTGAAAAATTAAAAAAAAGCAATGTTGTTGAATTCAAATAAAATTTCTTCGTTCGTAGAAAAAATAGTGTATGCAACTCTCATGTAATGGTTATTAATACACGAATCTCTTAGAAACTGAACATTCTACAGAAAATATTGGGTCTGTCTACTTGGTTATTTAAAAATCTAGATTTCTATTGGTCAATTTTTCAGTTTCATAATGAAAACCAGTGTTATAATGAGTATCTTATGAAACAACTTATAGTATAGGAGTAGAAAAACAATAATTTCAACACGATGCTCGTTTTAAAACAACCACTATTTACAATAAGTAGGTAGAATAACAGCAAAATTATCCAAAATTCAAGAAAGTTATGAAAACGATCCACGCAACTACGACAAGAAGTACTTTATAAATTCAAGCAAAATGCAATGCAATGCTAAAAATTTTTCACCCTTCACCTACTATTTAGTAGTTATTACGGATGACCTTCAAAAACATTCTTGTGTTCTCCAGGTAGATTTATTTGGAAAATAGAATAAGGATACGAAGTGTCGTCAGTCACATCTAGCGTTTAGTAACATAATCACTTAAAATATACAGATATCTTTTCTAATTAGAAGTGAAATATTCCATTCAGCGCCCCCTGAACGTTTAGTCCAGCTTTCACAATACGCCATTTATACGTTTAGTCCAAAATTACGAAAAACTGTTAAATTATTAGTCCGTATGGTTGTTAGACTATTTCTTTTTTTAGACAATGCTGGTACTATTCTACTATTAACCGATATTTTCCAAATATTCATCCTAGCATGGGTTATTGTGAATAAGAATCGACTTACCTACTTGAAAAACTTTTGATGTATATTTCAAATTTTTCCATTTTTTTTCTTAAATCTTCAAGCATCTTCTCTTTGCTTTTTTCTTAGAGTCTTCTTCCGATTTTCGCTTCATTTCAATATGATTTACGCCGATTTTCAAGAATAATTTTGGAGAACAATATTAAAACTTGCCGTCTCTACCACAACACGAAACATAAATAATTGCCGGTGCTACTGGATTTAGTTTAAACAGTGTTGTCATTTCGTGTACCGAAACATTATTACGATTTGTTGTTCCGAATGGGTTTAAGAAGTATAAGTGAAAATTTGTGAACTGAACTTACTGTCAGAATTTTAACTAATTTCACTTCCTCGAGGGCATCGAGAAATGCGCCGTCACTTTCCGAATTCACTTCACCCACTGTATTATCACAACAAATTATTTTATCGTCATTAATTATCAAAAGTTTGTTCTTTAAACGTTTTGCACATGAGTTATGCCTAACAACATTACATTTAACACATTTAGGACCTACTCGCAACAATGACAGACAGCACACATCTCAATGGCCGTACTCACCGTTTATAGTACTAATGGCCCTATGCACCGTTTACACTTAAACTCGTTTAAGCATGAAACTAGTTTATAATTTTGAGTTGGTAGGCATCATCGATTCTATGGAAGTTGAACCAGTTTAAAATTAAACGCCCAATATTGGATATTTAACTTTAAACTGTTATTTTTGACACTTGGGTAACTTATGTCAATGTCTCATGAAAGGTTAGTTAGATTTGATGAGGTGACTGACAAGAAAAAATTGTTGATGCTAATTATTTAAACTGTTGCACGTTTTATCAATGAAACACATGTAATTCGGAATTAAAATAACAACCGTCATTTCCGTAACTATTAACGTCACCAACGAACGTTTTTCACACAAATAAGTTCCTAAATTTTTCGACGTTGTCAAACTTCTTTCTGGTTTAACTAAACTTCGTTCGGTGCATACCAAGGCAACATTAAGGGCGTTTAACTATAAACGGGTTTATTATTATAAACGGTGCATACGGCCATAAACCCAAATAACTAAACTGGTTTAAATAGTTGCCTTGGTAAGCACTGAACAAAGTTTGACAAATTTAGAGACTTTTTTGGGAAAAATGTTCGTTGGTGAAAATGCTTGACGTTATTTGCGTTTTGAGTACTCGTGTTTATAGTTACAGTCGTGACGGTTGTTATTTGAATTCCGAATTACCTACATGTATTTCAAATAATTAGAATCAACAGCTTTTTCTCGACAGTCACCTTATCAAATTTAATCAGCCTTTCATGAGACATTGACATAAGTTACTTGAGTGTCAAAAAGAACAGTTTAAAGTTAAACCTCCAATATTGGGCGTTTAATTTTAAACTGGTTCAACTTCCATAGAAACAATGGTGCATACCAACTAAAGGCTATTCGTTCCACAATTATGGCCTTGAAATTTCAGATTTCGAGCTTAGCTGTCAAGACAGGCAACAAGTACAATAAAATGCGGTTGCCCCCGCCAGTGGGTAATTTATGATCGAATTTATGAGTACCTACCGTTGTAAACCATTTGACCCGAAACGTCTTTGAATTTTAACTGTTTTAAATAGAGTAGGTAGATAGCATATTTGTTTTCATGGTAATACCATTTTTCACTGGAAAAGCAATTGTTTATTGATTCAAAGTGAAGTTTTCTGTAATTTTATAACAATTTTTTTTTTAAATCTAGCACAGCGTAAGGCAGGCTTAAGATTAAAAAAAATACATTTTTCATAAGTAATTTTTTTAATTTTCAACATTATATATTTTTGACTAATATTTTAGTATCTTCAAAGATTTTTTCCTGATGTTTAGCAGAACAGATACGAAAATACCTGAAGTAAATATACTAAAGTATATTTTAATAGACCAGACAATATTGCTGATTTAAAAGTTAGGATAACGGAAGAAATTAACAAAATAACAACTGACGAACAAAATGTACGAGAATTCCAAAATCGCCTCGGTTATTGTCAAGAAGTGAATGGTGGTCATTTTTAACATTTAATTCAATTGTCAAGTACATTGAAAAATACATTCTAAATATTATGCGACATTATTATCTTCATTCTACGTAAAGTTTTGTAATAGAGACATTATCAAAATTTTACATCTTACAAATTAATTTTCTCAGTTATGATTGAACCAAATTTAAAAAAAATTTATATTGCTGAAAGAGGTCTAAAATCCCTTTGCAACAAGGTGCCACACGACCCCCTTTCTTATTTAAAATTTTTGAGGGGGTGCTTATAATTCAGAGGTAGTGCTGGAGGGGGATAATATTTTCATACTGTAAGTTGTCAATTTAAGAATAAAAATGGACCTGTTTCAGGTTTTTTTCACATAGTACATAATAATGCTAAAATTGAATTTATTCCATACATATGGACCGCATTGTATAATAAAGAAACAAAACTTCAACAAATCGCACAACTAAACAGTTCAAGTAGAAATGAAAGAATGTTTCACTAAAACAAACCGAAGGGATCTACTTCATAAAATTTCCTAGAAAACGAGATATATTCGAAAACCCGGTAAGAAACCATTTTCGATTTTCCCGAATTTTGCGGTCACTTCTATCTTGTCCCCTACTGTCTTCACAAATTGTCACTTGTGAGGTATAAATTATTTTCAATATTATGACTACCTACACATAATAAGTGACCTTAGTTTGACACCGTTGGCCATTTTACTTCAAGTAATTTTCTTACCTGTAGATAGGTCACCTATTTGTAAACGTAATGTGTTTCAGAGAAACTAAAAGATTAACTTTTTTGTGAGTACATTCTTGATTTTTTGTACCTAAGAATAATCCGAACAGTAAAATAAAGTGTGTGCACCTATAATATCAAAAAGTTTAAAAATAAAAATAAATTATTCACAACAGTAGAATGATCTGTTAGTTTTCTTTCGAAGCAGGTACCTAGACAAAAGGACAATAAAATAGACACTTCTTTATCACTCTGTAATCATGGTCATAAATCTAAGCTTGCGGTTACTTATTTCAAGAGGTTGTAAATTATAAACTGCAGAAACATTTTTAATTCAAAATTAATGCGATCATTTTTATTCGAATCAAGTTCTGATCTCGCCCATTATTATTTATTTTACTTTATCTTTAAATCGTTTGTTACAAAAGTACATATTTATCTATAGATCCCGGTAAACTGAAAAGACACGTTTCTTTGAAACTTTTTATGATTAAATTCAAATTAAATAGAAAAAATTCCCAAAATATGATTCGTACAATACATTAAGTAGACTCTTAATATTTTAAATAATCAACAACTTTGTTGATATCTCTACTCAAGTTCGTGATATTTGAACGCACATTTGTATTGAATTCTCCATAAGAGAATTCTGTAACGAATACCCTTAAGCAGCATTAACTAAATAATAAAAAGAAACAAATTTTTTACACATTGGGAGCGTTCTTCCACCACCTGCTAACCGCTATCGGGGCTAATCCTCACGGATGACACCTCGACAACATTATTTAAAAAAATAGGTCTTATAAACTAAACCATCACCGAAAAATGTCACTGGCCATTAGACTATTAGTATCAGTTAGATTCGTCATCTTGAATATTTAAATTTTAAATTGGACTAGAGACTACATGACTCAGTTTTAATATAACACGTTATTAGTCAATGGAAGGTCAATGTAAGATTGTAGAAAATAATTGATTTCTGAGAATACAGCTAGGAATATAACGGTAACAATAAACCAAATTTTTTCAACAAATTCTCTAATATAGTTAAAGAGAATTGAAAATGATGCAATGAATAACTTTGGTAAAGAGAAGCAATCATTTATGTGTTATATTTAGACAATACTGTTTCATTATACGGTGTCTGCCGAAACAAGACTATACCAATTTTATAGTTTATTTCAACAAGTACATAGAGTATTGGAATGCAATAATCCCCTAACTAACAGGTGTTTATCGGATATTACAGAGTTGCTCTCAAAATTTTTTACAACAATTTAATAGAAACTGTTTGAAAATACACTGCCAAACAAACAATTTAGATCACTTTAAATAACTTGAAAAATTGCAAAGAATTTTAAAAATTAAATGTATCAGCTTAAATCTGCAAATTGTATATTTACCTACTGCATTTTCGTAACTTTTAAATATGGAATCAGACAACATAATTAATTTTTTTATGATTTATTCTTGAAAAACCGTAACTCTACATTTTAAATGAAATTCGAATATTGTTATTGGGAACGAGACGAAGAAATAAAACTTAGCATTATTGATGCTATTGATGATGGTATTGAGCCCGAAAGCGAAAGTGATCTTCCCGAAACGATGCCGAGATGGAAACCGATAGGTCTGATGTTGACGCTGACGTTCATGGTGAAGAACATAATAATAATGCCGATGACCAAGTAAACAACAACGAAGCTCCTGTAAAAAAACCTGCCTTGCACTTAGCAGGTATTGTCAGATCGCCGACGTAGGCCAAGCAATAGAGAATGCAAGTATAGTAATTTTTGATAAAAATCTTAGTAGAAAACGTATGATGCCATCATATAAAGGACACCACGTAGTATAATTTTGATATGTTTTGGACACGCAAATGTTTTTCAGTAATTTGTTATAAACATTTAAGACGAAAAAAACCTTCCTTTTTTAGCTTTTTTCATATAACGTAAAAAGTTCTAAAGCAATCTCAATGGTATGTATAGATAAATAGTAGGTAATTAAAATACGAACAAAATGAGGGGTCGAGCGAATTAATCGGATAATTGGGAACCGATAAATATTTTTTTGAAAATTCATATTTTTGCCATTTTTCAATTGAAAGAGCTGAAACTTGCTACAAAGGAAGTTCTTCGTATGCACTTTATATGTGCGAAGATCAGACGCCAGGTGACGGTTACTCTTATCGCAATTGCAATTGTAATTTTTTGATGCGATAATTTACAAAGTGTCTGGATGCGTTGTCGATTGTCCGATTTTAAATTTTAAACCGGTTTTGAAAAATGTAGATGTAGAGCAACAAAACTTATATTTCCGATTTGTATTAAAATAATGCGAACTTGGCCAAAAACGCCCAAGATCACCGTCGAAAATGACTGGTTACGCCGCTCGCCGGTGATTCATTACTAATTGGAAATAATTTATCAGTAAAATCCTGAGTTCAAATTATGAAGATTTAACCCAAAACCCTAAATTAAATGTAGCTGCTTACTTAGTTACAGGGTGTTTTGTTTAAAAATTTAAAAACTATTTGTGATCAGTACTTCAAAACTATTTTACGTATTCATTTCATAATAGGAACAAAGTGTAGACACTGTACACCCTGCTAAATTATGTTAAACAAACGTTTCTGGCTACTACCAGAGGCGTACGACAGGGGCCAATGACAGGTTAATCGTTCCCAAATTCTACGCCACTGGCGGAATAGAAATTTTAGCACAATTTTTCGATTATCCAATACTTTTTACGTAAATAAAGTACTCTTTTCTCATAACGATAAAGTCAATATTTCTCGAGATATTTTAAGTTAAACATGAAGCTGCACAATTTTGATGGGTAATAACTATGTCGATGTTTTGGACCAGTGAATTGCATTTAATACGCAAATGAAACTTTAATCCGTAGATAAAGATATTGAAATTTATTGACAAAAAACTTTGAAATAATTTTAAAATGATTTAAAAATATTTACAAACAAATAAACTGATCTCTATTTTTAATTACAATCAGATAAGTGGCATTTGATGAATAATTTTTCAATATCAGCTGGCACTGGTCTGAATTAATTGTTTCGATCTAGTGGGGTGCTGTCATAGCTATTATAGTTTATTTCAGAAAGGTATAGAGTAATAAAACCTCATTAGGTATGCAAAGGGAGCACAGAGTGACCCAACGAATATTTAGGCCACTTTCATAGTTTGGCATTGATTTCATTGTAAAATTCTTTCTTTTTATCAAGTGCAGGTAGTACCACCCGGGTTGGGGTCAATATATGGTTTAGCCTATTGTTATCCATTCACAAACACTGAAAATAGTGTGCCAAAGGCGTGCCGGTAGGATACTCGTAAAAAGGAAAGAATTTTATTTTAACAGAATAAAAATTAGGCATTATGTACATAGTATTAGGTACACTTATTTTTTATTGAACATTATACAAAAAATACATTATACCGAAATTAAATTATAAAAAATCATAATATTCTTCGTCATCTGAGGAACTGTCATCTCCTCTTGACGTTATAATTAACGGGTCGACGGTCCGATCGATCAAGTAGTCAAGATCCCACATTTTCTTCTCTTCTTTAATGACATGCTGGACTGCTTTTCGCCAGTTCTCTGGTGTCACCTCCTTAATGGCTTGATCAAACAGTAGCTTAACGTCTTTCATTTTGAATGTCGTGTTGTGTTTTGCTACAAATCCTTTCACTTGCGCCCATATAAGTTCTATAGGATTTAGTTCGCAATGATATGGCGGTGTGAGCAGCACAGTTACACTATGTTTTTCTGCTATATCTTCCACGGCGTATTTCATAAAACGATGTTTGTGTAAATTTGCTATAGCTAATAGTTCTTTTTTTATCAAATTATCTTCAAATTCAATAATTTTGGTGGTTAACCAGTCAATAATTTCTTGTTTTCTCCAAGATGAAGTTGGAGTCTTCTCTATGCGTCGAGAATGATAACTCGCGTTATCCATAACTACTACTGAATCAGCCGGAAGATATTTTATCATTTCACCAAAATAGTCTTCAAAAACATCCGAATCCATGTCCTCGTGGTAATCTCCCGTATGGCACGACTGAAAGGTTAGCAAACCTTCTTTTAAAAATCCCTCTTCGCTTCCAATATGGACGATTATTAGTCTTTTCCCTTTACCTGAAGGCACCTTAATACCCGTTGACAGGCCTTCCATGAAAGCTTGGCGAGCACTGGTCATATTTTTGTCTTTCCACATTTTTGGTACTGTATAACCTTCATTGATCCACGTCTCATCAAGATAAAAGATTTTCTTCTGCTCTGTTCTGTACTGCTTTATACTTCTCAAGTATTTTCGTCGCCAGCAAACAATTTTATCGCTTTCCACTAAAAGTGCTTTACGGTTATGCTTTTCACAGGCAAAATCCATATTTCTCAAAGTGGTCCATAAAAGTTTTTTAGTTATCAACGAAATACTGTCATCCTGGCCAAGCTCCATTAAAATCTTATCTAGGGTGGGTATTTCTTTTTTAAAATAAAAAGAGTGAACTTTTCTTCGAATTACACTTTTGGTGTCTTCATCAATGACTTTTACTGGTCTGCCTGGACTTTTCTTGGGAGGCTCCACTTGGCCTGCTATCTTTCTCCCCCGCAATAATTTAAAAACGGTGGACTTTCCAACTCCAGTCATTCAGGAACATCGGTCGACAGTTTCTTGTACAGTAAATTTCGGGTAATCGTATTTTATGCAATCGTGAACATTTAAAATAATAAGTTTTTCATTCACTGATAGTGGAGAATTATTGGAACATCTTTTCGTGTCGCCATTTTATTACTAATCTTATAATACTGTGAACACTATTTACGGCTTAACAGCAAATACTGATGCGTTAAACTAAACAAATATACTTATAAAGGTCTAACAATTTTGGGTAAGGCACCTTGCGGCGGATGGTTGAGCCGAATCTGAAACAGGGTTGGAATTAGGCAGAGGCACTAATAGAAGGTTAAACGGTAGGTACCTGTTAAACGCAAAACGTAACTGTATAATCTACTACCTAAGTAATCCCTACACAATATTTCGATATTGACACTTCAGGCCAGAAAACATACTTATTAGGAGAAACTGGACAATTTAAGCGTAATAGTGGTAAGGGACGACCGAAAATGATAACTGTGGATCAGGAGGATGATATTTTAGTGCGAGCTGCTAATAATCCGGACTCGGCGTTTAACAGCAATGACTGGAGTAAGTCAATCTTCAGTTTTGCGAATTTTAAAAAAAGGAAACATTATGACCTTACCATTTTACACCGGTACAAAATTTATTGCCTACAGATTATCCTTCAAGAATGAACTTTGCTCAGTGGATGATAAATAAAAAAAATTAAGATCGAAATTTTGTTAACAAAATTCTTTTTACTGACGAGGCCACATTCACTCGTAAAGGAGTTTTTAACTGGAGAAACAGTCACAATTGGGATATTGCAAATCCCCATATATTCCGAGAATCACATTTTCAGCTCGAATTTAAGATAAATGTATGGTGCGGTATCTTTGGAGATAGTTTGTTGGGTCCATATGAATTACCAGCAAATTTGAAGGGCAGATGTAAATTGCAGCGCTTGGTAATCCTTAATCCGTATACCTGATAAGAGTTGATAATAGAATCTGTAAATTGCAGCGGTGGTCAAATTTGAGATTTTAATCCGACTTGTAAATTGCAGCGATTAAATTCTTTTAAGAATTTCACTAAACTAGTTTTTATCGAGAAGGGCAAGGAAAATCATTGAAGAAGCTATACAGTGTTAAAAAAATGGCTTCATCAATGATTTTCCTTGCCCTTCTCGATAAATTAATCAATGATCTGTTTTAATCAAGATTCTAAATAGTGGGGCATAGAAAAAATTATTTATTATTAGTGGTACTGGGTATAAATAATCTACGGTTTGTTTCAAGTTTAACTTAGTAGGTTTTCATAAATTTTGCCGCTGCAATTTACAGGTAAGATTAACGCTCTTTGTTGGCCGTGCGCTGCAATTTACATAGTTACTACGAACCCATACATGACCATTCGCTGCAATTTACATGTAAGGATTATAGAAACTCTGACCGCCGCTGCAATTTACAATCGCCGAATTTGAATGGTAACTCATATTTACAATTTTTACAAACAACTCTTTTCGATCATCTCGAGGAATTGCCACTTAATCAAAGAAGATACATGTGGCTCATGCAGGATGGAGCACCACCTCATTATCATATAATAGTGAGTAATTATCTCGATAACCAATTTCCTCATCGTTGGATTGGCAGAGGTAGTGAATTTCCGTGGCCGCCTAGAACTCCCGAAGGTAACCCTCTAGATTTTTATTTGTGGGGCCATATGAAATCGTTAGTATATTCGCCAGAAATAAACACTCGTCGGGAACTATGGCAGCAAATTGTAAATTCGGCTAATTTTATTGCCAATCAACCCAACATATTTTTCAAGGTGAGAAGATCATTTAGCCAAAGAATGAATAAGCTCATTGAAGTAAACGGGGGTCACATAGAACATTTGTTATAAAAGATTTTTAGGTACTGTTCGTTTCTGATATTTCCGATATGTTATTAAAATTGTGGGTACTTTTATTTAGATTACATTTTTCAGAACCACAATTTGTTTTCAATTCATCCGTTTATTTAATAGTTGTGTTCTTTATTGTTGACACGGATTAAAGTTTCATTTGCGTATTAAATGCAATTCACTGGTCCAAAACATCGACATAGTTATTACACATCAAAATTGTGCAGCTTCATGTTTAACTTAAAATATCTCGAGAAATATTGACTTCATCGTTATGAGAATAGAGTACTTTATTCACGTAAAAAGTATTGGAGAATCGAAAATTTGTACTAAAATTTCTATTCCGCCAGTGGCGTAGAATTTGGGAATGATAAACCTGTCACTTGCTCCTGTCGTACGCCTCTGGTAGTAGCCAGAAACAATTGTTTAACATAATTTAGTAGGGTGTACAGTGTTTACACTTTCTGCCAAATATGAAACGAATACGTAGAACAGTTTTAAAGTACTGAGCACAAATAGTTTTTAAATTTTTAAACAAAACACCCTGTAACTAAGTAAGCAGCTACATTTTATTAAGGTGTTTTGGGTTAAATCTTCATAATTTGAACTCAGGATTCTAATGTTAAATTATTTCCAATTAGTAATGAATCACCCTATAGTATGCCTCTCCTCGATCCCTGCTCCCTTTCTAGTCCGTAACTTTCCGGCAGTGGATCGTTTTCGGCCGTATTTCCGAGCGTTTTTGACCTACTTCGCAGCATTTGATCACAAATCGAAAATATAAGTTTTATGGCTCTATATCTATATTTATCAAAACCACTTTAAAATTTTAAATTGGACAATCGACAACGCATCCAGACACTTTGCAAATTATCGCATCAAAAAATTACAATTGTAATTGCGATAAAAGTAACCGTGTCCTGGCGCCTGCTCATCGCACATATAAAGTGCATATGAAGAACTTCCTTTGTACCAAGTTTCAGCTCTTACAATTGAAAAATGATGAACATATGAATTTTCAAAAAAATGACTAATTTTCCGTTTTTTTCTAATTTTCTCGGTTCCTAATCATTCGATTAACTCGCTCGACTCCTCATTTTGTTCGAATTTTAATTACCTACGATTTATATATACATCCCATTGAGATTGCTTCAGTACCTTTTACGTTATATGAAAAAAACTAAAAAAGGAAGGTTTTTTTCGTCTTAAATGTTTATAACAAATTACTGAAAAACATTTGCGTGTCCAAAACATATCAAAATTATACTACGTAATGTCTTTTATATGATGGTACCATTCGTTTTCTACTAGGATTTTTGTCAAAAATATTTTCCTATTGCTTGGTCTAACGATATTATTATCACAATCAGACAAATCACATAATGCAAAACATCATATTATTAGTCTAGTTCACATGTACGATTTTCCTCAAAATTTTTGTATATTCACCGAAAATTACGATCAAGCTGTCATTCGATTCGGATTGTTATGTAGATAGTTTAAGGAAAGGTTCCGGAAGGGGCCGAAAAAAATTGCAAAAGTTATAAACAATATAGTGAAAAAAAAGTGGGGGTTTAGTTTTTTTTGAATATCTCGAAAGCTATTGAAGATTTTCGAAATTAAAAAAAAGATCTAAAAAGATCATTGAATTTACTAAAAAAAAGTTCTAACTCCCGGAACTGTATTTCCAATATTTATAATTTTTACAGAGCCCTGAAAATAGAGCCAAAACCGGGTAGTCTGACTTTCACGCGCGGTTCGTCACTCGGACACAATAACTTAAAATATTATTTAAACATATTAAATATGAATATTAAGGAATAATAAAATTCAAGTACTATTGGGATACATAAATAAACAATAATCCGCGGTTACAAAATTTTTATCCCAATTTTTCCATTATTTATCCATTTGTTAATTAACAATTTTTTCTACATTAAATGTTAACAGAAAAATCGCGATAATTATTAAACTAAAACCTTAAGATTTTTTTACTTTGTGGAGTTATTCTTAATAGGCTAATAAATAAATCACCGTTGGAAAAATTCAAAAATTTTGATTTTCCACTTTTTTATTAACTATTGAAAATACGCAAAAATTAAAAATTACAAAAAAGAAATTTCAATTTTTTCAATAAAATTGAATTTTTTTTTTATAAATAATAGTCAATAATTAAATAAAAAATAGAGCTAGAGCTTCAATTAAAAGCTTAAATTGTTACTTAATTGATGGTTAATAAAAAAGACTTGAAGTATTGTTACCGTATCTGCCATATTTCCAAAGTTTTAGTTTAATAATTATCGCGGTTTTTCTGTTAACATTTAATGTAGAAAAAATTGTTAATTAACAAATGGATAAATAATGGAAAAATTGGGATAAAAATTTTTTAACCGCGGATTATTGTTTATTTATGTATCCCAATAGTACTTGAATTTTATTATTCCTTAATATTCATAATAATTTTTTAAGTTACTGTGTCCGAGTGACGGACCGCGCGTGAAAGTCAGACTACCCGGTTTTGGCTCTATTTTCAGGGCTCTGTAAAAATTATAAATATTGGAGATACAGTTCCGGGAGTCGGAACTTTTTTTTAGTAAATTCAATGATCTTTTTAGATCTTTTTTTTAATTTCGAAAATCTTCAATAGTTTTCGAGATATTAAAAAAAAACTAAACCCCCACTTTTTTTTTACTATATTGTTTATAACTTTTGCAATTTTTTTCGGCCCCTTTCGGAACCCTTCCTTAAACTATCTACATAACAATCCGAATCGAATGACACCTTGATCGTAATTTTCGGTGAATATACAAAAATTTTGAGGAAAATCGTACATGTGAACTAGACTATGTTAGCACAATACACTAACACCAAATACAACACTTACACATGTTTGTTTAGGAAACAGTAAATGGACCATTTGTTTTTGGAAACATTAGAAATTAAGAGATATTATCTGAACTCTCAATATTAATCCGTCAATTAACAAATTAAATCTAATTTCAGGAAATAATTATTAATTGAAGGTTTCAACCATAAAAATGTTTAAATTATTTTCCATTTCAATTTTTGATGAAAACAACAATTAATCATGTTTTATTTAGAATAATTTCGTTACTTACTCGAGTAAATACAATTTTAAAATATTCCCGAAGATCTGAATTATTTAAAATTGTCAGTACTGGTGTGCTTGGTTGATTTTTTTCAGTTTCTCCAGCGTCTTTATTTCCTTCCATATTTATGACTGTTTCTTTATTCATAATTCAATGTTTTCACTTTAAATCAAATTAATCATATTTGCGTAACGTTAAACAACTAACACACACTCACTTCGACTGTTGTGATCGACAATATTCACTACACTATGCGACCTAGCAGAGCAGCGACCACAGGCCACAGGTGCGATGTTTTGACGTTTATCATTAGAAGAGACAAGATTGGATAAGATCTCCAAAACCAGTTTATGAATATACAAACTCTTAAGTTCCTTATTTCCAAATTATCAAAATAATGCGTAAACGCAAGAATCAATGGGGTTTTTCGAATGAGGATACTTGAATTTCCATTTCAATTTTAATTTTAAAAAAAATTCGCTTGAAATAACCAACATAAAAGTTAATCACAACAATGATGAAATAAAACAATTTAATTTGTTTAAATCTTCATTTTTATTTTGAACTAACGTTCAAATTAAAATTAGTGACGCATTTCGTTACACAGTAGCTTTTTCAAACTAGTGAAGATACAATGAAAAACTTTTAATTTATATAGAGCCTTAATACGGAATTATAAGATATTGACAAAAGCATTATAATATATTTAAATAGGGATTAGTACAAAAAGTGTCTAAATACGGAATTCTAAGAATGTTACAAAGGTATTGAAAAAGAGTACCTGGAAAATTTAGCCACAACCATCACATCTTCTAGGTAAAAAGGTCTAATAAGGGAGAATGATTGATATCTATTTGGTCGTTAAGCAGATTACCTGAATATTTGTTTTTGTTAATCTCGAGGGCTTCTAAAAGATTTAATTTAAAGGATTTGGGTTCTACATGCAAAATTTCAAAATTTGGGTCGAAATTGTGTTGGTTTGTTGATAGATTATTTGAATAGTTGGAATCTAATTTGTTGTTGTCATAGCTGCGTTTGTGTTCTGAAATTCTAGTTTTAAAGTTCCTAAAAGTTCTACCGATATAAATTTTGTCCTAGTTGTCGTTACCACATTTTAATTTATAAACACCTGATTTGTTTAATTTTGAGGATTTAGATTTGTTATTTTTAATGAATTAAGATAGATTGTAGTCGGTTTTAAAGCAAATATTCATATTTAAAGATTCTAAAAATGATTTGATTTTTAAGGATGGTGTTCCAAAGTATGTTAAGCTTTTAAATTGATTATTTTTATTTTTGTCTGAAGGATATACTTGTTCTAAAGTGCATTTCTTTATCTTTTTATTTATGATATTGTCAATTAAGTTTGGATCGTAATTATTATTATAGTTTATTTCAGAAAGGTATAGAGTAATAAAACCTCATTAGGTATGCAAAGGGAGCACAGAGTGACCCAACGAATATTTAAGCCACTTTCATAGTTTGGCATTGATTTCATTGTAAAATTCTTTCTTTTTATCAAGTGCAGGTAGTACCACCCGGGTTGGGGTCAATATATGGGATTAGCCTATTGTTATCCATTGACAAACACTGAAAATAGTGTGCCAACGGCGTGCCGGTAGGATACTCTTAAAAAGGAAAGAACTTTATTTTAACAGAATAAAAATTAGGCATTATGTACATAGTATTAGGTACACTTATTTTTTATTGAACATTATACAAAAAATACATTATACAAAAATTAAATTATAAAAAATCATAATATTCTTCGTCATTTTATTACTAATCTTATAATACTGTGAACACTATTTACGGCTTAACAGCATATACTGATGCGTTAAACTAAACAAATATACTTATCAAGGTCTAAAAATTTTGGGTAAGGCACCTTGCGGCGCATGGTTGAGCCGAATCTGAAACAGGGTTGGAATTAGGCAGAGGCACTAATAGAAGGTTAAACTGTACCTGTTAAACGCAAAACGTAGTTGTATAATCTACTACCTAAGCAATCCCTACACAATATTTCGATATTGACACTTCAGGCCAGAAAACATACTTTTCCTAATTCTCTTACGCAATTACTTGAAATTTTGATATTACAAACAATACTATTTCAAGACCTACGCCTATGGCCGACACCGAAATTGAGCCGAACTGGACGGAATTCCCCATTTTATTACCCTATATCTTTCTGAAATAGACTATAACTGCTATTTGTTTAATGATATTTAGTTCTTTGTTGAAATTATTAGTGTTTAATGGGACTGTTAAAAGTCTGTGTATCATACTATTGAAGGCTGCTAATTTATGACTGAATGGGAGGACCGAGCTATTATGAATTATAATGTCTGTATGTGATGGTTTGTGAAATATAGAAAAATCATGTTTATTGTTTATATTTGAAATTGTAAGGTCTAAAAAGTTTATAGACTTATTTTCTTCATGTTCTACGGTAAATTTTATATTGCTATGAATTGGGTTAATATAAGTATTGAAGCTGTCTAGTTGTCTAGTAGTGCCAGTGAAGCTCGCTAAAATGTCATCTACATATCTATTAACAAACCAACACACTTTCGACTCAAATTTTGAAATTTTGCATGTAGAACCGAAATCCTTTAAATTAAATCTTTTAGAAGCCCTCGAGATTAACAAAAACAAATATTCAGGTAATCTGCTTAACGACCAAATAGATATCAATCATTCTCCCTTATTAAACCTTTTTACCTAGAAGATGTGATGGTTGGGGATAAATTTTCCAGGACTCTTTTTCAATACCTTTGTAACATTCTTAGAATTCCGTATTTAGACACTTTTTGTACTTATCCCTATTTAAATATATTATAATACTTTTGTCAATATCTTAGAATTCCGTATTTAGGCACTTTTTTTACTTATCCCCATTTAAATATATGTAAGAAAATAACTCATATTTTCTAAGCCTTGTTTTTAATGGTTTTTATTCACCCGCTCTATCATGGCGAGTGTTGATAGAAATGACATAGTTACGAACTGATGACAGTGAAAAATATTAATGTCATAATTTTATTATGAAAATAATTATAATTTGTAATTAGAGAAAAGACTGGAATAATAGACATTTAATGTCGTTTCTCTTTTTACAGGTAAGATTTTGTTAATGTTAATGTTTGTAATTGAAAATAAAACAACTTTTTACAGGAGAAACTCAATAGTGTCTTTATTCGATATAACACAAATTACAGAAGATTACATCTTACAAAACGACATTAACGTCTAGATTAGTTCAGAAAGATGGAAAAACTTTGTTTTGAATTTACGGTTAAAGCTGCTGAAGATGCGAAGACCAATTTAATATGCCTAATCTCAATTACTACTCCTGCAGGCAAAACTTACAGCTTGCCAGAGCAATATCAGCCAGTCCGACTTCATCCAGAATTGAAAAATACTCCAATTTTCACAAAAATTAGGAATTCATTACAAAGAAGATACCAAACAAGGAAAGTATGGATACCTCTAACAGAAGAAATGAAAAATATATATATCTATGAGGAAAATATCCAATTTCAAGATTACCTTTTGGAGGTAATAACAGAAACTACATTTTTTGGTGGTATTACAAACGAAGCACTAACAAAAATCCTGAATGCAATCGCGAAGGAAGATAATGGAATGAAGAAACCACAAAACTCAAAGAAATTGGCAGAAAAGTTTGTTATAGAAAATTTTAGTGGCAAAAGTGCGAATGTTATCCAGTGGATATGCAATTTTGAAAAAGAACGTGAAATATTGGAAATACAGAAAGATACAGAGAAAATTGAAATTTTCAAATTTTTTTTAGGGAACTCCTGCTTAGATTGGTATAGTTCAATGCTTATAAAATTTACAATAGACTCTAATTGGACAACCTGGAAAGAAAACTTCTGTGAAACATATGCAGATAAAGGATGGTCGCCAGTCAAATATGCAATTACATATAAGTACATGAATGCTGCATTATTAGATTATGAACTGAAAAAAGAGAGAGTTTTATTGGAATACAATAAATCAATGGATAATCGCACCTTGATAGATCTAATTGCAGTGGGTTTACCAGACTTTATAATAGACAGGATCGATAGAAGAAGTCTAATTAATACAGAAGATCTTTTCAATGAATTGAGAAGTCTAGAACATTTGACGAAGAGAAAAACAGTGAAATAAAAGAATAATAATAGTAGCATGAACGTGAAAGAAAAAAAACCTTGTGAGATTTGCGAAAAACTTGACAAAAAAAACCGATTCCACCTTGAATCAGTATGTTGGTTCAAAACAAAAAATAATGAAGACAAGAAGAATGATAAAATAAGATGTATAAATAATTCAGAATTGGAATGTGAATTGATAAAAGAAAATCCAAAAAACTAGATCTGCCACCATTGATTAAACTAAAAGTAATTCTTAACGATACTATAAACGTAAATGGAATTTATGATTCGGGTTCAAACGTATCTTTGATAAATTCTAAGTTAATAAAAATGGAAAAAGATAAACTAAGTAATAATAAAAATATCAATCTGAAAACGATCAATGGTGTAAAACAAACAGATGGACTAATTTGTATAAAAGCAAAAATTTTATAAATAAATCAAAACGTTACATCGAATTTAATAGGTGAAGATTTAACAAAACCTAAAAGGGACATTATGAAGGAACAATTGAAATTAAAAAACCATATTATGATAAACTTCAATGAGCATGTAATTGAAGAGAACTTTATTATGTCTACAAATTATCTAAATTACGATGAGAAAATTGAACTTGATAGTTTAATTGAAATGTATAAATCACTTTTTGCGAAAGACAAATTTGATATAGGAACAGTAAAAAGTTATGAAGCTCACATTGATCTATTAATTGATAAATATCCAAGTAAGAGACCGTATAGATGTACGATAGAGGAAAAAAAAGAAATAGAAGCACAAATTTCAAAATTACTGGAAAAAAAATTAATTGAAGAATCCTATAGTCCATTTGCTGCCCCAGTAACCTTGGCGTACAAACGGGAAGAAAATAAGAGATCTAGGCTCTGTATAGATTTTCGTGATTTAAATAAAATTGTGGTTCCTCAATCACAACCATTCCCATTGATTGAGGACCTCATGGAAAAAACGAGAAACTGTAAGTAAAGTTCATATAATACCCTTCTTGGTGTGCTTCATTGATTGTTAATGTCTTTCTAACACATTACGTAGGAAGAAATGGAAAAATAGGCAGGTCTGTGATTAATCCTAATCAAAATATCACAATAATGAACCGTTTAAACGTAGTACAAACGTTAACCCTAATCTTTGACTTACAAAAATTTTATTGGTTGATGTTTAGATTACGCGCAAACGCGACCTATCAATCGAGCGAAATTACATCGTTCAAAATACGTTGCAGACGTTCCTTTCGTAGCGGCAATGTGTCTTACGTCTTTTTCTAATGTCCCACTGACAGTTCTCGTCAGGTCTGTACTTTGTTGTTTACGGTCAATTATTATTTATGAAAAGTGAATATTGATCTTATTGTTAGCATTTTATTTATTCAAATGCAGGACTATATTTACTAATATTAAATTATTTTAATATGTGAATTGAATATACAATTTGTTTTATTTTGCAGTGTTTTCATATCCCAAGTATTATTAATTTCATAGCCTTTTCGAATTTGGCTGAATACGATCCTGATGATTCTATTTATCAAATTAAAGGTTAGCTATATGTCAAAATAACAAATTAAATATCGACATACCCAAAACCCGGATATACGTCACAAACGATGACGCACACCAAAAAGGCTGTTGTATGAACTATACTTTTCCACATTGGACATAAATTCAGCATTTTGATCTTTTCCATTGAAAATCGAAGATAGAAAGAAAACGGCATTCGTTACGCAAGAAGGGCATTATCAATGGACTTGTTTGCCCTTTGGATTAAAAACGTCGCCAGCAATCTTCCAAAGGATATTGTCCAATATTATAAGAAAAAACAAATTAACAGATTTCACAGTCAATTACATTGATGATATTCTGATTTTTTCAAAAACGTTTGATGAACACATAGACCACCTGAAACATTTATTAGGATCAATATTAAGAGAAGGCTTCAGATTGAAATGTTCAAAATGCACTTTTGCAGCAGACTCAGTAAAATATTTGGGTCATGTAATAAATAATAATTCAATAAGACCTATAAAAGATAACTTGATATCAATAAGAAATTTTCCGGTACCAGAAAAACGTCAGACAATTTTTAGGAAAAATTAATTTTTATAACAAATATATCAAAGATAACGCAATTATTTTGGATCCTCTTCATAATTTATTGAGGAAGAATCAAGAATTCATTTGGACAAAAGAGTGTCAAGATTCATTTGAAAAAATAAAAAATTTACTTTGTTGTCAAACCAGTGTTAGGAAATTTTGATCCGGAATTACCAATAAACATATATACAGATGCTAGTTTGAAGGGAATAGGTGCAATTTTCAAACAGCCTCAAACTAACGGAGAAGAAAAACCTATAGCATACTTTTCAAAAAAATTAAACGAAACACAAAAGAAGAAAAAAGCCATTTACTTAGAATGTCTGGCCATAAAAGAAGCTGTTAAATATTGGCAACACAGACTCATTGGGAAAAAGTTTACGGTTTTTTCAGACCACAAACCATTGGAAAACATGAATATAAAATCCCGAACGGATGATGAGCTAGGAGATCTGACATATTACTTGTCACAATACGAATTTGATATAAAATATTGCCCAGGAAAATATAATTTAGAAGCCGACTGTTTAAGTAGAAATCCGGTATTGGAACCACATGAAAATGAAGATGAACAATTGAAAATTGTGAATCTAATAAAGATAGAAGATATTCTAAACGATCAAAAGGAAAATGAAATTTTGAAAAATGAAAAAAGGAAACTGATACGAAAAAATGAAATATACTACAAAAAAATTAGGAATAAAGAAAAAATCATATTAACGGAAAAATTCAGTATAGAATTTATAGACTGTACATGAACATTACTGTCATATAGGTATAGAGCAAATGAAAAACAAAATTTGTCCATTTTATACAGGACAAAATTTGACGAGCAACATAAAAAAGTATGTAGAACATGCAGAATATGCATGAAAAATAAATGAAGAGGTCAAGAAAAGTACGGACTAATGTCACACTTGGGTCCTGCAGAAAATCCTTTTGAAATTATGTCAATAGACACGGTTGGAGGATTTGGAGGATCAAGGTCGACAAAGAAGTATCTACTCATTGATCACTTTACAAGGTATGCATACATATTAACATCCAAGACTCAAAATGCTAATGATTTTATAAAACTTCTGGAGAATGTCGCGGAAAACAACGAAATAGGTATAATTTTGACCGACCAATACCCGGCGATTGTAAATTGCAGCGGCGGTCAGAGTTTTTATAATCCTTACATGTAAATTGCAGCGAATGGTCATGTATGGGTTCGTAGTAACTATGTAAATTGCAGCGCACGGCCAACAAAGAGCGTTAATCTTACCTGTAAATTGCAGCGGCAAAATTTATGAAAACCTACTGAGTTAAACTTGAAACAAACCGTAGATTATTTATACTGCATTACTTATCTATACTAAAGAAAAGAAAAATAATTTTTAATATTTATTAATTGATGACCAAATACACATTACACATACATACGAGTATACTATAAGCGCTATAATAAAATCAAAAACCATATTTACACTAAATGTACATATTATGTGCTCAAACATTTCCAAAATAATGACATACTTGTTTTACAAATTGCAATCTCGTTATACTTTTTGTTTTATAATACAGATTTAATTTTATATCTAAGAAATTAAATTTATTCCGGGTTCGAGTATTTGGAAGCTTAACAGTATCAATGCTATTTATTTTAATATAAGTATCTATTTGAAATTGTAACAATGTTTCCAGAAATATGTAAAATGATGGGTGATTACTATAATAATTATCATTAAAATGAGCGTGAAAGGATTCACATGCATTGGTTAGGTTAGGTTAGGTTAGGTTAGGTTAGGTTAGTGAAATTCTTAAAAGAATTTAATCGCTGCAATTTACAAGTCGGATTAAAATCTCAAATTTGACCATCGCTGCAATTTACAGATTCTATTATCAACTCTTATCAGGTATACGGATTAAGGATTACCCCTCGCTGCAATTTACATCTGCCCCCAATACCCAGGAATAAATTCTAGGGAATTTAAAAGCTACCTAGAAGAAAAAAATATACCAATTGTGTTCACTGCAGTAAATGCAGCTTTTTTGACTGGGCTCAATGAGAGATTGAACCAAACATTGGTTAATAAAATAAGATGCAAAATACATGAAACAGGAAAAAAAAGTAGCCTGGTCAACCATTGCGCAAGAATGTACAAAAAAATACAATAACACAGAACACACGACTACTGGTTTTACACCTACTTATCTACTAGAGGGTGAGAATACTACAATTTTACCAGAAGAACTAAAACAAAAAATAACACATATAGATTTATTGAGAGGCAGGAAGCTCGCCCTTCAGAATACCATAAAATCACATAACTACAACAAGAAGATATTCGACAAAAACAGAAGACTCTGGGAATTTAAAGTAGGAGATACGGTGTTTGTGGAAAATGGTAACAAACTAAATAGAAAAAAATTAGACGAACTAAAGATTGGACCGTACAAAATTTTGGAGAAAATTTCCAATTCCATATACAAAATAGATACTGGTCACAGAAAATCAGAGTCAAACCTTTTCCATGTAACAAAACTCATCCCGGTTATCGACAGTGATCCTAATGTTTTTGTGTCATAATAGAATTTTTGCAAACAAAATTTTTTTTTGTAGTGGAGATGTAAGAAAGTACCTCATATTTTCTAAGCCTTGTTTTTAATGGTTTTTATTCACCCTCTCTTTCATGGCGAGTGTTGATAGAAATGACATAGTAACGAACTGATGACAGTGAAAAATAATAATGTCATAATTTTATTATAGAAATAATTATAATTTGTAATTAGAGAAAAGACTGGAATAATAGACATTTAATGTCGTTTCTCTTTTTACAGGTAAGATTTTGTTAATGTTAATGTTTGTAATTGAAAATAAAACCTCTTTTTACAGGAGAAACTCAATAGTGTCTTTATTCGATAAAACACAAATTACAGAAGATTACATCTTTCATATATTATAATACTTTTGTCAATATCTTATAATTCCGTATTAAGGCACTATATAAATTAAAAGTTTTTCATTGTATCTTCACTAGTTTGAAAAAGCTACTGTGTAGCGAAACGCGTCACTAATTTTAATTTGAACGTTAGTTCAAAATAAAAATGAAGATTTAAACAAATTAAATTGTTTTATTTCATCATTAGTATGGATCTTCATCAAGTAAAAGCCTCATCTATTCAATTAATCACAACACCCTACTGGAATAAACACTAATTATTGAATATTTGAAAATAGTTTTCAACGAACAACAATTTTAACAAGTTTAAACGAAAAAAAATAGGGATTTCTAGTTCATCAATTTATTTTATCAAATAAAAATATTGTTTAGGTGTTTAAAAAAGCTCGGTTTTATTGAAATCTGAATTAAAAAGTAAAAAATGATGTCAATCAAATGAAAGTAGGTATAGTTATCTTCTGTAGTATATTCATAATTTTTTTTCGATTTCTTGGGCAATAAAACCACACTTTTTTTTTTAATATTTACTTCCAAAGTTTTGGTAGCGTTCCAGCTACAGTTATCAAGAAAAATTAAGTCTTTTTCTAAATTCGACAAGTAGACAATCATATTTTGAAGTTTGAGACTGAAAAAATGGTTGTCAAATTTTCAAGGTCCATTCACATTAGATAATATTTTTAATAAAGTTTATTGTGAATATAGTTATTTGCTTTACTAGGCAGCAAAGTAGTAGATTGACTGCCGCGGCTGATAGTTAATAGCCCAGCGTAGCGAGGCTAGGAATTCAGCTGAGGCAGTCAATCTACTTCGCTGCCGAGTTGAACATATAATTTTTTCTCCGATTGTTTATGATGATATATAGTACGGTGCAAATGAAAGGAATACATTCGATATTTCGTAAACCGGCGACATTAAGGAAAAATCCTGTAACCCGTCGATTTTTATTTTTAAACAGGCTATTCCTAAGGATACCTATTTATTTTAGACGTCATGTATGTGAACGTGATGACGTCATCGCTAAAATTTTTAAATGGAAATGTGGGAGTTGTAATACATTATTTGAAAGGTCTTTTAAATACCTATTAAGCAATATCAATATTGCTGAGTAATTTTTAATTTTTTTTATTTTAGCGCATCGACCACAAAGGGTCATTAGCGATATTTGGTGTATACATATATATAGTTACTTACATTTGGTATTTTATAAAGAATTTATAACATTTATTAATTTAAAAAATGTCTTCAGGCTAAGTAAATTGCAGTTTGTTCCTAATACGTCGGATAATCCATTGTTGGAGAGTTGTGCCAGTTGTCGCTGTTGTGTTAGTTGAGGACATTCAACAAGTAGGTGCTTAATAGATAGTTTTGAGTCACAATAATTACATTTTGGTTCGGGACCTTTGTCAAATAGATAACTGTGAATTAGCCGGGTATGACCTAAACGTAGCCGTGTTATTAGTACTTGGTCGCGACGATTTTTTGGTAGGACTGACCATGGTTTAATAGACTTTTTTATCTCGTTAAGTTTAGTTCCCGCTATTTTCCATTTAGCTTCACAGACACTGTTCACTTTAGATTGAATTATAGACTTAATATCCGCACTTACTGAAAACTGCACTACTCGAGCATCTTCGTTGGCCGTGGCGTCTTTTGCTCTTTGATCAGCTTCCTCGTTGCCATTTATTCCTACGTGTGATGGGATCCACATAAAGATGATATCTTTATTGTTTTGTTGAGCTATTATGAGTTCTTCTTTAATTTTTAAAATAAGGGGGTGATTTGTGAATATTTTTTGTATGGATTTTATTGAGCTGAGGGAGTCTGTGAGAATAAGATGGTTTTGAGTGTTTGAAGATAAATTGATATTAGCTAATGCTTCATATAAGGCATATAATTCGGCTGAGAAGACGGAATATGTATCTGGAAATTTGAACATACAAGTTGAATTTGTAGTTACCACCGCGGCTCCAATGCCAGCTGCAGATTTCGAAGCATCGGTATAGATTTGGTGATAGTCTGTAAAATCTTCTAGTATTGTTTTGAAGGTTGATCTAAAACTGAAATTGGGAATCGAATATTTATCTAGAGAGCTAAGAGTGGTTATACATTTTGGATTTTTGATTTGCCAAGGGGGAGTATATGTAGTCAGACGAGGGAAACATTTGGGAAAAGAGAAGCTTCGTTTTTCAAGGTACATTTTTATTCTAGCATAAAAGGGTTTGGGAGCATGAGGTATAATTGTGAAAGTATTGGGAAGTTTTTGAGGAGAGCAGTTATGCCTTGTAGGGTTGAACTGATTGTAGATCGTTTTAGCTGCATATGTCAGGCTCAAGTACATACGCCTATCTTCTAAGGAAGGTTCATTAACTTCAGCGTATAAGCTTACAACTGGAGATGTACGAAAGGCTCCCGTTATTATCCGTAATGCCGTATTTTGTATTGTATCTAACCATTTTAGGGTTCGTTTGTTGGCTGACGAGTATGCGACTGCTGCGTAATCCAATTTCGATCTAACTAACGTCCTGTATAATGTTAGAAGTGTGTCTCGATCAGCGCCCCAGTTTTATTGCATAGTGTTTTCAGAAGGTTAAGTTTCTTTTGTCACGTAGATATTAAGTTGTTAATGTGTGTGTTCCAATTGAGTGTTTCATCAAAGGTTGTACCCAAAAAGTTTATTGACTTTTCGGCATTTATGTTCTGTCCATATGAATGAATATCTGGGATGTTTACTGTTTTCTTTTTGGAGAATTACATAAAACGGGTTTTGTTAGTCTCCGACCATTCCTCTAGATGAGATATGAATTCTTGCGTAAGAGATTTTAGATTGTTCACGTTCTTGCTTTTGCAATAGATAACTAAGTCATCCGCATACAAACGAGCTTTAATTGGTGGTTTTAATGCCTGCATGATATCATTTATTGCTATGATAAAAAGGGTGGGGCAAATTACGGATCCTTGTGGAATGCCATTTTTTGTTTGTTTTAAATCTGACGTGGTTCCGTTTGCTAATACTCTAAAATTTCGTTCTTTTAAAAAGTTTTGGATAAAATGTATAGTAAAATTAATACCTATTTAGAGGTACCAGCCTTTTTAGTAACTTAACGTATGCGGCTTCTTGAACCATCTGAACCCGCATGAAAAAAATTAGGTTATGACCTTTGTCATGTCAAATGCTTGACATATTTCTTATTGCATTGGCGTAGTGACTTGAAATTTCATATTATCAGTGGCGGTTTGTAATAATACAAATTAATTTTATGAAATTCATAAAATTCTAAAGATGTTGACATAATAAAAGAATATAAAAGAAGCGCACTAATTTTGAAAACATTGTTTTATTAACTAGATACATAGTTTTCTTAAAAAAATATGGCAATTCAGAGTTCGATTAAGTACAAATTCTAGATTTTAAAAAAATGACAACTTGATCTTCAAGGCAAAGTTTAATTAGTTTCTAAATCAGAATAACTATCGGAAAGTGATAGTTCATCATCGGATTCATTGGATACAGAGATCACCATAGGTTCGATGTTTAGTAGGTCCAGTTTGTTTTCTACTTCCCATGCTTCAGAAATAATTTTCTCTGTATGATTTATGTAATTCTGCCAGTGTTGCTCCGGTACATTTTTTACAACGTCATTCCATACTTCAGTAGGTGACCTTGCAGTTTTCGTAATAGCTTGGTCAAAATGCCTTTTAGTTTCTGACCATACCATTTCGATGGCATTAAAATGGCAATGATAGGGTGGTAGCCTGAGAACACAATGACCATGCTCGGCAGCGTATTTGTCTAAATGATAATTTTTTTCTGGCAAAACTTGCTTTTCAATTATATTCCAAACAGCATCCTTTAAAATGTGATCTGGAAAAGGAATATTCTTTTTTTGAGCCATTCTAACATGCGTGTTTTACTCCAACTTTTTCTTGGGATTTCTTCATCCAGGCGACTGTGATACGTTGCGTTATCCATTATAATTAACGATGGTTCTTCCAAGTTTACAATTAGTTGCTGTTTAAACCAATTTTCAAAATTTTCGGTGTTCATGTTATCATGGTAATCGCCTGTTTTTTTATTGCATTTAAAAATAAGCGATGCATTTGCCACAAAACCTTTTTTATTACCGGCATGAACAATTACATATCGTGTCCCACTTCCAGTTATTTTTAAATCACTGTGTTTAGTACCATCTTGCCACATTCTTCTGTCCCCGCTTTTACTAAAAACCCATGTCTCATCCAGAAAAACAGGCGTAAAGAGCTTTTCGCTTTTAGCAGCATGGTATTTGTTCAAAAATAATATTCTTTTTAATCTGACTGCAGGCATTTCCAATAAATGTTTTCTTCCATCCTGTTTTTTGAAATGAAAACCCATTTTTTTAATTCCCAAATATAACGAACCTTTGGAAATCTTAGTTTCTGGAGACTCTTCGATAAATTGCCGTAAAATAGTTTCTACCGTGATTTTATCCTTTCGCGCATACATTTTATAAATTACTCCCCTCAAACAATGCAGGGTATTTTTTGTAATTCAGGTTTTGCTCCGGGAAACGCTTGCAGACATATTTCTTCTAAATTCGAAATCTGTAGCTCTGTTTGGTTTTTCAAGATTATATAATGTGCTTTCTGGAACTTTTAGTGCTTCGGACGCTTTTTGAATTGCCTTAAATCGAGATCCTAAATCGTTTTGAAAATAGTTTACTACATTAAGCATAAGTTTTTTGGATTCATCAGAATATCGCATTTTTATATCTTATTTTGCGTTATGACATTAACATGAAATCAAAATTTGACGTAACTTCAAAAACGTGACATCTGATAAATTAGTTACGACGTTCATTTTTGTTGGTAATTTTTTGTTTCAACCGATTTATTAATAATAAATAAGGATGGTCTTATTCTAAATGGGTATAAAATTTACTATAGACAGTTACTTGTGATATTCCAGCTCAGAAGTTTTTTGATAATGTAATCATACCAGGCAGTATCGAATGTTTTGTTGATATCGAAGAAAACAGCTAAACATTTTTGTTTTTGCGCAAATGCCTCGTTGATGTTACTTTCCAGATCTATAATATTGTCGTTAGTTGATCTTTCTTGTCTGAAGCCACTTTGTTCAGGTATTATTAAGTTATGTTGCTCTAATGTCCACAATAGTCTTCTGTTAATGATTTTTTCTAGTAGCTTACAAATCACTGAAGTAAGAGAAATTGGTCGATATGATTGAGGATTTGATTTTTGGCTTCGGAGTTTTAGAATAGGTATTATTAGAGATTCTCGCCATGCTTTTGGAAAGGTGTGATGCAACCAGATCACATTGTAGATATTTAGAAGATGTTCGTGGGCATTGAAAGGAAAATGTTTTAAAAAGGTAGATGGAATTTGGTCAGGACCCGGACAAGTATCTTTAAGGCTGGATAAGGCGTCTTCATAGTCTGACATGGTGAGCGGTACATTTATAGGATCGTCATTTTCTGTGGTCACTGTGTTCTTCTAGTTTTTTGTGAGCTAAAAAAGTTTTCGTATAATTGCAATCGCTGGAACGGTTCTCAGACGTTACAGCAAGCACATCTGCAATAGTTGAGTCAGTAGTCAATATAGTTCCTCCCATGTTGAGTATTTTTATATTATTACTTGAATGAATGCCAGATATTTTGCGTACCTTCTGCCACACCTCTGTCATTGGTGTATCTGGGTTTAATGATGGGACATATTCAGTCCAAGATTTGCGCTTTTTACTTTTGATCATGTGCCTTGATTTTGCACGCAAGTTTGTTTTCCGGAGTCTTATATCATTTGTATCTATTAAAAGCTTTTTTGCTGGCTCTTAGAGCTGCTTCGCAATCGTTATTCCACCATGGGACCGGAGTGTGTTGTTTGGTGTAAGATGTTTTTCCAATTGATATATTTGCAGCATGTTTTATGATTTCTAAAAATTGTTCTAACGATTCGTCTATATTAGGTAGGATAGCACAAGATTTAATTTTTTCTTCAATGACAGTGGAGTAGAGTTGCCAGTCAGCAGTTTTAAGTTTCCATTTAGGATGGAAGTTTTGTTTGGTATTATTCTTTGTATTGTTGTATAAGATAATGGGGTAATGGTCACTACTGAAGGTATAATCTAGTCTGTCCCATGTTAATGAAGGAGTTAGGGTTGGATCGCAGATTGAAAGGTCAATACATGAGGATTCTCCGGTCTGTATATTAAATCTTGTGGCTCTGCCTTCGTTGAGAACAGAAAGGTTAAAGTCGTCTAATATTTGTTCTACAAGGTGACCCTTTGTGTTTTGAGATGTTGAGCCCCAGAGAAAGTTGTGAGTATTGAAATCTCCTAATATGATTCTAGGATGGGGGATTTGTTGTATCAAATTGCCCAAGTCCTGCTGGTTTATTTTCGATCCTAGAGGAAGATGTAGGTTGCAGATATGTATGTCTTGTTTGTCATGGATCTTACTGGCAATGGCTTCAAGATTACTATTTAAAGGGATTTCCACAGCGTCAATATTATTTTTAGTAAGGATTGCTTTTCCTCCACTAGCTTTTTGAGCAGTATCTCGATGTTTATAAAATTTTTAAAATTGATTTAATGTTTGGACATTGCTATGTTTTACGTTGGTTTCTTGCAAACAAATTATGTCAGATTTAAATTCGTTTATGATCTTTTGTAATATTGGAAGTTTATCAATGAAACCATTTTGGTTCCATTGTAAAATAGATGAGAAAGAATTGAAAACGGATAAGTATTTTAATAGCTTGACGTTTGTGAACAATCGCTCTCTTGTTCCGTATCTGAATAGGTTAATTGCAGGTGTATTAAAAGTTTTTTCTTAATTTTTGTACATTTTGTTTTGATAACCCTGTGGGTAAAGTGCGGATAAATTTTGGTTAACATATATATTAGTGCTGTGAGGTCGGTTGTGTAGTCTTGAATGATACTTACTGGGTCGGCTGATCCGTAAACGTTTACGAAAAGATCTGATAGTTGGGTGAAATTGAGGATAAAGGGTGGATTGTGTTCGTTGATAATTTTTCTCACTGGCTCCAAAGAACTTCGATTGGAAGATCTTTTTTGTTGTTTGTTTTGATTTTCTTTAGGTTTGCTTTTGGTTGCGGTTTAGCGAAGGGGTCTTTCTTGGTTTCGTTTGTTTCTTCTTCTAGTTGAGGAGAAGGTGTCTCTCTGTTTCCTTAAATGTACGTTTTGCTAAGTTTTGATTGTCAGTATCCGTTTCCATTGTAGAATTTTGTTCGGAGGATGTAGGTGTTTCAGTATTTATGTTTATTGGTTGTTTGTTGTGGGAAGTGGTCTCATTAAGTGGTGCGGTAGGGGTACTAGTAATGGGAGGTGGAGAGTGTGATGCTGTTTCGCAATTTGCTGCGGTGTGACCTGGCTTTTTACAAGAAAAGCAGAGTGAGTCTTGGGAGAGAAAAATTCTGTAAGTTGTATCCTCATAATTTATTAAAAAGGATTCTGGAAGAATGTGTACTAGTGGAGTTATAAAAACTTGACGTCTAAAACTGTAAATGTGATTAAATTTGGGGAGATTTGAGCTGATTCTAAGAAATGACATCGTAGAAAGAGTGGTAATGCTTAGTTTGCTTAATTCATTCACTAATATAGCGTGAGGTATTGTAGGACAAACGTTAGAAAGTACAAGCCTTTCTGAGGGTGTTACATATTTACGGGCCCGCTTGGCGGGCATTCTGCGAGGATATCGTTTCAGTGCCTCAAATGTCAAGGCTACGTCGATTCTTAACGAAGTCTCCTGACAGTGCTCTTGGCTGCTTGGAAATGGCACCGGGTGTTTTCACGGATACCTTGCAGCACCTAATAGAGACTCACTTCCCCGGTTGTAAGGCAGTCGGGCAGGAGGGTCCTGACATAGGGCGTGTGGGAACAAAACGACCATGTAAGAGGGACTATATTCTAGCCAAAGAAATAGTTACCTACGAGCGGAGTACTTGGGCTATACGTACGTTTAGCCCCTATAAATCTCCGGGGAAGGACCAAATCTTTCCGGCTCTGCTTCAGCAGGGCTGGGAGGCTATTGGTTCAATCTTAGTGCATATCTTTCGGGCCTGTTTGGCAAGCAGATATGTTCCTGAGCAGTGGAGACAGGTAAGAGTTGTCTTCATACCCAAGCCCGGTCGTACTACGTACACCGTGGCTAAGTCCTTTAGGCCTATCAGTCTAACATCCTTTGTGCTAAAAACACTGGAGAGGTTGGTTGATAGGTATATGATGGAAGAGGTTGGGCTTAGGTATCCTTTGCACAACAACCAGCATGCGTACCGGTGTGACAAGTCAACGGAAACTGCCTTACACCAACTGGTAACACAGGTGGAAAAGGCGCTGGAAAGTGGCATGATCGCCCTTTCGACAGCACCCCTGTAGAATCAATGTGTAGAGCTGCAGTAGATCATGGAATAGAGCCAATGGTAATTCATTGGCTTGAAGCCATGCTACGCAACCGCACAGTAGAGGCTGCATGGAAGGAACATGTGGCTAAAATGGTCGTCGACAGGGGATGTCCACAAGGGGGCGTACTTTCGCCCACATTGTGGAACCTAGTAGTCGACGAATTAATATCCTTATTAAACGGTAAAGGCTTTCTGGCAATTGGGTATGCCGATGATATCGTTGTCCTTGTTGTTGGAAGGCATATCACCGTCCTCAGGGACCTAATACAAAGGGCCCTGAATAGGGTACAGGGGTGGTGCAACGACCACGGACTTGCAGTTAATCCTGCCAAGGCTGAGGTAATTGCTTTCACCAAGAATAGAGGTATAAGACCTGATGGTCTGCACTTTGGTGGAGTGCCACTTCCAGTGGTTGAACAAGTGAAATATCTGGGAGTGATCCTGGATAAGTCGCTGACATGGAAGGCTCACCTTGATAGTCGCCTAGGCAAGGTGACTAGCACGTACTGGGCCTGTAGGAGAGCCATTGGTCCGAAATAGGGACTAACCCCCAAGACGACCTTGTGGTTCTATAAAGTGATCATGCTGCCGATGCTCACATACGCGGCTATGGTCTGGTGGCCAAGGGTAACCCTGGCCATGGCTAGGTCGCAACTGGCACGCCTCCAAAGGGTGGTCGGTTTGGGGGCGACTGGCTGCATGAAAACTACACCAACTGCTGCGTTGGAGGTGATTCTTGGACTTCGGCTTCTTCACCATGTGATCGAGGCTGAGGCTGGGAGGGCACTCCTACGCTTGAAAAGTTTGGGGTAAGTGCGAAACGAGGGAGGGTGCAGGCACGTCAATAAGCTCAGGTTTCTGGGAGATGTCCCTGTTCTGGCTCGAGCGGCTGATGTCTGCCTGCGCAGGTACTCCTTCGTAACCCCCTATAGGGTGAAGATCCGGAATATAGAATTCTGGGAAAGAGAGGGAAATTCACAGCCTCATGGGATCCTCTGGTACATAGATGGCTCATGCTCCAGTGATGGGGCGGGGGCTGGAATTCACTCCACGAAACCAAGGACACAAGTCTGTGTTCCATTGGGTAAGGGTGTGTCTGCATATCAGAATGAGGTATACGCTATCTTGGAATGTGCGCAGATAAACCTAAACAGAGGTTATGCGGTCCGACGCATAACCATATACACCGACAGTCAGGCGGCAATCAAGGCCCTGAGTGGATATACCATCAACTCAGGGCTTGCTGCTGAATGTCATGAACGCCTTGCTGACTTAGCGAGGCGGAACACAGTGTGGCTAGAATGGATTCCGGTCCACTCTGGTTTTGAAGGAAATGAAGGGGCGTACGCGCTGGCTGTGGAAGGGGCGGCTACCCCTTTTAACGGCCCGGGCCCGACCTTGGCCATTACAAAACAAACAATCCGTAAGGAGACGAGGAACTGGTTGCGAAATCAGCACCTCGCTCACTGGAAGGCTCTACAGGGTCTCAGGCAGTCCAAGCTCCTATTGAGGGGATGGAATGATGGACATGCTAGAGCTGCTCTAGAACTACAAAGGAGTAGGTTAAAGAAGATAGCAGGACTCCTAACAGGGCACTGCTGTCTGAGGAAACACCTCTGTAACCTAGGTTTGGAGAAAAGTCCCCTATGTAGGGGTTGCGGCATGGCTGACGAAACGTCGGACCATGTTCTCCTCGTATGTCCACATTGGGCTGTGCTACGCAGGCGAATCTTCGGAGTCCCTGTTATGGCCCCCGGGGACATAAGCAGGCATCCACTGAAGATGATTGGGTCCTTCATCGAGGGACTCGGCTTCATGGATGCATAAATAGCAGGAATGGCACAATGGGCCCGCCAGTGGCCTCAGTGCCGGAACCTTGGCTTGAGTTTTCCTTGGCCAAGGTTCGCCTGACTAAATTAGTAGTAGTAGTACCTTCGATAATTATAGTTTGACAACTTATTAAATTTCTGCCAGTTTTGTGGGAATATATCGGTATATTTATATTATGGACAGTGTTAGCGACATAGAAGTACTTACTCCTTCAGAAAAAGGGAGGTGGCAAAAAATATTGAGTTAAATTTGTTGCGGAAGAAGACTCGGATGAAATAATATGAAGGAAATTATAAACGATTTATGGATTATTGCATGGAGAAAAATGCTAAGACTTTTTCGGAGAATGTATTACTTGCTTATTTTGCTGGATTATCTAAAACAATGAAGAGTTCTACACTTTGATCTGTATATTTCATGTTGAAGGCAACTATAAATGTTAAAAATGGCTTAGATATAGGAAGATATTTGAAGTTGCGGGTGTATCTAAAACCGGCATCCGAAGACTACAAGGCAAAAAAGTCCCGAGTTTTCGAAAAATAGGATATTACAAACTTTATACTGGATGCTCCATACGATGAATATTTATTAGCAAAAGTAAGTTTTAAATAAGATATGTATACGATAAAGTAAAAATACTCTTTAGGTCGCATTGATTTTTGAAATTGCGGGTGCATGTCGCTGCGACGAACTATTGAATTTAAAGTTAGAAAATATTGAAGATATGAACAATAAACTATTGGTATCCCTATTAAACACGAAAACGAAGAATTCGAGGTCTTTCGTAATAATGGAATATTTAGATGTTGTTAGAAAATATATAGTTCTTCGGCCTGCTTAATTAAAAGACACAAGATTTTGTTTAAATACAGAAAAGGTAAATCCATAAAGCAATTTGTTTGTATCCATAAATTTGGTAAAATACCTAAGAAATAGCTGTCTATTTAAAGTTGCCGAATGCTAAAGAATATACGGGACACTGCCTCTGCAGAAGTTCTGCCACTTTACTTGTAAATTCAGGAGGTGACATAACAATGTTGAAAATACATGGCGGGTGGAAGTCCTCAACTATAGTAGAAAAAAGTTTTGACAAATGTAGGAACTACTTATGAGGCGAATCAAACTGGTAATATAGTGAATGTAAAGAGAACGAAAGAAAAGGAGACCTGTTTATTCAAAATTGTAGTAATTTTACTATAAATAGGTTAGTTTACACCGTGAGGAGCACTTTGGTCCGTGGACCAAATCGTGAACTTATTTAGCTTGGAACATTTTAAGTGTTTATACTGACTGTTTTGTTGGATTAAAATAGTCCAGGTTTAAAGTCTGGGACCAAAATTGACATTTTTATATTAAAATGACATAACCTTAAATCATAAGGTAATTTGATGGTAGATTTTGATTTTATGTGAAAATGGAAACAAAAATAGTTGCAGTCGTAATAGAGTTTCTGGAAAAGAAAAAAAATATTCAAAGACTTAAAAGATTTAAATTAGAGTTATCGAAGTCTCCATATTTAAGAAGCAATTTAGCTTATTTGCTTTTAAGTAGTTAGCAGTATTTTTGTGGGATTGTTAAACAATCAAAGATAATATCATTTTTTGGATCCATTTGTTAGTATTATTTGGTATTATTTTTTTAGTATTTATCACAGTCAGTTTTTTTAGGTTATTTTGACCCGATCTTACGTTACAGCTAACGTATTTTTATTCTGTGCTTTTAGCAAACCGTAACTTTGGTCCACGAATACTAATGTGCCGTGTCTACAACGTTAAAAATTGAATTTAAACTACCCTAGATGAGATGGATCAAATTCGAGTACCAAATTTTACTCCTTGGGTGTTTACACCGAAAGTAAAGTACACGTGACGTCATTTAGACCTCGGACTAAAAATTTGGTACGCCCGGTGTAAACGTACTTAATGTTAATAACAACTAAAAGAATGTTTTCTAAATTATTGTTAAAAGTATTATGCAATAATTGTTAATAAATTTTGTAAAAAAATGTCAAATATTTTATTCCCATTGAGAATAATCATTTTGCTGCCTAGGCAGGAAAGAGCTTACTTTGCTGATTGATATGTGTCTGCAAAATTAATATTTGCTGTAAATCCGAGAAAAAATATATTTCTTATTGACATTCTGATTTATTCTACTAGGAATGGGATTTAGTGAAGTGCACGCTCCAGGAACGGTTTTGGAAGATAGCGCTTTTTTGCTTATTTTAGAAATGCTGCAGCAATCGGAATAGTGACAAAATATGTTTACCTACAAAATCTTCCGTTTGTTATTATTAACATGCTGTAAAATGCCAGTTTAACAACGGAATGTCGGTCTGGCAAATTGGAATCAGTTTTTTTGTGTACTGATGAATATTGATAATTGAAACTAAGATAATTTTAAAAATATATTTTTTGATTGTTAAAATGGCGTCTGATACGATGACAACATTTAACAATAACAAAACATCTTAAAATCATTTTAAAAGCATCAATTGTAATAGGTACAAACTGTATGAGCACAGGTAAATGCAATGAATCTCAGGTGCCTGACGCAAGGTGTTCATCTAACTGAGGTAAAAAACTAACGATACTAAAATATGTAATCTTTTACGTGTTGCCATCTTCTACGACATTGATACTCCTTGGAAATACCATATCATAAAAACTCTACAAGATTGGGGCATAGAGGGAAACTTCTTAGCATACACAAAAAAATTTTAAGACAACAGATCTATTGATGTAAGAATCAACAATCACTTATCAACACCAAAATCTATTCAAAACGGAATTCCACAAGGATCGGTTTTAAGTCCTACAGTTTTTCTAGTGGCAATAAATAAGATAGCACAAGAACTTCATCGTCCATTAAAAGCAAATCTCTACGTAGATGACTTCGCGGTATACATAAGAAGTAAAAACCCTACATTAGCCAGCGAAATTTTACAACACTTTTTATTCATTTTTATTCATTCATTCATTCATTTTTATTTTTTTTATCAACGAGCTAAAAAATGGAAAATCACCCGGTTCCGACAAAATTCCAGCAGTAATGATGAAAAGCATGGGTCTGAAAGGAAGAGATACACTGTTGCATATTTACAACAGAGTATGGGAAGAAGAAACCTTAACAATGGATTGGGAGAAAGCATTAATAGTACCCATCTTCAAAAAAGGAGACCACAATAACTGCAATAACTACCGAGGTATCACATTACTAAATACATCCATGAAAATACTGGAAAAGATAATAGAAAAAAGAATCAGACTGAAGATCGACAGAACACTGGAAGAAACACAGAGCGGATTCAGAAACGGAAGAAGTACACAGGACCATATATTCACAATAAAACAGATAACTGAAAAAGCAATTAAAGAAAAAAGGGAAAATTTTTATGGCATATCACAAACATTCACTACAGATACAGGGCTACGACCAGGAGTCAGCTTGAGCCCGCTACTGTTTATAACATTCATGGACGAAATAATAAAGAAATGTAAGCCGCTAACAAAAAATTATTGTGTAGGACACCTACAATTACAAAAAGTAAATATAATGATGTCGTATTACTGGCTGAAAGTGAAAAATACTTACAAATAAACATAAATGTATGGAACACAGTAATGCAGAAAAATGGCATGAAGATAAACAAGAATAAAACAGAGGTAATGATAATAGGAGAGGAAGGTGGCCGCTTAGAATTTTGTTTGCCATGCTTGAGACAGCCGGAGTGAACTCTTACGTAATTTACAAATGCAACTCCAAAGAGAACAAAGTTCAGAAACGGTCCGATTTTCTAAAAAATCTTTCTTTCTCACTGGTTGAGGAGTATTTGAAGAGTAGGGTACACAATCGCTATCTAACTAGAGAAATGAAGAACAATATTCGCGGTATAGGTACTAAAATGCGACGAACCAGAAGTCACAGAAGAATTACCAGTGAATCCGATGGGTCGATGTGCAATTTTTCCGAGAAAAAAAAATAGGAAAGCCATACACAGGTATGAGCACTGCCACATAGGGGTATGTAGGCCAAGCAATAGGTAAATATTTTTGACAAAAATTCTAGTAGAAAATTAATTTGTTATAAACATTTAAAACGAAGAAAACCACCATTTTTTGTTTTTTTTCATATAACGTAAAAAGTACTAAAGCAATCTCAATAGTATGTATGGATAAATCGTAGGTAATTAAAATACGAACAAAATGAGGGGTCGAGCGAGTTAATCGGATAATTGGGAACTGAGAAAATTTGGAAAAACCGAAAAATTAGTAATTTTTTTTGAAAATTCATATTTTTGCCATTTTTCAATTATCCGATTAACTCTCTCGACCCCTCGTTTTGTACGTACTTTAATTACCTACGATTTATCCATACATGCCATTGGGATTGCTTTAGTACTTTTTACGTTATATGAAAAAAACTAAAAAAGGGTGTTTTTTTTCGTTTTAAATGTTTATAACAAATTACTGAAAAACATTTGCATGTCCAAAACATATCAAAATTATACTACGTGATGTCCTTTATATGATGGCACCATTTTTGTCAAAAATATCTACCTATTGCTTAGCCTAATGTACTAACACCGCCGTAGCATCTGCATTGATTGTAAATAGTCGTTAAAAGTTTTTTATTTTTCTACAATTTATTGTTTCTTGTTCATATTTTTCAAGTTTTAAAATTAATAATTTATTACACTTGAAATATTGGTAATTTTTTAAATTAGCTAAATATGGATCTATCAAAAATCTAAACTAACTAATTATTAGACGTATTTGTATATTAAACAAAACCTGCTACGCCCATGAATTTTATCATAAATACCTAAAAATTGCCTAAAAACGCCAATAATTAGACAAAATCGGTAAATAATGTGGATTGTTTTCTATTCTGTCAGTTCTTGATGTGTTGACAGTTTATACTGAAAAAGTAAAATCTTTGTCAAACACTCTTTCCTTGTCGACATAACAATGAAATATTTAACTAAGACTCACCGAATTGAGATTTTAATGATGATCGGGTACGGGGATAACTGCAGAAGTCAAGTTGAAGTGGCAAACTTATTTAATCACAGGTATCCCGAATTGCCTAATATTTCACAAAGTACTGTGTCTAAAATTCATGCACAATTCAGAGAACTTGGACATGTCAAACCATTGAAAAGAAAACCACACTTCGTTGAAGATGATGTGAAAGTGGATATTTTGTTAAGTGTCGAAGAGAATCCAACTTCAAGTAGGTACACGTCAAATTGCCCGTGAAAATAATGTTAGTCATACAACTGTTCTAAGATGTCTTCATAAAGAAAAACGTCATCCCTACAAATTAACTTTTGTGCAGGAGTTAACAGAAGACGATCCAGATCGTAGAATGGATTTCTGCGAAAGATTGATGAATAAGCTGAACAGAAATGAGATAGCTCTTGGTACCATTCTTTTTTCTGACGAATCAACATTCACATTGAATGGAGAGGTAAACCGACAGAACTGTAGATATTGGTCAGCAGAGAATCCTAATTGGATGCGTGAGACACATACTCAGTACCCTCAAAAGGTGAACGTTTGGGCCGGTATCATAGGCGACCATATTATTGGTCCTATATTCATAGATGGAAATTTGACAGCTGAAAAATATTTAAATATGCTTAGAAATGAAGTTATTCCTGCGTTGGCAAACTTATATCCCAACGCAATAGATCCTAGCTTACCGAATGAAAATGTTTGGATCCAGCAAGACGGGGCAACACCCCATTATGCTTTAATGGTAAGAACTTATTTAGATGAAATCTTCCCCAATAAATGGATTGGACGAAGAGGTACTATTGAGTGGCCAGCTAGATCGCCAGACCTTACGCCGTTAGATTTTTTTCTGTGGGGTTATCTCAAGAACAAAGTATATGCAACACAACCAACTAGCATTGTAGACCTCAAAGACAGGATAACTACAAAAATACGGAATATTTCACCTCAAACTTTAAACAAAGTTAAGGAGGAGTTCTATAGGAGACTGTGCTATTGCCAACAACTAGGTGGAGAACATTTTGAGCATTTATTTTAATGTATTAAAATCAAATACATCAGGTATTTTATGTATGTGTTTAATAACTGTAAAAATAAAAATTTCACCCTGTATAATTCATAATTGACCATACATTATTAGTTTGTTGAAATCGGTTCATTAAGGGGATTTCAAAAATATACAAATATACAGGGTGTTTCATTTAAAAAAAAAACACCGACTATGGCATACTTGCGTGAATCACCCTGTACATTTAAATTTATGTTTACATAACGCACAACTCAATTCATAAGTTGACGTGTCTTGGCATTTTTTATAATTTTCTAAAATAATGACATAAAGAATTTTATTCCATAAGTGGTTTCCACACTGTATAAAAATTAAAAGACAGAACGAAATTTAAAGAATCACTAAAAACACTCAAAGTACAAATTATTTAAAAACATTTTCGATTATAATTATAATATATAATTATTATTAAAATTTGATTCACCTTTCAAGTTTGTTTAATTGTTTTAGTTATTTCTAATGTTAAGTCGTGCTTCTTTCAAAAACATTCGGTATAATTTTGTTTTAAACGTAGGTATTAGTTAGCAGGCAAATTTTGTAATTGTTTTTTATTTAAAACGTATGTGTCAGACACCTTTATCTAATAAACAATAATCATTGAAAACCGAATAACTTAATCATATTTCATCTAAACCAAAGATTACAAAATAGGTAGATGATGAACAGCAAAGGCACTAAGACTGTTCCTTGAGGAACTCCACAAATAACTGTTCGCTCATCACTTTCATATTTGTTTATTCTTACTTTTTGTATCCGATTTGGTAAATAGCTTGCAAACAAATCATGTGCAGTACCTCGTACGCCCATATTTTCCATTGTTGCTAATAACAGAGAGTGATCGACAGTGTCAAATGCCTTAGTTAGATCAATAAATACTCCTATGGATGGTTTTCCTTTATCTATTGCTTCTTATATATTTTTAGTTAAATCTAAAATAGCATCTTGTGTTGACATTTTCTGTCTAAAACCGAATTGTTGTTTAGATAAGATCTTATGTTTGTCAATACATTTTATTAATCTTATTTTTATGAGCATCTCAGTAACTTTTGCCAGACTGGTAATTAATGCTATTGGCCTATAATTGTTTTGTAATCTTTGTCTAAACTTCAACAAATTATACATTTTTAGAAAGAGGAAGAGTTCAGCTTTCAGATAGAATGAAAATATATAGGGTGTTCCGTTAAAGAAATAGACGATATTTGCATTTAAAAAATAGCATTTTTTTCAAACGCCCTATATAAGATTTCACTAATTAAACATTTATACTGAAAAAACTTCAAATAAAAAGAAATAGTTCATCGGGAACCGCACCTCCCTGTCGTTTCTGAGTTTTTTGCAATTAAAATGGGTCAGAAACTTCTGGGACATCCAGTATTTTGAGGTTTAATATTGCAAACATTTTCGCAATATGGACTTATGGCTTAGTATCTCTGAATGGTTTTTTAACAAATATAAATGAAGGAGAACAATCTATAAAATTTGAAATTTAAAATGTTTGACCAGTTTTAGATGTTCTTATCAATAAAACAACCAGACGGTAGTCAACAAGTTTCGTTGAGATCTATTCTAACAAAAACTGAACTAAAAAATGAAAAACAATGTTGAAAAAACTGCATATATAAAATATCCTGTGAATGCGCCAAATTTTATTTAGGTGAAACATCTAGACCATTAAAAATCCGAATAAATGAACACAAAAAGTACATTCAACATACGGAGTTGTTTAAGTAAGGTATATGAAAACATGCTTCGGCTTCGGCGCACATAATATTGAAAGTTTCCAATAGTAAAAGACGGATAATCAAAGAAAGTGTTTTAATACACTTGCGTCTAGCCTCACCGTTTAATTTTGTATCCCGCATGCACGCATGCGCATTTCATGTTCAGTTTACCTCTTAATTTATCGAGAAGGGCAAGGAAATCATTGAAAAAGCTATACAGAAGGGACAGCGTGAGTGGAATGGCTATTTTTCCTTCCCCTTCTTCAAAAATTAACCAATGATCTGTTTTAACCAAAAAAATTATGAAACAAAAACAAATATTAGTTGCTAATTATTGTAACCTAAAAATTTAAAAGGACAAGACGAGGCAAACTGATAATGAAATGCGTATGCGTGCTACAAAATTAAACGGTAAGGCTAGACGCTAGTCTTAAATACAACTAAGGATAAATGTGTAGCTAGTATTTCAGTCGAATGTAGTCAAATTTGGTTACCAATGTTAGAAAGAGAATTAACAGCTCTGTATGCGGACAATGTCTGCCTAGTACAAACAGCGAGGACAGCGGACCTCGCTTTGAAAATAATTGAATGGCATTTAAACAATAGAATCATCCCGTATCTGATTAAGAACAAGCTGCAGCTAAATACTTCCAAAACCCAATAAATATATGGTTCTAACAGGCCAATTTCGTAAGTTTACAAACTTGAAAAGGAATCTAAAATTACAGAATAATAGTATCGAACCTAAAAACTCAATCAAATATTTAGGGTATATTATACAACCGAGTACTCTGCACAACTTGTATATAGTTGATAGAGTGCAGAAGGCCAAGATGACTATGAAATAGTATATTGTGCAACAAGTGAGAAAAGTACTTTCCCCACATGTTGCACACTATACTTTTTCTACAACTGCACAAATTTAAAGAATACAAGTAAAGTAACTCAATATTCATTTTTATGGTTAGTCAAACAAAAAGAAAAGGTGAGCGGTCGTCGGACCGCCGATAGAAGCTTGCTTCTTATGCACAATAGAATGACCATTTTTGGCCATTTTTCGAAAATTTTAACAATTTTTGACAATTATTGACCATTTTTTCAAAATTTTTGGCTATTTTTTTAAATTTTAACAATTATTGACCATTTTTGACAATTATAGACCATTTTTCCAAATGTTAACAACTATTGACCATTTTTGACAATTTTTGACAGGTTCTGACAATTATTGACCATTTTTGACAATTTTTCAAAAACTTTGACCATTTTTCAAAAATTTTGACAATTTTTTACAATTATTGACCATTTTTGACAGTTTTTCATAATTATTGACCATATTTTCAAAATTTTTACAATTTTTGACAATTTTTTCAAATTTTAACAATTATTGACCATTTTTGACAATTATTGATCAATTCTGACAATTTTTCAAAAATTTTGACCATTTTAGACCATTTTTCCAAATTCTAACAATTATTGACCATTTTCGCCAATTTTTGAGCATTTTTGACAGGTTTTGACAATTATTGACCATTTTTGACAATTTTCAACAATTGTTGACCATTTTTGTCATTTTTTTATAATTATTGGCAATTTTTTCAAAATTTTAACAATTTTCGACCATTTTTCAAAATTTTAAGAATTATTGACCATTTTTGACAGTTTCTGACAATTATTGACCATTTTTGACAGTTTCTGACAATTATTGACCATTTTTGACAACTTTCAAAAAATTTGACAGTTTTCCATCATTTTTCAAAATTTCAACAATTATTGACCATTTTTTACCATTTTTTAAAATATTTGACAATTTTTGTCAGATTCTGACAATTAATGACCATTTTTGACAATTTTTCCAAATCTTTAACAATTTTTAACAATTATTGACCATTTTTGACAGTCTTTTATAATTATTGACCATTTTTTCAAAATTTTGATCATTTTTGACAATTTTTCAAAAATTTTGACCATTTTAGACTATTTTTCCAAATTTTAACAATTATTGACAATTTTTGAACATTTTTGACAAGTTCTGACAATTATTGACAATTTTTCAAAAATTTTGACAATTTTTGACAATTGACCATTTTTTCAAATTTTTTGACCATATTTTCAAATTTTAACAATTATTGACCACTTTTGACAATTATTGATCAATTCTGACAATTTTTCAAAAATTTTGACCATTTTAGACAATTTTTCCAAATTCTAACAATTATTGACCATTTTCGCCAATTTTTGAGCATTTTTGACAGGTTCTGACAATTATTGACCATTTTCGCCAATTTTTGAGCATTTTTGACAGTTTCTGACAATTATTGACCATTTTTGACAACTTTCAAAAATTTTGACAGTTTTTGATCATTTTTCAAAATTTTAACAATTATTGAATATTTTTTACCATTTTTTAAAATATTTGACAATTTTTGTCAGATTCTGACAATAATTGTTGACCATTTTTGACAATTTTTCCAAATCTTTATTAATTTTTAACAATTATTGACCATTTTTGACAGTCTTTTATAATTATTGACCATTTTTTCAAAATTTTGACAGTTTTTGACAATTTTTGACAATTATTAACCATTTTTCCAAATTTTTGACAATTTTTGAAAATATTTGGCAGTTATTAACCATTTTTTCAAAACTTTGACAGTTTTTGACAATTATTGACCATTTTTCCAAATTTTTGACAATTTTTGACCATATTTCAAAATTTTTAACATATTTTTTAATATAATCTGACAGTTTTGTGACAACTAAGTAGGTATTTAAAGATGACAGTAGCCTACTAAGTTTTTGTCGATTTTATTTGATTCTACATATAAATATATGTGGCGTGGGCAAAGTGCCGTGAGAAATATTATTTCTCACAGTATGAGCAATATTTGGTTTTGAAATCAAGTAAGGTATGAGAAATACGTCACTTTTCGTAGCAGTTGTAGGAAAATTCTTTTTCCATTGATCTATCGTATTAGCCGTCTGTCAGTGAGCAACAAACTGTTACTATACAGACAGGTTATACGACCGACAAAGATTTACGGATATCTTGTTTTCTGTTCTATCACAAACACTCTCTTCAGCCGTATGCAAGTTGTACAGAATAAAATTATAGGTCATAAAACACTAAAATAAACGGATGATGCGCTACTGCAAGGAGCCATAATAGAGGGAAATGAAGAATGCTTCTTAGGAAAACGGAGCTAGACCATCGGCAGAGCGACCAGGTCGCGCTATTAATTATTTAATCATATAATACAAATAGTTTGTTACACCTAATAATGCACTAATGTATTTATTAATAAAGATGTATATTGTTAGAAAGAGAAATTTCCAATAATCAATTACCTGCATCATCAGGATAGTATCATAAGTTTGTATCCAGGTTTACATATGATTTATCATTGAAATTGTTGTTAATCAATGCACACTTCTCAATACACAAAGTCACAAAACTAATTTAGACATATTTTAAAACAAAAATAATTATATCTCAAAAAAGTAACTAGCGTTTTATTAACAACATTTCCGAAATAAGCAAAAAAGCACTATCTTCAATAAAACAGTTCCTGGAGCGTGCACTTCACTGGATCCCATTCCGACTATAATAGATATTGTTAGCATGCCATTACAAAAAATATAAGGTATATGAGGCCAATAAGGCCAAGTTGGCAATATGGCCAATTCCTCATAATTCGGTAACTACATAAAATTTGAAGTAGATAGAGCAATACGTATAAACAGTATACAGATACATTCAAATAAAAACGGAACATAGGGATTTAGTGTATTCGCCGATCTAAATAGTCCACCAACAAAACATTTCTATAAGTTCACTTCAATGAATATCAAGTATTGATCTGGACAGCTGGATTCAGAATCACTGTAAAAAGGCCCGCCCCTTCTCCTTCCAAAATTTGTTAGTTCTGTGCGAGATGTGTGCGAAGTGCGAGATGTGTGCGAAGTGCGAACTGCGATTTAGTATTGAATAATTATTTGATTGGGGTAGTAAACGTCGCTACATATTGAAAAAATATGCTTACGTTTTATGTTGTTAACATCGGAAATTAATTGTTAAATTCTCTTTAACAATTAATGTTTCGAGTTAAGAAAATATGTTTTGATTTCATTTGGCAATAACGGCCTTCAAAATAAAAATAAATTCGTAAATAAAACAGAATAAGATTGAGAATACGGAGTGGTGGGAATTGTACGATATGTTGTATAGGTGTCCAAATAAACGATTGTAATAATCGTGTTTTTAATCTGTTGAAGCCGGATGTTGGTCGACTAGTTCAAAAGCAGTTCTGATACAATGCTTAAAATCCCTATGTTCCGTTTGTGTTTGAATGTATCTGTATAGGTACACCAAATACACCAGCCGCTAAAGTCATAAGTCTTGAGCAAACCGCCTGAGTGTGTGCTGCTTTCCATTGTGATTCAAAATTGCCGCATATAAAAGTGAATTTTTTTAAATCTACTGTTTTGCTAACAATCACGTAAGTATTTTTTAAGTTGATATTATGTTTAAATTTTGCAAATGTACGATGATAACATAGTGCAGTTATTTTTTTATAAGTTTATGATAGTGCGTGATATTTGAAAAAACAGTTGATTTGGTACATGTGATCAATATGGCCATTATCGATAGATAGCAATATGGCCATGGCCATACATGTGCATTTTTGTAGAAATACGTTTGTTAATAATTATCATAACTGTTCTTTTAAATTTTTTTCTCCCTTGTTACAGGAATAAAGATGGGTCGTATTCGCTCCAGAGGCTTAAGAGGCCAATGGAAGCAAGAATACTTAACCCAAGCTGTGAAAGGGGGCATGTCAGTAAATAAGGCTAGTATCACTTTCAGTCTACCAAGAAGAACCCTTAGGCGCTATGTAGAAAAAGGTGAGATTGGAAAAGCAGCTATGGGTCGCAAACCAATCTTAACTCAAGAACAAGAAACTGAATTAAGTAGAAGAATCATTTGCTTATCCCAAGTAGGTTACCCTCTTACTGCAAGTGTACTTCGTCGATATGTTTACCGGTATACCAAGTTGAATAATATTCCAAATCCTTTTAGAGAGAAAAAAGAAAACGGTGGACGTTATTGGCTAAAGGGATTTATGGAAAGAAACCCTCAAATCCGAGTTAGAGAAGCACAAAATTTAAACCCGTCAAGATCCCAAAAACTGAACAAATTTATTGTTGATGACCATTTTACCAAGCTAGAAGAAATAATGAGATCTTTAAATATAATGGAACATCCTGAAAGAATCTATAATATGGACGAGAAAGGATGCAGGCTCTGTTTGCACCATCAATAAAAGGGGCACGACGGGTACATGTCGTTACAAACGAACACGCACAAAATGTTTCAGTTGTGGCATGGGGTAATGCTATCGGAGCAGCAATACGTAATTTTATTTAAAGGAAAGCGTCAAAAACAAGAATGGTGGCGATTCAATGCCTGCAGGGACTTCAGTACTTATGACTGAAAAAGGTAGCATGACACAAGCAGCTTTTTCCCGTTGGGTAGAGCATTTTGTAAAGTTTAAGGTACAAGGTCATGTTCTGCTTATTTTTGATGGAGCCAAGTGTCACTTGGATTTCAGTATTTTGGAAACCGCTGACAGATTCGATATTACGTTGTATTATTTGCCCAGTAATACAACGCACGAACTCTAACCAAGGAATAAAGCTGTCTTTAGAGCGTTTGAGTACTACTGGGACGATGAGGTTGTAAAATATTTTTCCAAGCATCCAGAAGAACGTTCTATTAGTAGGATGCATTTTGGAAGCATATTCTCAGCTGTATGGGATGTCAAATATTAAAGCATACTTCAAGGCAACAGGAATATATCTATCCTTTAAATAGGGATGCAATTCCAGAGATTGCATTTGCTCCAAGCACCATCACAAGCTAAAATCACGACCAATAAACTCAACAGCAACAGCAAATATCTCAAGAAACAATTACACCTACATCTAGTTTATTAGAGAATGAGGAAAATGATGTCGATTACTCAATTTCTTTAGAAGCTGGTCCATCCACATCTGGTGTAAGATTACAAAAGAAAACCCGTATTAGAGACAGAACTTCTACCCATGATGACAGCAGCAGTGATAGAGAGAGCCTTTTCAGTGTACACGATGAATCTGATGAATCTTATTCTGAAGAAGAAAGTGTAGAAGATCTTGCCTTGAATAAAAACAACTCTTTTACTGAGATGCTGCCAACTCCGGATCAAACACCAACCAAAGCTAAGTAGCCCAGAAAACCTGCTCTGAACAGTAGAGCCCAAGTTGTCACAAGAAACTTGTTCAATAAAGAAAACAAAACTAATGTACAAATATCGAAAAAAAAAATTGAAAATATCGAGAGCTACAAAACCACAAGGTAAAATTTTAAAGGAGTATTGTAAACTCTGCCGGGAGGATAGACAAATCGATATGCGCTTATGTGTTAAATGCAAGGATTATGTCCATGAGGAGTGCATTGGACTCACCAAAAACGATATCATACAGATTTTCATATTTCCGGATTGTGAGTGAAAATTTGATTTTTATGAATAAAAAATCTGTATTGACCGATCATAATAAATTTATTTTTTGACCTTTTAATTCAATTATTCCCGAATAACATTCATTACGTTAACAATATTTTGTATGGCCATACACCTGGTTGGAAATATGGCTAGCTGCACCTATTTTTTATATTACTCATAGTTTTGTAATGGCCAATACGGTTGACTTTTAATTGCTTAAAATATCTGTTCGATAATGTACTTTATTCTATAGCTTATCCAAAATTTTGGAAAGTTCAAACATCATGATGTAAAAAAATAAAACGTCCTGGCATGGCCATATTAGCTGCATATACCTGATTATTTCACATTTTATCAAGAATATAATCTACTGTGAATGGACCTTAAAAATTTCACAACAATTTTTTGCAGATTTCCACAGATCCGTCATCCGATGTCCGATTGTTAGGGTCGTATCAGATTAATGAAAATGCCAATTTCCATTGCTTGGAAACAATCGTACGTTTTAGTAACAAAAACAGTGTCATAACACTTTTAAACTTTTTCTTAACACAACTGCAATTAACAGCAAACTGTTTGTTGCTTTTAATCGTCCTTCATTATAATAATTATTATTCATTCTGAAATAATATCCCAAAAAAAGGAGGTAATGAAAAAGTATGGAGGGTAGAAGGAAGGATCACCATCTTGTATGGGGGACAAGTTGAAAAAGTGTCCACCTGTAAACAGCAAATTATAATTCGAAGATTCACCGAAATGGCGCTCGTGTAGCTAATGGAAATGATGTGAATTTAGGGTTATAAACGGAGTGAAGTGTGCTGGGTTGAAAAATTTAGTATTTTTCGTGACTTGTGTAGTTGAGAAATATGCAGTATTTAAAATCTCAATTATTTACGTAGTAATTCCTTTTTTAATTTTGTATCTTACTCTAATAATTCATGGCGCTGTTTTTAAAATCTTTCCACTTGCTACTATGGCGCCACCTTAATTTGCTCCCTTTCGATGGACACTTTTTAATACATTCAGATAGTGCTTCTTCCTTCTACCCTCCATATGAAAAAGTTAGGTTAAATCAGATCCGATGATGGATAAAAGCTGAACATTTTTCAACTTTTTCCCATTACGGACGTAAGTTAAATATTTCGGACAAATATTTGGCGGCTTGTCAATTTTGAATTTTTCCACCAATCACAAAACTTTCGGATGATCGTATCGTGGGATAACAGAATGACGGATCTGTGGAAATCCACCTTTAAACTTTAAAATATTATTTATTGATTGTCCACAGTTTTTGAATTTTTCATTAGTGTCAGATAGGGACCAAAGTTTTATAAAACTTAATTAATTTTTGATAACGTTAACTGGAATACGAAGATATTATGTATGAAACTAATCTTATATAAGATTAGTTTCATACATATGTCCTTTCTTACTGTTTCTAGCTACCGAAACGTGTAGTAAATCATAAAAAAGATTGTGGATTGATTTCCCAAAATAAATAACAAAAAGAATAATGTTTATACCACAAGGAACATACAGAAGATATTATGTATAAAACTAATCTTGCATATCCTTTTTACTGTTTCCGACTTCTAAAAGAGCCATCAATTATAAAATTCGACAGAAAATTTCACACCTCTACTTTTTAACCAATAAGATGCCTTAATTTTGACTAGTTACCATGGCAACTAAAAAAATTTCTGGAGTCGCCACGATATTTAAGTGGAAATTTTTTGACAGTTGAAAAGGTAAACATATATGTGTTGGATTGTGTACAAAAATAATCTATCAATTTGCGGGTACTCTGCCATAAATATCTTAATAATACTTGTCACCCTAATAGGAATAAAATATAAAGGTTTATGGTTTTAAGTGCTGTCAACTATTGGTAAACTATAAACATGTGTTAAAATAAAATATCGTCTGTCAAAAATAGTTTTGTAAACAACCTTCGTGTGAAAATTGTGTATTCTTAATTGCCCTTTGAAATATTTTTAGTTGTGTCTTAGTTTAGTTCTCATATAGAAAAGATCAAGCTTACTCGTGAAGATTTTAAAATATAGATATATTCAAGTTTAAAGATAAACTCTGTGTGTATTATTTACCCCATTTCCTAATAATATGATCTACAACCATTAAATAATGTAGATATACCTGTGGTGAATAATGCAAAATTTCTATAAGAATTTTACAACTTTTCGTCAAAAAATTCAACAAACTGTTTCCATACACTTGATTTTGATTTTTTCCAAATTATGCTGTGAAATTTTCTTACTGAATACCACGCAAGCTTATATTATTCCTGGAAATAATTTAAGCTCTTGTGATATTATGAGTGAAAATGATTAATTTTAAAGTTAATTTTTTGATAATTTTCTGTTAATTTTGCAGTACGGTTTTTCAACGATTTGTATAATTTTTGGTTATAGGCTAATGAAAAATTCCTGTGAATATTAACAAACAATTTCAATTCTCCCTTGCTTACAGAAATTGTTCAGAATCTTTTTACTCTCTCCATACCACAATGAATAGAATTATTGCACCAATAATATGCTAAAATAATTTACACGAACAACAAATTGCTAATATAATCTCGTATAAACAGTTCTTGAAACAACAAACACGGATCCTATTCAAATTATAGTAATAATTATTAATAAATTACCGATATGTAAATAAATAAAGATACTTACACAGTTAAAAAAGCTTCGACAGTAATCCTTAAGTTCTTCATCACTTGAAATACTTGAAGATATAAAGATTTCAGTAGACTCTTTTATTGTTTCGATAGTGTACGTACTCTTCGACATCATTTCACTCGAGTTGTAGTTAAAATTACGCAATATATTTCCGTATGCACGGTTTAATAAAACTGAAAACATAATACGTTTACTCTTGAAATAAGTATTCAATTCTTAACATTGTTCTTTCGATACTGCGCTGAACTGTAAACCTTTTAAAGAGTTGGAAGTTGGACGGGGTATTCCCAGTTATTTTCATTGACTACAAATCAGGGCGGTGTTAAGTCATTAGCTCACGTGTAATAAATTGTATTACACCAATTTATTTAGATCGTTTTATTTACAGTTCATAACTACATAGTATTTTGTTTATTACCCAACTACAGCGAAGGAAAAGGGTGGGTTATGATTTTGACTGGTTAGGATAAGCGATAGATCACGCAAGTATAGTAATTTTTGACAAAAATCCTAGTAGAAAACAGATTGTGCAATCATATAAAGGACATTACGGAGTATAATGTTGATGTTTCAGACACGCAAATATTTTTTAATAATCTTCCATATAAATAAAAGGCAAAAGTGATTGACTTAGGTGTTAACGCACAGGCCAAATCCGTAGGTCTATAAACTTAAAATTTCGCACACGTATTCCTCTTATGACTTAGAGAAGATTTTTTAAAATGCAACCCCCAAGGGGGTGAAATAGGAGATAAAAGTTTGTGTAAAACTTTTCATTCCTTGAACACATTTGCATGAAATTTCGTATGAATTGAGAACGGCAAAAATAATGAGTTACGTATTTCAGCGTTTTCTAAAATTTAACCCCTAAGAGGGTAAAATAGGGGATGAAAGTTTTAAATAAATGCACAGGCCAAACCCTTATTTTGTATTATGTATACCTACTGGGTGTAAAGAAAAGCAATGTTCTACTCATGACAATTTACTTACACAAATAGTTACAAATTTTAGGGTTTTTTAGGAGTCTATAGACAGAGTATTCAACCGGAACGCGGCAGACGCTTTAGGGCAGACGTCGTTGTCGGTTGTATGCATGGGGTGCGCACTCTCGATGTTTGACAGTTCTTTATTTGTAGTTATTCCTCACGTCGCAATTGTCGTGAGCGTCGTTATCTAGCCAAAGAATAACTCGGGCGAGACCACGGAAAAGAAGATTTGAGCAGTAAACTGTGCATATTACCATTACCACCACTGTGGTTTTTAATTTTACAGTTTCTTATATTTTTTATCAAAATGGTTTTTATGTGTTCCATTCCTGGTTGCAATAATACAAAATTGTTACATTGGTTACCAAAAGATCCAGAGGTAAGCTGTCCATAATTAACGAATTACCAATTTATACATATTATGATTTATAGATTAGACGACAATGGTGCCTTGCTGTAGGAAGACAAGATCTTCTTGATATAAGTACCAAACAAAGGCATGCATATAGGGTTTGTGATCTACATTTCTCTGAAGATATGAAATTTATTAGCCATAAGAATAGAACCAATTTAAAATTTCATGCTGTACCATCGTTATATATGCAAAGTAAGTATATAGCCTGTTCAGTACAAAAACCGTTGCACGTCATCAAAGTGTCGAAAAAGAGACGTTTGTTGGAAATACAATATGTTCACTTTTTGTTCACTATGTGTATAATTTCAATGTTAATTCGATTTTTATGATTTGTCAGTTAGTTGAATTGTCAGTTTATATAAATAAGAAAAACTTCACTTAAACCTCAAAAACTTGCATTTTTACTTTTCATATATATCGATAGAAATATTAGAAGCTGGTTAAGCTCTCATTTCTTACATTTTATGGCGACCGTGACTATGGAAAAAGTTCAGAAACTGCTTGAGGTACATAGAGTATCATTTGACAAATTGTTCAACGAGTTAGTAAAAAACTTGGAAAGCAAAAATTCAGATATCAGCATTATTCAAGGTAATTTCAGTACACTTTTTTAGAAAAATGATAAGTTAAATGGGCTGAATAAGAATATGCTTGATTACATGATTGATTCAGATTGTCCTCCTCAGGACATTGATAGTGAAATAGAACTGGCCGATTCATATTTATCGAAATTTAATACAATCAATTGTAGAATTGATCAGTTGTTAGCTACCGAACGTTTAGGTAGTCTAAGCATTAAATCCGAGAAGAAGAGTAACCTGAAATACCCCAAAATTGAGTTCAAAAAATTTGGTGGTGAATTGAGAGACTGGTTACCATTTTGGAATCAATTCAAGCGCATCGATGAAGACGACAACGTAGACCCTCAAGATAAATTCCAATTTTTGCTTCAAGCGACAATTCCAAAATCGAGAGCTCGTCAGATAGTAGAAAGTTATCCTGCCACTGCGCAAAACTACCACAAGGCTTTGGAAAGTTTGAAGTCTCGCTACGGTAAAGATGAGCTACTTGTCGAATTTTACGTAAGAGAACTCCTTCAATTAGTATTGGGAAGTTTAGATTGTAAACCTTCCCTTTCCAATCTATATGATAAATTGGAAGCTCAGCTAAGAGCCGTAGAAACCCTCAATGTGACGTCAGACAAATATGCGGCGATGCTATTTCCATTAGTGGAATCTTCTTTACCAGAAGATATCCTGCGAGTGTGGCAACGAAGTTTGTCCAGCCTTGACACTGAATATACAATCAAATTTCAGGATAACAAGCTGAACAAACTTATGGATTTTCTACGCCGAGAAGTTGAAAGTGAAGAGAAGATCAATCTGGCTGTTTCTGGTTTCCAATGCATTCGAAAGAAGAGAGAAAATATATCAGAACCTACGATACCCACGGCTACCGGTTTGATCAACCACAAAAGGAGTTTTCAGAGACCTGCCAAATGTGTGTTTTGCAAAAGTATTGACCACACATCTGAGAATTGTAAGACTGCGTTGGAAATTAGTTTTGAAAAAAGAAAAAAGATTCTTTCAGAAAATGGACGTTGTTTCGTCTGCACTAGATATGGACATTCAGCTCAGAGATGTCACGTTAATATTAAATGCGAAAAATGCATGAAGCGGCATGCTACAATTTTATGCATCCACACGTCTCGAAATGAAGCTGAAACTAGCCCAACCGTCACTGAAGAAATTAAAACTGATTCGACAGTACAGAGCTACTCTAATGTGACATACAATGAAGTATTTTTGCAGACATTTGTTGCAAAAATTATTGGTAATAATGGATTAACTAAAGACATTAGATGTATCATAGATACTGGAAGTCAGAGATCCTATATAAATAAATTTGTTGCCGAAGAACTGAAACTACAACCTTTGGGTGAAGAAAATTTGATTCATGCACTTTTTGGTGGAGCAGAATCTGAAACTGTAGTGCACAAATCCTACAGAATTGAGCTTCATAACCTTAGCAACAAATTTACCTGTACTTTTCAAGTTCTTGATCAATCCATTATATGCAGCAACGTTGTATCCGTTTCCAGCGGACCATGGATAGCAGAATTGAGAAATGTTGGTATTGCTATAAATGATACAAAGCCTGGACCCATTGACGTTCTGATTGGGGCAGATGTAGCTGCCAAACTGGTAACTGGAACAAGGCATGTACTACAGTGTGGTTTGGTTGCAATTGAATGCCAGCTTGGATGGTCTCTTATGGGAAAAGCCCATATTAGATCAAATGACTTGATTTGCACTGCCTCGATGTTGACAACCTCGCTTTTCTCCCAAGATGAAAATGTCTCGAATCTATGGACTTTAGATGTGTTAGGAATCACTGATCCAGCTGAGACAAAATCCAGAAAAGAAGCCGAGTTAGCTGCTATGAAACATTTCAATGATAATGTCCAGATCAATGACAAAGGCCGATATGAAGTCGTTTTGCCTTGGGTTGAAAATCACCCTTCTTTGCCGAGCAATTTTACTATAGCAAAGAAACGTCTCGAAATTTTGATGGTTAAATTCAAAAAAGATGGACACTATAGTGACTGCGACCAAGTTTTTCAAGAATGGTTAAGAGAAGGTATAATTGAAAGAGTACCGGAAAACGAAATTACAAATTTTGGTCATTATTTACCGCATCGACTTGTTATAAAGCAACAGAGCACCACTAAGTTCAGACCTGTTTTTGATGCATCGGCTCACGAAAAAAAATCAACCTTCCTTAAATCAATGTTTGGAAAAAGGAACAAATTTAATAGAAATAATTCCCTCTATTTTGCTTAAGTTCAGATTGGGAAAAATTGGTGTTATGTCCGATATCAAGCAAGCATTTCTCCAAATAAGTATATCAAAATATGATCGAGATTTCCTTCGATTTCTCTGGTACGATGAATCAGGTATAATCTATTTTCGTCATGCACGAGTTGTTTTTGGTTTGACTTGTAGCCCGTTTCATCTGGGAGCTGTTATTCAACACCATTTGGACAAAGAAATTGATGCTATTTCTGATGGAAATTCTTGTTTTTCGAAAAAGATGATTTTGAAATTGTAAAAGAGCTTCTATGTTGACAACTGTGTCACTAGCCTCAATACTGAAGAAGAATGTTCAGAATTTATTGCTCAATCTAAAGCTGTTATGGACAAAGCAAAATTTGATCTACGTGGATGGGAAACTACGATTTTAAAAAAAGAAGAAATCCCTGCTGAAAATTTTGTATCATCTGTTTTGGGACTAAAATGGAATCGATTTGAAGACACTTTAAAACTCTCGTTTGATTGGTTTGAAACTATAAATTTTGGAAAAGTAACAAAGAGATCTATTTTATCTTTAGCGAATAAGATTTTTGACCCAATCGGAGTAACATCACCGTGTTCCTTGTTTGCGAAGATCATGATACAAAAAATGTGGTCAATAAAAATTCCATGGGACTCAGAGATACCAAACGATCGAAAATCAATTTTTCTGGATTGGGCAAAAGAACTGAGTCTACTGATCAACTTGAAGATTCCTAGATGGTTACTGAATTCCTCCGAAGCCAACCACGATACTTGGACAATTCACTTGTTTGTTGATGCCAGTGTACATGCGTATTCTGCTGTTATATTTTTGCGATCAGAGAGTCCTACATCTGGTATTAATACACAGTTAATACAAGCGAAATCCAGAGTTGCTCCATTGAAAAAGATTAGTATCCCTCGCTTAGAGCTTATGGCTGCTACCATTGGTGCAAGACTGCTTTCTAGCGTTTTAGAAAATCTTGACATACAAAATGTTCCGGTATTTTGTTGGTCTGATTCCACCACCGTTTTGTTTTGGATACGACAAGAGTATCAATGGAAAACATTTGTATCGAACAGGGTTCAAGAGATAAGAACTTTAACAAAAATTGAGAATTGGTATTTTGTCCCTGGAGAGTTGAATTTAGCCGATTTACCATCCAGAAGTTGTTCACCTAAGAAATTATTGGAGTCAGAATGGTGGAAAGGTGCGACATGGCTGAGAAAAAGTCAAGATGATTGGCCAAAAGAAAAAAATGAAGTAAATGAACAGATTGTTTTTGAGGAAAAGAAAAAGAACACCACAACTTTAGTCAACAGTAAGAAAAATTCAAACTGGTATTATTTTCGATTTTCAAAGTACCAGCAGATTTTAAATTTAGTTGCATGGATACTGAGATTTGCTACGAATTGCAAAGAAAAGAAAAATGGAAAGATAAAAATAGATGAAGTTTTAATTTTGGATGAAGTCAACACCAAAATAAAGCAAACTACTCTGACATTAGATGAAATTGAAAAAGCTGAGAAACTCATTATCCGAATGATTCAACAAGAATCTTTCCCAAATAAAAAAGGAGATCCCATTCTACAATCTCTTCAAACTTTTACCGATGATGAAGACATACTAACACCAAAAACAAGAATTACTGAGCGAGAAGATACAAATTATTTCAGATTTCCAATGATTCTTCCATCTAATCACCCTGTGGTCAAAAGAATGATTGAGCATCATCATAGGAAATTATGTCATATTGGTACTCGAGGTCTACTATGTGTATTGAGAGAGAAATTTTGGATAGTACGAGGCAGAAAAACAATTAAATCTGTGATTCACAAGTGTGTGATTTGCAGAAGACACGAAATAAAATATTATAAAACGCCCAGTTTACCTCTACCAAGAAATCGAATTGCAGATACAGCGATATTTGAAGTCACTGGTGTGGATTTGACTGGTCCACTATATATCAGAAATAATGTGAAGGTATGGGTCTGTATTTTTACATGTGCGGGTTACAGATCAGTTCATTTGGAGCTTGTGTCTAGCCTGTCAACAGATAGCTTCTTGCAAGCTTTACGAAAATTTATTAGTAGAAGAGGAAGACCAAAGATAATCTACAGTGATAATGGAACAAATTTTGTAGGAAGTGAAAATGCATTGAAGAGCTTAGACTGGAACAAAATTAATGAATTTAGTAACGTTGAAAGAATTTCATGGCTATTCAATCCTCCTATAGGAGCATGGTGGGGAGGATAGTGGGAGCGCTTGATATGGTTGCTCAAACAATTATTAAGAAAAATGGGTAGAATTTCATCAAGCTATGAGGAGCTACAGACAAATTTATGTGAATGTGAAGCTCTTATAAATTCAAGACCTCTCACATATGTGTCCGAAGACAAGAATGATTTGATACCTCTTACTCCAGCCATGTTTCTACAAGACATTCAGACAGTGGAGACAAAAGATTTGGATGAAGTAGATAGCAGTACCCTGAATAGACACTTGAAGTATAGACTGAAACTGAAAGAGGATTTAAAAAAAAGATTCAGATCAGAATATCTTAGTCAGCTGATAATGATTCGAAATTCTAAAGAAACCCAATCGATAAAAAAGGGAGAAGTTGTATTAATTGGATCCGAACAGAAGAGACTACATTGGCCGCTTGGTCTTGTATTAGAAACCTATCCTGGAAAAGACAAAAAGATACGTGTTGTGAAGCTGCGAACTGCAACTGGGACCATTGTTAGACCAGTACAAAAATTGTACCCATTAGAAGTGACATCTGCAGAAGATACTGAAGGTTTACGAGAAAAGGTTAAACTTAAAGAACATAGATTGAAAGAAGAACCAGAACATGAGACTAGACAGATTTTCACAAGATGTGGAAGAAAAGTTCAACCACCAAGAAGATTTGATGACGGTGTTTAAAAATTTTGACCGTCAAGAAAATGACAAATGCGGTGGGAGGATGTTGGAAATACAATATGTTCACTTTTTGTTCACTATGTGTATAATTTCAATGTTAATTCGATTTTTATGATTTGTCAGTTAGTTGAATTGTCAGTTTATATAAATTAGAAAAACTTCACTTAAACCTCAAAAAATTGCATTTTTACTTTTCATATATATCGATAGAAATATTAGAAGCTGGTTAAGCTCTCATTTCTTACAACGTTCGTTTATATCATGTCATTCGATTACTGCTGTCAATCCTCTGTCAATCACTATGTTAAGCCTCTCTAAACTCAATAAATATTGAAATTTGTAGGTCGCATTGTATTAAAGAATATAAATATATGTTTAAAGAAAGGTTTCGTAATTAATTTCATATCAAATACAGCTCGTAGGTTAATTAAATATTAAACTCAAACTAACGTCAGTCTTAATAAAAACTTTTTATTTTGGCAAAAATGCGCGCTGTTGCCGCGATTAAAGGTGGATTCATGCAAGCAGAAACTAAAACTTAGATTAATTTAAAACTAAAACTAAAAACATAAAACCATGTAATGTAATGTAGATGTCCATGCAAGAAACTAAGAAATTAAGATTTAAATTAAAACTATGAAAGATGGCCAACTTTCAACTAAAAAAATAAACAGCTGAATATTCTTAGTTTACATTTAATCTTAATCTTAAATTAGTTTTAGTTTAGTTGATATTGCATGAATCCACCTTAAAATGGTTTATTTCAGGTTCAGTTGACGTCTTGACATTTTTGGGGTTATGTTGTGACAAAAACTGCAAAGAACTGTGAGTAATTTTTCACAAGCAGTAATGAGTTATCAAAGTTAAAGTCACATCCAAAAAAACGTATAAATGAAACTTAATAATACTGCAATAGTTGATGCATTTACTCCTGATACTATTTACAGCGTTTATGAAGCAAGTATGTATAAGTTCAATATTATACCCAATCAACTGTATTTATTATATTCTGTTACATTATTCTTAATACTTGGCAATTATACATGGACATTTTTTATAGATAATCATGTCACTTTAGGAATGTTACTGCAGTAATTGGGGGAAGAACAATAATTATTAAATGTAGAATGTTCCTGAGTAGTTTACTAAAATATGATACATCCACAAAGAGGACTTATGGAACTTTCAACAAAAATAAACCACTGTATACATTTGTTTTTATTAATGAATCCTGAATTTTCCAAAATGGTGCTGTAAGCTGCATTCATGTCAAAAGGTATGTTACAATGATAATGTAAAATTGTTTTTATTCTAGATATTTTGTATTACATACTGAGAATGAAAATGGTTATATTGATGGAGCAGAAAGTATATTTTTATATGAATCTCAGATGAGTTATTATCATGGGAAAATGAATGAAGAACATGTTTTTAAATGGTTTGAAAACCAATTACTTACTATTGAATCTTTCTTATTATGGACAATGCTTTTCGATAATATTAGGTTAATGACACAATATAGAATTCAATCAACAAATGTTGAAGCTGAGCTTATTTATATTGAAGCCTAGTAAGTAAATACATACTGTATTTGAACAGTGATATAGCAAATTATATGTCAGAATTCAGAAGACTACACAACTAGTTTAATACATTTAAGATTCTTACTCCAAATTATACCTAATAGACAATAAATGCTGTTTTACTTTTATTTTTACAAAAATAATAATATAGGTATATTTGAAAAGAAAAGAATTGGTTATTTGAATACTGCCCTTTCAATAAATGTTTTTTTCAGAAACAAACCCCCAACAAAATACATTGTGGATATGATAGAACAGTATAGTCACAAAGTATTACTTACCATCTTTTTAAAAATCCCATTGAGTTAATACAGGGTACTGCCAAGCAAGCCGATAGATGGATTCCAGAAGTTATATATATATATATATATATATATATATATATATATATATATATATATATATATATATATATATAATCTAAACCCTTTTTATACCCGAAGGTGTAAGGGCGGAAATCTATTTCTCCTTTTAAGTTTTTTAACCATTTAAGTTTTTGGTTGTCTAGCAAGTCAAGAATCGATTCAATTCCAAGTTCACTTCTAACGTCCTCATTCCTTCCAGAAGTTGCGGGTTGGAATTGGTTTGTCCGTGAACCTCTCAAATTTGAAAGATTTCTATTTGACAATTATTGTTCTACCTTATTTAAAAAAATAGTATTACAAACTTTTCGGTGTAGTAACTAATTTATAAATTTGCAATGTTTCTTTTTAATAAAACAAATTCATAAAAATTGGGGTGGCATTATTTATTATTTTATTTTAATCATGATATTCAAAATAAGTAATTCAGGCAGCATTTTCTAAAGGTACATGTGTATATCACAAAGTTTTATAAAAACTACAAAGAATTAATTTAATAGTTTTCATTGAATTGAAAGGTCTGATTCGATCAATCATTTATTAGCAATTCTTTCAGTTGCGGTAGATGCTGGAGAGCTAGAACAAAATGGTAAATATAAATTTGGATTGATTAGAAGATGATGGAGTGATAAATAATTCACCAATATACTTATAATTATAATATGTATTGATTTCAGTGCTACGATTTAGTCAATCATTTGCATATTCCTTCACTCGGAGAATAGAATGGATTTGCTCTCCTTTTCTGAGCTGTGGTGGTGCTTGCTGCACAATTTTCTTTTGCTATGATCAATGATTATATATCTCAGGATGATTTTCCTTGTTGAGAATGACCTACACACTAAAACAAAATATAAAATAAAATTGCCTACCTTTAAAAAGGAGGTAGATCCAGATTATCAGAACTTTTTTATTTATAATTTGTCTGTAAACCTTACATCAATCTTTCATTTTGTAGTTACAACATTTTAGAAGCCAACATGTACTTAGGTAATTGTAACCTAAAAATTATATTAGATAATATTTTTTCCTTGATACTATTTATACATACATGCATTTTAAATACTAGAATAGTTCCATAACTTCTAACTAATTAAGTATGTGGTATAAACATTCAAATAAAAGTGTTAACTATTCCATACATACCTTTTTATTGCTAAAAATAATTCCATAGTTTTTAAAATAAGAATTTCTTAGTGCTGTACGGTTAACATACAAATTAAAATTTTATATGTAACATCTCTGTATGTAACTGAAATAAGTCGAAGTTTCTTTGCACGCAATAACCATCAATAACTAAACCTAACCTAGAATATTTGATAAACTTCATTTGACATATACTAGATTCTCATATTATTTCAAGGGCTTGGCAACATAGTACAGTTATGACAGATATGACGTGCAACGGTTTTAATACTGAACGGGCTATATGTAAATATATGTCTATACTAAAAACTAAAATATTTAAAATACACTTCTACAGATTGAAGTATATACATTACAATTTCAGCAGAAAATCAAGATAATTGCATATCTTTCAACCTTATGTTTAAAACATAAATATAAGTTTTGATACTTAAAATATTCATAATTTTCAGCAAATATGGAGATCATAAATCCCGTTACATCTACAAGTTTAACTTGTGAGGAGGTAACACCAATTCCGTCAACAAGTTCAGCTCGTGAGGAGGTCACATTGGTGCCTTCCACTAGTTCAGACCTGGGAGAACATACACCTAAGACTCCAACTTACAAAGGTACTTTTATGTTCTTTTCAAAGTTAAATAAATATCCCATTGTCTAGTTTATTATCAGCTTATCATTATTTTTTTTAGGTACTACTCACAAAATGAGCCTTCTAAGATCTGTCGGTGTTACTAGAGTTTCAAAATTAACACCTAGGAAACGAAAATTGTACAAAACAGCAGTAGATCTTGAAAAAGTTTCTCGTCGTCTCAAGTTTCAGAATGCATCAAATAAAGAACGTCTTGAAGAAGCTTTCAAATATGCAGAGTCATTAGCCATATTTAAAAATAAAGTGAATGAAAGAACTTTAAATTTCATTCAGAGTCAACTGAAAAAGCAGGCAAGAGGAAGACGATTTAGTCTTCAATCTACATTGATTTTTTTTTAAATATTTTTTATATTCACTTATTTTAAAAATATAAATTCTGTTTTAAAAGGGCAGATACAGTATAACCTATCGGATAATGATATTTTAAAAAACGCTGCATGGCAGAGACATTTAGTACTAAACGGCAGAAATAAAAAAATTAATACTATTAAACAACGCATTTAAAACTCTCGATGTACTCACTATCTAAAATATTCGAATTATTTATTTGACTCCTAATTGGTAAAAGGGTATATGATCATATATATATATTATGTTTTCTAATTATTGTCTACAGTATTTCATCGAATCTTAAAAATAATCTTGTTTTTTGCTATGTTTACTTAAAGTTTGTTTATTCACAGATGTAATTGCTACTATATTATTAAAAAAAAATAATGTTTTTGTCTTTTTGATATCAAATATTATCATGCATAATAAATTTTGTTCACTATTTGTTTAATTTTTTCCCAAGTCCAATTAACGTTGACCAAAGCAACAGTGAAATATGCGGAATGTTTGTTTCAGTATCAAATATTAATGTATTGTGCTAAGATTTGAAATTTCAAATATTATTATTGGCATTTTATTTATCTAAGTAATTTTTTCAAGCATTTAATATATTCAACTTCTACCTGTAACTGCTTGCAAAAATTTAAAACAATTGTGTAAAAATAGTGTAACCCGTTTTTTGTATACATGCGTTTTAATTTACCAAAGCGTCGGCTTAATGGTAATGTAAAGAGATAAACATTATATGTTGACGCTTTGGAGGATTAAAACTCGTGCAAAAAATATGGGTTACACTATTTTACACTAATTGCATCATTTACCATTGAACTTAAACTAATTTGAAATTGGCGCCTTTGGACATAGTACATACTCATGTCGCGAGTGTCACAAGTGAAACGTGTTTTGATTGGAAGGGGAGAGTCGGCTATCTAAGTGGGTATATTATCTGTGGTTGTATGCGAATTGTAAAAATTTGAATTTTTTTATTCATTGAGTTTACTACAGGTAGGTGATCTGTGGTTTACTCAAAAACCCCTTTTACGTCTTGTGGCGCCATCTACTGGATTTCTGCGGAAGTTTTCATACTGATAAAATAAAATAAAATATAATAAAATAAATAGTTTGCTGTTATTACTTAATATACCGGCAATTTTGAATTTACTATATTTCATTTCATTTAACTAAAAGGAATTAGGATAAAATAAAATGAAATAAAAATGAAAGAATGTATTCTAAATAATGATAGTCAATGTTACAAAAGACATATTTGTTAACAAAAGTCAAATTTTATTCATAAAATAACTTTTGGTGGAATTAAAAGTATCTTATCCAAAATATAATTCAAACACGTATAATTGTTTGCTCCTTTACTAATTTTTGACATAAAAAGATTCATATTTTTAGTTGGGTCAGGTAGGTGATCTGTGAGTTAGGTTTCTCTTTAAAGTTGTCTTGATAATTTTCTATACATATAAAATGCTTTGTCCTGAATGATCGACTGACTGACGCGGACTGACGGATCAACGCACAGCCTAAAGGCCACATTCCACCGAGTCCAGCGGCGTGCGACACGTTGACATGCGTCAACGCATATATTTTATTTTCTATGCAATTGTTTGGTTGACATCCCACCTAGTACGGTACGTCAAATGACGTACGTCACGATGCGGTACGTCGACGCATGTTTTGGTTTGGGCATCAGTTGAATCCGATTCGCCGTGGTGTTTTGTAGGTATTTGTAGATATCGAGCAGCTTGAAACATGAGAAAAAGACCTTGAAGTGGACAACCAAGGGTTACCTCCCCGCACAAGATCGTTATCTGACTTTATATACCCGTAAAGAACCCCTGAGTACTTGTGGGATCATACAACAGCGTCTTTTGGATGCTTCTGGTGTTTCGGTTCCAATTGAAACAGTACCTCGAATAAACTAGTTTGATCTTTAATATGAGATTCTGTTTTTTCGCTAACTTTTCAGAGATAAAACAACATGATCTGATAACTGTGTAGGTAGAGTCGGATTGATTGCGGATCATGAACAACATAATGACGAATAATGTCGCTTGTCAAGGAGCCGTCGATGGGGAGAGAAACAAAAAAAGAAGTTTGAAGAAGCGGGGCCAGATCATCGGCAAGGAGGCATTTGCCACAACTATTAATTATATGTTAATATAATGCAGATAGTATTCGTGAATTCAAACTTGGAATGTGGACTTAAAGGCCAAATTCCACCGAGTCCGTCGGCGTGCGACACGTTGACGTACGTCAAATACGGCAGGCGACGGTATACGTCGAACAACATACGAGTCTTTCCACCAAGCAAGTCGCGTTAGTTGTTTTTTTTGACTGCGATCAATATGGTGTATTTTTCAAGAGAATCAAAGCGTGCACTAGCAATATATTTTCTTGTATTTTTAACCCTAAATTTGTCAAAAATCAACAATAAATCAGTAAAAGCAGTTTGCTGATAGTAATTATTCAATGTGTATTTAATACTTACCTAGTCTTGATTCATGTGACACTTCTTTCCACGCATCTTCGCGTTTATTTGAGTTTTTGTAGACAGTGAGACGTTTATCGTATAGAACAGCCCGCTATTCCACTTCGATAATTAAAAATTCCTCCATTTTTCCCTACAAAACACCACGGCGAATCGGATTCAACTGATGATGCCCAAACCAAAACATGCGTCGACGTGCCGTATCGTGACGTACGTCATTTGACGTACCGTACTAGGTGGGAGGTCAACCAAGCAATTGCATAGAAAATAAAATATATGCGTTGACGTACGTCGCCGGACCCGGTGGAATGTGGTGGCCTTAAACCGCTGATCGGAGAGACTTGAAACACTTGAAACTTGGAGGGTGTGTTCTTTGTATGACGTAGGCATCCGATAAGAAAGCATTTTCCGAAATTCTACCCCTAATGGGGAAAAAAACGGGGGAAAGTATGTATGGGACAACGTGATTCCTTGGTCCAATCTAGGTACTTCAAATTTTGCATAAACATTCTTCAATAGAATTTATGGAAGACGTGTTTCGTATTTTATTGAAACTGATGGCCTAGCGGGGTTAAAAAGGGTTAGAAAGTTATTTTTGGGGATATTTGCATCAAAGTTGATATCAATACTCCTTAATGCTTTTGATTTGAATTACATTTTATTTTGACACGATCGGATCACTTAAAAAGCTTGGTGCAATGCAATACAAGTAAATTCACTTTGTCGATTCAGTGGTTACCGAAAATTTCCTTACCCCGCCTATCGTCTGCTGAGTTCTGGCGAGTTTAAATCGAGAAAGTGGGAAGTACATGGGTTGTGCGGCGATAACGGGGAGTACGACGCCAGAGAGACGATGTACCAAAAATTTCAAACGTCCCGACACAAGTGAATCTACTTGTTGTTAGTTGGTGTACGGTTACGGTGGCAATACACTACAAAATTGGAATGTCAAATATAAGAGAATATTTAAATCGGCTTAGAATTCGAAATTTTAATTTTATTTGTTTTTGGATATTAGAATGAAAAACTAAACTTAACATAATAATTTATATGTTATGACAACATTAATAACGTAAAAAACTAATTAAAAATCCTATTAGAACAATTTTCGACTTCTACGCGGACGAAGTCGCGGGAAAACGCTAGTTTGTTACATAGGCGTGCGCAGACTTTTTTATTAGGGGGGGCCATTGATTCATTTGAGTATGCCTATTAAAAATGATAATTAAGCAATAACGCTGCTTTTTCTATAATGCAAAAGTCCATTGCAGGCTCATCGGCGAAATAAAAAAACGTCGTTGCCCCATTTCTAATTGAAAGACTTAGTAATTACGCAATTATAAGTAATATAACAAAATATATTGAACCAAAAAGTAAACTAGAAAAACAAAACGTAACATTCGTAACATAACAATACCTGGAGTCCAGAGGAAAAAGATAGATAATGATAATATCCTTTCAACTAATCTACAAACGCATTCGACGTGTTGCTTCGGATAACACTTTAAACTCGTCTATTACATTGTCATAATGCACATTCGCCGTTTTCTCTTGTTCAATGAATAAAAAGAGAAGTGAATCGAGACTCTGTTGTGACATGGTACTTCTTAGTTTTGATTTAACTTGAACCATTTTTGAGAACGAACGTTCACAAGAGCAACTAGTAACTGGTATGACAGCAAACATTTTTAAAAGCGTGAAAAAGCTGGTGTATATTTTGTAGTTGTCTGAGGAAAGGATCCAAGCCATCCAATCATCAAGATTAACACCTTTAGGAATAGAATTATCAAATTTTATTAAACTCAGTTCGGCAAGTGATTCTTCTTTTTTTATTTCAAATTTATTTTCAATTGGAGTGAAATCGCCCTCACAATTCAATAATAGTACTTCGTTCACACTTTTAAGAATGTCTGTCGTTTCTTGACTAAAACGTTGGTCTATTCCGGAAACAAGTGAATCTAAAAATGGATAAAATGTGTTTATTCTCGAGTCATGCCTCGTTCGTCAACAAGAACGCACGTTTTTAAAACGATCTATATAAAAGTTATTGAAAAAGTGGTATAAAGTGACCGAAAAATTTTGAAAATTGGACAGTGTATTAATAAGGCAGTAAGTTACTAAATTTCTATATAAAAACTACATAATTCTTGAAAAGACAACTCTAAACAAAACGAAACAAAGTGAATGAAAAAAAAACATTTTAGTCCGGGTGATGATCAAAATTTCCATTCATAATGTCTTTATCAGAAGAAGCCATTCAACAGTTAACTAGTATAATTGAACGGCAGAATAAAAAACAAACTGAAATAATAACAAGCAAGTTAAATGAAGAAATTCAAAATATAAATAAACTAATAACCTCTGAACAAATTAGAACTACTAAAGTAGAAGAGGAAGTAAAAGATCTGAAGAACAAAATCAGATATCTGGAAAAGAAAATTTGTTCAAATAACATTATTGTTTTTAATAGCAATTACCAGGCAGGCGAACTATTAAACTTTACAATAAATTTGTTAAATTCGAATCTTCAATTGAACCTCAAAAACACTGAAATAAACGATATTTATACAATTGGAAAATCACAGTCGAATAAACCAATAGTTGTGAAACTTCTGACAGCATTGACCAAAAAAGAAATTTTGAAAAACAGCAAAAAACTGAAAGGATCAGGTATTGTAATTGCGGAAGACTTATCCCAGGAAGAAAGAAAAGAGAACAAATTATTAGTACAACACTTAAAACAAGCTAAAAACCAAAATAAAAAAGCTCATATATACAAAAACACTTTGTTTGTTGAAGGAGAAGCATTCTCTTATAAGGACTTAGAAACAAACTCTACTAAAGAGAAGAATTGTATGGGTGCAGCATCATCAAACAACAGTTTTCCAAAAGTCCGAGAAGAAGGCAAAACAGAAATTCTTTCAAAGGTACAGAAAAGAAAAACACCAGATAACGAAGAGAAAGAAGAACAATCACCAGCAAACAAGAAAACACCGACAGAGCCAAAACTCGCTCAAAGACAATCAGCAAGACTAAATAGTGCATAAAAAATTTTTTTCACATATATTCAATACATTTATAACTGAATTTAATTAAATTCTATAAGCTAACCACACGTACTAATTCCTAATATCTAAAAGTAACAATTTTAAATCAACTACTAGTTTTTGAAGAACAATCAATTTGATCATCAAGTTTTTGATTTTTATCGTTATTATTAGGTATCTAGTTGAAGTATTTTTTTAAAGTCAACGTTTTTAATATTTACTTGGGTAAATTAATTTCAGATTTTTAATGAATTTCTAGTTTTAATTTATAGTCTTAGTAAATTGTATTAAATAAACCACTAACACCTCAAATATTATAATTATATCCATATTTTAACAATTACATTGAACTGTAAATACTTATATACCTAAATGGATGATTATATACGTGATTTTGAAATAGAAAAGATAGAAACATTCCCTTTACAATCATCAGAGGAAACCAAGAAGGTCCTCAAAATAAACGACAACAATATTAATTTTAAAATAATCCACAGTAATATTCGCAGCATCGCTTGTAACTTTGATGAATTTCTAATCTTTATAGAAGAGTTAGAAACAAAAATTGAATGTATTATCCTAACAGAAACTCGTTTTATTCCAGACTTATCACTGTATAATATTAATGGTTACCGAACTTTATATAACTACGGAGAATTCAACCAGAGTGATGGAGTCGTTGTATACATAAAATCTGAACTGTATCAGTCGCATAGCTTATTTGATTTAAGTGGTAGTTCACTTATTAAAATAAAAGCCAATTTTGAAAATAAAACGTTTATTATAAATGCTTTCTATAGATCACCAGCTCCTGAAAACAAAGTCGACTCGTTTGTTGAGGAGTTAAATGACGTTTTAGATATACAAACTGAAAATTGTGATTTTAAACTTTTTGTTGGTGATATTGATATTGATCTATTAACTGAAAATGATAACAAGAGAAATTACTTAGACGTCTTAAACGAATGTGGTTATCAATCAGCCATTAATGTTCCAACAAGGGTTCAAAAAAATTCAAAAACATGTATAGATCATATTTTTCTACATTCCAAGAGTGATAATTTTTATGATAATTTAATTTCTCTAACAATCAACACATCTGTAACTGATCATTATACAGTAATGTTACAGCTAATTCTCTCTGAAAAAGATCATTTTATAAACTCTAAATCTAAATATTTTGCCCAGATAGATAAGAATAAACTTATTCATAGATTTCAACATACTGACTGGAATGATATTATTCTTAATTCAAATTTGGACTCCGCAACTGATAAATTGGTTAGTACTATCCAAGATAATATTAGGCAGGCAACAACTTATACAAAGATTAAGAATAACTTAAGAAAAAGAAAAAATTGGATCACACCATCCCTCATAAAATCCGTTAACAAAAAAAATGAAATGTATAAAAAATCAAAAATAAATCCTCTGAATAATACGCTAAAAAAAGAGTATACCGATTACAAAAAGCTACTAAATAAATTAATCATCACTGCTAAAAATAATTATTATAATAAACTTATAGAAGAGGAGCAAAATTCGTCAAAAAAAATATGGAATGTGGTAAACTCAATATCTAAAAAATCAGGAAACACGGAAATTACAAATATTAAGGACAACAATGGAAAAACAGTAAATAAAGCTGAGAAAATTTCTGAAATGTTTAATACTTTTTTTGTAAATATAGGACGAAATCTAGCAAATACCATACAAAAACCAATAAATTATAATGAAAAGAAAATTGTGAATTGTCATTCCATCTTTTTCGCACCCACCAGTATTACAGAAATAAAAAATATAATTAGTGAACTGAAAAATAAAAAAGCACCGGGTTGGGATGAAATAAAGGCTGAAACGCTCAAATATATTTCGGATTTTATTGCATATCCGCTAATGATTATAATAAATAAGTCATTAGAATAGGACAATTTCCTTCAGCTTTCAAGACGTCGATTGTAAAACCTATTTATAAAAGTGGAGAAAAAGATGAGATGACAAACTACAGACCAATATCATTAATAACTTGTTTATCCAAAATACTAGAAAAAGTGGTTAATGCACGGCTCAACACATTCCTAGACAAATACCAGCTAATGTCAAGGTCTCAATTTGGTTTCCAAAAGCGCAAGTCCACTGACGATGCTCTACTGGAAGTAATAAATTCTTTGTATAAAAATATTGATGAGGGTTTACCTACAATTGCGATCTTCCTAGACTTAGCAAAGGCATTCGACACAGTGGACCACTGCCTTCTTTTGGAAACACTAGAAGACATTGGAGTTAGAGGTACAGCACATGCATTTTTCAAAAGTTATCTAACAAACCGATCTCAAAAAGTAAGGGTGGGTAATAAATGCAGTAAAGAAGAGACAATAACCTGTGGTGTACCACAAGGTACGGTTCTAGGCCCTGTTTTATTTAATATCTATTTAAATAACTTATTTATGGTTGAAAGTAGCAGTAAAATCATCAGTTTTGCAGACGATACAGTTCTCATATACACTGATCAGAATTGGTACGATTTAAAGATAAAAATTGAAAATGATTTAAATTGTATAAAGCAGTGGTTTGATTATAGACTTCTTTCAATCAATTATAAAAAACTGTTTACCTTCCTTTTGCATCCTTAGAACCCGATCTTCCGAACTACACCATTAATGTCCAAAAAAATACCAATATTCAACCTGCAAAACAAATAAAATATTTAGGAATTATGATAGACCCACATCTTAGGTGGGATAATCATATTAACTATTTAGTTAAAAAATTGAGATGTATATTGTATAAATTCAAACATATCTCATATCACCTACAATATAAACAAAAACTAATGGTTTATAGAAGTTTAGTTGAATCTCACCTAATTTACGGCCTGGTCAGCTGGGGTGGACTGGCGAAGATTTACTGTAACATTCTCCAGGTTTCGCAAAAAAGATTCCTCAAAATCCTTCTTGGAAAAACTAGAAGATACAGCAGTGAACTTCTATATAATGAAACGAAAATATTAGACGTTAGACAATTATATTTAAAAAAAGCAGTATTAAAACAACATAAACTTAAATCAAATCTGCAAATTCAAACTCACAATTATACGACAAGAAACAAACATACTTACCTGAATCCAGCAATGAAAAAAACAGCTGGACAAAGAAGCTTTTTGTTTCTTGGACCTAAGCTATATAATGCTATACCCCAGGAAATTAAATGTGAATCTTCTGTAAAAATACTAACTTTAAAACTGCATGAATATATTACCAAAACAAATAGACACGCTATTCATAACCTCATCGAAAATAATTACTGATAATGTTTCTATCAATTTCTATTTCTGTTTCATTATAGCATGAATTTTATTAATTATATATTTCTTATTATTATTTTTTTGTCACCTAGAATAAGTTTTATATTACAATCGCAAGTTTATAAATTTATTGCAATATAATAAAAAAAAAATTATTGTAACATAGAATAGTGTCGCCACAACGTCGACGGTGCACATCACGTACAAGCTGTAAGAAGCGTCCAGCTCCTTACAACTTCAGTGATTTTGTTTGTTTGTTTACATCTTTTTATCTATACACTGTACTGTACTTTTATATTTTATATTTCGTAAATAAACATTATTATTATTATCTAACAAAATCATTCATATTTCCAAATTCGTGTTGATTATCACACATCTGATCTATTTTACGCGGAATTTTTCTTTTCCTAGTTTCCGGAATTGTAATACCATGTTTCTCTTATATTTTTTCAACTTCAACAGACATTTTATTAAAAAAAGTTTCAGAATCCAGTCTCAATTTTTGTAAACTTGATTGTAAACTCTTCACAGAATTGATTGCGGACAGTAAATTCAAATTTTCCGTTTGTAATGCTTTGCTTACTTTGAGTATCATTACTAGAATAGGAGCAGTCATATGTAAACAAATTAAGAAATTAAATAATTTCAACTGCGCCAGTAATCCTACAGCTTTTATGTTAACATCAGATTGTTTGGTGGTTTCAATAATTTCTTGAGGAGCTAATATCAAAATTTCATAATTATCCTTTACTGCAGAAACCGCTTCAGATCTGCATGCCCATCTAGTTGTTGACAACGATTTCAATGTCTTGAGTGACATATTTATACTGTTAGCTATTTTCTCTAGAATTGCATGTCTTACGCAACTACCTTCGAGAAACGAAGAAACACATTGAATAATTCCAAAAAAATCAAATATTAACTTGTTATTCGAGTGAGAGCAGCAGCAAGCATCTACCAGAGTTAAATTTAAACAGTGTGCGTAACAGTGAACATATAAAATATATCACAGTTATTTTGCTTGCATCGCGACTGAACACCAGAAATATTTCCAGACATGGTCGAAGCTCCGTCAAATCATACGGAAACTACTTGTTCCCACTTCAATTTCAATGATCTTAGAACATTATCCAAAGCATTAAAAATGGATTCTGAATTTACAGAATTTAATCTTTGTAAACCTATAAACGTTTCTATAGGTTTTTGTTTATAGAAGGGTCAAAAAATCGAATTACGATAGATATTTGACGTGATGACCACAATCAGATGTTTCATCTGCTATCAAAGAAATATTTTTTCCATTTAAAGTGGATACGATACTTTGAATTATGACATTATGAATAGATAAAATAATATCGTTTTGGATTTTATTGCTAACGCAAAGTGCATTTTTTGGTCCTTCTGTTAAATGAGCCTTCAGCACAGGATCATATTGAGACACAAGGATGATTAATTCTAGAAAAAGTCCACGCTCAGAACTATATTTTTTCTCGTTATGGCCACGGAATGATCTTCCACCTTTTGCTAAACACACTGTAATGTCTATGAGTCTTTTCATTACGTCACGGTTTCGCAGACGCTGTTCATCTTGTTTTTTTAATAGCGCCACTCTTGAATCATCAATATCGATACTTCTTGTTTTAGAGTAATTTTTCCAGACACTGAAACTATGTACGTGCGACATTGTGAAATTTGATGGCATTTGAATTTCTCTGTAGCACGTTTCCAATTTTTGAAGCCACTTTCAGTGAAACATTTGTAAACGTGACCTTTGGAAAGTGCATTTTCCATCGTAAAGAAACGGCAGCAAAAACAAAAGTCAGCATCTTTAGCAGGACTGTACTCAAGCCAATTGTATATTTTATACCAGCCTTCTTGAAAACTACGTATACTTTTACCGAAATGACTCCTTGGAAAATCATTGAAAACAGGTTGAAACGGTCCTTCTGCTAAACGAGCTTCACGTTCTATACGATCTAACGGCAAATTAACGATCGGATCTTCTCTATGAATATCGCTTGATTTTGCTTCGACTTCGACATTTCCTTGAAAAACTGTGTAGAATATTAGAAAGATTGCAAAAAACCCGCTTTTCAAAAACACAATACAATATAATAATAATATCAATAATAATTATTATTATCGTTACTTGGTTATTTTAAATCACGCGTGAAGGTGTTGTCGGCACATTAGTCTTGAACACTGACATTTTCAAATAATTATAATTTTATAGAACACCATACCATTCGAGTAAATTCGTAGAAAAGTAACTATATTTGAACTATCACTTTTGAAAAATATTATTATACACTACAGCCGTGCAGTGGTTTTTTCAAGAATCATCATATAGGTAGGTATATTAATTATATTATGCAGAATAGAAAATTTTATCTTACCTTTCGATTGATTAGCCATAGCACTAGCACCTGATGTGTTTTGAATATCAGCTACATTGCTAGTTGGACTCTTAGTTGAAAAAGTTGGATTATCAGCATTAGCATCATCAGCAGAATTTCCTGGAGGCATCACTTTCGCGAAAAACGAGCGAATATCGCCACTGATTTTTTTCATATTTATTAATACTAATCCAAGATCTTACGAATTACGAATACCTAGATAGCAGTCTATAGACGACAAGCACTCACTGTCAGCTGCGAAATTGAAATGAAGATACATACAATACATAGAAAAATTTAAAATATCAAATCGGAATCTTTTGATGAAAAAACAAAGAGCCGTACCCGCCGAAACATTGCTTAAATTGCTTTTGCATATTGCCGCCCTTCAATTTCTCGCAATTCATTTTAAGAATAAAAAACTGCTTCACTTGCAATGAAGTCCCGCTCTGTGTCGGCTCCGCTCCTTTTGCCATGATTTCAAAAAGCCGATAAAGCGGAATCTTAAGCGGCATTGGTGTCGACAAAGGTGGCACGCCTCGTCGTAAAAAAATAACAACAGTAGGTATTTATATTGGTTGTGCTTTTGAAAGAAGGTAAAAATTTTAAAATTATAAAATGTTTTTAATATATTGATATTTTGAGGAATTAGACCGATTAGGGTGCCCCCCCCCCCCCCCGTGGGCACGCCTATGTTAGGGAATATCGAATTTATGACTTAGTAAGTCGCTACTTTATGTCACATGAAAACGAATATTAAAACCTAACCAATCGGTCAAATTTGATCTAATTATAACTACAGTTTTTAGGGCAAGTCCACGTTACGGGATCTGACAGTCGCCCTGAGATAAACAAGCGTTTTCTGCACATCACGAGATTCTTAATAGTTTTTTTATTTAGTGCTTTTTCCTACGTTATTTTTATTGCTCGGGTATTTTAAAAGCTATATACAGTGCCAGTCTAAAGTCTTCCCCCCCCCCTATCTATTCCATGAACCATAGAACTTGAATCAATAATTGATTGGGCGCCTGAAATAGGGTACAAATGCAACGTTTTTGATAGTATTTCGTGACGTCATCATTCAAAATGGCAGACGGTCGCCATTTTGTAAGATAATTTTAAATGGGATCATATGGCAAGTAATACCTCATTTGAATGCTCGTTCCAAGTCCTGTTCAACGACACAACTCTATCTGTCTTATCCTCATGGCGACTGTCATTAGTGTAAACTTGTCAGTTGGTGGACATGTCCTTTTTTTCGGGCCGAGATGGGAAACTCATCTTCGAATGGGTCCAGGACCCAAACAGTGTTGTACTCATCCCCAAGGGGATGATTACCAACCAAACCCACCTCAAACTCGCCGTTACCCCTGCCTTGGAATCATTACCCTAGCATACTTCGAGACATGCGGCGTTCCTTACACACTCTCCGCTCACACCGTCGTCTTCTCCCTACTATCACTCCTACCTCATGCTATATTCCCCTAACCATGCTCTCTACTACTCCACTCAACTCCATCTATTCCTCCTCCCCTCTCAACATTTTTCCACCATGTTCTCCCAGTACACCGTCTCCCCTAGATTCCTCTCTTTCTTCTTCAGAACTTCCTCGTTCCTCCAGCATCTAAACACATGCCCCACATCATCCTCCACTTCACACCTCTCGCACACTCCAGTCTCTCTTTTCCCAATCTTGTGGAGATACTCTACTCTCGACCCATGTCCAGTGAACACCTGTGTCAAGAAGTAGTTCACCTCCCCGAATTTCCGGTCCATCCAATCTCTCCTATTCCCAATCGCTTCTTTTAGCGCGCCCTCATACTCCTCCCACCTTCTCTCCATTTCCTCCTGCATCCATTCCTGTACTTCCTCTCTGGTCGCACTTCTCCAGCGTTTGTTCCTAGCTCTAGCCATCACGTCCAATGGGTAGGACCTTGCCAGCACTGCTGCTGCCAGTCCACCCACTGTCCTGTACCTCTGCACCACCCTCAGCAGTATCCCTCTCTGCACCCGCAGGAGTGGCCTAACCCTCCCATTCACCCCCGCTCTTTCACCCCACACCTCCGCACCGTACAGCATACTCTGCTCTACCATCCTACCAATTACCCTTCTCTTCCACTCTCCCGGCCCTTTCACATTACACATCAATCTCCCCAGCCATGCTGCCCTCACTTTCCCCTTCTCTGCCGCCTTTAACATGTGAGTTTTGAAGGATAATTGTCTATCCAACCACACCCCTAGGTATTTCACCGACTCCTCCATACGAATTCTCCTTTCCTTCACCATCACCCCCACTTCCCTCGTCTTGCTCCGTCCCTTCACTAGCTTCACTAACTTGTAAAGATAATTTTGACTTGATTTGACTATGATTTCAATGAACTTGTTCCATACGTCGAGTCATTAACGTAAACTAGAAGTTTGTCAGTCAAGATTAGAAAATCAATGAATGTCAGAAATATGTTTTTTTTATGATTTTATGTTTAAAACAATTTTTTGTGATGTATCAAATATGTACGGAAGCTTTCGCTCGATTTAATCGTTTAGTACATCTACATTTCTGCAATATAAATACAAACGAAAAGAAACACGTCTTCAAGGGATGAAGGTGGTAAATTAAATTCAGTTAGCTACTCTCCAACCAAAGAGAGCCTCAGAAGGGATAAAACTTATATTGTTAACAAAGAGAAATTTCAAGGTAAGTAAGAAAATTAATTAAACAGGTCAATCTTAAGAGCCAGATCGTTGGGAGGGAGACCGGCTGGATTGAGGTTATTTAAACATTCTAGTCTAGGGGATAGTTCACAGTATTATCCGTAGTTACGACGGAATCTACGAATGCTTTTAACAAATTATCGTTAATGCCGGCCACTTTAACATTCTTTAACGTTAAAATAGCTCGCTTGCAAGGCCACTGTATGAACTTCGTCGATATCTGGGTAAACTTTTGTAATAAGCTCTTGAATTGATTTTTGTAACGTGGCTAGGCGTATGGTATGATAATCTTACAATTCTCATCCCCTAATTGTCATTTAAAAATGCCATCAGTAGCATCTCTTCCTAAGAAAATCCTTAGATTTGTCTTCAAGAAAAAGGTTCTCAATAAGAGTTCACATAAATGATGATTTTAAATGAGTTCACCTCATCACCTTAGTATGCCAGGTAATATTTGCAAAAAATTGCCAGCTAATAGAATTGAAATACAACCTATCAAAGTATTATTTTTTTTATGGTCTTGGATGTTTTGTTGAGAGCCTCTATGCACCCTTTATGTACTCTTCGCTCAAAATGTGTACCATGTTACTTTGCCTTGAAATGTTGAATGGTATCTCTAATTTTGATACGATCTAATACTTGCAACAAAATGGAAAGTGGTGGATGATTTCCACGGTCGTCTAATAAATCCACAGCGGGGCTCTACTACTCTAATAATGTTTTAAACATATTTTATAGGTATCAAAGATTTATTTACCTAAGACAACTTGAAAAAATAAAAACATATTTAAACAATAATTTAAAAATATTCAATACTTATCTTTTGTAGGAAAGCCGGTGGTACCTTGTTTTAATGTGAGACCGAATACTCCTAAAAAAGTAAAAAAGACGATTGACGTGATATCTAAAAAAGGGAATAACACGAGATCAGTTGTTTTAAGCGAAGAAACTTCGAATCCAAATAATACGAGATCAGCTTTATGCGAAGCAAGTTCAGATACGAACAATATTATCTTATACAATGAAAAATATGAAAAAATATATCAAAATTCAGAAGGAAAACAAACAGAAAGGTACTTTTTCTTCTCATTTAATGTAAACAGAAACGATCCTTCAAAGTCCTTAATAAATACAATAAATAATACTTATAGAGCAGCTAATATAATAAAAAATCGAAAAAGTCCAAAGAAAGTAAGGCTATAAAACTATGTAGATTTGTTGGATTTCGTCATGAGAGATATTTTGAACTCCGGTTTCCATTCCAGTAGAATTACGCTGTTTGCGAACGTAATTTGGCTGCTCGCACATTTGTGACGTAGAGCTCATGAGAAAATCCAACTACTATACAACAAACTATTTCCGTTTTCTACCGCTAGGTAGAGTAAACCGCTTATATTGAATCGTATTTTTGCATTAATCCAGCCTGATCATACCTAACAGATCGAAATTTTTCAGTGTCGCACACTGTATTCTACTTATTTTTTAGTCGCGAATAAAAGCATGAGATAGCGAATCCCTTTCGGCATAATAGTAAAGATCTTAGAGCCATCGGCCTTTATACAGACAGTGGAAACATCAAATCAGATATAATGAATACTCCAAAAAAGAAAATCCAACGTTGTCAGAGGGAAACAATTCAGAATAAAACGACAAAGAGATTTCCGGATTCAATTAAATCCAAGAAATGATTTTGTTGATAGAGGATCTTCCGTATCTAGTGATGTTTTAGGTTATTCTTCGAATATGAAATCGCAAATTAATAATTTTAACAGTCAATACATAGTTTCTTAGTAACTCCAAAATTTCATTACATGAAAGTTATTATCATGTTCTGCTACTTTGATTATAATATATAAAGTGAACGGCGGCAAACGAATTTACTATGCTGGCTATTCTATAAGAATTGTTTGAAGTAAAAATTTCTTTAGCCGTGTTGAGCAATTTTTGGTAGGGTAAAACTTAAAGATTGGTGACCGCTCAACTGATACTTGTCACCGTCATGCATCTCCGAATGGGATCACTTGTACTTCAACTTCACTATTATAGTTGTTTCTAGACTAAAATTCTTATCGAGCGCGAATGTTAGTAAGGAATATATAACGCAAATATGGAAAGTTTAATTTGTGTATATTGTGCATTGTTTAAATTGTGATTTATTGAAGTGAAAATTTCTTTAGCCGCGTTGTGTGTCTTTTGGTGAGACATTTTTTATGTGAATAAAACGAACTAATCTTTAAAGACCGTTAACCGGTCCGGATATCTTTCGAGTTCCATTTTACCAAAACATTAAACAAATCGAACTAACCATTCAAAAGTTATGACCAAAAGAAATTTCAGTCAACATTCACAATTCGTCCTGTAGGTATATTAGTAAACAATGGGTTGTTACACTTCGTTTCCTTCTTATAGGCAAGCCTATATACGTATCGAGGAAATTTGGTAGGCAACCATATCTTCAACCTTTTAGAGCTGGTCGATTGGTCAAACGAAGATTATACGTGGTTGTGGTGGGGCTTAGGTTGGTAACCCTGCGTTGAGGAAGGTTGTAACGGGGGGGTTCTTTCGGTTTTTCCGTTTTACCTGTTGGAGGAATAAGTCGTTTTTAAAAAAAAAGTTGATCCTGTGCATTGTGGCGGTGTTGGAGTTAGGAGTTGTTAAGCCACCCTTATAAGGGGAGTAAGCCAGGACAGCTAACTAAATTTTTTTGAGTTTCGATATTGAAGTTTTTGGAAAGAAAAATCGACTCGAAAAACCGTTGTTACGGATTAAAAAAAAAAAAGAAAAAAAGGACTTCCATTCCGCCTTATCCGATAAGCGACCCTCACAAGAACACGAGGTAACTATTTCCATTGCGATATTATTTTCTCGACGAACTTTTCGTTATGGTTCAGGAGCTCAGGTCCGGAAAACGTGTTCAGTGATGATATTTTATTTTCTTATTTTAGGGTTCTAGTACGGGGTGATTTCTTCAATGGGAAACCGTTTTTTTTGTGTGGCTCTTATTGCTGAGTTACATTCCTGCCGGTTGCCGTTTTTTGTTTGTTACTGAGGGTTTCTTCTGAAGTCTCTTCCCTGGAGTTTTCCCTTTCCACGAGACGTCATCGATTACCTTTGGGAGAGGAAGTTTCCTTTTTGGGCTAGACCACATTGCCGGCCGATTGTCGTGTCCTTGGAAGGATACCATTAATAAACGTGGAGCAGGTTTATATTTTTTTTAATATTAAAAGATAATGTGTTTAATTTTTGAATCTTTTTGATTTCGCAGAATACTGTAACTTTTGTTTTATTTCATATTCAATTATAAGCTCGTAACGAGAAGCGTCTTGGCCAAGATTTTGTAAGTTTTTTTATACATAATATTTAACCTATGTAAGTATGTAAGTGAAGTGTTACCAAGTTTTTTTTGTTTCATAGGAAAACTTCAGGTAATTTAACCTGGATTGTTATTTGGTTTTGGTTTTGTGTGGGGTTGAGCTATTCCAAATAGGTCAAACTTTAAAATATATATATATGGGTTTTATTGTAAGACACATTATTTAGTTTCACTTGTAACTACCATTCTCCTACCAGTAGTAGAATTTGTGGGTACTATAACATTAATTTAGGTTTTTTTTGTTTTGTAATATTGATTTTATCGATAGATTAAATTATAATTTTTTTCTTTTTGAGTGAGGTCTATCTCTTTTCCCCTAGTTTTCTGATTTTTTTCAGGGGAAAGTGCATAATGAGTTGAGGCTTGGGTAAAATCAGATGGCGCCCTAATTAAGAACTTTGAATATTGATCCAATATTTCTAGTGAACCACACCCGTCTTCACTGTAAGCTAGCCAGAGCCTAAGGTTGCCACCAGACAGCCGAAAGAAAAAAATACAGTTTTTCCCTGTCCTCTTAGTTTAGGGGTTTTATAGAATATTTGGGGTAGAAACAAGAAGGGGAATGAAAATAGAGAAAAAAATTGTAACAACTGGCGCCCAACGTGGGGCACGAAAATTAAAGCTTTTTAGAGTATCCATACACAAGGATTTGTTCTAGAAATTAACTTCAACTTTTTCAAAACTTATATTGGGATAGCTCTCCGACCATAAAAATTTTTGTCGCTCAATATTATATTTTTATACTAATTGTTTTATTGATAACTCGGAATCAGGTAATTAGTAAATGTTTACACCTTTTTTGTTAATGTGGTATGGAATATTTTTGAGATTATACTAATTGTTGTTTTAAACATTTATAGAAATGAAATTTATGGTATACTGATTGTCTCATTTTATACGTTCATCGTATATGATATTTATAATATTTATAAGATACTGATTGTCTCTCTTACATGTATATGAAAGTTATAGTATACTGATTTTCTCTGTTAATACGTTTCGCATAATAACATTTATACTGATACCGATTGTCTCTCCTATACGTTAATTTCATACGATTTTTAATTTTTATTATACTGGTTGTCTCTGTTACACGTCCATTATGTCTGGTAAATTGATAGTGAAATATCTGAAGAAGGATGAACTTGAATACGAGTTGAAGGTTCGTGGAGTTGCTACTGGTCTAGTAGAGGAAATGAGATCTGTTTTGGCTGCTACGCTTAGGAGAGAAAGTTTGAATGAGAGTTTTAGATATCCGTCGAATCCTTTTTCGTTCCAGGAATGCCAAACGGCAGTTCGTTCGAAGTGTAATGACATTGCTACTAGTATTGCGGCTTTTCAAAGCACAGCAGGAAGTGCAGAGGCGGCAAGGCTGCAGACACAGTTGTATCATGTCTTGGGGAGAATAGATAGGATGGACCCCGATGGTGATGATGCAAATATAGCTGAAAAGGCATCTCTTTTTGCCAGGGTTTTAGCTCTTTCGGATCAGCTGCATGAGAAGTTAAATCCCACTCCTACTGGACCCATTCCTACAGCGATGGTAGTTTGTGGTGCTTTAGGTCAATCTTTTCAAGCTGGCGTAAATCAGGCTACTGCTTCATCTCCAGTGCGATCGCCCACACCAGGAGCTTCAATACGTGCTTCGAATTCTTCAACCACACCGATGATACCACCTTATAAGTGGGGACTTGAAAAATTCTCTGGTAGTACAAAGTCTATGTCAATTTCGGCCTTCTTCGAGATAGTGGAAGAACTCCGTATAGCTCGACATGTTCCTGAAGAAGTCCTACTGGAGTCGGGTATTGATTTGTTCAGTGGTGCTGCGTACCAGTTTTATAAAGACGTTTATGGTAGGGTTAATTGTTGGAGCGCTTTGGTAGAAGAATTTCGTAGGGAATATTTGTCTGCTTACCACGGGGAGGCTCTTTTTGAAGAACTGAGGAGACGAACACAACATTCTTCAGAAACGATAGGTGTATACTTGGCTATTATGAACAGTTACTTTAGTAGGTTACGCTGTCCTGTCGATGAATCAACTAAGCTCTCGATTATCTTGAGGAATTTACATCCTTTCTATCAGGATCGGTTAAGGGATCCGTTACCTACAACATTGGAAGAACTTCGAATTGCTTGCAGACTTATGGAGGATCGCAGGGATTCTATTCGAAATTATGTTGAGCCGAATGCTAGGAGGTCAAATATTTTGGAAAGGGACTTGGCGTTTGTTGAGGTTGATGGGGCGAGTTGTAGTGGTACTAGTGTTGAGCGTTCTTCGTCAGGTTCGGAATCGTTTTCAGTGGGTTCTCGGAAACTGGTTTGTTATCGTTGTCAACAGCCAGGACATAAAGCCATAGGGTGTCTAGTAAAGAACAATGTGCGCTACTGTTTTAAGTGTAAGAAAGAGGGCTTTACCGTTAGGACTTGTCCATCATGTAATCAACAGGGAAACGAAAACCAGCGCACTTAACTGGTCGAAAAGGTGTCGCTGATGTAGATTCGACCAATGTACGTCCAATTTTAGATTTTATTTTAGATCACGCAGAAGGTGATGAACGTCCGTATTTGAGAGTTAAAGTTTTTGGTAGAGAGATTTTGGGATTGTTGGATTCTGGAGCTTCGAAAACTGTGGTAGGTAGTTTAGGTTGGAAATTCTTAGGCAGCTTAGGGTTTGAGTTAGATATTTCGAAGAGATCCACTTGTAGAGTAGCCAATGGACAAATGTGTGAAGTTTCTGGTGAATGTTTGGTGCCTTTCATGGTTAGAGAACGAGTGCGGGTTTTGCCTGTGCTAGTGGTGTTAGATGTACCCCATACTTTAATATTGGGATCTGATTTTTGGCGTATTATGGGCATCGTTCCAGATCTTAGACATAATGACTGGTATTTTTCGGACACTCCAGTGGTTGTTAGTGCTATAGATCAGCTTCGTGGCCAGACCATTCTATCAGAGGTACAGAAGGAACGGCTAGACGCTGTCGTGAGTCGGAATCATAGTCTTATGGGTACTCACCTGGGTTGTACAGATATCGCAGAACACGTTATTGTTTGCAAGGCTGCTCCTATTAAACAGAGGTATTATCCAGTATCACCTGTTATGCAGGCTCATATTAATAGCGAATTAGACGAGATGCTAAAGCAAGGAGTGGTAGAGAGGTCGAATAGTGCTTGGTCCTCACCTATTCTTTTGGTGAAGAAGAAAGTTTCGGAAGGGGAACCAGTGAAGTATAGGTTTTGTGTCGATTTTAGGAGGCTGAATGCGGTGACAGAAAGAGATAGTTATCCTCTACCATTTATCTCTAGCATTCTCGACAAACTTCGGGACGCTCATTATCTGTCCACTATAGACATAAAGTCGGCTTATTGGCAAGTTCCAGTAGCAGAAACATCTAGACCTTTCACTGCGTTTACTGTTCCCGGCCGTGGACTTTTCCAGTTTCGTAGACTGCCGTTCGGACTTCACAACGCTCCTGCTACATGGCAAAGGTTAATAGATCGTGTTCTTGGTCCTGAGTTAGAACCTCATGTCTTTACGTACTTAGATGATGTAGTTATTATCTCTCAAACATTCGAAGAACATCTTAGAATCCTGGAGGAAGTGTTTAAGCGACTTCGGGAAGCCAAACTAACGGTTAGCTGGGAAAAGTGCCAGTTTTGTAGGCCAGAGTTAAAGTATTTAGGTCATGTTGTCGATAGGAATGGGTTGCATGTGGATGGTGACAAAGTTAAGGCTATGCTGAATATTCCTACCCCGACATCAGTCAAGGAAGTACGTGGTATTATAGGTACTTTTTCCTGGTATCGCCGTTTTATACCAGATTTTGCGACACTGTTATCGCCAATTTCTGCCCTACTGAAGAAGGGAAGGAAATTCACTTGGACAGAGGGTTGTGAAGACTCCTTCAAGCAGATTAAGGAATGCTTAGTGTCTGCTCCGGTACTTAATTGCCCGGACTATGCCTTGCCTTTCGTCGTATAATGTGATAGTTCAGGTTATGGATTGGGAGCCGTATTGTTGCAGTCATGTCCAGATGGTGATAGGGTGATTAGCTTTCTGAGTAGATCTCTAACTCGACAGGAGAGGAATTATTCTACGACAGAAAGGGAGTGTCTAGCTGTGTTGTGGGCTGTGGAGAAGCTGCGTCCCTATCTGGAGGGTGTCCCATTTACCGTTGTTACCGATCATGCCTCTTTAGTATGGCTACAAAATTTAAAGGATCCTACCGGTAGATTGGCTCGTTGGGCTGTGAGACTTCAACAATACGATTTTAAGATTGTCCATCGAAAAGGTAAAGAGCATGTGGTTCCAGATCTGTTGTCTCGGTCAGTTCCTGTATTGGATGCCTTAGATGAAGCCGAACCTCCTCGTAGTGGTGATCGTTGGTACGATAAGCTTTGTTGTAATGTTGAGTTGGATCCTCTTAAATATCCCCAATGGAAGATAACGGGTGAGAAATTGTATAAATATGTTCGTCCAATGAATGGGTTTTTGGTGGAGAAAGTAGATAACTGGAAAGAGGTGGTTCCGAAGAGCCTTCGTTTAGGTGTACTCAGAGAGTGTCATGACAGTCCTTTGGCAGGCCATATGGGTGTTTTGAAAACCTTCAAGCGGATTAGCGAGAAATATTTTTGGCCCAAGATGAGGTGTGATGTAGCTAGATATGTAAGGAATTGTACATTGTGTGCTTCTCATAAAGGAGAATCAGGCAAACCGAAAGGGTTGATGACTCCTCAGCCTAAAGCAAGAAGACCTTGGGAGATCATAGCTACCGATCTCATGGGACCTTTTCCAAGATCGACTCAGGGTTCATTCTCGTAGTCATGGATGTGTTTAGTAAATTTACCTTGGTGTTTCCATTACGGTCATCTAAAGCTATCCATGTAGTTAGGAAGATTGAAGAAGAGGTTTTCCTTGTTTTTGGTGTTCCACGTTTACTTTTTTGTGATAATGGGGTTCAGTACACTTCCCGTGATTTTACGAAGTTATTACAAACTTATGGAGTAACAGTGAGGTATAACGCTTTATATCACCCTCAAGCTAATCCATCGGAGAGGTTTAATCGTACCCTTAAGACTATGTTGGCAACTTATATAACCGATAATCATAGGAAGTGGGATGAGAACTTAGCGAAACATGCGTGTGCCACCCGCACCGCCTACCATGAATCAACAGGTCAAAGCCCCTATTTCGTAAATTTTGGTAGAAGTATGATTTTGGATGGTAAGGATTTTGAGAAGAAAGACAATCTTAAGGATTCTGAAAATGAGATATTTGGGAAGTCAATTAAAGATCGTTCGCAGGGCTTACAAGACTTGTTTACCGATGTTAGAAATCGTTTAGACAAAGCTTCTCGGAGATGTGAGCAGACTTACAATTTGCGACGGCGGGCGGAGGAGTTTGTTCCTGGTCAGTCAGTTTGGAGACGTAATTTTGCCTTGTCAGATGCCACGAACTATTTCACAAAAAAATTGGCTCCTAGATGGATAGGTCCTTTCAGGGTCAAGAAGAAAGTTTCGTCATGGATGTATAGCCTAGTGGATGAGGATGGTAAGGATCACGGGACCTGGAGTATCAAGGACCTTAAGGCTGCTAACTCCTCCGGAGACCCAGATCCGCAGTTCTTTTCTTTACTCTGAGTTTTGCCCGGTGGGTTGGGGATAAGAATGCAACCACTCGTGGAATTACCAGTCGAGGTGGTAAGAGTCCACCAAACTGGCCTCTTTAGACGTGAGATTTAAGATCCAATTTGTAGGGGGTTTAATGGGCTTCTTTTGGTTGTTAGTACCCCTAGATTGTCTTTATTGGTTATATGGAATATATTATTGGATATTTTGGTTATTTTATAAGTTATGTTATCCGGTGAGTAGTGGCTTACGACTAAGTTGCAATTTGGAAGGAAGCGTATAAGTTTTTGTTTTTTACGTCCTTTGTTTTTTTGTTGGCGCTTGGGAAACTTTATAGGGTAATTTTTTTGTTGGAAAGGAGATTTGTGTAATCTTCTGTCTGAATAGTCGAGGCTATAGTGGTGTCAGTTTTTTTTTTTTTGGTAGAGTATCAGTGTATTCGCTAGCGCGAAAGGAAAATGTACTGGAAGTTTTCCTGTAAATTTTTATGTGGGGAAGGGGGAGATGTTACACTTCGTTTCCTTCTTATAGGCAAGCCTATATACGTATCGAGGAAATTTGGTAGGCAACCATATCTTCAACCTTTTAGAGCTGGTCGATTGGTCAAACGAAGATTATACGTGGTTGTGGTGGGGCTTAGGTTGGTAACCCTGCGTTGAGGAAGGTTGTAACGGGGGGGTTCTTTCGGTTTTTCCGTTTTACCTGTTGGAGGAATAAGTCGTTTTTAAAAAAAAAGTTGATCCTGTGCATTGTGGCGGTGTTGGAGTTAGGAGTTGTTAAGCCACCCTTATAAGGGGAGTAAGCCAGGACAGCTAACTAAATTTTTTTGAGTTTCGATATTGAAGTTTTTGGAAAGAAAAATCGACTCGAAAAACCGTTGTTACGGATTAAAAAAAAAGAAAAAAAGGACTTCCATTCCGCCTTATCCGATAAGCGACCCTCACAAGAACACGAGGTAACTATTTCCATTGCGATATTATTTTCTCGACGAACTTTTCGTTATGGTTCAGGAGCTCAGGTCCGGAAAACGTGTTCAGTGATGATATTTTATTTTCTTATTTTAGGGTTCTAGTACGGGGTGATTTCTTCAATGGGAAACCGTTTTTTTTGTGTGGCTCTTATTGCTGAGTTACATTCCTGCCGGTTGCCGTTTTTTGTTTGTTACTGAGGGTTTCTTCTGAAGTCTCTTCCGGGGAGTTTTCCCTTTCCACGAGACGTCATCGATTACCTTTGGGAGAGGAAGTTTCCTTTTTGGGCTAGACCACATTGCCGGCCGATTGTCGTGTCCTTGGAAGGATACCATTAATAAACGTGGAGCAGGTTTATTTTTTTTTTTAATATTAAAAGATAATGTGTTTAATTTTTGAATCTTTTTGATTTCGCAGAATACTGTAACTTTTGTTTTATTTCATATTCAATTATAAGCTCGTAACGAGAAGCGTCTTGGCCAAGATTTTGTAAGTTTTTTTATACATAATATTTAACCTATGTAAGTATGTAAGTGAAGTGTTACCAAGTTTTTTTTGTTTCATAGGAAAACTTCAGGTAATTTAACCTGGATTGTTATTTGGTTTTGGTTTTGTGTGGGGTTGAGCTATTCCAAATAGGTCAAACTTTAAAATATATATATATGGGTTTTATTGTAAGACACATTATTTAGTTTCACTTGTAACTACCATTCTCCTACCAGTAGTAGAATTTGTGGGTACTATAACATTAATTTAGGTTTTTTTTGTTTTGTAATATTGATTTTATCGATAGATTAAATTATAATTTTTTTCTTTTTGAGTGAGGTCTATCTCTTTTCCCCTAGTTTTCTGATTTTTTTCAGGGGAAAGTGCATAATGAGTTGAGGCTTGGGTAAAATCAGATGGCGCCCTAATTAAGAACTTTGAATATTGATCCAATATTTCTAGTGAACCACACCCGTCTTCACTGTAAGCTAGCCAGAGCCTAAGGTTGCCACCAGACAGCCGAAAGAAAAAAATACAGTTTTTTCCCTGTCCTCTTAGTTTAGGGGTTTTATAGAATATTTGGGGTAGAAACAAGAAGGGGAATAAAAATAGAGAAAAAATTTGTAACAGGGTGCTCGAAGATGGTAGCAGGAACTTTCTAATGGTCATTTGTTATCCCCCAATAGGAGCCTTTATATGAGGTAGGAGTTTATACACTTCCTGTATAACAACTGTGGCGGCTTTAAAATTGCACACCTCAATTTCTTTATTTGACACAATGATTGTAATATATACATGACGCATGATATTTACTCTTATAATAATATTTAACAAATAGTAATCATTTATTACTCCATTCCGAAAAACTTCTTCTTGTTACCAAAGACATGTCATCGGGAGTCAAATTATCACGCTTTTTATTGATAACTCTTTTTAAAATGTCTGCCACTCCAGTATTTAAAATAGCGTTAATACAACTTGTACTTGATGATTGGACACTGGATCTTATCAATTCTTTTTGTTTGAGATGTTCTTGAGTCGTTACTATCTATGTACGACGCCGATCTTTCTCTTGCTACTTTTTGCAAATCTTCACTTGTAAAAATTGAAGCGTTATCTTCTTTTAACGATGAATTCTAAAAAAGTGAATAAGTGATGAACATTTCCATCTATAAATACAATGGGGTGTTAAACCGATATTCGGCTTCTCGTATTTTATTAAAGTTACGAGGGTTGTCTTTTAAGTGGTGCATATAACAACATAGTTGACGCCTGTCAACAAATATCAAAATTAACCGTCATGTTTAGTTAACTCAACGCCAAGTTTTAGACCGCTTCGTTTAAAGCTGTACCTAAACTGGATTTTTTAAAGTTGATGAATCAGTCGAAAAATGTAATTATGCCGAGAAGTTTTTACAATTTTCGAAGACAGTTGTCTCAACAAGAATACCTTGCCGATTTGGTTTCTGTTTTTGGCAATGAAGCTCCACATCAGTCGACAATTTCTCGTTGGTATGGAGAAATTAAACGTGAACGAATTCATCTTAGAGACGAACCAAGAATAGGTCCACTAACAACGGCAGTCACCCAGGAAAACGTCGATGCTGTACGTAAGCTGATCCAACATGTCACATATCGTGAAGTTGGAGCATTATCGGGAATTTCAAAGACCAGGAAACGCAGGAAATTCAAAAAATATACATACTCCGGTCAATTTAGACATTTGAAATAACAAAAACTCCCGGAAAGCTGAAATTCCGAGGAGAGCTTGGGTTACCATGAGAAAGGAAGTTTCAAAAGTCTATTCCACGAATTATTATAATGTCATTTTCAGGGACAATATTTTTTTAAATGCATAATGAAAATTGATATTGATAATGGATATTGACTTTAATTGTAGTTTTGAATTCTTTTAATTTTAAATCTGATTCATATTCTTCAACGTCTACTTCAACATTCATGTCTTGTTCGATTTCTTCTTCTTCCCATTCCTCTTGCAGGATGTTCATCAATTCTTCAAATGAAGATGAATCAGTTGCCTCTTCATCAAAATCACATGAATCTTCCTCTGTCGTATTTAAACATTTGAGCAAGACTGATCTCGGCAATTGGTACATGCTGGAGTACACAATAATCCTACTTTTTTGCAGCCACATTTGTCACTGCAACCTTTTTTGCAATTGCAAAAAATAGAATTAAGGAGTTTTTCTGGAGCGGGTGGCAGTAAACTTTGAATCGGTTCCAAAGCATTATCTATGAATTTCCAACCCCAGTCTTCTGGGTTAAGTTGAGTGCCTAGTCATGTCTGAACTTGATCGAATTTTCGATTCAAGTGTTGAATAGCAGATGCCGATGTTGGGGGGAAGACATGATAATTGTACTTGCTTCTTGTGTCGAGTATTTTTGACAAAGTTTAAATATCGGTATTTATCTAGATAATCAATTTTTTTTGGAGCTCCATAGGCAGCGAGGAGAAAGCGAATTCCTGCAGTGTTTATTTTTTGGGGAGTTTCTTCTTTCGTTAAATACTTTTGCGCAGTCAATAAAATCTTTTTACTACTGAAGTTTTGCCCCTTCTATACATTGCTATCGCAGCCGATTATTGCATCTAAAAATAAAATATGCTTTTGGCATTTTGGATAAACAGATAAACTTTGTGAAGAATATATTTCTGTTCGCCGTTGAGCTTTTCCAGGTTTCAGAAAGTAAATAATTTGATCAATAGGAGTCTTTGTAGTGAGAGAAGTATCAACAAATCAACATCTTCACCAACTAAAATTGTTGTCCTTTTTGCATTATATTTTTCTATTGCTGTTTCAATCAAGAAGCCCGCTTTACAGTTCGCAATTCTTCTTGCAATTTATTGCAGCAACACTTTGACCTTGAAAAGTATTGCTTACAACTATTGCCAATCGTCTTACATTTCAATTGCAATTTTCAATGTGGATACTAACATAAATGATACCAACCAAAAAAATTAAAGTTTATTTGTGAGTTAGTGTGTCATTGTCAGTGGTGATAAATCCTGGATTCGCTCTTGTGGATCCGAAATTAAACGTCAGTCGGCTGTTTGGGTGGTCCAAGATGAACCAAAACCGACGAAAGTTATCCAAAAAAATGGTGGCAACATTTGTCTCAAAAGCGGGTCATGGAACAACAATTCCTCTGCAAGATCAAAGAACTGTTACTGCTGATTAGTACCTATCGATTTGTTTGCCGGAAGTAATGGCTGATTTTCCAAAAAAACAACCCCCAACGACGAATGAACCATCACAAAGACAATGCAAGTTCCCACACAGCTCGAAAAACGATGCAGTTTTTTAAGCAAGAAAATATCGAATCCTTCATACACTCCCGACCTAAGTCCTAACGACTTTTTTACTTTTCCAAAAATTAAGAATGAACTGCGTGGTCAAAGGTTCTAGTCCCCAAAATATGTAGTCAACGCCATCAAAAACTCTATTTTGAATGTATCAACAAGCGAGTGGAATAACTGCTTCCAGAATTGGTTCCAAAGGATGCAAAAATGCATTTCTCTTCGTGGAGAATACTTTGGAAAACAATAGTGTTTAAAAGTTATCTACTATTTTTTTTCTAGCAAAATCTAAAAGACAACCCTCGTATATGTTGCAGTGGTAAGACTTTGAAAATTCTAATGGAAATCAACTTTTTCATTAGAATTCAGGGTTACAATTTACTGGAATTTTCAGAACTATTTAGTTTACCTGGAAGCCGATAAAATAAACTGGACGGCAATTCGAGTGCGGGATTAAGATACCTGCAAGTGCCGGACGGAAAGTCATGTGTATTTTATAGTCATTAAGAAACCAGACGGGAATTCGTTTGCACCGCTTATTTCCTAATGACCTTTAAGCTATGTTGGGAACTCTGGAACCGTTGGCGATACTTGACACTGAACACTGTATACACTACCACTACACCAACACTTTACACTATCTTACGCGCGTTTCGATGACCAAGTTATCTTCTTCAGAGACTGAAGGTAAGCTAACACTTGGGTGCTTCGTCATCCATATATACTAATCTTTTATCGCGCCAAACTAGTTAATCCACGGGAACAAACCATTCTGGCGCGAAAAAATTTTTACAATAGTTTTTTTCCTAATAGACTATACAACGGACTATAGGGTATAGGTCCTTTGTCTTTATTCAAACTATTATTACATTTAACTATTTCTATGCTTTCAAATGCATCCAACATTCTATTGTTAGATACATTTTTTAACAATTTTACACTATCTAAACTTATTGAATGATTACAATCTGAAACATGTTCAGTAGCAACACTCGATTTCTCCGTACGCCCATATTTTAAATGAGCTACATGCTCTTTATAACGAAATTTTACAGACCTCTTAGTCTGCCCAACATATTTCATATCACAATCATTACAACTAATTTCATAAATACCAGTCTTTTCCAATTCCATTATTTTATCCTTTGGGTTATCTAACATATGTTTTAAAGTATTATTTGATTTATATACTTAATTTAATCCTGCTTTATTAAAAATGTTTTTTAAACCTTGTGTATAACAAGGGTTAAAAGGTACTGAAATAAATTTTTCTATTTTACTATTTTCATTTTTAAAAAAAATGGTATCATGGAGAGATTTCTTAAACCTATGGCGATTAATTAACTTATCTACTATTTTCCTATCATACCCGTTAATAACAGCTATATCCCCAATTAAATTCTTTTCATTATTATATCTTTCCTTATTAAGACGAAAATAAGTTAATCTATGTACCAAAAAATGAAGACTAGCCATTTTATGTTGATTACAATGAAAAGAATCAGCTGGGATAATACCTGTGAGTAGCAGTATCTTTTCTATAAATATCAAATTCTAACCTATTTTTATTCCTAATTACTAATGTATCTAAAAATGGTAACTGTCCATTTATTTCCAATTCATAAGTAAATTTAATACTTGAATACTTTGAATTTAATTTTAAAATGAAATCATCAACTTTTGCTTTATTTGTATCAAATACAGCAAAAATATCATCCACATCTAGGAAAATACTCAAATTATTTTCTAACCTGTGTCTCAAAGCAACTCATGAATAAATTAGCCATAAACGGCGATAAGCAATTACCCATAGCCGTTCCCTCATATTGTTTATAAAATTGGTCCTTACACTGAAAATAATTTTGATCCATGCAAATCTTTGCCAAACGTAAATAATCTGCGGTTACTTTGTGACTCAAACTATTGGAAACAAGTAAATCCTCCAAGTACTGCAAGGTCTGTGGAATTGGCACACTAGGAAATAATGAACTAATATCAAACGAGATCAAAACTTCCCCATCTTGAATTACAGTATCTTTAACTTTATATATAAATTCCAATGAATTTTTAATTAAAAAACTTTCTGGCTGAATGGGTAAATGTTCAAACTCCTTTGATAACCACTTAGAAATATTATAACTAGGTGAAGAAACAGCTGAAACAATAGGTCTCATTGCCTTCCCAGGTTTATGTATCTTAGGAAGACAATAAAGCTTTGACATCGTAGGGTTACTAACAGGTAATTTATATTTTAAATCACCGGTAACAACGTTGTCACAATTTTTAAGAGTATCTTTCACACTCGTTATCATTTTATTTAATGGATTCTTTGCGACATTCAAATAAGGACCTGATTCAATCAAATCATCCACTCTATTGAAATAATCCTGTTTGCCCATTATAACAATTTTGTTCCCTTCATCTGCTTTCAAATAAAAACAATCCCTTTTCCTCAAACTTTTGACAATATTCATATCCCTTTTAGATGGAAACCTATTTTTATTATTTGAAATAGTTTGGCGCGATAAAAGAGTAGTGCTAGTTTACCTTCAGTCTCTGAAGAAGATAACTTGGTCATCGAAACGCGCGAAAGATAGTGTAAAGTGTTGGTGTAGTGGTAGTGTATACAGTGTTCAGTGTCAAGTATCGCCAACGGTTCCAGAGTTCCCAACTTAGCTTAAAGGTCATTAGGAAATAAGCGGTGCAAACGAATTCCCGTCTGGTTTCTTAATGACTATAAAATACACATGATTTCCCGTCCGACACTTGCAGGTATCTTAATCCCGCACTCGAATTGCCGTCCAGTTTATTTAATCGGCTTCCAGGTAAACTAAATAGTTCTGAAAATTCCAGTAAATCGTAACCCTGAATTCTAATGAAAAAGTTGAATAACCTATTGGGGTGGCTAGGGGGTGTATCAGTACTAATTGCTATGATTATATTTTTCTCTCTTTTGGAAACATATATATTAAGTTGCCGTTTTCAAAACAGCGGTTTATTAATATACATATTTCCGAACGTTTGTTGTCGTACGCTATAGTGATACCCAAAATGCTTGAAGTAATACTAAGTGAAAAGGGTAAACCCCTTCTGGTTAGGTTAGGTTAGGTTTGGTTCCACTCCTAGGAGCTGTAAGACCTTGCCGTTGGTGGAGTGGCTCATTAACTTCCTCCCTTCTCGAGCTGCAAGGACGGGAAGGGACGAGTGAAGCCAAGAAACAGCTCAGAAATGGTCGTGGGGCACTGGTGGGGCTACTGATGTCGAGTAGGTAGCACGAATAAATACCAGTAGAAGATTCAACATGCCGAAGTTACATCTGAACACATTGACAAGTCCTACCAGACATGGGGGGCGAACGGCGAGTTCCCGGCGCCGCAAAACCGAGACTTCTTGGCTATGGTATGGTAACCCAGACAGAAGAGTCCTGATGGAGTAGACCAGCGGTAAAAAATTCCCCTAATCCCGAGGTGTAACACTATCGCGCCCAAGGGAAGCATGGCACCAGGAGTCACAGTTGTGTCTCGAGCGATGCCCGATGGATATGGCAAACCGGAGGGGAATGCAGCCTTAGCGGGGTATGGGAGCACTGCTCCGCCGAACCTTCTTTCTGCCCAAATCGTGGGAACCACATGGAAAAAAATAAAAAATCGGGATGAGCAAGGAAAGGACAATGGAAAAGAGAACCTCGGAAAGGAAGAGAGCGACAAAAACGAATGACCGGACACCTGGCTCAGGAACTTCGCGGCCAGCGGATGTGGCGAGGGTGTAATCCAAAGAAGGGACCTTATTACTAGGACCCCACCAGACAAGGATACGGAAGTAGAAAGTAACGAAATTGACCTAACGAATGAAGACAGTGAAGAAAAAGTTTCTGAGACACCACACAGAACCCCCCCGGTAGACGTGACAGTTACACATTTCCAGAGAAGGGAAAGAGCACAGTCTGTTGGTGGAACAAAGCGAGCTAGAGATGAAGACAAGGAACTAGATGAATGGAGAGACCTCAACAAGATCTTTGAAAAAATGGACGGATTCATTAGGGATATGGCGGGGTTAATTGAAACAAATACGAACACCAAAGTTGAAATAAAAGAAAAGACAAAAGAACTGAACAGGACTGCGGACCTGTTCAATAGAGCAATGAACAAGATAAAGAAGGGAGGCCTACTTGAAATAGCCATGGAGGCTAAAAGTAAGAAAGCAAACACAGATTTCAGGTAGATACCCAGAGCAACACACACAGACAGACCAAAAACAGCTGAAATGGCAACCCAAACCGAGGTATGGATGGCGGGTGACGGAAAAATGACGATATATAGCCTTGAGGGGATAGACAACCTGGAGAACTTTAAAATGATAAAGGACGCAGATTGGGAGGGCACCCTCTTTAAGAACACCAAAGTGGAGGTGGGAAACCCTCTAAGCACTCCGGAAGACGTAGTTAAAGCAGTCATCGTAGAATCTGAAGACCCGGACATGACGACAAGCATACAAAAAAACTACAAGGACAAATTCCCTGACCTGGCCAAGATTACCAAAGACTTTGAGGCAATGGAACAATCCACAATAATTGGGATGGACGGCATCTTGACTAGCAGCATTGTTTAATAATATAGTATTAAACAACGCTAGCAGGAAGCTAGTTAAGACGACACACGACGGCTCCCTGGAAGAAGTGTGGAGAAAAATGACCATGGTCAAAGACGTGATTCAAGAAGACGCCAAGTCCTTGGACTCACTGAAGAAACTGACACAAGTGATCTTCAACGGAACGAAGGTCCAAGTGTATATCTATACCACGGAAAAATTCAGGTCTGGACAAGACCCAGATCGAGAAATAAAAAAGCGACCCTCCAATACATACAGTATGATAGTAACTGAGGGGGGAAAAGACGTACACTGAAATTTTGGGCACGGTGAAGAAGGCTCTTAGCGGAAACGAGAATAAAAACGTCATTAGGACAATAAGAAGTACAAGAGATGGTAAACTTCTACTTACCATCGAAAAAGACAAAGAGGCGATGACATCGCAAACATAACAAAAATGCTGAGAGAAACTTCAAAACTACAAGCCACAAACTTGGTAGACAGAGACCTTGAAACCATAAACATAAGGGGAATGGAGGAGGGTACCTCGGTCGAGGACGTTAAAAATGCGTTGGCAGGGACAATAGGGGAATGGAACGAAGAGAACAAGATAAGTGAGGTCAGACATATGAGAAATCATATAGCGGCCGTAACTGTAACCTTAGAGAAGACCGCAGCTCAAAAAATCCTATCTGAAAGATACATTCGCATAGGACTCGTTCGTTGTAATGTCGAAAAAAGGCATAAGGTGACCAGATGCGGCAGGTGCTGGTCAAACGAACATGGTACCAGGGACTGTAATGGCCTAGACAGGTCGAAATGCTGCTATAACTGCGGGGAGACAGAACATGAAGCCAAAGATTGTGATAATGAGGAGGCTTGTCCCCTCTGCCAAACGAAAGGACACAGGGCCGGAACCATGAAGTGTCCAGACTTCAGGAAGGCGCTGCGGAGGTCGCGATACGACAGAAATATACAACAGTGGACGGGTACGCAAGTAAGGAAGATGTCAGTCTGGGAACCCCAGACACAGGAGGAGGGAGAACTCAGAGAAAAGATAGAGGATACAATCGTGGAGAATGCTACAATGTCATATAGCCCTAGTAATAAGGTAAGCAGGAGCACCGAAGCTAGCGACAGCGATGGGGATGAGGAAGTCCAGACCTAGAGATACATCTACAAATTTTATTGTCTATTTATTTATTTATTAAATTGTACCTATTTATATATATATATATATTTACACAAGTCAACGATGAAGATACTACAACTAAATCTGGGAAGGTCTAGGATGGCGCATGACATTGCATACGCGGAAGCTCTAAAAAGGAATATAGACCTGATAATAATAGCAGATCCAAACGTAGCAATATCAAGGAAAAACAGATATCTCCTCGACCTAGACGAAACGGTGGCAATTTGGGTAAGGAACAAAAACCTTGGAATCTCCCAACATCAAGGAGAGGGAATACCAGACAAAAATCGACAACATGCTAATGGAGGCCGGGGCACTGGAGGGAGGGCTTCTCATCGCCGGGGATTTGAATGCCAAATCCTCACTATGGGAGTCACCCCAAGAAGACAAAAGAGGCACCTACATACATGAATGGATGATGGAATTAAAGTTAGAGGTGGCAAACAACGGAGAACCCACTTTTGTCAGAGGGAACAGCGAATCTCATATAGATGTCACTTTGGCAACAAAGGGAATTTACAGAGAAATAAACAAGTGGCAGATCCTCGAAGAAGCGGGCCTCTACACACACCACAGGTATATCTACATAGAGAAAAAGGAAGGTGGGAAAGAAAAGAAGGAAGACAAGAGAGGAAAGAAAAAATTCTTCAATGAAGGTATCTTCGTCAAAAAAATCGAAGATGAACTAGCAAGAAGAGAGGTAAACAACTACAAAACGCTTACGGAGGACATGACTAAGGCGGTGAGAGAGGTGACAAGATTTGCAAGGACGGAAAAACAAGATATACCATACTGGTGGAACGAGGAAAAGGCTGTCCTGCAATAAAGCAGGAAGGGAGGTACTCAGGCATACCAGAAGAAGGGGACCGGACGTCCCGGCCACAATAGAAATGAAGGAGTTCTTAAAGGAAAAGAAAAAAGAGCTTAAGAAGAAAGTAAACAAATCCAAAAAAGAACAGTGGAACAAAATATGCGAAGAAACATATGGGGAGATGGGTACAAAATAGTAACTAGAAACCTCGGTATGCAGGCGCCGTACAACCTATGTAGCGAAGAGAAAACAAAATGGTGCGAGAAACTATTCCCGGAAAGAGAGACAAGGGTAAGCCGTTGGACAAGAGAGGAAGGAGACCCAGAACCCTTCAACCTTGAAGAACTAAAGGAGGCGATAGAAGAGACCAAACTAAAAAAGTCTGCAGGCCCTGGCGGTATACCACCGGAGGCGGTAAAAGCCCCGGCAAAAACAGCGCCGGAAACAGTCTTGGAAGTCATGAATAAACTCCTAAAGGACCAAAGCTTCCCAAGAGCGTGGAAGCAGGCCAACGTTATCCTCATCCCCAAAGCAGGGGGTGAGGGAGGTGAGGTGAAGGGCTACAGGCCTATATGTCTGTTGAGCACTATGGGAAAGCTCTATGAGCGATTAATCAAGGCCAGGCTGGAAAGGAAGGTGGAGGATGGCCTCTCTACAAGACAATATGTTTTCAGAAAGGGCAAGTCTACCATCCTAGCAGCAAGAAAGATTGTAGAAAAAGTGAAGGAGAGCAGAAAAACATGGATAGCAGCGGTAACGATTGATGTAAAAAATCCCTTTAATACGGCGTCGTGGGACAAGATAATGAACAGTTTGGAGTCGAAACATGTATCTCAAAAAATGAGGAATGTGATAGACGCATATTTGTCACACCGCGAAATCATAATAGAGAAAGACACCAGCAGGAAAGTTGAAGCAGGCGTCCCACAGGGCTCGGTACTGGGCCCCATATTATGGAATATGCAGCATGACGAATTATTAGAAACAGGGTCAGAAGAAGGAGAAACAAGAGTGGGGTTTGCAGACGATCTGATTATAATCATCGAGGCGGACAGCAAAGAAGAGCTTATGTCAAGAGCAGACCACTCGGTCGAACAGGTAGTAGAGTGGATGGGCGAAAGCCAACTAGAGGTAGCGAAAAATAAGACAGAATGCATCATACTCAAGGGCCCGAGGAAAAGGACAGACATAACCTTTCATATCGAGAATGAAGAAATAAAACAGGTGGAAATAATAAAATACCTGAGTATAATAATAGACAGTGCGATGCTCTTCGGGAAACATATAGAATATGCCACCAAGAAGGCGGAAAGAAGATTGGGGCAGCTAACAAGAATAATGCCTAACATCCGAGGCCGGGCTACAAAAAGAGGGTAATACTATACGGAGTGGTCCATTCGACTTTGCTATACGGACCACCTGTATGGCACACAGCGATACGTATGGAAAAATATAAAGCCATGTTAAGCAGAACTCAACGGAAGGCACTCATGAAAGTCATCAATTCTCGGCGGTGGCGGCTCACGTTATCGCGGGAGTCCCGCCTATACACCTGGCTATCGAAGAAAGAGTCAGATTGCACGAGAGGCAGGAAGTGTGCGAGGCGACAAGAAAGGAGGAGAGAGACACTACTCTGCAAAAATGGCAAGATGAATGGAACGACGGAGAGGGAAAGGCAGACGGGACGCGGAGGCTTATTAAAAAACTAAAGAGTTGGTACCAGTGCAAGCATCGGGGAGCCGATTACTTCCTGACTCAATTTTTGTCAGGCCACGGAAGTTTTGGTACCTATACCTATAGAATAAAGAAGATGGAGACAGAAGACTGCCAGTACTGCGGGGAGAGACTCCCCAGAAAATACTATATTGTGTGACAAATGGATAAATAAGAGGACCGAGATGGAGCTGGAGCTACGAGCGGTCTTAACGACAGAGAACATAATCAAGAATATGATAAGCGACTGTAGAAGATGGGCAAGGATACATGGCTTTATAAAAGATGTTATGTCGAGAAAGGAAAGAAAAGAGTGAGAAAGACAAGCATAGCTCAGACAACCAGGCCTCAGCCCCGAAGCAAGGCGATTCCAGGGCTGTGGGCCAGTGGACAGAGGAGGTTTTTTTAGTGGGCATTAGAACTCTTGAGTCCCACAGACCCTTCCCCACCCAGGGAGGAAATGCGTAAACGGCATTTTTTCCTCCTCCTATAAAAAAAAGGTTAGGTTAGCTTCTTTACAAGTATGTATTTATGGATCAGTTCAGTAGTAGTACGCAATAAAATTGTAGAATTAAAATTCCGTATTTTATTCAAATAATGATATCATGTAAAATAATAGCGTGTAAGAGTGCCAAACATAAGACATTTATAACTTTTTCTTATTTCATACATCTGAAAACGGACCTCCCTTAAAACTTTTACTGTTCACTTATTACAATATATGCAATAAATACATAGCTAAATATTAGATGATTCAGAAAATTTACCGCAATTACCATAAACACTTTTTAGACAGGTCAGTTTTCACCCTGACGGGAACTCGAGTGACGGCTTAACGTACTCTAATTATGGAACAGGTAGACTGGTTATCCTGACGGGAATTCGTGTGCGTCCGAAATAAGTATAAACATTCTTTACCTAGAAACATTATATAAAAATAACCTTCGGTAGATTACCTGCGTTTGAGGGACTAATATTATGTTGCCAGTTTCCCGAAAACATTCGTTTGAAGTAAAAGTAGTGTAGTGGTGGTTGTAATAGTGGTTTTGAAGTCTTTTGTATATTTTGTACTTAAATATATGTTCCATTCAAAAAAGAGCTTGGATAAAGTGTTTTCCCGAGTTAAAACTAAGTGGAGATAAGTATATTGCCTGTTCTAAAATCGTTAGTTTTTTTTTCTAATTTCATTATCGTAAAATTTACTTATGTGAATTCTAAATAATATGCCTCTTACCATTAGAGCATTTTCAGAAATACCTAATGTTGAAGTCCATCACATTTTTTTTAGAATATTGTACTTATCTGACTTTATATAGACTTTAAAAATTGCTGTTTAATTTACAGTTTAGTTAATATAATATGCTTCTTCCAATCACAGCAGTTTCAGAAATAAAGTTTGTCACATTGTTTTAACGTTTTTTTAAATACAGGGCGGTTCAACGAAACGGTAACAAGGGCATTTTCGGGCAGTGCACGTAGGCTTTTGGAAAAATGCTCGGATGGGTCGATTTTTAATTCAAGGGGGACAATTTTTGGCAACATTAGAATTTTTGAGTGGCGTACCTACCCCTCTTTCAAATACCTTCACAGTAGTATCAAGATTGGTCGATCAGTTTTTGAGATTAAATTTAAAATTGATTTTGTGCAAATTTTAAAAATAATGAACTAATCGACCAATTTCAAAATCTTGATACTCCTGCAAAGGTATTTGAAAGATCTTCAAAAAAAGGTGTCACTCGATCCATTTTCCCTATATAAATTCTAGGGGTGACACTTACCCCTTGAGAGGGGTACGCCCCCACAAAAATTCCAATATTACCAAAAAATGTCCCCCTCGAATTAAAAATCGACCTGTCTCAGCATTTTTCCAAAAGACTACGGAAACTATCCGGTAATGCCCTTGTGGCCTTTTAGTTGAAACACCCTGTATAATATCTAGACAATTCCGCTTTTGCTCTTTAGCTCATCTTATGAAAACTGATTACTTTTTGGTGCTTGAACTTTTTTATCGTTTACAGATTTTCTATGAGAAAAAGTTTCAAGTCGACCAGCATGTAAAAACTGCGAGTCGTAAGTTCAAGTCCAAGCTCCTATTGAGGCGATGGACTGATGGACATGCTAGAGCTGCTCTAGAACTACCATGGAGTAGGTTAAAAAAGATAGCAGGACTCCTAACAGGGCACTGCTGTCTGAGGAAACACCTCTGTAACCTAGGTTTGGAGGAAAGTCCCCTATGTAGGGATTGCTCCATGGCTGACGAAACGTCGGACCATGTTCTCCTCGTATGTCCACATTGGGCTGTGCTACGCAGGCGAATCTTCGGAGACCCTGTTATGGCCCCTGGGGACATAAGCAGGCATCCACTGAAGAGGATTGAGTCGTTCATCGAAGGACTCGGCTTCATGGATGCATAAGTAGCAGGAATGGCACAATGGGCCCGCCAGTGGCCTCAGTGCCGGAACCTTGGCTTGAGCTTTTCTTGGCCGAGGTTCGCCTGACTAAATTAGTAGTAGTAGATTGCGTGAAGTTTTAGCTAGAATTTTAAAATAAGAATTTTTAAAAATATGAGTATATAGATATTCTATCTAATTTTAAATAACTGTTATTTGTCACTGTTTTAATGGGTTGTAAATAAATAACTCAAGCGGACTGTATATCTATGTTGCTTACAACCTTTAATTCATGTTGAAAATACGTTTTTTACAATCGTAAAACTAATAATATAATAATCAATCAAAAATTAATGACAACTTTTCAACGCTAACTAACTGACACATTTTAAACATTTTTTAAATTTTGCGTTGTTGCTACACTTTTTCACAATTCTCACCATACCGCTCGCCTTGAAAGCTGACGGCTTTCGAAATAATGGTAATTTAAGAGTCAAACGGTAATAACGAAAGTTTTGAAAATGCTCTTTTTTTAACGCCATCACTACTCTTTACACTAGCTACTCGTACTACGCCATCTTCACCTGGATGCACATCTATGACTCGTCCAGTTTTCCATAATAAAGGATTAACTTTGTCTTCTCTTATCAAAACCATAAGACCGGATTTTAAAACTTGTGAATCGTTCCACATCCATTTGGTGCGCTGTTGAAGATTATGCAGGTATTCTTGAGACCAGCGACGCCAAAATGTTTGTGTTATTTGTTGAACTTGCTGATACTTGGATAATCGGTTAACTGGAACATCTTCAATGTTTTCTTCGGGGAGTGTATCTAATCTTGCACCGATCAAGAAATGCCCAGGAGTGAGGGGATTTAAATCGGTGGGATCATTTGACAAGGGACTTATTGGACGTGAATTCAGAATTGATTCTATCTGCGTTAGAACAGTGTAGAAATTTTCATACGACAAATGTGACATACCAATTGAACGAATTATATGATACTTCATGAGTTTAACCGCTGACTCCCAGAGTCCTCTGAAATGTGGCGCTCTGTGAGGAATAAAATGCCATGTTATATGGTTCTCGAAAAGATAATTTTCAAAGCCTTTACTTTCATATAAAATTTTCATAACTTCGTGAGCCTCTTTTATTTTATTGGCTGCTCCGATGAAGTTGGAGCCATTATCTGTCCAAATATTCTTAGAAAACCCACGGCGAACAAAAAACCGCTTCAATGCATTCAAAAAAGCATCAGTGGACATGTCCCCCACCAATTCTAAATGAATTGCTTTGGTTGAAAAGCAGATAAAAAGGCACACATACACCTTTACCAATTTCCTGTTTCTTAAGGTGCCGTCTTTTACAAGGAAAGGACCAGCATAATCAATGCCACATGACTGAAAAGGTCGAGAAGGGCTTACACGTGAAGTCGGCAGTTCCCCCGTTATAGGATTAAAACTAGTAGGCTTAGCCCTGAAGCACAGAACACACTTCCTAACAATCTGTTTAATGGAATTTTTTGCGTTTATTGGCCAAAACCTTGTTCTTATAGACGATAAAATTGTTTGAACCCCACCATGTAAGGTTCTCCTATGTTCATGAGCAATTACTAGATCAGTAAAATGATGCTTACTAGGCAATAACATGGGAAATTTCTGATCATATGATTCTTTTGCCTTATTAAGCCTCCCCCCTACACGTAAAACTTCATTCTTATCCAAGAAAGGATTTAAGCTAATTATTGAACTACCTTTTGCTATTCCCTTTGAGTTTTTCAGATCAGAGATTTCCTTATGAAATTCGACATTTTGAATTAATTTAACTAGAACTGTTAAAGCATTTTGCATTTCTCCTACACTTAGATATGTCGTTATAATATTTTTATTTTGTTTTCTAAACTTTAAATTGGTAATGAATCTTAAGCAAAAGGGCTGTCACCCGTTGCAGTTTGTTCAAATCTGAATAACTTTGAAAAAAATTGAAATTGTTTGTGTTTGATACCTTTTTAGTATTTCTTTGTTCAGGAATGTTTTCTAAATCAAAATTGTATTTTGCAGATTCACTTGGCCAAAATCTGCAATCATCACTTAGCCATTTCGGTTCTGACCACCATAAACTAGAGTTTATTAATGTAAGCGGATCGCATCCCCTTGAAATTATGTTAGCAGGATTATCTGCAGAATATACGTGACGCCAATCCTTTATTGCTGAAAGGCCCTGTATCTCTGACTCTCTGTTCGAAATAAATGTTTTCCATCGTGTAGGCTCTTGTGATAACCAAGCTAAGACTATTTTTGAATCGGTCCAAAAGAAACTCAACGCAATTTGTATATGTAGTGATTGTAAACAGCTGTTAAGTAATCGCGCCAGTAATAAAGCCCCACATAATTCTAACTTTGGTAGTGAGATAACCTTTAAGGGTGCTACCCGTGACTTAGAGCATAATAGCTGTGTGTACACCTTACCATAAGAATCACTACTTCTTAAATAGATGCAAACTCCATATGCAGATTCGGATGCATCCGTGAACCCGTGGATTTGTATTTCCACGTACGTGGATAAGAGAACATGTCTAGGTGTAGATATTTTGTTAAGATTGGCTAAACTATGAAAAAATTCTAGAAAGTGTGAGCTAAAACTATCAGGAATGACGTCGTCCCACCCTATTTTCAGTTTCCAAAGTTGCTGTAAAATGCCTTTAGCCTTGATGATGACTGGCCCCAAGATACCAATTGGGTCAAACACTTGACTTATGATTGACAAAACTGCTCTCTTAGTTAACTTGTTTGTGGGAATTTTAATATCGACTGAAAACTGAAATTCATCTTGATTGGGATTCCATAATACCCCAAGTGTTTTGACAGCTTTGTCAGTATCGCAAATGTGAAAGCTCTCTTGAGATTTGTCTAATCCCAAAATATCCGTTGAATTTGACATAAATTGTGTTGAAACAAAACCGCCAGATTTTAAAATGTTATAAATTTCGGTTTTTAATTATAATAAATTATCAATTGAATCATCTCCCGTTATTAAGTCGTCTACATAAAAATCGTTCAAAATTTTATCACATGCCTGTGGAAACTGCCATTGATTAAGAATTGCAACTTGATTCATTGATCTTATAGCTAAAAATGCAGCAGAAGCCACACCGTAGGTGACAGTATTAAGCACATAATGAGCCAACTCCTGATCTGGACTATCACGCCACAATATCCTTATCTAACGAGAACTTGGCGATACATCTTACATATATCCCCTTTAAGTACATAGTTGTACGTTCTGAACCTTAACAAAATGGAAAATAAGCTGCACTGTACAGTTGGACCTACATGTGAGACATCGTTAAGAGAAACACCCGAAGAACCTTTAGCGCTGGCATCAAAAACCACACGCAGCTTAGTAGTGGCGCTATTTTCTTTTAATACTCCATGATGAGGTAGGTAGAAAACTACATCATCAATTTTGATCTGAGAATCTTTTAATTTGGTCATATGACCCAATGACTCATATTCGTGAATAAAATTTGAATACAATTTCGAAAATTTCGAATTTTTAGCTAATTTGTTTTCTAAACTTAAGAAACGGCGCCTTGCTATTTCATAAGTTTCCCCAATGTCTTTGTGGTTTTCCTTTAATGGTAAAGCGACTGTGAAGCGCCCCGATCTGTCCCTGAAGTAATTTTGCAAAAAGTGATCCTCACAATATTGTTCTTCCTTTGTAAATTTAGTTGCTTTTTGCGCATTAGGCAAGTCTTCTAAAACCCAAAATTTTTCAAGCTGATCTTGAACATTTAAATTGCTTATGCAAAGCAAACAAATTTCTGAATTTAGATTATTTTTGAACTGCAATGGACCTGTAACTAGCCAACCTAATTTTGAACTTTGTAATATTGGTTGATTTTTTCTTAATGTAATTTTCCCTGACGATAAAAGCTCATAGAAAATAGATGCACCTAGTAAGACGTCCACAGTGTGCGACTCATTAAATTCAGGATCAGCAAGCACAATACCATCCGGTATATTTAATTCTGAAAGATCAAATGATTCACTTGGTATTTGTCCGGTAATGTTGTTAAGTACAAGAAATGATAAATTTTTGCTAAAATTCTCATGTAAAGATTTTATTGATGTATGAACCTTCTGTGATATATTAGAAACCATTTGATTAATTCCAATGATTGGAAAATGTATTTTCTCAGGTTGGAGTTTTAATCGTTTAACTAAATCTGAAGTTATAAAATTACTTTGAGAACCTCCATCAAGCAAACATCTGCAAGGAACATATTTGTTATTTTTGTCCAAAATACCAATTGTAGCTGTAGCCAAAAGAATCAATGAGTTATTCATTTGACTACAATGTGCATTAACATTGACATGATTCTCAGATTTATTTTTTAAATAAATCTTTGATTTTTGTACATTTTCCTGAGTCGCAACATTTGCCTGCTTATACGACGTGTCAGAATCCCTGTCCCTATGCAATAAAGTATTGTGCCTCTTACTTTTACAAATTTTACAAAACCCTGTGCACTCGTGATTCTTTGAATAAGGTCGTAGACAGTTGACACATACATTAAGGCTCTTGACCTTATCAAAACGCTCTGTAGAAGAAAGTTTTAAAAAATCTTTGCAATAAAACAAGCAATGATCTTGTTTGCAGTAAAAACATTTTAATTGTCTATCTAATGAAGTAACTACATGACTCATTTCTTTATGGTTGTTTGGTTTTCCACCATAATTAAAAATCCTATTTTTGTCAAAGTTTTTATTCACTGAATCGCTACTGCTGTTACGATTGTATAAAGTTTCTAGCAACTGGCTTCTAGAGTTTAAAAAATTTGAAAAATCTTCGAGTGTCGGCAAAACACCAGAAGGTATCTTACTCTCCCACTCTCTCTTGCTAACAAAATCTAATTTAGAAACAAATAGATATATAAGAATTGTGTCCCATGATTCAACAGGCTGACCTAAACTCTTTAATGACCTGATGTTTTTGTTGAAACAATCTAAAATGTTTCGTAGCCCTGCTGTTGTTTCCTTTGTTAAAGACGGAAGCTCAAAAATATTTTTTAAATGTGTGTTAATTATAACGCGCTTGTTTTCGTACCGTTGCTTTAGTAGATCCCAAGCGATACAATAGTTACTATCTGTAACTTGCAATGACTGAACGAGACCCAAAGCTTCACCTTTTAAGGAAGACAATAAATAATGAAATTTCTGTATTTCACTGAGAGACATGTTTTTGTTAATGAGCGAGTTAAAAGTGTCATGAAAATGCATGTATTCGTGGTACGACCCATCAAAAGTAGGCAGGTTTATCATAGGTAAGTTTACACGAGGAGCCGTTGGAATATTTGCATTTTCAACCATGCCACTGATTGCTACATTTGAACTTGACTGATCTATAATTGTTTGCCCCTGTGAAATCACCTCATAATAAAATGTTTCAAAATTATCTCTCTGTTGATTTTGCTCTTCGCTGTTGTCAATTCGTTCTATTAGATTATGCACGGCTTCAAATTCATCTAATAAAGACTCTGCTCTATGTAGCCTTTTTGATAACTCAATTATATTTTTTGAGATGGGAAATTTTGAATCTATGAAAGTTTTAAAACGGGTTAACTTCCCTTTTATGCAACCTCTAACTATCTTTAACTGTTCTAATTGCTCTGTTAATGTAATTTGTTCTCTTCCTGTCTCTGTAGGAACAGGAGGATCGTTGTTAGCCATTTTTAAAGTGTTTTTATGAAAAACTAGTGAAAAAGATAGGTATCAAAACGGACAAGGAATCTAACGGGAAAGTAAAAGGATTGAGCACACCTGATAGTAGTTCTGCTTCTGAATTCCGCCAAGCCGCTCGCCATGCAATTCTTACAGCTCGACTCTTTACCAATGCTTTTATTTCTTCAGCAGGCTGTTTTGCCTCTGTACCAATGATTTGTTTCTTTACGAGGCTGCCGGTCTCCAATGCGAATGCTTTCTGGCCAAATCCGGTTCGAAGTACACCAATGTTCTTTGTCACTGTTTTAATGGGTTGTAAATAAATAACTCAAGCGGACTGTATATCTATGTTGCTTACAACCTTTAATTCATGTTGAAAATACGTTTTTTACAATCGTAAAACTAATAATATAATAATCAATCAAAAATTAATGACAACTTTTCAACGCTAACTAACTGACACATTTTATACATTTTTTAAGTTTTGCGTTGTTGTTACACTTCTTCACAATTCTCACCAATAACCTTTGGTTTCACCCCAAAAATATAATCGTATAATACATTTTTAATATATATTATATAATTCGCCATTTAATCACGATTCGGTAATCCGTAATTTTTTAAATCTAGTCAAAAATCATGCTCAGGGACTTTAAACATCCTCAAGCTAGAAATTTGAAACAAATCAGTTAAAAAAACGGAGATTTCAAGTTGAAACAAAACTAAATTATGTAAAAAGGTACGCAACGCATAAAACAAAATACAATTTTTGGCATTACCAATTTATTCATACAAACACACCTTAACATACATCATTGAAAACAATTCTTAACATATGTCATTGATTATAATTTTGAGGTTAAGTGTAAAATAACATTCAACTAATATAAGACAAACGTAAAACAGCAGAGTACGTCACCGATTATGAGGTAACGGCAAAGGATGGTTAAACAAAGTATATTCGTCTAAATAAGTGCCGAACACCGGATAGTGACTGAATATCTGTAGTATCTCTAACTAGAATACACTTACCTTCGACCAGTAACAAAAATCCTTCAATATTGATCGACCAATTATAATTGCTTAATCAACAAATTTTCTTTATTCTCTGTTATCCACTTGCAATTTAAAATTTTCATTAGATATTATGTAATTTTAGTATTTCTTACGCATTTTAACTGTTCATATTGTGTCAATATTTTTTTGGAGTTTCTCTACATTCTGACAACAATACAAAAATCACTTGCTCAACAAGTTTTTAACATACATTTAACAAGCTTATGGTCAAAACTAAGTGTATTGTATAATTTTAACTTTATGAAACTACTTTATTGTAATCATTAATAACAATAAAATTGATCTCTAGTATCATAATAAGTTTTTATTTCATCCAACTGTAGATGTTTGTGTGTATGTCAATCAAGGCATTGCATCTTGACTTAGCGAATGACTTATCAAACGACGCTTTCCTTGACGCATTGAAAATATTCATCTCTCGACGCGGTAAACCATCCGACATATGGTACCGACAACGGTACTAATTTCGTTGGATGCAATAACAAATTGAAGCATTTGTACAATTTTCTAAAAACTAGTAGCTTATCCATTCGTGATTTCTTAAGTCAGAATAACATTGATTGGCACTTTCTCCCTGCCAGCTATCCCCATATGGGAGGACTCTGGGAAGCAGCCGTCAAGGCCGTGAGATACCATTTAACCCGCCTAATAATTAATGATCATCTAACATTTGATCAGATGTACTCGCTGTTGGTTCGGGTCGAGGCGTGCCTGAATTCAAGGCCTTTGACTCGTCTCTCCAACGATCCACTATAGTGTCTGTAAGAACTTCATTTGGAACCATATTTAAACGCGCTACCGCAAAGGTTTGTATGCTGCCTATTAATTAAAAGCTAGAGACTTTCAAGGTGGCCGGAATGTTTAAGGCCCATATGCACCAAGGACAGTTAATCCTGATTAGCTTGCAATCATGATTAAAATATCTCGATTAAGATAATTTGCAATGTGCCAGCACTGTTGAGGAACTTAATCACAATTAAAGTTAACCGGCCAATTTAGGTGGGTTAAATATATTTAATCATGATCAAAAGGTTATGTTCGTGTTTTGTTTTGGAATTTGTGTTAATTTTTATTAAGATGGAAGACGAAATCATGTTAGATGATGATTATGATGTAATGGATATTATTAATGATGGCTTTCCGAGAGCTAGACCTCAGAGACAAAATTTTTTTGATTCAATAGATGATTTGTGTTTTTTTCGAAGATTCCGTCTTACCAAACCCACTGCTGAAGCACTATTGGGAGAAATACAACACACAATGGAATTTGATAATAACTTGTAGGTACCATATACCTACATAGGTACTATATTAGCCTCAGTTTATTTCTTAATATTTCTTACTTTTAGAAATAATCAAGTATCGCCCATGAACCAACTGCTGACTACTTTGAGGTTTTACGCCAATCAAATAGGTATTGGATCAAATCAAATAGGTATTGGAGATCTTATGGGGATCCACCAAACCACAGCATGCAGAATCATTTCAAAGGTCAGTAGAACCATTGCTATGTTGTGGCCAAACTATATCCAAATGCCAGAAAATCATGCCCAACTTCTGCATCTTCAACAAGAGTTTTATCACAGGGCAAGATTCCCCCGGGTGGTGGGGTGCATTGATTGCACACACATTAAAATAAATTCACCAGGTAGGTGTTATAGCTGGTAATTAGATGGTCTTTCTTAAATTGATGTAGTTTACATGCCATACATGCTTTTAAGTTGACTCGATAAGTTTTAAAGTCACACCATATCTTTAAAGTTTATTACTTTTTCTTTGCTTTTTTTAAATATATCTAAACCTGAACTAACCTAACTCATTGCTTTCCATGACACTTTATGATTTAATTGAATCACCACTATTACATTCTACCCCTTGACCCTAGGAATAACTATTTTTATATCTTTTAGGTGGTGAAGATCCTGAAATTTTTCGTAACAAAAAAGGTATATTTTCTATAAATACGCAAGTTGTGGGAAATGCAAGTTTGGAAATAATGGATATTGTGGCTAGGTGGCCAAGTTCTGTCCACGATGCTACAATATTTAATAATTCAGCAATACTTGGTCATCTCGAAAACCAGGAATTTGGGAATGGCATTATTTTGGGTAGGTACGTTTAGTGCTGCTTTGGAATACATTCACCAAACTTAACACAAATTTGGCCAAGTGCACAAACAATAAGTGTATAGTAGGTATTTTATATTTATTTATTTATATTAATTTGGATTATTTAGCTTTAAAAGAAGAAAGAAAAGAAAAAAAATTATTTATTGTAGTTTAAAAGATTATTAATCAACATATCCTCATCAAATATTAGCATAGAAGTAACAAGGATTTCCTAGATTCATTTCACATAATAAACAATACCTGCATTACTTCTTAAAGACATTTTCAAACTTATTAAGCAACCTCTGCAGGTTCATCTCCACTTGCTTTTAAATATAAATACTTATTTAGTTTTATTTTCAGGAGATAGTGGCTATGCTCTAAGGCCCCCTACTAAATCCCGTGAACCGAGCAGAACAAAGGTATAATGAATCTCATATACGTACCAGGAACTGCATTGAACGACTTTTTGCACTGAGGAAAAAGTTTATTCAGCATTATTAAGAATTTAGTTGTAGTAGGTAAAAACTTTAATACGTATTGGGACACAACAAATTAAAATTAATTATCGTTATTAAGGTCCGTCGACTTAAGGTAATTAAAACACTTTAATAACCTATCAAAAACAGTAACCATTAGAGACCAAAAATCAATTACCTTAGAAAACAAAATTTTTGGGAGTACTAACTATTTTACTTACCACAATTAAACCCGTTAATTACAGCAATGGAAGTGGTTGGTAATAGTGATTAAACCTGTTAATAACTAGTTAATAATGATAATTAAATAGATTATTAACAGTAATATAACTGTGTTTGTTAATTGAGGACTTTCATTACTCGATTGTTTTAGAATAGATGACGTTTAAATCAGTATTTATCTTCGTCATTTACTGAACGATCGAAGATAAATACTGATTGAAACGTCATCTATTCTAAAACAATCGAGTAATGAAAGTCCTCAATTGACAATAACGTTAATTTTTTATGGAAATTGAAAAGAAATAAAAAGCCAATTTTTTTAAACTATTTATTAATATTGCACAAAAAATAGAAATTGTGTGTAATGAAAAATACCTAAATTCAGATTGGTATTCAGCGACCTCGAAAACATAGAATAAAAGTGGTTTTAGCGATTAGTATCCTTGGACACATACTGCTATTTCTAAGCGACTTTTTGGAGATGACTCGCTTGCCTTTAACAAAAAATACAGGATGTAATCTTTATAGGTACCTACTTATTCAACTAAAAATTCTGTTTGTCCAGGATACATTATTTTAGATATTCAACTACAAATTGAAATTTAATTTAATACTCAGCAACGCCTAACAAAAAAAACTGCTTTTTAATGGGTATCAAAAAAGTTAATATTACTATTTGAAATAAAATTAACTGTTAATATTCTTTATAGGGCTACTTTGAACTGCAGTTCACTGCAGCTAGATTACCTTTTGCAGGAGTCTCAATGTATCATAGAAATGTTGTTAACAGTGTTAGTACTGCATTTTTTAAATATATATCTATAATTTTAATTGGATTGTGTCCAAAATAAACTTTTACAAGTATTTCAAACAAAACGTCTACCTTCAAATATGTTAATCATCGGTTTTCAATGTTTTAAATATCACAGAACTATAAAATGTTTTATTTCACTTGAAAACAAAAAATGAATATCCTAAATATATACGCAATTAATTTATTTAAGTTTATTTACCTCTAAAGCGGCTCAAAGAATCCTCAAGCCCCCATTCCAGCATAAGTAATTCCTGTTCATAATACTCCATTTCCACCAATCGCCACACAACCACTCTATAGCTTAGACTAAACAAGACTGGACACTGAACAAAATACACTAAACGATGCACGATGTAGTGACGATTAGAGCCGATCTTGTGCGAAATGCAAAATAGTCGTTACAATTAATTAAACCCTTTAATAGTGGTTAACAAACTTAGCTAGCTATCAGGTAATTGCTATACTTATTGTTAGATGAACTAGGCTTAAGCATTGTAAGTTGGCGACAATGAAGTGTCACTTGACACACAGGACTGTATATTGAGGTTGATGAATAAAATATGTTACTGCAATAATCAACTTTTATTTAAACAATCTCCCACAAATATCATGGCGCAGTTAAAATAATGTAATTAAAAACGTATAGACAATAAGATAATATAGATAGTGGGAAGATTAGAAGAATTAAATATAAGAAGTGAGAAAAAGTGAGGTTAACATGGACATGTTGAAGCAACCACCTCCTTTAAATATAGATGGGAACGTAGCAGAAGAGTTTATAAGATGGAAAAAAGATATATGCTATATGTTACTGCAAGCGGAGCAATAGATAGATTGGATAATGAGAAAAAGGTAGCTCTTCTCTTACACACAATAGGTGAAGCTGCTTACTTAATATATGAAACGTTTGATTTAACAGAGGAGGAAAATGGAGATGCAGATATAATACTAAACAAATTCGAAAGTTACTTCACGCCAAAAAAGAATGAGACAGTAATTAGACATGTGTTCTTTGCAAGAGATAAAAGAGGAGATGAAACTATGGATGAATTCATTACTGCTTTAAGAAGTCTAAGTGTTGATTGTGGATTTGAAAACTTGAGAGATAGCTTAATAAGGGATCAAATTATAAGAGGTATAAAAGAAAACTCTTTGAAAGAAAGGTTGTTAAAAGAAGACAATCTAGACTTGCATAAATGTATACAACTTTGTAAAGCTAATGAGTTAGCAAGTGTACAATTACTAAAAATGTCCACACCAAGTGCTGAGGTATGTACAATAAATAGAGACAAGAAAAAACCTAATGTAACCAAATATAGAAGTTATAACAAAAACCATACAACTGGAGAAAGGACACCTAAAAATAAATGTGTAAAGTGCAATAGAAACCTTCCCTACAGAAAATGTCCAGCATATGGTAAAACATGCAATAAATGTAAAAAGTTAAATCATTTTGCAGATGCTTGTAGAAATAGAGAGGTAAATGTAGTGCAAGAAGATACAAGAGAAGAGGAGCAAGAAATGTTCATAGGAACAGTTAACTTAGTAGGAATGGTACAAAACAAATTTATGGAAGAAATTATGATACAAGACGTACCAGTTAAGGTAAAATTACATACAGGTAGTGATTGTAATGTAATACCAGATTTTATTTTAAAAAACATAATTGGAGATATAGAGTTAGACAAAAGTAAGGTAGACTTGAAAAATTACAATGGTTCTAATATTCAAGGATTAGGACAAGTTAAATTAAAGTGTAACATAAGAAATAAAAATGAGGTTTTAGTATTTCAGGTAGTAAAAGCTGAGCCTTCAACAGTAGTAGTCCTAGGACATCCTACTTTATTTAAATTGAATATGGTAAAAGTTAATGTCAATACTATACAAGTTCAAAACCAGTATAATAAATTAGTAGAATTATATAAAGAAGTATTTGAGGAGAAGATTTCAGATATAAAAGGGGTCGTTTATGATATTAAGTTAGTAGAAGGAGCTCAAGGTATGTGTATACCTTGTAGAAAAATACCATTTATGTTAATGAAACCTTTAAAAATAGAGTTAACTAGATTAGAAAAATTAGGGATTATTGAAAAAGTTACAGAACCAACTGAATTCGTAAATGCTTTAGTTATAGTAAAGAAAGTAAATAGTGAAAGTATTAGAGTATGTTTAGACCCTAAACACTTGAATGATAATATAAAAAGGGAATATTTTAAGTTACCTACATTTGAAGAAATCGCGGCTAAGCTAAATGGTGCTAAAGTTTTTAGTATATTGGATGCTGCAGCAGCATTTCATCAAATTAGGTTAACAGAAAATAGTAGTAAACTATGTACTTTTGCAACGCCATTTGCAAGGTACTGTTTTAAAAAGTTACCATATGGCTTAAAAACAAGTCCAGAAGTTTTCCAAAGAACATTTAAAATGATATTTGAAAGTGTGGATGGATGTGAAGTGTACATGGATGATTTGTTAGTATATGGATCAGACCTAAAAGAGCATGATAGTAGACTTAAAAAAGTATTAGAGAAGGCAAAGGAATATAATATAAAATTTAACTTTGGAAAATGTAAGTTCGCAGTTAAAGAGGTAAAATACTTGGGTAATATTTTTTCAGAAAAAGGTATATCTCCAGATTCACAAAAAATACAGTCAATTTTAGACATGGAAAAACCAAATAATGTGAAAAAACTACAAACTTTTCTAGGTATGGTTACATACATTGCTAGATATATACCAAATTGTTCAGAGTTGAGTAGTGACTTGAGGGATTTATTAAAAAAAAATGTAGAATGGACTTGGGAACAGAGACATGAAATTAGTTTTAATAAAATAAAGGAGGCACTAGCAAGTAAACCTATATTGCAATATTATAATATAGAGAAAAATGTTGTTTTGAATGTGGATGCAAGTAAGAATGGTTTAGGGGCATGTTTATTACAGGAAGGGTTACCAGTGTGCTATGCATCTAAAGCATTGAATGAAACTCAACAAAAATATGCTCAGATAGAAAAGGAGTTACTAGCTATTGTGCATGGATGCGTTAGATTTCACCAATATATATATGGAAAGACAGTCATAGTAGAAACTGATCACCGACCATTAGAACATTTATTTAAAAAACCATTGGTAGATTGGCCCTTAAGGTTACAAAGAATGAGACTTCAAATACAAAAATATGATTTGCAAGTAAAGTATAAGGTGGGCAAAGAAATGTTCTTGTCAGATGCATTGTCTAGAAATTTCAAACAAACAGATTATTTTGTTGACCAGTTAGAAGACATTGAAGCTCATGTAGGTATGATAATATCTAGTTTACCCATGTCAAATGTTAAATTAGCATCATTCATTAAAGAAACTGAACAATGTCCTGAACTATCATTATTAAAAAAAGTCATTGTTGAAGGGTGGACAGATGACATACCTGAGATATTAAAACCTTATAAAAAATATAAAGAAGAATTATTTGTAGGACAAGGATTAGTATTTCGTAATACAGCAGTGGTTGTACCTGTTGCGTTAAGAAAAGAAATGTTAGAAAAAATTCATTTTAATCATTTAGGAGTAGAAAAGTGCAAAGCGAGAGCTAGAGAAATATTGTTTTGGCCTTTCATGAGTAATGATATTGCTAATTTAATTTATAAATGTGACATTTGTATTAGATTTAGGAAAGCTAATTCTAGAGAACCAATGATTTTAAGGGATCAACCGAGTAAACCATGGGAGATTTTGGGTAGTGATGTTTTTTATTATAAAGGATATCATTATTTATTAGTAATAGATTATTTTACAAAGTTTGTAGAAATAGCACAGCTTAGTTCGTTATCAGCAGATACTATGATTACCAGTTTAAAGTCAATTTTTGCTAGGCATGGAATTCCTTCACTTATATATACGGATCAAGGTACAAATTATGTAAATAGTAAATTTAAGCAGTTTGCAAAAACATGGAACTTTAGTCATAAAACAAGTAGTCCGTATTATCAACAATCCAATGGTTTAGCGGAAAGAACTGTACAAACTGTCAAAAATATATTGAAAAAGGCAGATTTAGATAAAAAAGATAGGTATTTAGCTTTGTTAGAATTAAGAAATACACCGGTTCTAGATAATACTCGCTCACCAGCTGAATTATTATACGGTAGGAAAATTCAAGGGGTTTTGCCAATTTTTAACCAAAATAATAGAGATTATTCGGAAACTAGAATCAAATTAGAGGAAAGAGCAGGCAAACAAAAAGAATTTTATGATCAAAATAAAAGGGAGTTGGGACAGTTACAAAAGGAAGATGTAGTGGTAGTAAAAAATCATCCTAACAGTGAAGGAGGTCCTATGCCTAAAGGGAAAATAATAGAGATAAATAATAAACCTAGGTCATATAAAGTAACATTAGAAGAGGGTCAAAAGATAGAAAGAAATAGAAAGGATTTGATTAAATCAGGTAGTAGTAAGTTTCAAGAAAGAAAAGACGCATTTAATTATCCTAGTTGCTCTACTGATCAAACAATAATTGAACCTACACGATACAACATAAATGCACAATCTAGTGAGGAACTGAGACCGAATACGGTACTTGGAAATACAGAGCCACCACCAGTGGTAATAAGTAAAGATACAAATGGTAATGATACAAATATCACTCGCTCAGGTAGAATAGTAAAGCAGCCAGGATATTTAAAAGATTATGTAAAAACTTGATACATATGTTAGTGATAGTTATTGATAAGTTAGCATAAGTTACTGTTAGTAGTAGTTAAAAAAAAAAAAAAAAAAAAAAAGGAAGATGTTAGATGAACTAGGCTTAACCATTGTAAGTTGGCGACAATGAAGTGTCACTTGACACACAGGACTGTATATTGAGGTTGATGAATAAAATATGTTACTGCAATAATCAACTTTTATTTAAACAATCTCCCACAAATATCACTTATCATAATTAAAATAATTTCAGAAACAAATTTTTATTGCTCGAATTAAACTGCTAGCTTACGAAAAGTAATTTCAGAAAATTTCAGATAACATTAGCGTCAATGTTATTCTGGGGTTGATATATTGCTTAAACTTACCTCTATGTCAGATACCATTACTCCTTTTCCTAAAGTAAACTCAGCAGTTCGTTTTGTAGGTTGTTGAGAACTTATCTTCAGAAAAGTGTTGTCACAATCAAACATGTTAGTAAGACCCTCAACACTCTTCTTATTAATGATTGAAAGTAGCATTTCATCCGCTGGATCTATTTTTATCTTGGTTTCAGGACCCCCTCCAGTTTTTAACCGAAGCTGACTTTCCTTTGCTTTTAACCTTCTTACCTCTCTTTTTCGGTTCTCATATGAACGTTTAAGGGATTCTTTGTCACGAAATATCCCCCATGTACTAGTTGCATTAAAGTCATTTTCGACTTTGCGCCAAACTTTTGTTCGGTCTTCCACAGAATTCCTGTCTGTTTTTTTATCCTCCAGGATTGCCCCATATTTTTTTGAAATGATTTCCATGAGATGTAACCGTTCAGCCAACACAAAGTTTGGAGTTCTTTTCTTTTTCGCATCTAATATGTTTTCTTCTTCTTCAAATTCAAACTCCATGAGGAGAAGTATTTTTTCCTGATAATGAGCACGAACAAAAGTAAACTGAAAAAAGTCCGCGGAAAAACAACAAAAAAACCTAACCACAACTGTTTGGTTTTCCTGGTTGCCGGCACGAATTTTTGCATCTGAGCTATGTTGCCAAATCGAGTTTTCAATTTTACCCTGATTACAAAATCCACATATCCTTTTAGTTGATGCATAGACTGTTTTATATAATCACGGTCATCTGGTTAATCACGATCACGTAATCAAGCCTAACGGTTAAAATGGTGCATACGGTCCTAAGTGTTCATTTTTAAAAACGAAACGCGCTTGGGCGCGATCTCCATTGCTGGAGGATGATCGACACACGAGAGCAGTTCCACGTTGCAAGTTCAAGTGTGAACATCAAACAATTGTACATTTTATATTTATACAGTCCACAAATAAAGTTTTTAGTGTTCGATGTACCAATGGCGTACGGTACCTATTTTATAGAAGTATTAAAAATAATTATTATATATTGAAAATGATTTATGCTTTGCTTTAAAAGTAAGGTATTTTTCAAAACACGGTATTTGTTAAAAACAAATAATGTTAAAAATCGTACTTGAATTCAATTGGATACCAAGTAAAACTGAAAACACGAAGGTAAATACTGACAATATAAACACCACTGGATAATCAATATCACTCAATTGTTGAAGTGAGAGGGAAGAACACACGCACGCGCTTGCCAATAGCAAGTCCGGTGGTTACTTAGCAACGAAGGTTCGATAAATATTCACCTATTGAGTTAGTCCAGAGGGCGTGGTAATTATGATTTTCGCACCAAGTTGCCAGCTTGAAGGAAACCCATAACATATTTGGAAAAGTGTTCATCTTTTAATATTCAGAAATTGAAAAAATGTTGTTAATAGACAAAATCCAATAAAACAAGCACATTAAAGAACTAACGTATAATCATTATTGACATATTGTTACTAATAAAAAGTCCATTTTCTAATTATTATCACTACATACTTAGCTTAGCTTAGCTTTTTCATAGTTAAACGTGGCAATATCCAATGTTTTCGACCGCATTCCTTTCACAGCTTCAGTTATGCTTGCCAAACTATACTATTGTCAAAATTGAGGTTTTTTGTAAGAATGTATTACCGTGTTTTTTAATTTAAAAGTAGACTTCTTAAGTATTCAGTGTTATTTTACTTTTGTTTGTTACTACAACTTTTTCAAAATGAGACGTAGTCTAGAAGACAAAGTGGAAGCGATATTAATTCTTGGTGAAACTAGAAGTAATCTGCACGCAGCCGAACGAATGTTGGATCCAGGAAATACCTAAGGGAGCTATTAGAAAAATTTCAGAGGACGGGAAACGTTAATTACGATAAGCGAAGTGGACGGCCAAGCATCACAGAAGATAAACAAAATGAAATAGTTGCGAAAATGGTAGTGAACCCATCACAATCCACCTCAAAAGTTGCAGATACTTGTGAGGAGTGTCCAATAACTGTACAAAGAATATTAAAGAAACATAAATTTCACCCTTGCAAAATGAAAATGCTCCACCAGCTGACAGAAGATGATCCAGATCGCAGACTTGAATTTTGGGAGAAGATAGATGAGAAAATATGTCAAGAACCCGATTATCTCAAAACAGTGTGTTTTAGTGACGAGTCTACCTTCTTTCATAATGGTAATGTGAACACTAAGAACGTGCGATACTGGAGTGACACAAATCCTCACATTTTCCATAAAGGACACACCCAGTTCCCTCAAAAAGTAAATGTGTGGACAGGGATTCTAGGAAAATTCATTGTTGGACCTGTATTTCTGAAGACGGATTTGAACGGAGAAATAATCTGGAAATGCTAGAGAATGGTATTGAACCCCTAATCCTTGAAATACTTGAGTATCATCCTAATTAATTCCGTGATTTGGTGGAAACTTTTCAACAGGATGGTGCTCCTCTCCACTATTATGAACCAGTAAGGCGATATTTAAACGAGCAGTACCCTGGTAGGTAGATAGCACGACGGGGTTCAATAGAGTGGCCTGCTCGTTCTCCTGATCTGACACCACTCGATTTCTTTTTGTGGGGTTATCTGAAAACAAAAGTTTATAGTACGCCAGTCGGCACCGTTGAAGATCTAAAACAAAGATACGTGAAGAAAGCAGATCGATTTCTTCAGATACCTTTGAACGCGTTCGGAAGAGTTTTTGTCTAGAATCTTTTATTGCCAAGAAGTCAACGGTGGACATATTGAGCATCTTATTTAAACTTGTTTGTTTTAATTATTAATTTTTTTTATTATTATTCATTGCTGTATCTCAACGACAGGTTATGTTAACTTTTACGTTACTATGGTTTTCCAGTCTGTACTTCAATTGATGCCTAAAGCCAGTATTGTAATGCCTGTTTTTCATAAAGAACTTGTTTAAAGTAATACCATGTAATAATTTTCACAATTTGTCGTTTTTGCGTTGAAATTCGTAAATAAGTAGAAATAGTTTGATTGTGATGGTCTTGGACTTCGACCGAGCATTCAAATGAGGTATTACTTGCCATATGATCCCATTTAAAATTATCTTACAAAATGGCGGCCGTCCGCCACTTGGAATGATGACGTCACGAAATACTATCAAAAACGTTTTATTTGTTCCTCATTTCAGGCACCCAAACAACTATTGATCTAAGTTCGATGGTTCATGAAATAGATAGGGAAGGGGAGACTTTAGACGGGCACTGTATGACTGTTTATAATAAAAATGATCATTAAATCAATACAAAACAACCCAATTACAAATCTAAAATATTTTCAAATAATTGTTTATCCTCAAGGCGACTGTCATTAGTGTAAACTTGTCAGTTGGTGGACATGTCCTTTTTTTCGGGCCGAGATGGGAAACTCATCTTCGAATGGGTCCAGGACCTAAACAGTGTTGTACTCATCCCCAACGGGATGATTACCAACCAAACCCACCTCAAACTCGCCGTTACCCCCGCCTTGATATCATTACCCTAGCATACTTCGAGACATGCGGCGGTTCCTTACACACTCTCCGCTCACACCGTCGTCTTCTCCCTACTATCACTCCTACCTCATGCCATATACCCCTAACCATGCTCTGTACTACTCCACTCAGCTCCATCCATTCCTCCTCCCCCCTCAACATTTTTCCACCATGTTCTCCCAGTACACCGCCTCCCCTAGATTCCTCTCTTTCTTCTTCAGAACTTCCTCGTTCCTCCAGCATCTAAACACATGCCCCACATCATCCTCCACTTCACACCTCTCGCATCCTCCAGTCTCTCTTTTCCCAATCTTGTGGAGATACTCTACTCTCGACCCATGTCCAGTGAACACCTGTGTTAAGAAGTAGTTCACCTTCCCGAATTTCCGGTCCATCCAATCTCTCCTATTCCCAATCGCTCCTCTTAACGCGCCCTCATACTCCTCCCACCTTCTCTCCATTTCCTCCTTCATCCATTCCTGTACTTCCTCTCTGGTCGCACTCCTCCAGCGTTTGTTCCTAGCTACAACCATCACGTCCAATGGGTAGGACCTTGCCAGCACCGCTGCTGCCAGTCCACCCACTGTCATGTACCTCTACACCACCCTCAGCAGTATCCCTCTCTGCATCCGCAGGAGTGGCCTAACCCTCCCATTCACCCCCACTCTTTCACCCCACACCTCCGCACCGTACAGCATACTCTGATCTACCGTCCTACCAATTACCCTTCTCTTCCACTCTCCCGGCCCTTTCACATTACACATCAATCTCCCCAGCCATGCTGCCCTCACATTCCCATTTTCTGCCGCCTTTAACATGTGAGTTTTGAATTGATTGTCAACCACACCCCTAGGTATTTCACCGACTCCTCCATACGAATTCTCCTTTCCTTCACCATCACCCCCACTTCCCTCGTCTTGCTCAGTCCCTTCACTAGCTTCACTAACTTGTAACTTATAAGAATTGACAAAGATAATTTTGACTTACTATGATTTCAATGAACTTGTTCCATACGTATAGTCATTAACGTAAACTAGAAGTTTGTCAGTCAAAATTAGAAAATCAATCAATGTTTTTTTTTGTGATTTTATGTTTCAAAAAATTTTTTGTGATGTATCAAATATGTACGGAAGCTTTCGCTCGATTTAATCGTTTAGTACATCTATATTTCTGCAATATAAATACAAACGAAAAGAAACACGTCTCCACTCAAACAAGTTCAGAAGTACCTTATAACCAAACCGATGTTAGATTAAACGAAGAAAATAAACTATCGTATGATTTAGCAAGAAATTTTATCAACAAACATCATGAGCTTATGAATAATTCGATGGTTGAAGCGTTTGAAACCTCCAGTTGCGAAATAAATGATTGGGAATTTGAATTCCCTGCAATACCTAATTATGCATCCTCATTTCCTTTATTTATCAGGTTCCTTCAACCTGGAAAAGATAATTTGATTCAAGAAACGATTGGAAACGATAAGAATTTGGAAGCTAAATCAGAAACTTTCAACATATCTAGTAAAAATAAAACAATCAGTACTGATACGCAAGCATCTAAAAAAGGGATGAAGGTGGTAAATTCGTGTATCAATATAGTCAACATTCCATCCTCCACAAATTCAGTTAGCTACTCTCGAACCAAAGAGAGCCTCAAAAGGGATAAAACTTATATTGTTAACAAAGAGAAATTTCAAGGTAAGTAAGACAATTAATTAAACAGATCAATCTTAAGAGCCAGATTGTTGGGAGGGAGACCAGCTGGATTGAGGTTATTTAAACATTCTAGTCTAGGGGATAGTTCACAATATTATCCGTAGTTACGACGGAATCTACGAATGCTTTTAACAAATTATCGTTAATGCTGGCCACTTTAACATTATTTAACGTTAAAATAGCTCGCTTGCAAGGCCACTGTATGAACTTCGTCGATATCTGGGGAAACTTTTGTAATAAGCTCATGAATTGGTTTTTTTTAACGTGGCTAGGCATATGGTATGATAATCTTCCAATTCTCATCCCCAAATTGTCATTTAAAAATGCCATCAGTAGCATCTCTTCCTAGGAAAATCCTTAGATTTGTCTTCAAGAAAAAGGTTCTCAATAAGAGTTCACATAAATGATGATTTTTAATGACTTCACCTCATCACCTTAGTATGCCAGGTAATATTTGCAAAAAATTGCCAGCTAATAGAATTGAAACACAACCTATCAAAGTATTATTTTTTTATGTTCTTGGATGTTTTGTTGAGAGCCTCTATGCACCCTTTGAGCCCTTTCAGACTTGGATACTGTATCCCAGATACTGTATGCGAGATACAGAATTTAGGCCAGATACAGTCGACATACTTTTGTTAGAATATACTTTTTTAAATAAATTTTATCAGTACAATATCAGTGCTGTACGGTGCTTTTTATGAAATGGACATTGAAGAGTGCGCTATGATGTGGTATATTATATGCAAAAAGAAAAAAATTAAAAGGAGACGAACTATGTGGGTTCATCCTATAATAGGATTAAGGGAAACTAAAGGAATTTATAACCTTCTTCACCAAGAATTACTAGAAGATCGTACAAATAAATATTAAAAATATTGTACACCTATGCTATTGTGCTTTTTGAATCGCAAAAGTATGCAAGTCTGAACAGGTCCATAAGCCACAATGTTAATACGGTATCCCGGATTCGGATACTGTCGCCGGCGGCTGAATAAGCGCGATTCAGAAATTTAGTATCGCGATACAGTATGCCGTGGTGAATGCAGTGTGAAAGCGTACATATAAACGCATGTATTTTCTGTATCTGGGATACGCGTATCTCGGATACAGTATCCAAGTCTGAAAGGGCTCTTTATGTACTCTATAAGCTTTGCTTCGCTCAAAATGTGTACCATGTTACTTTGCTTGAAATGTTGAATGGTATCTCTAATTTTGATACGATCTAATACTTGCAACAAAATGGAAAGTGGTGGATGATTTCCAAGGTCGTCTAATAAATCCACAGCGGGGCTCTACTACTCTAATAATGTTTTAAACATATTTTATCGGTATCAAAGATTTATTAACCTAAGACAACTTGACAAAATAAAAGCATATTTAAACAATAATTTAAAAATATTTAATACTTATCTTTTGTAGGAAAGCCGGTGGTACCTTGTTTTAATGTGAGACCTAATATTCCTAAAAAAGTAAAAAACACGAATGACGTGATATCTAAAAAAGGAGATAACAAGAGATCAGTTGTTTTAAGCGAAGAAACTTCGAATACAAATAATACGAGATCAGCTTTATGCGAAGCAAGTTCAGATACGAACAATATTATCTTATGCAATGAAAAATATGAAAAAATATATCAAAATTAAGAAGGAAAACAAACAGAAAGGTACTTTTTCTTGTCTTTAATGTAAACAGAAACGATCATTCAAAGTCCTTAATAAATACAATAAATAATACTTATAGAGCAGCTAATATAATAAAAAATCGAAAAAGTCCAAAGAAAGTAAGGCTATAAAACTATGTAGATTTGTTGGATTTCGTCATGAGAGATATTTTGAACTCCGGCTTCCATTCCAGTAGAATTACGCTGTTTGCGAACGTAATTTGGCTGCTCGCACATTTGTGACGTAGAGCTCATGAGAAAATCCAACTACTATACAACAAACTATTTCCGTTTTCTACCGCTAAGTAGAGTAAACCGCTTATATTGAATCGTATTTTTGCATTAATCCAGCCTGATCATACCTAACAGAGCGAAATTTTTCAGTGTCGCACACTGTATTCTACTTATTTTTTAGTCGCGAAGAAAAGCATGAGATAGCGAATCCCTTTCGGCATAATAGTAAAGATCTTAGAGCCATCGGCCTTTATACAGACAGTGGAAACATCAAATCAGATATAATGAATACTCCAAAAAAGAAAATCCAACGTTGTCAGAGGGAAACAATTCAGAATAAAACGACAAAGAGATTTCCGGATTCAATTAAATCCAAGAAATGATTTTGTTGATAGAGGATCTTCCGTATCTAGTGATGTTTTAGGTTATTCTTCGAATATGAAATCCCAAATTAATAATGTTAACAGTCAATACATAGTTTCTTAGTAACTCCAAAATTTCATTACATGAAAGTTATTATCATGTTCTGCTACTTTGATTATAATATATAAAGTGAACGGCGGCAAACGAATTTACTATGCTGGCTATTCTATAAGAATTGTTTGAAGTAAAAATTTCTTTAGCCGTGTTGAGCAATTTTTGGTAGGGTAAAACTTGAAGATTGGTGACCGCTCAACTGATACTTGTCACCGTCATGCATCTCCGAATGGGATCACTTGTACTTCAACTTCACTATTATAGTTGTTTCTAGACTAAAATTCTTATCGAGCGTGAATGTTAGTAAAGAATATACACTGTGTTCATTTGAAAAGGACCCACCCTTAATATTTCAAAAATGGGACATATTAGAAGGAAATGCCGAAACACGTCAACGTTCAACTAGAGGGGGACACTTTTTGGCGCTAATGTCATAAACGTCAGATTCACGCCCTCCCTATAACTGGAGACGCCCCTTACATTTTTTCAAATGGCTTTAGGTATCAAGTCACACCTCATTTAAAAGGTCTGGTGAATCTCTATTCAATCATTTTGTTTTGCCTTTGATATCAGCCTTCCATTGTTATTTAATCGTTGTTTAAAATTGGCTCTTTTTCAACTTTTATTGCCTAAATGTTAACGATGGTCACTTTTGAACTCATGATTAAATAGCAGTTTTTTCTTGTTAACAGTTGTCTTTTTACTATTTGTAAACTTTTTATTCTTTAAAGAGTCTTTCTATCATAACACAATATGGGGGCATACGAAAAATTGACTAAAATGACCAATATGACCAAAAGAAATTTCAGTCAATATTCACAATTCGCCCTGTATATTAGTAAACAATGGGTGCTCGAAGATGGTAGCAGGAACTTTCTAATGGTCATTTGTTATCCCCCATAGGAGCCTTTATATGAGGTAGGAGTTTATACACTTCCTGTATAACAACTGTGGCGGCTTTAAAATTGCACACCTCAATTTCTTTATTTGACACAATGATTGTAATATATACATGACGCATCATATTTACTCTTATAATAATATTTAACAAATAGTAATCATTTATTATTCCATTCCGAAAAACTTCTTCTTGTTACCGAAGACATGTCATCGGGAGTCATATTATCACGCTTTTTATTGATAACTCTTTTTAAAATGTCTGCCACTCCAGTATTTAAAATAGCGTTAATACAACTTGTACTTGATGATTGGACACTGGATCTTAGCAATTCTTTTTGTTTGAGATGTTCTTGATTCGTTACTATCTATGTACGACGCCGATCTTTCTCTTGCTACTTTTTGCAAATCTTCACTTGTAAAAATTGAAGCGTTATCTTCTTTTAACGATGAATTCTAAAAAAGTGAATAAGTAATGAACATTTCCATCTATAAATACAATGGGGTGTTAAACCGATATTCGGCTTCTCGTATTTTATTAAAGTTACGAGGGTTGTCTTTTAAGTGGTGCATATAACAACATAGTTGACGCCTGTCAACAAATATCAAAATTAACCGTCATGTTTAGTTAACTCAACGCCAAAGTTTTAGACCGCTTCGTTTAAAGCTGTACCTAAACTTGATTTTTTAAAGTTGATGAATCAGTCGAAAAATGTAATTATGCCGAGAAGTTTTTACAATTTTCGAAGACAGTTGTCTCAACAAGAATACCTTGCCGAGTTGGTTTCTGTTTTTGGCAATGAAGCTCCACATCAGTCGACAATTTCTCGTTGGTATGGAGAAATTAAACGTGAACGAATTCATCTTAGAGACGAACCAAGAATAGGTCCACTAACAACGGCAGTCACCTAGGAAAACGTCGATGCTGTACGTAAGCTGATCCAACATGTCACATATCGTGAAGTTGGAGCATTATCGGGATTTTCAAAAACCAGGAAACGCAGGAAATTCAAAAAATATACATACTCCGGTCAATTTAGACATTTGAAATAACAAAAACTCCCGGAAAGCTGAAAGTCCGTGGAGAGCTTGGGTTTACCATGAGAAAGGGAGTTTCAAAAGTCCTCATTAATCCTATGTGCGCTACAAAAGTTATTCGGAATCAAAGGTCAAAATGTGAGGTTTTTTGGATTTTTTCCGAAAACGGTAAGTTTTATCGAAAAAGTACTCTACACCAAAGTTGTAGATCTTAAAATTATCTACAAAAATAGTTTCCATAATTTTTTTCTAACAGTTACCTTTTCTGAGATATCGCGATTGTAACAGTCACGTTATACATGATATGCACAAATTTCCTCGCCAGCTAGACGCGTTTTTTTTTAACGTGTTTTCCCCAGTAGGCCTATTTCACGACTTGTTATAATGTCATTTTCAGGGACAATATTTTTTTAAATGCATAATGAAAATTGATATTGATAATGGCTATTGACTTTAATTGTAGTTTTGATTTTTTTTAATTTTTAATCTGATTCATATTCTTCAACGTCTTCTTCAACAATCATGTCTTGTTCGATTTCTTCTTCTTCCCCTTCCTCTTGCAGGATGTTCATCAATTCTTCAAATGAAGATGAATCAGTTGCCTCTTCATCAAAATCACATGAATCTTCCTCTGTCGTATTTAAACATTTGAGCAAGACTGATCTCGGCAATTGGTACATGCTGGAGAACACAATAATCCTACTTTTTTGCAGCCACATTTGTCACTGCAACCTTTTTTGCAATTGCAAAAAATAGAATTAAGGAGTTTTTCTGAAGCGGGTGGCAGTAAACTTTGAATCGGTTCCAAAGCATTATCTATGAATTTCCAACCCCAGTCTTCTGGGTTAAGTTGAGTGCCTAGTCATGTCTGAACTTGATAGAATACTCGATTCAAGTGTTGAATAGCAGATGCCGATGTTGGGGGGAAGACATGATAATTGTACTTGCTTCTTGTGTCGAGTATTTTTGACAAAGGTTAAATATCGGTATTTATCTAGATAAATTGCGCAGTCAATCAAATCTTTTTTTTTCGAATAATTTTACTACTGAAGTTTTGCCCCTTCTATACATTGCTATCGCAGCCGATTATTGCATCTAAAATTAAAATATGCTTTTGGCATTTTGGATAAGCAGATAAACTTTGTGAAGAATATATTTCTGTTCGCCGTTGAGCTTTTCCAGGTTTCAGAAAGTAAATAATTTGATCAATAGGAGTCTTTGTAGTGACACAAGTATCAACAAATCAACATCTTCACCAACTAAAATTGTTGTCCTTTTTGCATTATATTTTTCTATTGCTGTTTCAATCAAGAAGCCCGCTTTACAGTTCGCAATTCTTCTTGCAATTTATTGCAGCAACACTTTGACCTTGAAAAGTATTGCTTGCAACTATTGACAATCGCTTTACATTTCAATTGCAATTTTCAATGTGGATACTAACATAAATGATACCAACCAATAAAATTAAAGTTTATTTGTGAGGTAGTGTGTCATATGCTTTTGATAAGCTATTAACTTTGTATAAAATTATTGATACATACCTATTTATGTTGCGTTTGAAAGTACACCTCGACCAAATTCATTTCAACTCTGAGATGCGCAAACAAAGAAGCGAGACCGTACTATGACAATGCCGCAAAATAAACGCATGTACACTCGGCGGAGAAAGTTTAGTTAGTTAAATATTTCCTGAATAAATTCCTGAGAATTTGGTAATAAATTCCATTTTAGTTATTAACTGTGTAAAATGTGGATTTCAATTTATATTTCTGAATTGAAGTAGCCTTTACTTGAGGAAAATACACAACTAAATAAAATTCGATTTTTAATAAACTTAATTTCTACTGTAATACTAACATTGTTACAATTACGATTGTTTCGCAACACAGTGTTGTCAAAGGATCGATTGAATTACAAACTAAATATTAAATATTGTGGATATTTAAAATGACACTGGGTACACATAAAAACGAAATGTATTCCACATAGACATTTTTAAAATTGTCTACCTGATCAAATCCGATTAGGAAATTTTCCGCTATTGAAGCTGTATACAACAAGATGTCTGAACTTTCTGAAACTGAAATACACTAAAGAAAGCAGCCTATAGTCAACAAATAATATTCACAATACTACATTATCGACATCAGTTTTAAATTACACACAATCTTAACGTCTATTCTCTTTATTTACAGTATGGAGACACCGTTTAAAACAAATCTGTCACTCACTATCACTGTTTTCACTCTCAGAACTTACAATATCATAATCATCATCGTCATCGGAATCGTCATCTCCAAGATTGATAATAATTTGATCTATTACTATATCTAAGGCTGGTTCCAAGCAGAGAAACTCGTTTTCACATTTGAGCGCATGTTGGCAGCGACTTTGCCATTCTAGTGGTGGAAAATTGTCAACAAATTCATTACATAGCTTTTCCACATCTGACAATATACACGTGATGTTTTTACTTCCAACGTATTGTTTAAGGGATGCCCAAACAAGTTCAATTGGGTTAAGGTCAGGGTGATAAGGTGGCAATCTCAAAGTATTATGACCATGTTGTTCTAAGATTTTGTCAACTTCGTACGTTTTAAATCTTGGCTTATATATTTTTATAATGTTATATAATTCAACTTTCAACATGTCACCTGCAAATGTGATGTTTCTGCTTCGTAACCACTGCTTCATTTCATCTTTTCGACTTGGGGATGTAGGCGATTTTTCACACTGCACATTGTGATATGGTGCATTGTCAATAACCAGCACACTACTTGGGGGTAAATTTGGTATAAGTTAAGTCTCAAGCCATTTCTTGTAGTTGGTAAAGTTCATATCATCATGAAAATCACCCGACTTACTTTTTGACTTAAATACCAATATCACATACCAATTGTGGACAATTCCTTGTAAAATTCTTGTATCTATATCATCTATTTTTGTCTTTTTCGGTGTTTTACCTTTATTATGTTTTGTACTGAATGACGAAGCTTCACCCTTATCATTTTTACTTTGCTTAACTATAGATTTTACAGTGCTTAGGCTAATACCGACTGCTTGTGCAACCATTTTCTGTATTTTCGCTGAAGGAACCAATAACTCACCACGTTGTGCCTCCAATGTCATAAATTTAAAAACATCATGCACTATTTCACGACTTTGTGCACTTGTGTGCAATTTATTTCAGCAACACTTTGACCTTGAAAAGTATTGCTTGCAACTATTGACAAACGTTTTACATTTCAATTGCAATTTTCAATGTGGATACTAACATAAATGATACCAACCAAAAAAATTAAAGTTTATTTGTGAGGTAGTGTGTCATATGCTTTTGATAAGCTATTAACTTTGTATAAAATTATTGATACATACCTATTTATGTTGCGTTTGAAAGTATACAGTCAAAATTCACATGTCACACATCACCTCCCATCTCGTCTAGGAACTTTTGTTTTGTTGGTAACAAAAAATTACCAACTTTTCCCTCAGAATTGCATGCGAGCTGCAATACAAATCGAACCAGATCGATTTTGGACAAGAGCTTGAAATGGCAAGACGCTTGCTAAATTATCCTCTACTGCGCATGCTTTCGATCAAGAATATTGCATGTTGCAAGAAGAATTGCGAACTGTAAAGCGGACTTTATAAGGACGTCTGCGTCATTTTGAGCATGTTTCACTGCAATATTTGCAATTGTCAATTTGTTACGTAAGATGGAAATAAAGCGAGATTTATTATTATGAATATGAACGACACTACACGCGCTATGCAAGATATTATTCAAGGCCATTCGGGTAGAGGGGATTCAGTTGGGGACTGACAGAGTATTTTCAGAATTGTATAGTTTATAGTCTAGTATACATGAAAGATACACAAATAGGCATTTTCACTTGTGTTAAGTACCTTACAATGTACATGGTACATGTTATATATGTGCATATCATGTTTAACGTGACTCTTACAATCGCGATATCTCAGAAATAGTGACTCTTAGAAAAATAATCCTGAGGACCATTTTTGTAGATAATTTTTTGTAGATAATTTTAAGTTGTACAACTTTGGTTTGGAGTCCCTTTTTGGATAAAACTTGCTGTTTTCGAAAAAAATATAAAAAACCTAAAATTTTGACCCCGAATAACTTTTGTAGCGCACATGGGATTAATGGGTGACTTTTGAAACTTCCTTCCTAATGGCGAACCCAAAATTTCTGCTTTCCGGGAATTTTTGTTATTTGTCCACTATTATTATGTCTAGATTGACCGGATTAACAGTATTGTCAGTGGTGATAAATCCTGGATTTGCTCTTATGGATCCGAATTAAACGTTTGGGTGTTCCAAGATGAACCAAAACCGACGAAAGTTATCCAAAAAAAATGTTGCAACATTTGTCTCAAATGCGGGTCATGTAGCAACAATTCCTCTGCAAGATCAAAGAACTGTTACTGCTGATTAGTACCTATCGATTTGTCTGCCGGAAGTAATGGCTGTTTTTCCAAAAAAACAACCCCCAACGACGAATGAACCTTCACAAAGACAATGCAAGTTCCCACACAGCTCGAAAAACAATGCAGTTTTTTAAGCAAGAAAATATCGAATCCTACATACACTCCCGACCTAAGTCCTAACGACTTTTTTACTTTTCCAAAAATTAAGAATGAACTGCGTGGTCAAAGGTTCTAGTCCCCAAAATATGTAGTCAACGCCATCAAAAACTCTATTTTGAATGTATCAACAAGCGAGTGGAATAACTGCTTCCAGAATTGGTTCCAAATGATGCAAAAATGCATTTCTCTTCGTGGAGAATACTTTGAAAAACAATAGTGTTTAAAAGTTATCTACTATTTTTTTCTAGCAAAATCTAAAAGACAGCCCTCGTATATGTTGCAGTGGTAAGACTTTGAAAATTCTAGTGGAAATTATGACAATGATTTTGGTTGAAAAGTTCGTGCATCGTCATTTATTTGTCACAAGCAGATCCAATTAAATGTTTTATTTGTAATATCAACATAGGTCAAATTCTACTTTCTGAGTTTTGGTCGTAATATACTATTCAACTTATCCTTGGAAACGTACTTGTCTGGAAAGTGATTCTGAATAAAGAGATGTTTCTGGGTTTGAATTTTCGCAATCAAGGTCGCTTCTTATTAAAGCTGTTTGGATGATTTCCGTAATTTTTTTGGAACACTTTAAAGCTTCTTGAGCTTCTTGACCGTTAAAAGTATATATTCTCCAGATGGTTTTTCGCCTAATTCTTTCTGCGTGCTGTTACTACTTTTTGCTTCCGAAGTATCGCTTTTTGCTTCCGAAGTATCGTCTTCCTAAAAAATATGAGGATAAATAGATTTTTTCGAACTTTTAGTATGTTATTTAGCAAGTAAAGTAAGTATTTTTACAATAGCGCCAAATCTGTAAGTATACTGGGTGTAGTATAAAATGGGGTCACAAGAATTTATAGTTGTATAAGATTACATTAAAAGTATGCCAAAACAAAATAAAAGAAAAAAGACAATATCTAATAAGTTCGCCCTGAAATAATTTACACCTATATTTTCAAAAAATGTGTACAAACTGAATCTGAATCATTCTATCAAAGATTCTTCTGGGTGACTACCACCTGTTGGGATCAAATGAATGTATAAGTAAAACTGCACTGAGAGTTTTAACAGGGATCCTAACGGGACATTGTCGCCTGAATGGGCACCTGAAAAAGCTCAAAATAGTGGAGGGAAAAGAATGTAGATTCTGTGGCATGGAAGAAAAAATCTCCATCCACATACTTGCGAATTGCACAGCAATTCAGAATCCTAGGGCACCGCACCTAGGAGATTACTGGCTAGAAGAGGGGCATTTACCTAAGTTAAAGCCTGCAGATATCCTAATATTCCTCCGCCAAATAGTATTAAAGGAGCTACTAGTCTCTGAGACTTTCATCAGGAACTAAGTTACATCTGAACACATTGACAAGTCCTACCAGACATGGTATGGTAATCCAGACGAAGAGTCCTGATGGAGTAAACCAGCGGTAAATAATCCCCATAATCACGAGGTGTAACACCATCGCACCCATGGGATGCATGGCACCAGGGGTCACAGGTGTGTCTCGAGCGATGCCCGATGGATATGGCAAACCGGAGGGGAATGCAGCCTTAGCGGGGTAAGGGAGCACTGCTCCGCCGGACCTTCTTTCTGCCTAAATAGTGGGAACCACATGGAACAAAATTAAAACAAACATCAAAATTGAAATAAAAGAAAAGACAAAAGAACTGAACAGGGCTGCGGACCTGTTCAATAGAGCAATGAACAAGATAAAGAAGGGAGTCCTACTTGAAATAGCCATGGAGGCTAAAAGTAATGAAGCAAACACAGATTTCAGGTAGATACCCAGAGCAACACACATAGACAGACCAAAAACAGCTGAAATGGCAACCCAAACCGAGGTATGGATGGCGGGTGACGGAAAAATGACGATATATAGCCTTGAAGGAATAGACAACCTGGATAACTTTAAAAGGACGCATATTGGGAGGGTACCCTCTTTAAGAACACCAAAGTGGAGATGGGAAACCCTGCAAGCACTCTGGAAGACGTAGTTAAAGCAGTCAACTACAAATCGCTTACGGAGGACATGACTAAGGCGGTGAGAGAGGCGACAAGATTTGCAAGGACGGAAAAACAAGATATACCATACTGGTGGAACGAGGAAATAGAGAGGAAAAGGCTGTCCTGCAATAAAGCAAGAAGGGAGGTACTCAGGCATACCAGAAGAAGGGGACCGGACGACCCGGCCACAATAGAAATGAAGGAGATCTTAAAGGAAAATAAAAAAGAACTTAAGAAGAAAGTAAACAAATCCAAAAAAGAACAGTGGAACAAAATATGCGAAGAAACATATGGGGAGATGGGTACAACCTATGTAGCGAAGAGCAAACAAAATGGTGCGAGAAACTATTCCCGAAAAGAGAGACAAGGGTAAGCCGGTGGACAAGAGAGGAAGGAGACCCAGAACCCTTCAACCTTGAAGAACTAAAGGAGGCGATAGAAAAGACCAAACCAAAAACAGGCTGCAGGCCCTGACGGTATACCAACGGAGGCGGTAGGAAACAGTCTTGGAAGTCATGAATAAACTCCTAAAGGACCAAAGCTTCTCAAGAGCGTGGAAGCAGGCCAGCGTAATCCTCATCCCCAAAGCAGGGAGGTGGAGGTGAAGGGCTACAGGCCTATATGTCTGTTGAGCACTATGGGAAAGCTCTATGAGCGATTAATCAAGGCCATGCTGGAAAGGAAGGTGGAGGATGGCCTCTTCACAAGACAATATGGCTTTAGAAAGGGCTAGTCTACCATCCTAGCAGCAAGAAAGATTGTAGAAAAAATGAAGGAGAGCAGAAACCCATGGATAGCAGCGGTAACGATTGATGTAAAAAATGCCTTTAACACGGCGTCGTGGGACAAGATAATGAACAGTCTGGAGTCGAAACATGTATCTCAAAAAATGAGGAATGTGATAGACGCATGTCACACCGTGAAATCATAATAGAGAAAGACACCATCAGGAAAGTTGAAGCAGGCGTTCCACAGGGCTCGGTACTGGGCCCCATATTATGGAATATTCAGTATGACGAATTATTAGAAACAGGGTCAGAAGAAGGAGAAACAAGAGTGGGGTTTGCAGACGATCTGATTATAATCATCGAGGCCGACAGCAAAGAAGAGCTTATGTCAAGAGCAGACCACTCTGTCGAAAGGGTAGTAGAGTGGATAGGCGAAAGCCAACTAGAGGAAGCGAACAATAAGACAGAATGCATCATACTGAAGGGCAGACATAACCTTTCATATCAAGAATGAAGAAATAAAACAGGTAAAAATCATAAAATACCTGGGTATAATAATAGACAATGCGATGCTCTTCGGGAAACATATAGAATATGCCACCAAGAAGGCGGAAAGAAGATTGGGGCAGCTAACAAGAATAATGCCAAACATCCGAGGCCGGGCTACAAAAAGAGGGTAATACTATACGGAGTGGTCCATTCGACTTTGCTATACGGACCACCTGTATGGCACACAGCGATACGTATGGAAAAATATAAAGCCATGTTAAGCAGAACTCAACGGAAGGCACTCATGAAAGTCATCAGTGCCTACCGCACAATCTCGGCGGTGGAGGCTCAGGTTATCGCGGGAGTCCCGCTTATCGAAGAAAGAGTCAGATTGCACGAGAGGCAGGAAGTGTGCGAGGCGACAAGAAAGGAGGAGAGAGACACTACTCTGCAAAAATGGCAAGATGAATGGAACGACGGAGAGGGAAAGGCAGACTGGACGCGGAGGCTTATTAAAAACCTAAAGAGTTGGTACCAGTGCAAGCATCGGGGAGCCGATTACTTCCTGACTCAATTTTTGACACCTATAGAATAAAGAAGACGGAGACAGAAGACTGCCAGTACTGCGGGGAGAGAGACTCCCCAGAACATTCTACAGGGTGTCCAGAAACTCTCCTGCCATACGGAAACTACAGTTCCTAGAGGTGATGTCAAGTCGATTTAGCTCAAATTACCTTAATCTGAAAATGCTTCCTAAGGGAGCTACAGCCTTTTGAAGAAGACGTCCTCATATGAGTTTTCTTCAAATTATTCAAAAATACCGTTACTTAAAATATTCAAACTTGGTATAATCAATAAACAGTTACAAACTAGTCGTTCGCTGTAAATAAATTTTTTTCAGATCCATCACAAGCGTGTCAGTCGGGGGGACCAACAGGTATTTTTGTTAAAAAAAATTTATTTTCAAGTTTTTTATGTATCCGACACCGAATTTGGAAAATTCAAGATAATCTGGATATCCTGACGGGAATTCGTGTGCGTCCGAAATAAGTATAAACATTCTCTCCTAGAAACATTATATAAAAATAACCTTCGGTAGATTACCTGATGCGTTTGAGGGACTAATATTATGTTGCCAGTTTCCCGAAAACATTCGTTTGAAGTAAAAGTAGTGTAGTGGTGGTTGTAATAGTGGTTTTGAAGTCTTTTGTATATTTTGTATTTAAATATATGTTCCGTTCAAAAAAGTGCTTGGATAAAGTGTTTTCCCGAGGTAAAACTAAGTGGAGATAAGTATATTGCAAGGCCTGTTCCAAAACCTTTTTTTTCTAATTTCATTATCCTAAAATTTACTTATGTGAATTCTAAATAATATGCCTCTTACCATTAGAGCATTTTCAGAAATACCTAATGTTGAAGTCCATCTTATTTTTTTTAGAATATAGTACTTATCTGACTTTATATAGACTTTGAAAATTGCTGTTTAATTTACAGTTTAGTTAATATAATATGCTTCTTCCCATCACAGCAGTTTCAGAAATAAAGTTTGTCAAATTGTTTTAACGTTTTTTTAAATACAGGGCGGTTCTGTAATATATGTGTCGTCGATGGATACTTGGTTAGGTTATAGGTGTGGAAGGGCCTCTGAATAGGTGGTGTTGCAGGTCACATGGAGGATCATTTCAAGAGAATGAAACAACTACTTCTTGCACTAAGGGCGTCGGCCCAGCTTTGTAGTGGAACGCTTCTGATGCGATAATTATAACCAAGCAAGGTCGAGCGCGGTTAGTACTTGGATGGGTGACCACTGGGGAAACACCGTCGTAGAGCCCGTACAGCCTGCAGCGAAACACTTTAGATTACTAGGGTCAGTAGCATATCACAGCTCGCAAGCATTATACCAATGAGCACGAGGTATAATGTAGATATGCCGTCTTTCGGATGAGACGTAAAACCGAGGTCCCGAGTCCATGGATGTTGGGCTCGATAAAGATCCCTACCACTGGTTGGAACACTAGTGGGTTCGGCAAAATTTCCGGTTAGGGGTAGAGTGCTCCCGGCGTCGGTGATTAGCCTAAGTTGCAGAAATAGACCGACGTTAAATAACCGACAAAAAAAAAATACTTCTTGCACTGAGATATGTTTGTTTTATTTACTAAATACATTAAACTACTTACTAAACTAATGCTATGCATAAGTACCTAGCCGTATAGCATACTTATGCGTAATGGTTACTAATTACTACTAGCTGACTATTCAACTATAGATAATAGTTCTCTTCAAGCATTCTGCATCGACTTCTCCTTATGATAAATACTAAATGTATATTTATATAATCCAGTCAAGTTCGAGTAAACTAAATAAACATATAATTGTTTAGCGTTGCTTCACGCTTGAAGTTGACAATAACCTTCTTAATTTATTTATATGATAATTATTTATATGAAATGTTCGAACGTTTTGTTGAAATAAGATCAAGGGAATTTAATTCTTATTTTAAATATTTATTATTATATTGGGCCAAAAGGCATCACAGTTCAACGAAACGGTAACAAGGGCATTTTCGGGCAGTGCACGTAGGCTTTTAGAAAAATGCTCGGATAGGTCGATTTTTAATTCGAGGAGGACAATTTTTGGCAACATTAGAATTTTTGAGTGGCGTACCTACTCCTCTTTCAAATACCTTTACAGTAGTGTCAAGATGTTCGAAATTGGTAGATCAGTTTTTGAGATTAAATTTAAAATTGATTTTGTGCAAATTTTAAAACTAAAGAACTAATCGTCCAATTTCAAAATCTTGATACTCCTGTAAAGGTATTTGAAAGATCTTCAAAAAAGGTGTCACTCGATCCATTTTCCCTATATAAATTCTAGGGGTGACACTTACCCCTTGAGAGGGGTACGCCCCCACAAATATTCCAATATTACCAAAAACTGTCCCCCTCGAATTAAAAATCGACCTGTCTCAGCATTTTTCCAAAAGACTACGGAAACTATCCGAAAATGCCCTTATGGCCTTTTAGTTGAGACACCCTGTATAATATCTAGACAATTCCGCTTTTGTTCTTTAGCTCATCCTATGAAAACTGATTACTTTTTGGTGCTTGAACTTTTTTTCGTTTAGGTACAGATTTTCTATGAGAAAAAGTTTCAAGTCGACCAGCATGTAAAAACTGCGAGTCGTAAGTTGAAGCTGAAAAAAATGGCATTAGGACCCGTTCGGCAGTCGCTTCATACATCTTTTCAAGATGTTCAAGACGAATCAAAAAAAGAAAAATGTATGTTTAATCAAGATCTGTGCAAAGCTCTGATGCAAACTGCAAACATTTCCTTCAAAAAATTTGCAAAATACACATTTTAGGGAATTTTTGCAAAAATATTCTAACTTCAATATTCCTAACGAGGCAACACTAAGAAAAGGCAATGTAAATGCATTGTATGACAGAGTGATTGAGGAAATTAAAGTTTCTTTAAGAGATAACAACTTTTACGTGATTGTCGATGAAAGTACATATGCATGTGGTCGATATATGGTGCATCTTATAATTGGCGTTTTAAAAGAAGATGAACCAGGAAAGCCTTATTTAATAGCTTCAAAAAAACTAGAGAAAACCAATAATATAACCATGGAGGCTAGATAAGGAGATCGAACTCCAGGTATTCCAATTTCTGGTCATTATTGAGGGCGCCACATATGCTAAGGTACCAAAAAATCTGACGACAGCCAATCATAAAACTCGATTTCATGATGTTTTATTGGTTGCTAGCTTCTTTGGCAGTTCGCTGTTCACGTGTGAGGTAAGTGAGGTTAGGTCACAGAAATATTGTGAATAAGAAATCCGTTTTTTGTCCTCGTTTTCAAAAATATCGAAAATTGTAATCGTTTGGTGGTAAAATAATTAGTTCCAATCTGTGCTGCTGAATGTATTTATGTTTTCACGCGATGAAAAATATGAATATCATGTCTTCTCTTCAGTATGGAATTTTAGAACACACTTAAAGGTCCAGCACAGTTAGAATGAGTGTAAGTCTTTAAAAGAGAAATTTGAAGAATAAAGAAGACACTCTACGTGCAAGTAAGTATATTCTAGAACCAAGTTCACAAGTTGGATTGCCCAATTATAAAAAATAAATTGAAGATGAATAAAGAGATATGTTTACAATACTTATGTATGTTTTTCAGAATCTGGCTTCCTAAATAGTAAAAAAATATTAGCTACACAAAAATATGAAAAAACGGTGGAAAAAAAAGGAAAAATCACTTGAAATGCTTGGAGGAAATGTGCCACTTCAAATGTACTATATTAAATGGCCTTCGAATAATTGAGAATTGCAACTAGAAGAAATACAGTTTGAAAACATAGAAGGTATGTATAGATAAATAGCCAGTAGTCATAAGCTCTAATAACACACAAATTTGGTCCTATTAATAAGAAGTAATAAAACAATTACATAATTAAGAATATCTAATATTTTAGGTTATTTTCCATGAAATGAAGGAAAAGATGATTGCTTCCAAACTGGTCAAGCCTTTACAAGAAGAAATTATGAAAATATTGAATATACAGAGAGTTGCACGAGAAGTAATTTACTACACACTATGTGACTTCTTTTACCTAAATATAAAGTGTACAATCCTTCGATTCATTTTTCAAAGATACAATCAGTATTTTGTCTCTAACTTGATACCTACCTATCCTATGGCCTGTTATACTTATCCAGCTCAGGTACTATGAGTAATAAGTGAACTGTTGAAGTTAAAATAAGATAATTAGAATGCTTCATATTTACTGCTCAATTTACCAATAGACTTTATAGGATTACTAGTAAATTTTGGCTACTCTTGCAAAAACTTTTAACTGAAGGATATCAGAAAATACATCTATATCTTGATACCAGATGCTCAACTATGCATTCACTATCGAACCTGACATCAAATATACAAACCTCTAGTCTATGATGAAAACATAGAGCTGCTATTTTTCTAGGCATTACTGAAGTGTTTGATGGTGTTTGGAACTGTGGTATGTTCTGCAAACTATATGAAATGATGTGTTCTAAATACTTGCTTTTAATCTTGAAAACTACCTTAGTGATAAAACACCACAAGTAAAAGTGAATTACAGTTTTATTCCAATCATTTAAGGACTTCTCCAGTGTTCCACACTGTCCTATTGGCTCTACAATCTATCTATCTTGTTACAACTATGATTTAGCAACAGAACATTTAAATTTGCATACATATTGCAGTATATACATGACATCGCTTTGATCAGTCATAATAATCTCAAAATAACAGTAAATAAGCTACAAAAACTTATAACAGAATACTGAAATGGTTAAACATGTGTAGGATGAAGCCCAAAGTCTTAAAACTCAATGCATAATCTTCAATCTGTTCAATACAATATAATACAATACAATATATTTTCAATCAATAGGTACAACTTACTAATGACATTAGTTCATGTACAGATTTTCAATATAAAATATATTTAAATAATTCAGTATCATACATGAAAATAATTTTTTAAGTACTTTAAAAATACAAAAATGGCAATCTACAAAAGTTTATTTCCTAATGAAGCAAACACAGTGGAAAGTCACAATTAGTAACATATATAAGTAGGTACACAAAATATATAACTGTGGACGTTCTGTAACAGAACATTCTCTACACTATTTTGAATCCTCTGTGTTTCATCTATGAATGTTATACTACAAGTGTGCCACACTGGAATTAGGTAGCTGAAGATTGGTAAGAAATAAGTGTCACCAATTAGTTTCAATGTTTTATGGTTTTAGTAATCCCTACATTGGTAAAGTGCACCAATAATTGGCAAACATAAATTTTATTCTATTTGATGTATATGTTAGGATCAAACACCGATTTCAGCCAATGGTCGAAAAATACGCCCAAAACGCGTTCTGGCTCTCAGCATATTGCCAAAATCCGAAATTACGCTTTCCGGCCGCTTAATGTAGACCAGAAAGCATTCGGGACCTTTTGCGATTGCCAGAACGCGTCTAACACACAATTAAACCGTCCAAAAACCGATTTTGTGCATGTCTCAGCTTGCAAACGACACCACTTCTCGCAGTTTCGTTTCAGAGTGCCAGTACTCGTCTAGTATTTGATTCGAGTGCGTGCATAAAAGTCGCTAAAGTGCAAATATATGCTAGTGCCATGGAAGACCTTAAGATTCGTTTCAATGATGAACTGCAAAAAGTTATATGTGATAGTAATGATCGTAGCAATATTTTCACAAGAGAAAGATACGATCAAATACTTACAGAGGTAAAGGTAGCAAAAGCTTGTAAAAATAAGGGTGACGCAATTTCTTCGAAACAAAGACGACGATTGAAAAGGTACGACATTTTAAAAATTGGTGAAACCGAAAAGCTGATAGAGAGGAGAGTGGACGAAACTGCTGAGCTGCGTTATTTCTGCACGACCGACGAGTTATTTGACATTATTCATTCCGCTCATGTAGGGGGAGGACACAAGAGATTACGAGGTTTGTTATTTTACAAGTTTTTTTTTATTTATTTATATTCTTTAATTTATTTTAGTTATGGATTCTGAACTGAAGAGAAAATATTGTAACATAACACGACAAATAATTGAGGTTTATTTGGTACCTACTTTGCAAGCAGTGTCAATTAAAAAAGAAAGTTCAGCGAAAAGGTTTAGTGGTAAGGCCAATTCTAACAAATGAAATGAATTCGCGTTGTCAAGTAGATCTTATTGACATGCAAAGTGAACCTGACCAAGATTTTCGTTTTATTCTCAATTATCAGGATCACTTAACAAAATTCACCGTGTTACGGGCATTAAAAACAAAGACGGCTGAAGAAGTTGCCTATCATTTGGTTGATATTTTCTGTTTGTTCGGCGCACCTATGATTCTACAAAGCGACAATGGCAGAGAATTTGCAAACCGAATAATAAAAAATCTTGCTGAAATGTGGCCTGGATTGAAGTTGGTACATGGAAAACCTCGCCATTCGCAAAGTCAAGGGTCCGTAGAGAGATCAAACCAAGACGTAAGGGACATGCTGGTTACATGGTTGGCTGACCAAAACATAACGAAATGGTCTGAAGGGCTGCGTTTTGTGCAAAGCAATAAAAATCGTTCTCTGCATACAGGAATAACTAAAAGTCCTTATGAAGCCATGTTCGGCATGCCTCAAAGGATCGGTCTCAAGGATTCTTCAATTCCTAAGGAACTTCTGTCCAATATTGAAACAGAAGAAGAACTACAAAAGTTGTGCGTTCAGAATAATTCCGACGAACGTGAAGATGAACATTTACGTCTAGTAAAGGAAAATAGTTTGACAAGCAGAAGGAACACCGAAGGTGAAAAACAACAAGAGAAAAATGTGTGTACAATATGCGAAAAAGAAACTTCAGATTTAAATACTCATAAATATTCAGTTTGTTGCTTACCTATTCATATCATCTGTGGTAAAGCTAACATAGGAAATGGAGAGGGTGAGCAGATCGTTACATGTAACCGATGTCAACGAAGAGAGAAAATAAGTAATGTCAGGGACGAGGCTAAAAGTGGACTGGAAAAGCAAGCCGAGAAAATGATTTCCCTTTCAAATTCAAAGTTACCACCCCTTGAAGTAGGAAGAACTGTTATTGTACGAGTACCTGATGTTGACAGAGGTAGACTTGCTCCGAGAAATGTGTTAGCTGTTGTACTTGGTATTAACGACTCTGGACTTCATCAGCTTTGTAGGTAATAAATTCAGGTCATCAATTTAAAATCATTTTTAATCCATTTTCAGGCACGAAAGATGGAGCTTTGGAATCCTTGTATTGCCGTAATGAGTTTACATTAGCCGATTCCGACTTTATTGATATTTCATCGGTTCCTTCAACGTCTGTATCTCTCCGAACTGCTTCTGGTTTAGCATCAGGATCGAAACAAGGTTTTGTGCAGTGTAATTGCAAACGCTATTGCGTTAACAAAAACTGCACGTGTAGAGCCAAGAAAGTACTATGTAGCAGCAAGTGTCATAACAATAGTTCGTGTAAAAACAAGTAGATGTTTTAAGTATGCCATTAAGTCACCAGAATTATACGTAGTTATTAATAAAACTTGGTTTTTATACTCAAATAAACTATTTATTAATACAACTGAAACTTTGGAAAAACATTCCATTACAAAAACTTGGAGATTGTCCTTTTTTATCGACTTGTCTCTAGGAGACGAACCTCTCGAAACTATATCTGTCATTTCTCAATAACTAATCTAGGTACCTAACACTACCGCCCTAACATAAAGAGCATTCGACGGTAGATGGAGTAACTGTACATAAATGTACCATTTTAACACCCCTCCTCACATTTATGCTATATAACATTAAATACTTACATTACATTTAAACTTTTCCTAAAATAAACAAATTTATCCTTACATAGTGACTTTGTAAATATGTCTGCAATATTTTCATCAGAACCCACCTTAACAATATCTATAATACCCTGCATATAATATTCATTTACAAAATGATAATGTACCTCAATATATTTTGAGTTTTTAGTAAAATTCCCATACTTTGCAATATTTAATGTACCTAGATTATCTTCGTATATAACAATTGGATAATAATTTCCAATATCAAAAATTTTAACAATATCTTTTACAATTTGTAATTCACTTACAGCTTCTGATAAAGCAACATATTCTGCGTAAGTTGACGCCTTAGTTACACTTCCTTGCTTTTTAGATTTCCAAAATATCACGTTACCATAAAATCTAATTACATATCCCGTTGTTGATTTACGATCCAAATGATCACCTGCCCAATCCGAGTCAACAAAACAATCTAATATTTTTCTATTTTCATTTTTACAATAATTTAGTTTCAAATCTTTCGTTAAATACAGATATTTCAGAACTCTTAAAGCATATTTAAAATGAGTACTGTTATAACAATTTTGGAACCTACTTAAATAATTTACACTATAACTTATATCCGGTCTAGTTCCTGAACTTATATATAAAAGTGCTCCTATCAAATTTCTATATCTAATATCAGTACATACTTCATAGGCTGGCTCTAATTTTAAATTTACTTCTAATGGAGTATTATATAATGTAGAATTTTCAATATTGTACTTAGTAGCTAACGATTTAATGTATTGTTCTTGATCTAAAGTCATGGTATTTCTCTTACAATCATATTTAATGTTAATTCCAAGATAATTTCTTACTTCACCTAAATCTTTCATGTGAAATTGCTTTGATAACAGATTTTTAATTTCTTTAATTTTTATTGAATTTTTACAACAAATTAATAAATCATCGACAAATATAATTAAGTATACTATATCCTTTTTGTCTTTTAATACGTAAAGGCAATAATCAAATTCACTTCTTTCAAACCCTAATTCTAGCATAAAATCATGAAAACAGTTATACCATACTCTGGGACTCTCTCTCAAGCCATACAAAGCTTTTGACAATTTACATACTTTCTGTGAACCATCTTCATAGCCATTAGGTTGTGTTACATAAATTTCTGACATTATTTTACCATTCAAAAATGCAGTTTCCACATCCATTTGCTCTATAATTAAATTCATTTGACAACAAAACGATAATAATAATTTTAATGTTTGCATTTTTGCGACTGGGGAGTAGATATCATCAACAAATTCCTTTTGTTGGAAACCTCTAACTACCAATCTTGCTTTATATCTATTATCTGCTTTCCTTGTATATATCCACTTAACTTCAATCACATCTTTGTCTTTCGGTTTGTTCACCAATTCCCATGTCTTATTCTTATTCAAACTTTCGATCTCCTTATCCATCGCTGCTTTCCAAAATTTAGATTCTTTACAATTAATTGCTTCTTCAAGGTTTTGTGGATTATCAGCGCAACAAAAATTTACATAAATAAAATTACTTTGAACATAATCATTTAACCTTATTGGAGGTTTTCGAATTCTATCAGTTTTTCTAGGTACTAATATTTGATTATCATCATCATCCGAGGAATTTTCATCACTATTACCTTCCTTTGAATTATTTTCAATATTTTGATTATCTATGATTTCCTCTTCTAAATTAATATCTTGTAGACCAATGCACTTCGTACCTTCCTCTATAATGTCAACATGTCTAGCAACTATAACTCTGTTGTTTATTAATACTCTATATCCAACTTCATTGTATCCTAATAAAATTCCCAAGTCAGCTTTTCGATCCCATTTTGACTTCCTTAGTTGTTCTGGTGTACGGACAAAAACTCTACTTCCATACAATCTGAAATGTTCAACATTAGGTTTATTTCCAAAAAATATTTCATATGGAGTTTTCATTTCAATGGTGTTTGCTAAAGTTCTGTTTTTGATATATGCAGCTGCGCATACTACTTCAGGCCAAAATTTCCTATCTACCCTTGCCTCAGCTAATAAACATCGTGACATATCCATGATGGATCTATTATATCTTTCTGCAGTTCCATTAAGTTCATGTACATAGGGTGGACATGGATTTAATACTATTCCTTTTTCACTTAAGAATTTATGAATGTTAGAATTCAAATATTCCTTACCATTATCACACCTAATCTTCTTAATTTTCTTTCCTGTTAAATTTTCAACTTCATTCACGTATTCCATAAAACAATTATAAACTTGATCTTTTGATTTAATTGTGTACACCCTACCTATTTTGCTAAAATCATCAATAAAAGTGATAAAATATTTTTCTCCATTTAATCCAATAGTTGAATGAGGACCATTTAAGTCAGTGTGAATGATTTCTAAAATTTCTTTGGCTTTACTTCTATTATTTCTAAAACTTAAATTATGCATTTTATTCTCAATACAAATTTTGCATTTCATATAATCAGGCTCTAAATTTGCAGGTATTCCATCTAACATCTGATTTTCACATAAAGTTTTTAAGTAGTTAAAATTTATATGCCCTAATGTACGGTGCCACTTTTCTTTTACTGTCATACATTCTTTACTTTCATTCATTACATTTACACATATTTCATTTTTATTTATTATACTTGTCATTTTATACAATCGATCCTCCTTCCATGCAATTGCAATCAACTCTCTTTCTTTATTAAAAATTTTTGAATCATTACCTTCAGAAATTATTTTATGTTTATCTGTTATCCTAGCATAACTAATTAAATTCCTATCCATATCTTTTACATAATAAACATTTTGTATATTTATTGGAATTATTTTATTATTAACAGAAAATTTACTAATCACATTGCCAACTTTTGTGGCTTTTAAGATTTTGCCATCACCTACTTTAACATTTATGGGTTGATCTAACATTATACATTCAGAATAATACTCATCGTTATTTATTACATGGTCTGTACAACCACTATCTAACAACCAATCAATTTTTATCTTACCATTATTACCTGTTTCTTCATTACGATCTCTTTCTTCTACATTTTCAACCATATTTGAATTTATTTCTGTTAAAAAGCTGTTCATACTGGGTTCACTCTGATAACTTCTATTACCTCTTGTATTATTTTGTCCTCGATGTGCCATTTTACCTCGTGATCTATTATTGTAACTTCCATAACCACCACGTTGCTCGTTATATTGGCCTCTATTACTGCTGGATTGAATATATCCACCTCGTCTTGATCCGTATGTTCTATTTTGTCGACAATCTTTCTTGAAATGCCCTGGTTTCCCACATATATAGCATAAATACTCCATACCATTTGTTGAAGTTGTTCTCTCAGTGTAAAATGCATTTGATTTAGTGTTTCCATGCTCATTATCTTTTTTAATATCAATTAGCTGAATTTTATTTTTTATATACTCAACTGTCTGTTCTTCTTCCTTTAATACATCGACCAAATCTCCAATGTGACTTAATGAATCTGGTAAAGTTCTTAGCATGTAGTTCATTTTTTCTTTCTCGGTTATTTTAGCTCCTGCACTTTTTAATTCGTTTATAGTTTTTTCAAAAACATTAAAAAATGTTCCGGTATCAGTAAAATTATTTAATTTCAATTTTTCTAGTTTATTTCTACATACAATTTGAAGTGCTGTAGATTCTTTTGAATAGAGTTCATCAAATTTTTTAATAATTTCAAAAGCACTTGTTTTATCACTAACAAATTCCAATTGTCTGTTTGTAATTGCACCATATATATAATTTATCGCTTTTAGATCTTCTTCATCCCATTTGCCATCGTCCGACGAAATTTTTGCTCTCGTAATTACTGTATAACATTTTTTCATCTTTAAATACATTACTATTCTTTGTTTCCAATTTCCATAATCTTCACCATCAAATACCGGTATAGATATATCCGCCATTTTCGCCATTTTTTTTAATTGCTTTTCTTTGTTACAAATGTTTCAACCTTTTAAGTTAGTCCTTCTTATATTAATAATAATAACCACACTAACCATCAACCAGAATAACCAGCGAAACCACGCTCTGCTACCATATTAATAAAACTTGGTTTTTATACTCAAATAAACTATTTATTAATACAACTGAAACTTTGGAAAAACATTCCATTACAAAAACTTGGAGATTGTCCTTTTTTATCGACTTGTCTCTAGGAGACGAACCTCTCGAAACTATATCTGTCATTTCTCAATAACTAATCTAGGTACCTAACACTACCGCCCTAACATAAAGAGCATTCGACGGTAGATGGAGTAACTGTACATAAATGTACCATTTTAACAGTAGTAAATGTTTTTTATTTTGTGTTTGGACGTTTTCTGTCTCTTTAAGAATCAATGTTATTTTTAAAATTTGTATGCCATACTCTTATAGAAAATAAAATTATTTTTCCTTATTACAATGACCTTTCGACGTTTTGTTTGTGTGCTCGACGCGTTCTGGCAGCGTGACGAATAACAAAATTCTTTCAGAATAACTTGGGAAAGTCAATACACATTCTGGCAATTGCAAAGGCTCCAGAACGCGTTGTGGTATACACTAAACGACCGGAAAACGATATTTCTGGCATTGGCAATATACTAGTGGCCAGAACGCGTTTTGGGCGTATTTTTCGACCATTGGCCGATATCGGTGTTTGATCCTAACATATATATTTGCTTCAATATATGTTCTCACCTTATTTATATAAACATGCCAATAATATTTTCAAATTAGTATTACAGCTTATTCCTTATCAACCATCTATGGTTTTTCTTCAAATCTTTGTTCACCTTTTTTTTCCCAGTTCTCTTAAATTGTACTTGTATAGAACATAATAATGTCATCAGCAAAAGTAAAGTATTTTGTATCCAATTGTGCTTTTTCTAGACTTCTCACAAGTAAGGTATATAATATAATATTTCTGATTATGTACTTTTGGTAACTGAAAAAACTCTGGTTTACTTAAATTAAATTCAATTCACGTCTTCCTTTTAAATAATCTGCACTACCAACCACTATTCACTATTGCAATAAATTTCGAAAACATTATAAATTTTTAACAATTTATATTTTTAGTTTTTATTATTCACAAGTTATGTTTACTATTTGCCTACTGTCAAATTGGTAAAATATAAAAAGTAAGGTTATTGTCGTGACAGTTTTAAAATGGTATCTTAGGTACAATGCGCGACGCCGCGGTGAAAAAACAAACTGCTTAGATTGACGATTTTGAGGACACTTTTTGTCAATTTTCCCGTATGAGTTCGATCTCCTTGTATAGCCTCCATGAATATAACTATCAGCCGTTTCATTCAGCAAACAATTTCAGCCTTCTTTTTGCCAAATGAAGTTAACATCGAAAAGTTTCTAATATTTTTATCAGATACCGCTCCATATATGGTGAAAGTAGGACAAAATTTGAAAATATTTTATCCAAATTTGGTCCATGTTACGTGTCTTCTACATGGGAAAGAGAGGGAAATTCACAGCCTCATGGGATCGTCTGGTACACAGATGGCTCATGGCCAGGTTAAAGAAGATAGCAGGACTCCTAACGGGGCACTGCTGTCTGAGGAAACACCTCTGTAGCCTAGGTTTAGAGGAAAGTCCCCTATGTAGGGTTTGCTGCATGGGGGACGAAACGTCGGACCATGTTCTCCTCGTATGTCCACATTGGGCCGTGTTACGCAAGCGAATCTTCCGATACCCTGTTATGGCCCCTGGGGACATAAGCAGGCATCCACTGAAGAGGATTGAGTCGTTCATCGAAGGACTCGGCTTCATGGATGCATAAGTAGCAGGAATGGCACAATGGGCACGCCAGTGCCGGAACCTTGGCTTGAGCTTTTCTTGGCCGAGGTTCGCCTGACTAAATTAGTAGTAGTAGATTGCGTGAAGTTTTAGCTAGAATTTTAAAATAAGAATTTTTAAAAATATGAGTATATATTCTATCTAATTTTAAATAACCTTTGGTTTCACCCCAAAAATATAATCGTATAATACATTTTTAATATATATTATATAATTCGCCATTTAATCACGATTCGGTTATCCGTAATTTTTTAAATCTAGTCAAAAATCATGCTCAGGGACATTAAACATCCTCAAGCTAGAAATTTGAAACCAATCAGTTAAAAAAACGGAGATTTCAAGTTAAAACAAAACTAAATTATGTAAAAAGGTACGCAACGCATAAAACAAAATACAATTTTTGGCATTACCAATTTATTCATACACACAAACACACCTTAACATACATCATTGAAAACAATTCTTAACATATGTCATTGATTATAATTTTAAGGTTAAGTGTAAAATAACATTCAACTAATATAAGACAAACGTAAAACAGCAGAGTACGTCACCGATTATGAGGTAACGGTAAAGGATGGTTAAACAAAAACCCTTCAATATTGATCGACCAATTATAATAGCTTAATCAACAAATTGTATTTATTCTCTGTTATCCACTTGCAATTTAAAATTTTTATTAGATATTATGTAATTTTAGTATTTTTTACGCATTTCAACTGTTCATATTGTGTCAATATTTTTTTGGAGTTTCTCTACATTCTGACAACAATACAAAAATCACGTGCTCAACAAGTTTCTAACAAACATTTAACAAGCTTATGGTCAAAACTAAGTGTATTTTATAATTTTAACTTTATGAAACTGCTTTATTGTAATCATTAATAACAATAAAATTGATCTCTAGTATCATAATAAGTTTTTATTTCATCCAACTGTAGATGTTTGTGTGTATGTCAATCAAGGCATTGCATCTTGAGTTGGCGAATGACTTATCAAAGGACGCTTTCCTTGACGCATTGGAAATATTCATTTCTCGACACGGTAAACCATCCGACATATGCTCCGACAACGGTACTAATTTCGTTGGATGCAATAACAAATTGAAGCATTTGTACAATTTTCTAAAAACTAGTAACTTATCCATTCGTGATTTTTTAAGTCAGGATAACATTAATTGGCACTTTCTCCCTGCCAGCTCTCCCCATATGGGAGGACTCTGGGAAGCAGCCGTCAGGCCGTGAGATACCATTTAACCCGCCTAATAATTAATGAGCATCTAACATTTGATCAGATGTACTCGCTGTTGGTTCGGGTCGAGGCGTGCCTGAATTCAAGGCCTTTGACTCGTCTCTCCAACGATTCACTTTATTTTTCTCCACTTACCCCCACCCATTTCCTTATTGGTGACTCATTGGCTACACTTCCTGAACTCAATGTTGGAGAAGTACCAGCTAACCGCCTAAATCATTATCGGCGACTTCAACAAATCCAGCAACATCTTTGGTCAAGAGAATATTTATCGCAACTTCAAACCAGGAGCAAGTGGAAATCGCCTCAAGCCTATGCACTCAAGGATGGTGCCCTAGTAGTCCTGAAGGAAGATAACGTTCCGCCTATGAAATGGTGTCTTGGACGAATTGCTGAACTCTTTCCGGGCAAAGACAATGTTATCCGGTAGTGTCTGAAAGAACTCCTTTTGGAACCATATTTTAACGACGCAAAGGTTTGTCTGCTGCCTATTAATTGAAAGCTAGAGACTTTCAAGGTGGCCGGTATGTTTAAGTGTTCATTTTTTAAAACGAAGCGCGCTTGCGCGTTATCTCCATTACTCGAGGATGATCGACACACAAGAGCAGTTCCACGTTGCAAGTTCAAGTGTGAACATCAAACAATTGTACATTTTATATTTATACAGTCCACAAATAAAGTTTTTAGTGTTCGATGTCATATTATTCACCTAAATCAATCACAGCAACATTTCTAAACAACACGTGTTGTCCAGAAAACACTTTTTTATCTCAGGATGACGTAGCTTGGACTTGCCCTATGCGTTCAGATGGAACTCAGCCGCTGACTGCCAGCATACTCAACATGTTTTGTGCTTAGTTCCAACCGTTGAGCCCGGTTGAACGCGCCCATTGTCTAAAAAAGGAATAGTCCGTTAACCTAATGAGTATAACGGAGACCCTAAAAAGAAAGATGCATGTATACCTACTGAAAGGTAGTGGTTTGAGTTAAATTGCGGTGAAATTTGTGACCAGGTATTTTTAAATATTTGGATAACCGAGATACTACTTAATGATGATGACACTGTGATCAGCTTAAAATAATAAAATGTAGATCATTGAAATTAGAAATTGACGCGTATTAGATTTTTTTAAAAAGACCTTTCGTTTAGGAAATATCGAATTTATGACTTAGAAAGTCGCTACTTTATGTCACATGAAAACGAATAGTAAAACTTAACCAATCGGTCAAATTTGATCTAATTATAAATACAGTTTTTAGGGCAAGTCCACGTTACGTGATCTGACAGTCGCCCTGAGATAAACAAGCGTTTTCTGCATAACACGAAGTTCTTAATAGTTTTTTGATTTAGTGCTTTTTCCTACGTTATTTTTATTGCTCGGGTATTTTAAAAGCTATATACAGTGCCAGTCTAAAGTCTTCCCCCCCCCCTATCTATTCCATGAACCATAGAACTTGAATCAATAATTGATTGGGCGCCTGAAATAGGGTACAAATGCAATGTTTTTGATAGTATTTCGTGACGTCATCATTCAAAATGGCGGACGGCCGCCATTTTGTAAGATAATTTTAAATGGGATCATATGGCAAGTAATACCTCATTTGAATGCTCGTTCCAAGTCCTGTTCAACGACACAAGTCTATCTGTGGCTACGCGGCATCGGTGAGGGGCGAGGAAACATGGCCGATATCTGTCATAAACGGACCAATGGCGTACGGTACCTATTTTATAGAAGTATTAAAAATAATAATTATATATAGAAAATGATTTATGCTTTGCTTTAAATGAAAGGTATTTTTCAAAACACGGTATTTGTTAAAAATAAATAATGTTAAAAATCGTGCTTGAATTCAATTGAATACGAAATAATCAGATACCAAGTAAAACTGAAAGTACGAAGGTAAATACTGACAATATAAACGCCACTGGATAATCAATATCAGTCAATTGTCGAAGTGAGAGGGAAGCACACGCACGCGCTTGCCAATAGCAAGTCAGGTGGTTACTTAGCAACGGAGGTTCGATAAATATTCACCTATTGAGTCAGTCCAGAGGGCGTGATAATTATGATTTTCGCACCACGTTGCCGGCTAGAAGGAAACCCATAACATATTTGTAAAAGTGTTCATCTTTTAATATTCAGAAATTGATAAAATAATGTTAATAGACAAAATCCAATAAAACAAGCACATTCAAGAACTAACGTATAATCATTATTGACATATTGTTAATACGTGGCAATATCCAATGTTTTCGACCGCATTCCTTTCACAGCTTCAGTTATGTTTGCCAAACTATACTATTCTCAAAATTGAAGTTTTTTGTAAGAATGTATTACCGTGTTTCTTAATTTAAAAGTAGAATTCTTAAGTATTCAGTGTTATTTTACTTTTGTTTGTTACTACAACTTTTTCAAAATGAGACGTAGTCTAGAGAACAAAGTAGAAGCGATATTAATTCTTGGTGGAACTAGAAGTAATCTGCACGCAGCCGAACGAATGTTTAATGACAGGCATCCAGATCGGCCAATATCCAGGAAATACCTAAGGGAGCTATTTGAAAAATTTCAGAGGACGGAGAACGTTAATGACGATAAGCGAAGTGGACGGCCAAGCATCACAGAAGATAAACAAAATGAAATAGTTGCGGAAATGGTAGTGAACCCATCACAATCCACCTCAAAAGTTGCAGATACTTGTGAGGTGTGTCCAAAAACTGTACAAAGAATATTAAACAAACATAAATTTCACCCTTACAAAATGAAAATGCTCCACCAGCGGACAGAAGATGATCCAGATCGCAGACTTGAATTTTGCGAGAAGATAGATGAGAAAATATGTCAAGAACCCGATTATCTCAAAACAGTGTGTTTTAGTGACGAGTCTACCTTCTTTCATAATGGTAATGTGAACACTAAGAACGTGCGATACTGGAGTGACACAAATCCTCACATTTTCCATGAAGGACACACCCAGTTCCCTCAAAAAGTAAATGTGTGGACAGGGATTCTAGGAAACTCCATTGTTGGACCTGTATTTCTGAACACGAATTTGACCGGAGAAATATATCTAAAAATGCTAGAGAATGCTATTGAACCCCTAATCCTTGAAATACTTGAGCATCATCCTAATGAATTCCGTGATTTGGAGAAAACTTTTCAACAGGATGGTGCTCCTCTCCACTATTATGAACCAGTAAGGCGATATTTAAACGAGCAGTACCCTGGTAGGTAGATAGCACGACGGGGTTCAATAGAGTGGCCTGCTCGTTCTCCTGATCTGACACCACTCGATTTCTTTTTGTGGGGTTATCTGAAAACAAAAGTTCATAGTACGCCAGTCGGCACCGTTGAAGATCTAAAACAAAGATTCGTGAAGAAAGCAGATCGATTTCTTCAGAGACCCTTGAACGCTTTCGTCGCGTTCGGAAGAGTTTTTGTCTAGAATCTTTTATTGCCAAGAAGTCAACGGTGGACATATTGAGCATCTTATTTAAACTTGTTTGTTTTAATTATTAATTTTTTTTATTATTATTCATTTCTGTATCTCAACGACAGGTTATGTTAACTTTTACGTTACTATGGTTTTCCAGTCTGTACTTCAATTGATGCCTAAAGCCAGTATTGTAATGCCTGTTTTTCATAAAGAACTTATTTAAAGTAATACCATGTAACAATTTTCACATTTTGTCGTTTTTGCGTTGAAATTCATAAATAAGTAGAAATAGTTTGATTGTGATGGTGTCGTTGAACAGGACTTGGACCGAGCATTCAAATGAGGTATTACTTGCCATATGATCCCATTTAAAATTATCTTACAAAATGGCGGCCGTCCGCCATTTTGAACGATGACGTCACGAAATACTATCAAAAACGTTGCATTTGTATCTCATTTCAGGCACCTAAACAACTATTGATCTAAGTTCTATGGTTCATGAAATAGATAGGGAAGGGGAGACTTTAGACGGGCACTGTATGACTGTTTATAATAAAAATGATAATTAAATCAATACAAAACAACCCAATTACGAATCTAAAATCTTTCCAAATAATTGTTTATGCTCATGGCGACTGTCATTAGTGTAAACTTGTCAGTTGGTGGACATGCCCTTTTTTTCGGTCCGAGATGGGAAACTCATGTTCGAATGTGTCCAGGACCTAAACAGTGTTGTACTCATCCCCAAGGGGATGCCCACCAACCAAATCCACCTCAAACCCGCCGTTACCCCCGCCTTGGAACCATTACCCTAGCATACTTCGAGACATGCGGCAGTATAACTGTGCAATGATATAGGAAACCAAGGAAAACTATATCATTGCACAGTTATACTGATCTTAAATGGGAAAAAGATATCCAGGATATCCCCATAGGGCTAATAATACCTAAGCTTTAATATTTGTAAAATCATATCTTCTTCTTTTTTCTATTCATATATATATTAAGTCAATCACAAGATAGGTCACTTACTATTTGGTCTAGCCAAAATATTAAACATCAAGTAGGTATCACATAAAATGTAACTTCTGTCATTCTGACGATGATATATCAATATCGAAATAATTATCAATATCCTTTAATAATTTTCATAAATTTTTCAATTAAATAGTGGAATTAATTAGAAGCAGTTAGTTTCATTTATAACATTAATATGTAGATTTGTTGGATTTCGTCATGAGAGATATTTTGAACTCCGGTTTCCATTCCAGTAGAATTACGCTGTTTGCGAACGTAATTTGGCTGCTCGCACATTTGTGACGTAGAGCTCATGAGAAAATCCAACTACTATACAACAAACTATTTCCGTTTTCTACCGCTAGGTAGAGTAAACCGCTTATATTGAATCGTATTTTTGCATTAATCCAGCCTGATCATACCTAACAGAGCGAAATTTTTCAGTGTCGCACACTGAATTCTACTTATTTTTTAGTCGCGAAGAAAAGCATGAGATAGCGAATCCCTTTCGGCATAATAGTAAAGATCTTAGAGCCATCGGCCTTTATACAGACAGTGGAAACATCAAATTAGATATAATGAATACTCCAAAAAAGAAAATCCAACGTTGTCAGAGGGAAACAATTCAGAATAAAACGACAAAGAGATTTCCGGATTCAATTAAATCCAAGAAATGATTTTGTTGATAGAGGATCTTCCATATCTAGTGATGTTTTAGGTTATTCTTCGAATATGAAATCGCAAATTAATAATGTTAACAGTCAATACATAGTTTCTTAGTAACTCCAAAATTTCATTACATGAAAGTTATTATCATGTTCTGCTACTTTGATTATAATATATAAAGTGAACGGCGGCAAACGAATTTACTATGCTGGCTATTCTATAAGAATTGTTTGAAGTAAAAATTTCTTTAGCCGTGTTGAGCAATTTTTTGTAGGGTAAAACTTAAAGATTGGTGACCGCTCAACTGATACTTGTCACCGTCATGCATCTCCGAATGGGATCACTTGTACTTCAACTTCACTATTATAGTTGTTTCTAGACTAAAATTCTTATCGAGCGCGAATGTTAGTAAGGAATATATAACGCAAATATGGAAAGTTTAATTTGTGTATATTGTGCATTGTTTAAATTGTGATTTATTGAAGTGAAAATTTCTTTAGCCGCGTTGTGTGTCTTTTGGTGAGACAAAACGTATATACCGTATATACGCATAAGTATACAATTCAATTTTCAAAGGTGGTAAAACCATATACAGATTGACATTTTTTATGTGAATAAAACGAACTAATCTTTAAAGACCGTTAACCGGTCCGGATATCTTTTGAGTTCCATTTTACCAAAACATTAAACAAATCGAACTAACCATTCAAAAGTTATGACCAAAAGAAATTTCAGTCAACATTCACAATTCGCCCTGTAGGTATATTAGTAAACAATGGGTGCTCGAAGATGGTAGCAGGAACTTTCTAATGGTCATTTGTTATCCCCCATAGGAGCCTTTATATGAGGTAGGAGTTTATACACTTCCTGTATAACAACTGTGGCGGCTTTAAAATTGCACACCTCAATTTCTTTATTTGACACAATGATTGTAATATATACATGACGCATGATATTTACTCTTATAATAATATTTAACAAATAGTAATCATTTATTACTCCATTCCGAAAAACTTCTTCTTGTTACCAAAGACATGTCATCGGGAGTCAAATTATCACGCTTTTTATTGATAACTCTTTTTAAAATGTCTGCCACTCCAGTATTTAAAATAGCGTTAATAGAACTTGTACTTGATGATTGGACACTGGATCTTAGCAATTCTTTTTGTTTGAGATGTTCTTGAGTCGTTACTATCTATGTACGACGCCGATCTTTCTCTTGCTACTTTTTGCAAATCTTCACTTGTAAAAATTGAAGCGTTATCTTCTTTTAACGATGAATTCTAAAAAAGTGAACAAGTGATGAACATTTCCATCTATAAATACAATGGGGTGTTAAACCGATATTCGGCTTCTCGTATTTTATTAAAGTTACGAGGGTTGTCTTTTAAGTGGTGCATATAACAACATAGTTGACGCCTGTCAACAAATATCAAAATTAACCGTCATGTTTAGTTAACTCAACGCCAAGTTTTAGACCGCTTCGTTTAAAGCTGTACCTAAACTGGATTTTTTAAAGTTGATGAATCAGTCGAAAAATGTAATTATGCCGAGAAGTTTTTACAATTTTCGAAGACAGTTGTCTCAACAAGAATACCTTGCCGATTTGGTTTCTGTTTTTGGCAATGAAGCTCCACATCAGTCGACAATTTCTCGTTGGTATGGAGAAATTAAACGTGAACGAATTCATCTTAGAGACGAACCAAGAATAGGTCCACTAACAACGGCAGTCACCCAGGAAAACGTCGATGCTGTACGTAAGCTGATCCAACATGTCACATATCGTGAAGTTGGAGCATTATCGGGAATTTCAAAGACCAGGAAACGCAGGAAATTCAAAAAATATACATACTCCGGTCAATTTAGACATTTGAAATAACAAAAACTCCCGGAAAGCTGAAATTCCGAGGAGAGCTTGGGTTACCATGAGAAAGGAAGTTTCAAAAGTCTATTCCACGAATTATTATAATGTCATTTTCAGGGACAATATTTTTTTAAATGCATAATGAAAATTGATATTGATAATGGATATTGACTTTAATTGTAGTTTTGATTTTTTTTAATTTTAAATCTGATTCATATTCTTCAACGTCTACTTCAACATTCATGTCTTGTTCGATTTCTTCTTCTTCCCCTTCCTCTTGCAGGATGTTCATCAATTCTTCAAATGAAGATGAATCAGTTGCCTCTTCATCAAAATCACATGAATCTTCCTCTGTCGTATTTAAACATTTGAGCAAGACTGATCTCGGCAATTGGTACATGCTGGAGAACACAATAATCCTACTTTTTTGCAGCCACATTTGTCACTGCAACCTTTTTTGCAATTGCAAAAAATAGAATTAAGGAGTTTTTCTGGAGCGGGTGGCAGTAAACTTTGAATCGGTTCCAAAGCATTATCTACGAATTTCCATCCCCAGTCTCCTGGGTTAAGTCGAGTGCCTAGTCATGTCTGAACTTGATAGAATTTTCGTTACAAGTGTTGAATAGCAGATGCCGATGTTGGGGGGAAGACATGATAATTGTACTTGCTTCTTGTGTCGAGTATTTTTGACAAAGTTAAAATATCGGTATTTATCTAGATAATCAATTTTTTTTGGAGCTCCATAGACAGCGAGGAGAAAGCGAATTCCTGCAGTGTTTATTTTTTGGGGAGTTTCTTCTTTCTTTAAATACTTTTACGCAGTCAATAAAATCTTTTTACTACTGAAGTTTTGCCCCTTCTATACATTGCTATCGCAGCCGATTATTGCATCTAAAAATAAAATATGCTTTTGGCATTTTGGATAAACAGATAAACTTTTGTGAAGAATATATTTCTGTTCGCCGTTGAGCTTTTCCAGGTTTCAGAAAGTAAGTAATTTGATCAATAGGAGTCTTTGTAGTGAGAGAAGTATTAACAAATCAACATCTTCACCAACTAAAATTGTTGTCCTTTTTGCATTATATTTTTCTATTGCTGCTTCAATCAAGAAGCCCGCTTTACAGTTTGCAATTCTTCTTGCAATTTATTTCAGCAACACTTTGACCTTGAAAAGTATTGCTTGCAACTATTGACAAACGTTTTACATTTCAATTGCAATTTTCAATGTGGATACTAACATAAATGATACCAACCAAAAAAATTAAAGTTTATTTGTGAGGTAGTGTGTCATATGCTTTTGATAAGCTATTAACTTTGTATAAAATTATTGATACATACCTATTTATGTTGCGTTTGAAAGTATACAGTCAAAATTCACATGTCACACATCACCTCCCATCTCGTCTAGGAACTTTTGTTTTGTTGGTAACAAAAAATTACCAACTTTTCCTTCAGAATTGCATGCGAGCTGCAATACAAATTGAACCAGATCGATTTTGGACAAGAGCTTAAAATGGCAAGAGGCTTGCCAAATTATCCTCTACTGCGCATGCTTTCGATCAAGAATATTGCATGTTGCAAGAAGAATTGCGAACTGAAAAGCGGACTTTTTATTAGGACGGCTGCGTCATTTTGAGCATGTTTCACTGCAATATTTGCAATTGTCAATTTGTTACGTAACATGGAAATAAAGCGAGATTTATTATGAATATGAACGACACCACACGCGCTATGCAAGATGTTATTCAAGGCCATTCGGGTAGAGGGGATTCAGTTGGGGACTGACTGTGTATTTTCAGAATTGTATAGTTTATAGTCTAGTATACATGAAAGATGGACAAATAGGCATTTTCACTTGTGTAAGTACCTGACAATATACATGGTACATGGTATATATACGCATATCATGTTTAACGTGACTCTTACAATCGCGATATCTCAGAAATAGTGACTCTCAGAAAAAGAATCCTGAGGACCATTTTTGTAGATAATTTTAAGTTGTACAACTTTGGTTTGAGGTCGTTTTTCTATAAAACTTGCCGTTTTCGAAAAAAATATAAAAAACCTCAAATTTTGACCCCGAATAACTTTTGTAGCGCACTTGGGATTAATGGGTGACTTTTGAAACTTCCTTCCTAATGGCGAACCCAAAATTTCTGCTTTCCGGGAGTTTTTGTTATTTGACCACTATTATTATGTCTAGATTGACCGGATTAACAGTATTGTCAGTGGTGATAAATCCTGGATTCGCTCTTGTGGATCCGAAATTAAACGTCAGTCGGCTTTTTGGGTGGTCCAAGATGAACCAAAACCGACGAAAGTTATCCAAAAAAATGGTGGCAACATTTGTCTCAAAAGCGGGTCATGAAGCAACAATTCCTCTGCAAGATCAAAGAACTGTTACTGCTGATTAGTACCTATCGATTTGTTTGCCGAAAGTAATGGCTGTTTTTCCAAAAAAACAACCCCCAACGACGAATGAACCTTCACAAAGACAATGCAAGTTCCCACACAGCTCGAAAAACAATGCAGTTTTTTAAGCAAGAAAATATCGACCCATACACTCCATACACTCCCGACCTAAGTCCTAACGACTTTTTTACTTTTCCAAAAATTAAGAATGAACTGCGTGGTCAAAGGTTCTAGTCCCCAAAATATGTAGTCAACGCCATCAAAAACTCTATTTTGAATGTATCAACAAGCGAGTGGAATAACTGCTTCCAGAATTGGTTCCTGTTATGTTTAATATATTCTATTGTTTGTTCTGGTATTCCATCTTTCACTTTATTTAAAATGCACAATGGGCTATTTACAATATACATTTATTAGCAGTTTTTTTATACATCATATATGATCATTACAATTATATACAGATACAGAAGGTTCAAGCTTAACTGACTTTATTCTTATATCCTGTCTACTTCTTCTTTTAGAAAAGACATCACCATAAAACTATAATATGTCAACAGTGTTGCCATATTCAACACCCTCTCTTAATGGCTTTCTAATCTAAATAAACAACACAACAATATATTACAATAACGATAATAATGTAAGCAACATAATAGTGATTCTTGTAGTACATACAACTTAACTTAACTTAACCTAACCTAACTATAATAAAACAAGACATTTCATTTATCATATTCTAAACCAATATTAATGCAGTTGGAATAAAATTGTGCCCTGTAAAGACCTTTTGTTAGAAAATCTGCAAGTTGGTACTTTGTATTTATATATTCAAGAATTAAGATGTTATTATTCAAATGTTCATAAACGAAATTGTATTTTAAATCAATGTGTTTGACTCGTTTGTTATTTTCAGGAGTTTTTATTAATGAAATACATCCTTGATTGTCCTCAAATACCTTAAAATGCTCAACTTCTATTTCCATATCCGTCAATAGCTTCCTAAACCATAAGCATTCCTGCACATCACTACACAATGCTACAAGTTCGGCTTCGGAGCTTGATAAAGCAATGCAGCCCTGTTTACGTGTTATCCAAGCAATACTATTCCCAAAAACTTTTACTAAATATCCAGTCGTTGACTTCCTGTCGCTAACATCTGTTCCCCAGTCAGAGTCTACATAACAAACTAATGGTAGATCAGTTTCACCTCTATTATATTTTAAATATACATTCACAGATCCTTTTAAGTACCTTAATATCCTCTTCAAATGTATCCATACTTCATCTGAATTTTTATCCTGGAATCTTGAAAAGTAATTTATGGCATAGCTTAAGTCTGGTCTCGATCCTAACATCAGAAACATCAAACATCCTATCAACTGCCTAATTGGTTTCTTTTCTTCTTTATTTATGTTGTTTAAATTTAGTTTCAATTTTGGGTCAATCGGTGTTGCACACGCATTGCAGTTTTCAAAATTGAATCTCTTAAGTATTCCCATCGCATATATGCTTTGACTTATCTTCAAAACTCCTTCCTCTTTATTATAATCAATTTCAAGACCTAAAAAATTCTTCAAATTCCCTTTATCTTTAATGTCAAATTCTTCCATCAATTTTGTTTTACACTCGATAATTATTTCCATATCCTTTCCTGCTATAATAAAATCATCCACATAAATTAAAATGTATATAATATCCTCTCCTGACCTTCTTTTGTATAAGCAATAATCCGTTTCACATCTTTTAAAACCCAAAACTTTTGTTAAAAAATCGTTAATTGTATTGTTCCAACACTTCGCCGCTTGCTTCAAACCATATAATGATTTTTCCAACTTAAAAACTTTATCCTTCTTACATGTAACCCTCTCTGGCGGAAAAATGTAAATATCCTCTTTTAACTTACCGTTAAGAAATGCAGTTCGTACATCCAACTGAATAAAGTTATACATTCTTTGATTACCTACTGACAGAAGTGTTCGTATCGTACTTAGTTTCGCTACTGGTGAATATAATTCTTCATAGTTAAAACTATCCTTTTGTGCAAACCCCCTTACAACAAGTCTAGCCTTATATCTTTCTTCAACATTTTCCTCATGCGGCTTTTTCGAAAATACCCATTTTGTACTTAATATTTCAGCTTCAGCTGGCTTCGTCACTTCTTTCCATGTTTTGTTATTTTCTATTGACTGTATTTCTCTTGACATTGCTTTCAATCATAAGTCCTTGTCTTCTCTGCCTTCAATTTCTTCTATACATTCGGGTGTATTTTCAACATATGATAAACAATCAAAAGCCATATACATTTCATAGTCATTTAATCTCTCTGGTAATTTTCTCGTTCTTCCTTTCTCTTCTCCTATAACGGATATTTCTTCATTTTCTTTCATTTCTTCAACATTATTTTCTGTCTCAATTTCTCCTTCTTCATTGGTTTCCTCAATATGTTCTGATTCAATTGATATGTTTTTGCTTTTATATAAATATTCCTTTTCATTAAATATGACATCTCTTGATACTATAATCTTGTGACTTTCAATATCCCATAGTCTATATCCAGTTTGTGAATATCCCATCATTATACACTTCCTCGATTTCTGATCAAACTTGCTTCTCAATTGTTTTGGTACATGTGAGTATGCAGTTGTTCCAAATACTCTCAGATTGCTCACATTTGGCTTTTTGTCATTCCATACTTCAGCAGGTGTTTTCATATCTAAATTGCTACTTGGACTCCTATTTAAAATATATGCAGCTACCCTAACAGCCTCATTCCAGAAATACTTAGGTACATTAGATTCTTCTATCATACCTCTTCCTTTATCAACTACTGACCGGTTATATCTTTCTGCTTTTCCATTTAATTCTGGAGTATAGGGTGTAGTGTAGTCTATTGTTGTCCCATTTTCTCTACAGAATTGTTTCATCTCATTGCTTATATACTCCCTGCCATTGTCACACCTTAATTTACTCACTTTAGTACCAAATTTTGTCTGTACCATATTAATATATTCTTTAAAGTAGCTAAACACTTCACTTTTATCTTTAATAACATATAAAATTATAAAATTTGAAAAATCATCTATAAATGACAAAAAATATTTACCACCGTCATGGCTAATTGGTGTAATTGGCCCGGCTAGATCTGAATGTACAATTTCTAATAATCTTTTAGCCTTAGTGCGTGTACCAAATTTCTGTCTAGTCATCTTACCATTTATGCAGGCCTCACAGAAATCAATTTTACTCAAACTAACATTTTCAATACCCTGTAACATGTTATTCTTTATTACTTTTTCTAAATTAGACTGACACATGTGACCCAACCTTTTGTGCCATAACATTAAATTTTCTCGGTTTGTTTCAACATTTAAACATTCAGTTTCCTTAACATAAAATATAATTTCATACAAACTGTTTCGCTTACCTAGACCTACTAAATTTGCATTATCATATAAAAATACTTGACCATTTTCAAAAATTACTTTCAAATTTGCCATTTCCAATCTCTTAACTGATAAAAGGTTTTTACGCAAATTGGGTACATAAAAACAATTTTTTATAGTACACCGTAACTGGACAATATGTACCGTTGTTGATTATAGTCACATTTCAGTCTGAGATTAACTCTCGGACGATAACATATACCTTGTACTGATGAGGCGCAATACGCCGAAACCGGTCTACAAGTTGTGTTATCCCTTCTAGTTGCAAACCAGAATGGTTGGTTTAAATCTTGTAGATTTACCAACCCCGTTTGACTTAGAAGTGTAATTCAATATCTGTCGGGGCATGTAGCCCGGGAAGTAGTTGTTTCTTCTTCGTTGAACGGTCACTGTTTTTGAAAAATATTTTTCAAAACTAGTTGTGAAGCGTAGAATAATATATTTTTATTCTTCGACATCTATTGTTAAAACGCTTTACTAAATACGACAATTTTACAGGAAACTGTATTAATTCATACATTGTATGTCTTTACCATAAACTTTACTAGTTACTCTAATATTGCCTACTGCTATTGCTGATATTAAATTATTATTTTTTGCGATTGCTATATTAATAGGATTGTCTAAATAAACTAAATCGGTAAAATATTTGTCACTGTTAACCAAATGGTCAGTACAACCAGAATCTATGTAGAAAACAATTTCATTATTTTTTGTTAGAAGATTACAATCATCATTTTCAGATAAAAAACAAATATCCTGACCTTCTATTTCCTCTTGGTTTTCAGTGTAGTTTCCACTTCTGTCTGAATTTACTCCTTGACTATTATTACCTCTGTACCCTCTTCTATAGCTTCTGTACCCTCGGTTACCTCTATGATTTCCAGAATGACTGTTCCACCTGCTATGTCCTCTTCTAAATCCACCTCTAGTATGACTTCCTCTTTCATTACGTTCATTATTTATTCTCTGAACACAATCATATTTATAGTGGCCTTTTTCTCCACATTTGTAGCAAACAATAAGTGGGTTGGAGTGAAATGCAGCCGCAGTTCTATCTTGAGTGTCACTTCTAGATTTCAGATTACTTGTAGTGGTAGCTTTTCTTCTCTCAACTTCGGCTCTCAATTTTGACTTTGCAACTTCCAATGTAAGCTCGTCAGTTGGCATATTTTCTAAAATTGATATTACCGTGTTAAAGGAACTTGGCATTGCCAACAACAAGTTGCAAACGATATCTTGTTCTTTTATTTCAGCTCCTGTACTCTTCAGCTGTCTTAGGGTTTCATCAAACTCTAGTAAAAATGTTTCCAAATTATTAATGTCCGTCAGCTTCATTTGCATCAACTTCCTTCTTAGTATTAACTGGCCCGGTATACCTCTTTTCTCATATCTGTCCTCAAGACTCTTCCACATATCATATGCTGTTTGTTTGTCTCTTACTAACTCTATCTGGCTGTCTTCTAAACTTTGAACTATATATGATTTACATCGATTATCTTTTTTCTTCGCTTCAGTTAATTTCTTTTCATCGGGGTAATCCTCTATCTTAAACTTACTTTTAATAAAATCAAGTACCTCTTTCTCTTCTAGCAAGACATGCATTCGAAATTTCCAAGTATGAAAATTTTCATTGTTTAATAGATCCACGTTATAAATGTTTTTCCCGCTCACGTTACTTACAGTCGCCATTTTTTGTTACCGGCCTTCTAGTTATAAATACTATTTCGTTTAATTTTTGCTCTCACTGGGCCCATAACCTGTTATGTTTAATATATTCTATTGTTTGTTCTGGTATTCCATCTTTCACTTTATTTAAAATGCACAATGGGCTATTTACAATATACATTTATTAGCAGTTTTTTTATACATCATATATGATCATTACAATTATATACAGATACAGAAGGTTCAAGCTTAACTGACTTTATTCTTATATCCTGTCTACTTCTTCTTTTAGAAAAGACATTACCATAAAACTATAATATGTCAACAGTGTTGCCATATTCAACAGTTCCAAAGGATGCAAAAATGCATTTCTCTTCGTGGAGAATACTTTGGAAAACAATAGTGTTTAAAAGTTATCTACTATTTTTTTTCTAGCAAAATCTAAAACTTTGAAAATTCTAATGGAAATCAACTTTTTCATTAGAATTCAGGGTTACGATTTACTGGAATTTTCAGAACTATTTAGTTTATAGTTTAGTTTATAAAATAAACTGGACGGCAATTGGAGTGCGGGATTAAGATACCTGCAAGTGTCGGACGGGAAGTCATGTGTATTTTATAGTCATTAAGAAACCAGACGGGAATTCGTTTGCACCGCTTATTTCCTAATGACCTTTAAGCTAAGTTGGGAACTCTGGAACCGTTGGCGATACTTGACAGTGAACACTGTATCTTGACACTGAACACTGTATACACTACCACTACACCAACACTTTACACTATCTTATGCGCGTTTCGATGACCAAGTTATCTTCTTCAGAGACTGAAGGTAAGCTAACACTAGGGTGCTTCGTCATCCATATATACTAATCTTTTATCGCGCCAAACTAGTTAATCCGCGGGAACAAACCATTCTGGCGCGAAAAAATTTTTACAATTGTTTTTTTCCTAATAGACTATACAACGGACTATAAGGTATAGGTCCTTTGTCTTTATTCAAACTATTATTACATTTAACTATTTCTATGCTTTCAAATGCATCCAACATTCTATTGTTAGATACATTTTTCAACAATTTTACACTATCTAAACTTATTGAATGATTACAATCTAAAACATGTTCAGCAGCAACACTCGATTTCTCCGTACGCCCATATTTTAAATGAGCTACATGCTCTTTATAACGAACTTTACAGACCTCTTAGTCTTCCCAACAATCATTATCACAATCATTACAACTAATTTCATAAATACCACTCTTTTCCAATTCCATTATTTTATCCTTTGGGTTATCTAACAGATGTTTTAAAGTATTATTTGATTTATATACTAAATTTAATCCTGCTTTATTAAAAATGTTTTTTAAACCTTGTGTATAACAAGGGTTAAAAGGTAATGAAATAAATTTTTCTATTTTGCTATTTTCATGTTTATAGACTACAATGGGCTTATCAAGCAGGGAAATCAGGTGAAGCTGCCCTGCATAATTTGGTCTCAGGTCTCGAAAGGAGCCTGAATCATACGGAAGTAGCCCTTGCAGCAATTCTAGACATCGAAGGTGCCTTTGACAACACATCGATGTCATCACAGATTCCTTAAAAAAGAGGGATTAACAGCACCACATGCGAATGGATAGGATCCATGCTCGAGCATAGGAGAATATCAGCACGTATGCATGATAAAACATATACCGATAGGATATAGCCTGTAATGAGGAAAACATCAGAAGAGGATATACTGGACAAAAAATTAAAATATTCACTTACAGCCAGGCTCTGCTTAAGGCTATCAGTAATCCAACAACTAGGTCTAGACTGGTGAAAAACTGCAAAGAATCCCTCAACAGGCTGGTAAGAGACAACAAAGTGTCTCTAATATGGGTGCCGGCACATGAGGGGATTGCAGATAATGAAATGGCGGACCAGTTAGCTAAAGAAGGCTCTAAAGGAGACTTCATAGTTCAGAAACCGTTTTGTGGAATCACAAAAAATTGCATAAGAGGGGAAATCGGGAACTGTCTAGATAGGGAACACCAATTCAAATGGAGGGTGACACAAGGGCACCTTCATACATAGAGTTTACTGAACAAGGTAGACAAGGAACTCTCAACCAGGCTACTGAAACAGGGTAAGAGACATTTGAAAACAGTTATCGACCTGGTGACTAGACAATGCACCTTGAGGAAACATCTGTACAAAATGGGCAAAGTTAGTGAACCTATGTACAGAAAATGTGAACTTCATAATGAAACACCTGCTCACATACCCTGCTTCTGCAAGAACTTAGACGGAAGGACTTTGGACAGGAATTAATACAACCATCACAACTACTGAAAATCCCTCCAGTCAAACTAGTGGCCTTTATAGAAGACACAAAGCTTCTGGAATGGAAGTAGATAACATGGGAAATGGTACAAAGATTCAGTTAAAGTGCCTGGGCTGATGAGCACAACCCAAATATATGAATTTACAAAATTTAGCCAACACAGATTACATCCTCAAAAGTTTCATTTTACCGAATGTTTGTAGATAGTTTTGATGAATAGTCAACTTGTTATGCAACACTTTGCAAAAAGATAAAACAAACATGAGGATCCCATGCCGTGGCTTATTTATATGCACTATTATTAGAAAACTTACCAAAATAATAATGATTTAATATTGTTACGCCAAGGACACGATCCGTTTGAGCTCAGACGCACGCGTATTCCTCCGCCGAAAGTAATTAACTTCCGCAAACTTTAAACAATACAAGCCACTTGTATGTTTACAGATGGTCTCGCGTACCATAATAACCTGATTAATGTTAAATAACTAAATTATACAAGAAAAATATAACCCTAACGAAAAAAAAATATGATCTGTTGTTCGACTTGCATGTCTTCACTAGTTGGTGATAACCCTTGGCTTAATCCCGCAGACTCCAAAGTTCATAGATTAGGTCACTGGAACTTCAGCTGGAGCTGCAACCCCAACTGGAACCGCCAATTAAATCCAAATTAAACCATACCAATAGTCCAACGTAAACCAAAACGTAGACCAAAATGGAGTCAAAAAAACGTAGACCAAAAAAACCTGAAATATAGTCTAATGAGTGTTGCTTCTACAACTTAATTGGTATTAATTACCCTTTGAATTCAACACATTTTTCCCAGTGTGAATACTACTACTAACCCGCTATTAGCCCTTTACTAACTGACTAGGAGGATCTCTTTAAATAAACTAAAATAACTTCAAATTCACTATCTGTTTGACAGTGTTATTATATTATCCCCATATCAAGTATAAAATTAAAAAACCCTGGAGGTATGCATCCCCTTACTAAAATGTACCCCTATCATAATAGTATACACAAGTTATGTTCGAATCTAGAATGAGATGGTGTAACCTTCTTCACAAAACTATACTGAATCTTGCTAGTTACACTGAATACTAATAACATTAAGTCTCACCTGTTTGGCTAGGACAGGGCTCTCCTTTGTGTTTTTCAATTAGTTAGAAATTATTTCAATTAGTTAGAAATTATGGAACTATTCTAGTATTTAAAATTTAAGTATACAAAGCAATAGTATCAAGGAAAAAATATAAAGTGGTTAATTATTATTTGTTCTAAAATATTTTATCAAAATTAAATATTAATTATCTAATATAATTTTAAGGTTACAATAGCAATTACCTACATGTTGGCTTCTAGAATGTTGTCACTGCAATATGAAAGATTGATGTAAGGTTTGCAAACATCCTATAAATAAAAAAGTTCTGATAACCTGGATAACTTTTTAAAGGTAGGCAATTTTGTTATATATTTTGGTGAAATAAATCTTAAAAATTTTGTAGTTAAGCCGGGATGTGAAGCTTTAGTGTGTAGGTCATTTTCAGCAAGGAAAATAATCATTGATCATAGCAAAAGAATATTGTGCAGCAAGCACCTCCACAGCTCAGAAGAGAATAGCAAATCCATCGTATTCTCTGAATGAAGTTATATGTGAATTATTGACTAAATTGTAGTACTAAAATCAATACATATTATATCCACCACTATACACCAATATACATATCAGTATATTGGTGAATTATTTATCACTCCATCATCTTCTAATCAATCCAAATTTATATTTACTATTTTGTTTTAGCTCACCAACATCTACCGCAACTGAAAGTATTGCTAATAAAACGATTGATCAAATGAGACCTTTCAATTCAATTTAAGCTATTAAATTAATTCTTTGTAGTTTTTTTCAAACTTCGTGATATACACACCTACCCTTAGAAAATGCTGCTTGAATTACTTATTTTGAATATCATGTATATCAATATCAATTCTTATGAAATTGTTTTAATAAAAAGAAACATTGCAAATTTATAAACCAGTTAAACGGTAAAGATTGTAATACTATTTTTTTTTAAATAAGGAAGAACAATAATTGTCAAACAGAAATCTTTCAAAATTCTAAGGTTCCCAGACAAACAAATTCTAACCCGCAACTTCTAGAATGCATCTATCGGCTTGCTTGGCAGTACCCTGTATTAACTCAATAGGATTTTTAAAAAGACGGTACCTAATACTTTGTGACTGTTCTATCAAATCCACAATGTATTTTGTTGGGGGTTTGTTTCTGAAAAAAACATTTATTAAAAGGGCAGTATTCGAATAACACATTCATTTCTTTTCAAATATACCTATATTGTAAAAATAAAAGTAAAACATTTTTTGACTATTAGGTATAATTTGAAGTAAGAATTTTAAATGTATTAAACTAGTTGTGTTGTATTCTGAATATATAATTTGCTATATCACTGTTCAAATACAATTTGTATCTACTTACTACAATATGAATAAGCTCAGCTTCAACATTTGTTGATTGAATTCTATATTATGTGTCATTAACCTAATATTATCGAAAAGGATTGTCCTTAATTTATTGGAGTGTACGAAAATTACAGAATTTCAAGTTTCTAGTACTACTGTTAAATCATCAATGACACCAATTTTATTTTTATGGAATTTGCTGGTGGCCACATTGTGATATAACATAAAAATCTGAAAATACAAAGACTAACTTTTGTTATGAATACAATCAAACTGATATATATATATATATATATATATATATATATATATATATATATAATAGGTTTTATATATCTTAGGGATTCCGTAGATATATAAAACCTATTGAATTATCTACCGTCAAGAATTCCCTTTTGTTTTGTTATGTTATATATATATATATATATATATATATGTTTATATCTCAGTAGCACCCATCACGATTCATAGAAAACTGGCACCCTTCTGTATAAAGTTAAAACTAATAGTGGAAATAATAGCACCCGCAAACAAGATATACATGTGGCACCACAATGTATAACAGTGGTATTAAAAGATTACAAATTGGCGCCCTGCAAAGTTGCCATTTTACGGGAGCTACAGTGTTATTTTCGTTAAGAAATTTTGGATATATGGTAATGATGTCATGATTCCTAGTAGAGTAGCAAAATATTCGTCTGGGCATGCAAAAACCATAATCTAAACTTGAACGGTAAAGAGAGTGATCATAAGCCTTCAATTTGTTCATCAGAAAGGGTAAGTACATAAGTATATATATGTATATATATTTATTTTTATAAAATTTATTTTGATTATACGAAATTATATTTTATTTTAAAAGGTGTTTTTATAAAGTAATGCAATTCAGTAATTCATTTGAATTTGATTATAACAAATATTATTTCACTATTATAACACTTACAAAAAATTGAGAATTGACTTTTTCTTCAAGCGTATATTATATTATTGTCGGCAATGCAGACCGTAAATATTCTATTATTTGACTAGTACAATAATGAGAAATTATACCAACGCCTTATTTTAATATTTATATAATTTGACATTTGTCAGTTTTGAAAATTTGATTACAAAAATATCTCAAGAATTATAATGTATCTACATATTAAATTATCTTAACGCTTGAAGAGAAAATATTACGAGGAGAAGAAGGTTCCATTATGTGTTTCGCTCAGATTACACTGCCTCGGCAGTAAACTTCTGAGCTTAACTCATGATAAGCCCCTTCTATTTCTTGTAATATAATATACTATTAAAAGCTTTCTAGATCACATGATTTGAAATAATTTAGTTTTTTTCCAAGTATTTCGAGTGTATGTTTTTAAAAGGTACCGAACATGTCTGATAGTTTCTTTAGAAGAATATCTCTTTAAAATCAATTTTAAAACTTTATTAATGATGTAATATAAAAAAAATCGGAGCTTTCAAAACATTTTCTTGCCTTTGATTAGTTAAATTAGACTAGTGTCATTGTATTCAAAAGTAGAAATAATACATAAATGTGTTTACTTTGAATGCCCACTTTTGATATTAGGAATATTGAAATTGAACATACCCTCGAAGAATTTCGTAGATATTTCAAAATTGAGGTGGATATGGATTAATGTTTTTATTTTATTTGTTACAGACATGATTGTGCTAGTTAAATTTATTTTCTGCATGAGCATATGGATGAGAGTACACTGCCAACCAAACGTTGCAATGGGGCCTCCACCTCCTCCAGGTAGAGGATTTCAACTGAAATGTACTGACCAGTATGCTTACCAGGATCAAGGTGATCCCAACTTATTACAACAATTTGCAAATAATGCACCCCCAGGTTATATAGTTGAATATGTGGAGCCTTGTATTTATCCAGGAAAACAGGCACATCGATATATCGTTAAATATAGATCACAAGGTCCTCGACGCTGCGAAGAGATAAGTGTGGTTCAGCAGGCCATGAATAATTATAAACCTCAAAATTGTAATGTTGGATCAATAGCCGTTGTACCTGGAGGTTTTATTGTCACATATATGAAATTTTGTGGCTGTTATAGAAGGTCTTGAAGGAGACGAAGATGGAACACAGTGAACGAACCTAAGTATTACAGACTGCCACCAGAAATGGGAAGTGGAGGTACAATTACTCGATGCGATGATCGTGATTTCACACGTGGAAAACAAAATTTTTAGAATCTTTAATGTTATTTTTTTGTTTTTTTACTTGATTTTTTGTATTTTTTTTTCTTTGTTATTTCATTTTTTTAGTTTTTTATGTACTGTATAATATTCTTTTATTATATTAAATGTAAATGATTGATTCGCTTCAATTATTACCTCACCCAGTTTCTGATATACTTACTGGATAGGAAAAAAAACGAATCTCTACACGCTGTTACAGAGAGTCTAGTTCACCTATCTGATAATATTATAGCAAGCGTCTAATTCTTTCGATAACCACTCCCCATTAGAATCATAAAATTATACTTGGTTTTCTTGCCGAAACGTCCGAGAATTAACATTAAGAAGATCGAAGTTCATTTTATATCCTAATAATAGGGAGTGTTTATTTATTGAAAGAATTGAATGCTGCTATCTGAGAGCGTATAGAACTTCGTTTATTCCAATTATAAAAGGAGTGAAACTCAATAATAAAGGCAAAAAATTTAGATCCTTATTAAAACTTAAGTGATATGAAATTTTATTATTTTTTACAAATCTACATTATCGTGTATAAAATAAAACTATTTTTCACAGTATGTATCTTTATTCAAAGTAAAGCTTTATTTCAATCCAGTTAACTCCTTGAAAATCACTTGGATATAATCTAAGAAAACTCTCACACTCAGTTTTACGTAAAGCCTTTTTCTGTGTAATTTGTTTTCTAAAGTACGTCTCCATAATCCTTTTTTGATCTATTGTCCATTTCTGACGAATATCTGCAACAAAAAAAACTGTTACACTTCAACAAAAGATAAAAATAGTCTAGAACTTACTGGATGCGTTTTTCGTACTGTTAGTTGTTACTTTTTGTAAGTCTTGTGAATTTGTGGTATCGTTCGATTGATTTGGCTGATTATCATCATGTGGACCCGTACATAATGTTTCTGAAAATGATTTTGTTTTTTGAATAATTTTTATTTTGATTCTGCCAATACATACCTATAGCATGATCTTCCTCTTCGTCTGAAACAATGTCTCAACGTTTATATCGATTTCCTCTAATGATTTATTTTTGAATTGTGCAGCATTCCCTTTTTCCATGATTTGAAGAATTTTTGATATCTTAGCTAGCTGGTAAACATCTTGAGGTAATCTTAAAATTAAACATTATAAATTTTAATAGACAATTAGATAGTTAGATAGTTTGTACGAAGTCAGTTATAACAGCCCAAAGACTTATAAATACTTACAAATATCTATGGAACAACCAAAAAAAATAATTAAAGGACCGCTTATCGGTGCTTTTAGCGGCCAACAAGCGATCCTTTGGAATTTTTTTACGTTGTAACATAGACTTATGCAAGTACTTATAAGTCTAGAGGCTGTTCCAACTGACTTCGTACAAAGTATACCAACACCCTAAAAATTTTTTTAAACTTACTTGTAAAATGTTTGATGTGTTTTGGATGTGTGTCCCATAAATTTGGACAATTGTTCAACCTCGTTTTCTCTTAAGCTTAATAACTGAGTTACTGTCGCAATATGTTTTCTTAACCGATTTGAAGTCAATAATGCAGGATGTTTAGCTTCACTCATAGTAGCATATTTTCTGATTGCTGTACAACCATCAATCCAATGTAATGAATGAGGATATGTAAAAAAGTATGTATTTTCTGAAGGAAACCAGCTTTCGTTACGGAGTTTTGATAGTAGAGAATAGTACTTAACCACCTTTTTTGGGAGTAAAATAGTTACAGGTCTACTTCCTTTTCCAATAGATATAATTTTTATGTAATTTTGTGTAAGGATTTTTTCGTTTCGTGTTTAAGTTTCTGTAAATTCTGGCTGTGATGCTGGGTTGCTAGTATTACTAATTTGCTCTTTACAAGATTTCCAATCTAAATATTGCACATCACCTACCCGCTTTCTATTATGTAGGATGGTAAATACTAAAACTGTTTCAGATAAAGTTCTATAAGCATCTTTATCTTTTGTTGATTTTAATTTTTTATACGCCTCTTCAGCTCTTTTTTCGACTAATTTAAATAATTTAATGATATCTTCAGTAACGGGTAGGCATTTCGATTGGGTAGCCGCTTTTTCATTTAAATCCTTCAATGCCAGACTTCCCATTTCTGTTGCCCACTGGGTATCAACGAGATTCTTATATCTTTCCAAATTTAATAATGCAACATCTATGCCCTCTCCACAGATTGGTAGCTTTTCTCTTAAAATTAATTTCGTTGCCAAATCGCATAGGTTAATTAAATTAGTTCTGAAATGTAGAGCTAATGATGCTGCACCAAAACATCTACTAGTAGCATCGTAACGAGATATGTTTTTAACGGCTTCTAGGGCCATATCAAAGTGTTGTGGTGTTAGCATGGAGATTATGTCATCAAAACACCCAAGTTTTTTCATTTCCATTGAAAATTTTGCGCATTCTCTTAATTATTAGATATGTGGTATAAACTCCGTTTCATCTTTGTCTTCTTTAACAGGTCTTCACCAAAGTACATTATCAATAGGCATGTTTTTTTATTCACCGGTAGATCCACCAATTCACCAACTGCGTTTTTATATTCATTGGTGGATTTCAGATTGAAGAAATGACGCGTTCATTTATTACTGTTGCATCAACCAAAATTGCAAACCATTCCACCGCTGTAACGAGGTGGTGGATAAATTTGGTGGTATACAAAATGACAGCTCAACCTCAAAAAAGTAAAAATTTGAAGCGGATATAGCAAATTATTAAAGAAATGGACGAATAAATAGAAATCAATTTAGAATGTGATAATAAAGTATTGACTGCACTCAGCGTCAGAAATTGAAGAAATTTCAAGTGGTATCGATTGTCATTTGTCAGATAATGATGAATGATGTAAACAACAAAAACTGCGTTTTTTTATGTGCCACTGGTGACTCTAACATGTCGGTGCAGCGGAGACTGACGTCAGTCAACCAATGGTAAATCAATGATGTAAAAAAAAACGTGCCTAATATGTCTTCAGTGGCCTCTTTTGTAACGTCATCTGCCTGCATTTTATTAAATACTTTATTTTTCACTTCTAGTTTATTCAGTAGTTCTCCGTACCGTTTTTGACAAGATGAATAAATTAGAGACTCCGTTAAAGGACGTGCGCTTTTTGTACTAGTACTTTGGTTTATGAAACATTTCTTTACATGGCGACTTAAACTTAAACGTTTATAGAATCCTTTGCAGTGAACGCATATTGCGTAATCTTTTTCAATTACAGTTTCTTCTAGTTTATGTCTCTTAGGTTTAATTTTTCCCCTTAACGCGTCATCTAGATTTCCGTGGTTTCTGATTATCATAAGTAATTGTTTTTTCTCTTGGCTACCTGGTTTCAATAAAATCAGTTTTCTCACTTCTCTTTCCTCACTGTGTTTTCTCTCTAAATGCCGAGAAAGTGTTTTCTCTCTAAATGCCGAGAAAAATGTCTAGAAACAATGTCAGCTTCACAAAATTTGCAGATGGTTTTCTTATATTTATTTATTTTTAAATAAGGGGATTGATAAACGTTTGTTTGCTAAAAAAAATAAATATTGTATTTTATAAATTTTGTAAAAAGATTTGTCAAAACATTAGAATTAGTTTATTCCAGTCAGTATCTATAAATATTCATACTTTAATTTTTCGAATAAAATATAATATAAAGTTACGATGAAATCTTTCTTTAAAATTAAATAGTTTATAGTATAAGGAATTAATTAAAAACGTCAATATTTCTTCCCTACATTCTACATTGTGACATCGTGTATAAGAATTAAAATTTGAGTTTTACTGAAAAAAATTGGAAACTGCTAAAGAGCTTTCCTGATTTCAAGAGAACAGTAATGGCAAACTAAGAAAACAATTCAATAAGGAATACCTTCTGATTTAGCTCATGTGCATTGTTTATATTGCATGTAGTGTTATTGTTAATGGCTACCAATATTTTAGCACATGTTTCGTCATCAAACAAGCAATCGCCCTAAATAGGAAAACATGAAATATTTTACTTAAAAAGCTAATAAATTCTATTTTATATTGTATATATTATTATTACAACTACATACCTCAAAATCATTGTCATAGTCAAATCGAAACTGCTCAAAATTATGACAATTCATCAAAGTATTTTCATTCTTCTTGGCTTCTTTGATCTCTTGTGACTAAAAAACATACTTATTTTGGTGTAATAATACGAGAGTGATGCCCATTTACTATTTTGTTATAGTGAATTCAATTCACAACACTAGTGACAGTCAAATACAAAAATTCTGTTTGGATCTCTTTGATCCATATTGAAAGTTGTTGTTTATTACAGAACCTCATAAAAATTATACCTACCTACATTGTATTTATTGAATAATTATGCTTAAAATATAGTAACTTTGTTCATTAATTAGAATATATAATCAGGCGGCTTAAAACTGTATTAATTTGAATTTAAATTTATATTAGTTATAGGTCAATTCAACTAACCTCAAACTGTACTTCAATTTTTTTAGCACTATGTGCTATTGGGCTTTTTTCGAAAAAAAATTGTGTCTAAAAATCAAGCTCAGATCAGGTTTATAAACTAATTGTTAAACAAAAGCTTACGTCTTCGCTTCCACTCAAACTGCTTGGCGAATTGCTTGTCGATGGCAAATATTCAGTTTCACTACTGACGTTGGAATTATTAGATTCCAGTCCATCTTCACTAGGAGGACCAAACGTAAAATCTAAATGAAAAATATCTTTTATATCTCTACCTTTTTAATTTAAATTAGCTTTAAACAGGAAGTTCCAAACTGTAAATATAGGAATATCAATATTCCTAAAAAGCCTCACAGAATATGAGAAACCCAAATAAGTATATATTTTTTAAGATAGGAAACATTATTAATTAGGTAAGTATTTAGAATGTCAAGAATATTCGTACCTTGTAGTGAGACCCCTAAGGGGAATATTAAATTATTATTTGATTATTCAATTTCTATAGTGTATTCCAATTGTTTATTAATATACCTACAAGGCAAATTGTGAATTTTGACTGAAATTCCTTTTGGTTATTTCTTTAGGAATGGGAAATGCTTGATAAAAATAAAAGTATGGAAATAGTACTCTTCGACAATGATATATTAAATTATAGAGTGATCCATTTAAAATTAGTGAGAAAAAAATGTAACTAATCGAGTTTCGACTCACCATGTATTTATTTAATAAATATTAGCAAAATCAAGCAAAATACAGTGCGTTGAAGTTGTTACGATTCCTACGGAATATTGGTTATAGTTTTTCAAATACCCTGTATAACGGATTACAACCACATATCGTTGTAATGGGGAAGTGAAGCGGATTCCAGTTTCAAAGTAAAATATATAGGATGTTCCATTTAAAAAACCATAAATTTGATCTGGAGTTATGTAACACCATGTAGCATTGTCAGTAATATGAAAGAGTCTGCATAGTTTTTGGACACTCCTTACTTTCAATACTTTCCATTTTCAAAATATATCATTTTCGTACAAGGTAGTTTAAAGCATATATTATGGGTATTTTTTATTTATTTCGTAACAATATTAACCTCGTGAAGCTTTTCACGGTTTTCATATTTAATTTGATGTGTTTTTGTCGATATGATTTTCAATTCACTGTGATATTTGTTATGTTATGAATTGGTTTACTGGAATTTTTAATATTTGTACACCGAATCGGCTGCCACTGGGATAATTAATTTTCAATTTTTTGTTGATAAAATATCCATTTTTTATAAAGCATTTTCTATACCCAATTGCGTGATTTTTATTATTCGTGATTAAAGAAAACAAAATTTGATTCCACAAAAACTCTACAGGGTAGACACTACTCAATTTCTCAACAATTGGTAAAATATTTTTGGAATTTGGAATTTTTGGAAATGTCAAAAACTAGTCAACATCTTTGAAACTTCCCTGTATAACCATCATTGATGTCATAAAAAAACCAAATATATATAAGATGTTTTTAACAGCCTATAACTCAGAAGGTAATGAATATTATTGAAAATTAAGAAATGTCAATTGGACCTATTTATGTGATAACGTCACCGCGCCTGTGATGATGTCACAGATCTCAAGTATACCTCAAATGACAGCATTGTAGGTCCAGTTAACATTTCTTAGTTCTCAAATAAAAATATCCATTACTTTCTGAGTTATAGGCTGTATAAAACATCTTGGAACACCCTGTATGTAGCTATTTAAATTAAAGTAAGTTAAGTTTACTGTATCAACTAGATACTATTGTATTTTTAACATACAGTACTTCTAATTTTTTTCTTTTTCCGGGTAATGTGTTTTCCTATATTTCAATTTGTATTTTTGGAATAGGAATATAAAATATAAATAATCATACTTACTTTTTATGGCTAAAGTTACTATTTTTTTAGCGCGATTACTCATTCTTCACTATAACACTTGGATGCCAGAACCACAAATATAAGAGGTTCGATTCTAAATACTGAATGCAGAACAATATAAACAAAATAACGACAAACAATTCTGCAAAGTAATTTTCATAAATCAGCGATGTCTTAAAAATACGTTAAGAATATCATGTCGATGCAGAGATAATTATTAGTGTCTGCCATGTTGCCATTTTAAGGGTTCTAGAAAGTCAGTAAATTATAATGGTGCTAAAATAACGATATTTACTTTAATATATATCGTGTATAAATAAAAGCAACATCTACCCAAAATTACAAGGAACTAATCTGTATACTGTTGGGTAATCAATGCTAAAATGACTCCCCACTTTTTTTGTTTTTATTATTAAATTATAGTATTGTATATCCGTTCGAACAATTCAAACGTGAAAACCTTATAGCACCCAAACACTGGTGCCTCTGTGTTTTTTTGGGTGCTTCTTTTCCAATGGATATGTTAAATGGTGCCACTATGAACATAATTATATATATATATATATATATATATATATATAGGAAATAGTTCGTTGCCGATACTAGTTAGGTCTAACTATTATTGTGGGGGATGCGGCAATGTGAATAAGTGAACTCTTTTTAGTTTGTTCTGAGCTTTCGGTAATTTATTATCACCATTATCAAAGAACTACAAAAGATACATTTATAGATATTTCAAACAGGTATAAATAAATTCAGTTTAAAAGTAAAACATTAATTACTTACAACTAAGCGAGGTTAATCACAATATCTATATATAATATGTATAATATGGAGAAAAAACATGGTATAAGATATAATTTTCTTTTTCAAGAAATTAAATTAAAAATAAAACTATCAAAATTGACATTACGACATCGATGTTAATTTTTAGTAGTCATAGAAATGTCTTTAAATATGTTTTTTCTACAAATCATATAATAGATTATAAAAACTTTGAAATTTTACATAAAGAAAACAACTACTCTAAAAGGATTTTTCTGGAAATGGCATTCATATCTCAAGAAGATAATTGCTTAAATAAAAGAACTGATATTCAAAAACTTAGTACAATTTATAGCTATTTATTATCTTTTGACAAAAAAACAAAAAATTCAAATATTGAAGATGAGAATTCTGTTCCTTTATATTAACTTACCAACTATTATTTCACTTGCTAATATACTAAACATATTTAAAGACATTTCTATGACTACTAAAAATTAACATCGATGTCGTAATGTCAATTTTGATAGTTTTATTTTTAATTTAATTTCTTGAAAAAGAAAATTATATCTTATACCATGTTTTTTCTCCATATTATACATATTATATATAGATATTGTGATTAACCTCGCTTAGTTGTAAGTAATTAATGTTTTACTTTTAAACTGAATTTATTTATACCTGTTTGAAATATCTATAAATGTATCTTTTGTAGTTCTTTGATAATGGTGATAATAAATTACCGAAAGCTCAGAACAAACTAAAAAGAGCTCACTTATTCACATTGCCGCATCCCCCACAATAATAGTTAGACATATATATATATATATATATATATATATATATATATATATATATATATATATATATATATATATATATATATATATATATATATATATTAAGACGAATTTATCGTCTTGGAAAGTTTCAGATTAAAATTTTAATGATTAAGAACAAAAAGCACATAACAATTATGATATATCTAGTAATAGATACATTTGATACACCATGTACTAATTTTTCAAGAGTAAAATTTTTTATAAAAAGTTGAAGAAAGGTTTAGAGATTGAAATTAAATAAAAAGGGTACAGTCTAATAAAGAAATAGGCCTTCTAAAGCAGTAGACAAAGAAAATAATTCTCAAAGTATTTAAAAAAACCAATCATATTTGCTTATTGTGTAGTAATTTATTATGGTAGGTAAGAAATTATCTGTTTAACTATAAGAAGATAGGGTAATGTAACTTGAACATACGAAATTCTGTTCTATATTAGTGTTTTTAAACCTTTATTTAAAGAATAAGATAAATAAAAAAGGTTAAAATTTTGAACTGTCAAGTGCGGGTGACAAATTAAAGTTTTAGTGTGAAAAAGTGGTTTGTCAGGAAAAAGAAGACTAGTTCCAGAATCAGGAGCTCAAGCTCTATAAAATGGGGCCAAGCAGAGGTGTCTTAGCTGAAATAAAAATTTTGGAAGTCTTTATATTTAGAGGTTATGTCATCAAAAAGTCCACATTAGTATGTTTTTTGGTGTTGTCAGAGGAGCATGTTATAATAATTGCTCTGACAGTCTTTTGTTTCTGTGAGTACAGACTCAGATCACTAGAATAACAAGAAAAAAGTATAATTCTGACAGTTTTTTAATTTTAATGGTTGTCAGAAGATTTTTTTGAAGAAGGAAATTTGAAATGATGCAGTAAAAGGTATTAATAAAATAATATTTTCAAGAAAAAGTAGATGAATACATACCTTTATCGTCTACAAACTCTTATGAAGTTTAAACAAAATATAATCCAGGATAATTCCACACAATACATGGTTTATCGATGAAGTAACTTCCTCGTCTTTTGAAAGTGCAAGGTAACAAAACATTTTAAAAATATTTCATTAGAAATAGCCTTCATATTCAACCTGAAATTTTGAAGAAGAAAATAGTTTACTTACTTCAATAAGTAATCGTGCATATTTAATTTCGTATATAAAATTGACTTACCAAGAACTATATTCCAACACATTTAATCGGCCAATAAATAAAAACCTGTTTATCATATTATTCACCTCCATCTTACTCACATCCCACGAATTTTAGGTTAAGTAGTTAAGTCTTCTTTTCTACCATAGAAAGAATGCATTCTGATCTATTCAGCCAATAGGCAAATATAATTAAAACTCAATTTATAGATTTAAATAATTAATAGGTAAGAAAATTGTTGATCCAATATTCATTTTGATATAAAATTTCGTTTTTTACAATAAACTTATGTTGATAAAATTAGGAGTTTTCATAGTAGATAGTGTTTATAGTTCAGTGGCGTACCATAGAGCTGAATCACAAAGATTGAACAATTTTAGCAAAATGATGCTGGAAAAAGTAAAATTTAATTATTATCCAAAAATGCTTCATGTATTATGTGAAAGTGAAAGTTGGAAAGTAGATAATAAAAAAAAACACTTTATTTAAACAAAGACATTTATTTATTTATAATAAGCTCTACCAATGACAAAAAAGTAAGTTTTACACAGACCAGACATACCAAACAAGGTGGCAAGAGTTACCTAACTGAGATCCAACTTTAATTTAGTCATTGTTAAAATTATTCTTTCTCTAATACCAAGTCTATGTGACCTTGTGTCATGCAGTACCTTTCTGGTCATCTCTTCTGAACAGCTTAGAATTTGGAAATTATTTATGCCTGTGAAACTTCTTAAAGCACTTTCTGAATTTAAAAGATCACTTAATGTTGTAATTTTGTCTATACTAACTTGAATTTCAAAGTCATGAACTATCCTTTGTATTTTTTAAGTAGAACTGGCAATATTAGGAACATAATTTTCACTACTCGTCTCTTCTTCACAAACAGATTTTTCTGCTTCTTGTATGTCGTTGTCTCTCTGGCTCCTTTCCTTACTTGTTCCCACTTGGCTACAACTTGTTCATTTAGACAGCCGTTCTGTACGTTTTGAATCTGATTTTTTATTTAATGTTACAACAGATGCAGGCAGATTCTGAGATGGTACAGCTGTATTTTTCAATACACGACCTCGTCTTGTATTTTCACCTATAAATAAATTATATTTGAGTAAATGAAAACAACAAACCTACCTACCTTTGTTAATATAATCTTCTTGCTTAAAATGGAGCGAACACACTTTCATGAATTTGCTGATTGGTTTGCCAATCCGAACCTTTAATATCCAGGCTTTTCTTCTTGAGATTAATTCTCGTCCGATCTCCGTCTCAAAATAAACCCTTTGGTCATATTTCTCGGGATATCTATGGAAAGTTAATTTCTTTTCAGTGTCTCTTTTGGCTCAGGAATTGCACTGTGGCACAGAGCAATAATCATTATTAGAGGCCATTATAAGAGCGGAGGGGCTGACTAGCCACCTTTTTGGGCCGACAAACCAAGCTTATGGTTCGCACAAGCTGATTCTCAGTTTACGTTGCCTAATATCACAAAGGAGGTGACAAAATTTCATTACATCGTTTCTCAATTAGACGCACGTTTTGCATTGGAAGTCGAGAATATCATAACAAATCATCCCGCTCAGTTTCCATATAAATTTTTGCGCACAAAATTAATTGAACGTTTGTCTGAGTCTTGAGGAACAACGAGTTCGTCGATTGATTGGCGAGGCATAGCTTGGCCATTGGAATCCGTCGCATTTTCTTCGTAATCTTCGTTCTCTCGCTGATGCCACCATCGTTCAAGATAACCTTTTGTGTCAACTTTGGTTACAACGACTTCCACCCAATGTTCGTGATATTATTACAACGCAGTCGGAGTTGGCGCTTGATAAACTTGCTGATAAAATCGTCGAAGTCTCTCCGAGCAATTCAACTTTCTCTATAAGTGCAGCACTTAACGATAAAGGCACAGAAAATAAACTTTTAAATAATGCTGATCTACAAAAGCAAGTTGCTGCGCTGTCTGCTTCTCGCTCACGTCCCCGCAGTTCTAACCGCAATTCTAGACAGAAGAAGAAATCTTGCACTCGAGTCTAACCAATAATCAGGACAAGTTTGTTGGTATTACAAAACATATCAGCAAAATGCTAAAAGGTGCATTAAACCTTGCAATTTTTCGAAACGACCAAAGGACGGCGTCTGACTGCTTTTCATCCACTAGCCGTCTAGTTGTAATTGATAAAAATTCAAAACACAAATTTTTAGTTGATACTGGTTCTGATTTATGTTGTTTTCCTCGACGTCCCCTTCGAGATCGTCGTTCTCCTGTCAACTACGATTTATGTACCGCAAACGGAATCAAAATAAAAACTTACGGTTTCATAACCTTAAATCTCAACTTAAGCCTTAGACGTAATTTTTTTGTGGAGATTGGTCGTTGCTGATGTTGATTTACGGATCATTGGATCATATTTTCTTCCTCATAATTATATTTGACTTGATTGCCGTACCAAACACATCAACTGGACTTCAAGCTCACGGTTTTCTCAACGTTTTTCGCAAGGCAGTGTCAAAGTAGTCCAAGATTCATCAACTTACTATATTCTTGTTTCAGAGTTTCCTGACATCACACGTCGAAATATTAAACATGAAACTGTTCATCATATTCGCACAGCTCCTGGACCTCCGGAAAAATTGAAAATTGCACGAAAAGAATTCGATGATATGATGCAGGCTGGTTCAACTCGCCAATCCGAAAGTTCCTGGTCCTCTCCTTTGCACTTAGCACCGAAAAGTGACTCAACTTGGCGTCCCTGTGGAGATTTTCGCGCGTTGAACGCTCGAACGATTCCGGATCGTTATTCTGTTCGTCAGTCACATTTATTATGCCACCTTCTTTATTGATGGATGTACAATGTTTTCAAAAATTGACTTAGTTAAGGCATATCAACAAATTCCAGTTGCTGAAGAAGATAATGGAAAAACTGCTATGATTACACCATTTGGACTCTTCGAATTTCCATTCATGACGTTTGGACTTCGAAATGCTAGCCAAACTGGATTTATGGATGAAATTTTGCGTGGTATGGGTTTGGACTTTTTCTTCGTTTACATGGATGACATTCTTGTTTTCTCTCGTTCTAAACAAGAACACAAGCGTTATCTCAGAATTATTTTTGAACATCTCTCGAAGTACGGTTTAGTCATCAATTCACAGAAATGCATTTTTGGAGTTGCTGAGGTTAATTACGTACTCCAGAAGAACGAGTTCAGGCAATTAAAGATTTCCCTCTACCAAAAACAGCAAAAAGTCTTCGCCGTTTCTTGGCAAGTTCATACCTCACTCCTCTGAATACGAAGCTCCTTTGCATAACGCAATAAGCAATCCACTTCTGAAGGGTTCTCAACCGATAGAATGAACACCTGAATTAGAAGAAACTTTCTCAAAATGCAAAAACTGCATTTCTTCTGTTTCACTTCTGGCCCACCCTCGTATCGGTGTGACACTTGGTTTATTCACAAATGCTTCAAATCATTCTGTTGGAGCATGTTTACAGCAGCTCGTTAATGACGTTTGATAACCACTTGCATTATTTTCAAAGAAAATGTTTTCGAAAGAAAGATCTTGGTGCTGCCATTCAGCATTTTCGTCATCCATTCACGATCTATCACAGATCACAAACCCTTGTTAATTAGCGACCGATTCGTTTGGCCTACGATGAGCAAAGATTGGCGAAATTGGGCTCGTGCTTGCAATGAATGTCAACGATCGAAGGTTTCTCGTAACGTTCATGCTCCTCTTGGAAATTCCAAAACTCCGACACAAATATTTCATCATATCCACATCGATCTGATTGGACCACTTCCACCTGCACATTCTTTTCGATATTGCTTGACTGTCACCCCCCCCCCCACCCCACCCCGTAAGCTACTACTATTTTAACTATGGAATTATACGCAAACTTTTTTGCTTGTTCGAATATTTTCATGGCGAGTTTTCTTGTTGGAGAAACTATTACGACTCTTGGTTGTGAAGTGTTTCCTTCGGTTATAGGAGCTTCTTGACTGGTAAGTAATTGATTGATAATTGGTAACAGAAAAGCAGCGGTTTTTCCAGATCCAGTTTGGGCGCAACCCATTAAATCTCTTCCGTTTATTATGATCGGTAAGGCATATTTTTTAATAGGCGTTGTTTTATTATAACCAGACTTTATAATTTTACTTAATTACAGTTACCTTAAAAATTGTCGTATTTTAGTAACGCGTGTTATCAACAGATGTCAAAGGTAATAGTTGATTAATATTATAACGCCTTACAAAGTTTTTGAAATAGTAATTTACCTAACTAGTGCGGAAAGTGATACTTTTCCGCACCCAATTGCAGATGGCCGAAAGACGCGTCAGCGGAGTTCGGCCAGCAATCGCGTGCATAAAAGTCACTTTACGCCCGTGTTAGGTACACTACTTGTTCTACTAGCGTACGGAAAAAAACCCTAGAGTTGACATATAAAAACATTTATTATTAAATACATATCAACAAATTAATTATTATTAAAATTAACATTGAACGTGCAATTTGTAGCATTCTGCAAATTTATTGCAGAGGCTAAAATGTTTTCCAACTAAGTCAGATTTTTAAAATTGGTTTTGAGAAGGTAGTGTTTTGACTGACAGGTTTATTTTTTCTTTGTTGCTACGGTGATTCAAAGTGACAAATAAAAAATGTCGGATGTTTATTATTATTTGATGAGGCTTATACCAGGGCCATTAAAAAATTATTGAAACATACGTTTTTTTTTATTAAAAATTAAATCAGAATTCTAATAAATTTCTTATTTTTTCAGTCATTTTGTAAACTACCACCATACAAATATATATTTTAAATATTCAAATGTCAATATACTCCCCAAAAACCAAACATATTTACTTTTCCGCACTAAGTGACTAGTGCGGAAAAGTGACTCTTTCAACACTAAAATGAGTGCGGAAAAGTAGACTTTTCCGCACGCTAGTAGAAAAAATAATTTTTCAAAGAACAGACCGTAATTCAATATCTGTCATATAGCCCGAGAAGTAGTTGTTGCTTCTTAGTGAACGGTCTGTTATTTGAAAAGTATAAAAGGCGTTATAATAGACCATAACCTTTGACAGACTTTTTAATGTTATCTGCTAAATGTGATCGCAGACTGGAAGTCTCAAATGAACTGATGAACTTTATGTAAGTTTGTACCGGATGATATTGTGGAGGTGAATAGATCTTCGTCTGCTGTATTAGGTAGAAATGTTCCTATATAAGGGTCACTCACTTTCAATCTAAACCGCCACACTACCCCCCTTGGCAGAGTATTTTTCTACTAATTCAAAGTTTTTCTAAATCTAACTCTTCTGCCAGATGGCGTTGTATATTCGGGAGCAGGAATGGGTTCTTCAGGTACATGTTCAATATCAGGCGTGGAAACAAGAACATGTTTTGGAACATGAACAGAAACGGGTGTTAAAACTTCATCCTGTTAAATAAATGCGGGTTTCACTCGATCGATAGATATTTTGGTAGGTTTCTTATGTATCAAGAGTGTCATCTTCTTTTCGTATCGATGAGTAACTCCGTATGAACCAGTGTATGGTGGTCGAAGTTATCAAAATGGTAACTCGGGAGATGACCCCTCAGATGACACTTGGGGAGATACTCGAATTGATGGTGGTGGATATGAAAATATAAGTAGAGGAAGAGGACGTGGTGGTCGAGGGGGTGATAGAGGCGGACGTGGAGGTGGTAGGGGAGGATATAAAAGAGAAGGCGATGGAGGAGGAGGAGGATTTGATGACAAAGATAATGGAGAACCTCCAAAACCTCGAGAAATATATGTACCCGTAGAGCGTACATCTGACGAAGATCTATTCACCTCCACAATATCATCCGGTATAAACTTCATAAAGTTAGATGAAATAGATGTTAAAGTAAGTGGCGATAAAGTTCCACCACCAATCAATTCATTTGAGATTTCCAGTCTGCGACCACATTTAGTAGATAACATTAAAAAGTCTGTCAAAGGTAATAGTGTTTAATACTATTATAACGCTGTACAAGGTTTTTGAAAACTACTTTTCACTAAGAAGCAACAACTTCTTCTCGGGCTATATGCTCCGACAGACATTGAATTACACTTCTAAGTTAAACGCGGTTGGTATATCTGCAAGATATAACCAACCATTCTGGTTTGTGATTAGAATGGACAATAGCTATTTGTGTATCAAGAGCAGAAAGTAGTACTTTGGCAGTCGAGACAGAAAGTTGCCGCGCGACGCGTCAGCGGAGCGCGGCAATCTGTCGAGACTACCAAAGGACTTTCTGCTCGAAATACACACAAGATTTTTTCTACGATCACACCAAAATAAAATTAATTTTTTATTAAAAACGTGTTACTTTCATCACAATATTGGAAGTTTATTTGACATATTAAGCCTACTATTCGAAGACAAAAGATTAATTGTGTATGTTGTGTTGCCTACTTATGACAATAGACTTTATGATTTAAAGATTTATGATTTTATGGTTGTATGAATATTATAGTTCATTAAATAAATTACAACTTTTTTAAATTTTATTTGAACGGAATACAGAACGATAATAAACAAACATACCTTTTACTTATTAACTAAATTAAAATTAAAGATACAATTTTGGCAATTTTTTATGTTTATGCCTGAGGTAGATGTCTCTGAAAGGTTAGAAAATGTCAAATCTTTCTGGTGATTGCAAGTATGTTGTGTTGCCTACCTATTGCCATTGTTTGTTCTTAGCAGTTTCGTGTACCTATGTACGTAGGCAACACTTATCACATTAATGTCAGATATTTATTACTTTAATGTCAGATATCTTTTAGATTTCCCTATTTCTCATTATATTATTACGGAAAATACTGTTGGATGCTTTAACATATTAGAAAATCAACTAAAATATTTATTTATTCTACAGTTTATATTAAAATATCTACTAGCTCTCTTTTATCTATAAATAAAATTAGGCGTGCGCCAAAGTTACTTTCTGCTTAAGAGCGCCAATAATGTCAAATTATGACAGCTCGCGGAAAACATCAACTTTGCGGTTAGATTTGAGTGTGCAAAAGCCTACTTTCAGTAGTGATCGTAGGAAAAATAACTTGTAGACCGGATTCGGCGTATTTTGCGCCTCATCCTGGACGGATAGCATGTACCTTGTACTGATGAGTCGCAAATACGCCGCAACCGGTCTACAAGTTATGTTATTCCTTCTAATCGCGAATCAGAATGGTTGGTTCTATCTTAACAGATATATACCAACCCCGTTTACTTTAGAAGTGTAATTCAATGTCTGTCGGAGCATATAGCCCGAGAAGTAGTTGTTGCTTCTTAGTGAAATGTATTTTTCAAAAACTTTGTACGGCGTTATAATAGTATTAAACACTATTACCTTTGACAGACTTTTTAAGATAACATTAAAAAGTCTGTCAAAGGTAATAGTTCTATACTATTATAACGCATTACAAAGTTTTTGAAAAATACTTTTCAAAGACCGTTCACTAAGAAGCAATAACTACATCTCGGGCTATATGCCCCTACAGACATTGAATAACACTTTCTAATGTGAGCGGGGTTGGTATATCTGTTAATATAGAACCAACCATTCTGATTTGCGATTAGAAGGAATAACATCACTTGTAGACCAGGTTCGGCGTATTTGCGCCTCATCAGTACAAGGTAGATGCTACCGTCCAGGATGAGGCGTAAATACGCAGAAACCGGTCTACAAGTGATTTTGTCTCTTCTAATTATAAACCAGAATGGTTGGTTGTATCTTGCAGATATACCAACCGCGTTTAACTTAGAAGTGTAATTCAATGTCTGTCGGAGCATATAGCCCGAGAAGTAGTAGTTGCTTCTTAGTGAAAAGTTGTTTTCAAAAACTTTGTACGGCGTTATAATAGCATTAAACACTATTACCTTTGACAGACTTTTTAATATTATCTACTAAATGTGGTCGCAGACTGGAAATCTCAAATGAACTGACTGGTGGTGGAACTTCATCGCCACTTACTTTAACATCTATTTCATCCAACTTTATGAAGTTTATACCAGATGATATTGTGGGGGTGAACAGATCTTCATCAGCTGATGTACGCTCTACGGGTACATATATTTCTCGAGGTTTTGAAGGTTCTCCATTATCTTTGTCATCATATCCTCCTCCTCCTCCATCGCCTACTCTATTATATCCTCCTCTACCACCTCCACGCCCGCCTCTATCACCCCCTCGACCACCACGTCCTCTTCCTCTACTTATATTTTCATATCCTCAACCATCAATTCCAGTATCTCCCCAAGTGTCATCTGAGGGGTCATCTCCCGAGTTACCATTTTGATAATTTCGACCACCATACACTGGTCCATACGGAGTTAATCATCGATACGAAAAGAAGATGACACTCTTCATACATAAGAAACCTACCAAAATGTCTATCGATCGAGTGAAACCTGCATTTATACAGGATGAAGTTTCAACACCCGTTTCTGTTCCTGTTCCAAAACATGTTCCTGTTTCCACGCCTGATGTTGAACATGTTCCTGAAAAACACATTCCTGCTCCCGAATATACAACGCCATCTAGCAGAAGAGTTAGATTTAGAAAAACTTTGAATTTGTAGAATAATTCTCTCCCAAGGGGGGTATTGTGGCGGTTTAGATTGAAAGCTACTGACAGTAGTGAATCGATATATTTTGACAATTAGACTTAAGATATTTTAAACAGCTGTCAACATTTTCATTTAGTAACGTACTTGTATTAACAAATATAAAACTTTATATAAATAGGAATTATTCATTACAACACCCACGTCTTTTTCCTATAGGTGTTAGTTGAGTTCCCGATCGAAATTTGGACTCATTTTTAGATTGTAGAGGTGGGGCCATTTTATTTTGCGCATATAAATATTTTTCAGAGCACAACAGTTTTACTAGACTTCGAAAGTGAGACACATGTATAAAAATAGGAGCAAAAAAGTTTATTCTTCTGAAACGATTAAAGATAAAAAAATTTTTAACAAACAAATACTAAAATTGAATAGCATTTTGACAGATTTGTAGTTTCTTAAAATTATAGTACATCATTTTAGTATAAATCTTTCAAAATTCCAAGGTTCCCAGACAAACCAATTCTAACCCGCAACTTCTAGAATGCATCTATCGGCTTGCTTGGCAGTACCCTGTATTAACTCAATAGGATTTTTAAAAAGATGGTACCTAATACTTTGTGACTGTTCTATCAAATCCACAATGTATTTTGTTGGGGGTTTGTTTCTAAAAAAAAACATTTATTAAAAGGGCAGTATTCGAATAACACATTCATTTCTTTTCAAATATACCTATATTGTAAAAATAAAAGTAAAACAACATTTTTTGACTATTAGGTATAATTTGAAGTAAGAATTTTAAATGTATTAAACTAGTTGTGTTGTATTCTGAATATATAATTTGCTATATCACTGTTCAAATACAATTTGTATCTACTTAGTACAATATGAATAAGCTCAGCTGTAAAAATAAAAGTAAAACTCTAACAAATGGAGAATTCAAATAAACCCTACAAAAAACTAACTTTATTATCTTCAACTACATAGCTTACCAAAATGTTTCTATAATAAATATCCAATATCACATAATTCAGCCCTCACAACACTGTAAATACCTTGGTATAAACCTCGACCATAAACTAAATTTCAACTACCACACAAAGGAAGTTGCAAGAGCTAAACATTTTAGAGCTTTGTCTTACAAAAACGAAGGGATCAGCAGAAAAGTAGCAAGTGAGATATACCAAATGATATGTAGACCACTTCTGGAATACGGCTCTATATTATTTCAAACCTGCTCGAAACCAGCCCTGAACAATCTACAAGTAGCAGAAACAACTTGCCTCAGAAGCATAACCAAATTAAGACTCCCCCAGAACCCTATACACTGTCCATCAAACCAAATGCTATATAATACTGTCAACATCACACCTATCTTGGAAAGAATGGATGAGCTAAGCAAGAAGTTCGCAAAAAACCTAAACATTGAAATGCTTCAAGATATGGTCATAGCCCGGGATCCGAATATACCACCAAAAAGGAAAATTCCAGAAAAGTCACTGTGGACAAAAATAATGAGTATTAAAGCAAATGTAGGTCTCTAAATCAGACTCTATTAAGTGTTCCAATTACATCTTACATATATACCTTATAATTGTTATCTATTTATTTTCACTAATTTTTTTTTTACATTTTATTTATTATATCTATATCAAAAAAAAATTTGTTATACAAGTAAATTGTAAAAATCTGTGGCAGAAAGACCTCGGTCGTTAGCCATTTAGGTAACCAATAAAGATAATCTCCTCCCTAAAAGTAAAACAACATTTTTTGACTATTAGGTATAATTTGAAGTAAGGATTTTAAATGTATTAAACTAGTTGTGTTTTATTCTGAATATATAATTTGCTATATCACTGTTCAAATACAGTTTGTATATACTAGGCTACAATATAAATAACCTCAGCTTCAACATTTGTTGATAGAATTCTATATTATGTGTCATTAACCTAATATTATCGAAAAGGATTGTCCATAATTTATTAGATATTCAGAAAGATTCAGTAGTAATTGGAAAACATGTTCTTCATTAATTTCCCCAATCACTCAATTGAGATTCATATGAAAATATACTTTCTGCTCCATCAATACAACCATCTTCATTATCAGCATGAAGTACAAAATATCTAGAATAAAAACAATTTTGCATTCTAAAATTTTACATACATTATTGCATTGTATTTATTACCTTTTGACATGGACCAGCACCATTTTGGAAAATTCAGGATTCATTAATAAAAACAAATTGATACAGTGGTTTATTTTTGTTGAAAGTTCCTTAAGTCCTCTGTGTTGATGTGTACCATCACTGTCTTTTTTTAGACAATGGTATCATATTTTAGTAAACTAGTCAGTAATATTTTACATTGAATTAATAATTGTTCTTCCTTCGATTGAAAGCGAGTGACAGTTTCGATTGTGAATGAGTGACTGTTTCGATTGTGAGTGACTGTTTCGATTGAAAGTGAGTGACAGTAGTGAACGTAGAGAATCGACATATTTTGACAATTAGATTTAAGATATTTTAATTAGATGTCAACATTTTCATTTAATAACGTAGTTGTATTATCAAATATAAAAATTTATAAAAATAGGAAATATTCATTACATCACCCACGTCTATTTCCTATATTGGTGACCCCGACAGAAGAAGACAACCTCATTCCAACGATGCTTCGTGACGAAGGTCAACTTCCAAATCTACGAGAGGAGAACGAAGAAAATCCAAGCTCTCCGACAGCATGTAAGAACTCATTTTTTTAGAACAAACCTTTAATAAAAATTAAATAGGTACCCGATTCTGAAGCGAAACATAAATCATTTGATATACTAAACAAAAAAAATGGGGTCCGCCCTTAGCATTCTGTTATTTAAAATTGGTTGCCTAGGTGATTTGAATAATAATTGTAACTTTTGTGAATGTGCTTTTTGTCCTACAAATTAGGTGAGTTTTCTCACGGGCAAACCGAATTTACCTTTGCACATGCATTTTATTTAATTATTTCTCAATAGATATCTTACAGAGTTTCTATTAAACACTAAAATTACTGATTACAATTGGGATTTCAAATTAAGATTGTAGCCATGGAGGCTATTGTAGCGCTACCGGCGGCGGACAGATGAAGTACTTTCTACCACATTGATTTGACATTGATATATAACCTTGCTTTTTTTTCCATATCGATTTTATTGTTTATTTCGTGTTTGGAGTATTTGAAGCGTGGTTTAGGCCCTTAAAATTGTGATTTGGATGACTTTTATCTTTTATTAATGTTAATTTAGATATAATAATTATTGGTGTAGGAATTGTAGCCATTAGTTTTGTTGAATTGTATTCCTTTTAGCATAAGTCACGTTATTGGCCTTGTCAATTTAGGGTGACAATATGTCAGTAGGTTTATGAAGTTTCAAATTGTATTTCGACAAAAAGTCAGTCGTGAAATAAATATTAGTAAAAAGTCATAATTACTTTCTTTGGGGCTTTACTAATACATTTTTGGATCTATCACGATTATTATATACAACTATATATTTTGGGAAGTCCTTTCAAACGGGTAGTTTGATTGTGAATTCAACATTTTGGAGGTCCCACCGAGATAAACGGATAATTATCAAATCAAAGTAAGGAATGGATCGTGAGAAACAAGCAAGACGTCCAGTCAGAGCTCAGTTAACGAGGCTCATCAACGACTGCAAGGCGTTAATGGAAGTAGATCCTATCAATAAGACATCTCTTCAAGTTAAGTTGAACGTAATAGAGTCAATCCATGCTGACTTGGAGGAGTATGATACTAGAGTCGTTGATAAGATGTTGGATGAAGGTCTGGACAACGATGCACAGGACCAGGAATACCAAACCATAACGGACTACAAGGAGTCATTCATGGAGATCAAGCTGAAAATTCAAACAGTGCTACATCCCACAGCCAGTCCACCGAATTCAGATTTAGAAAGTGTCAGTTCAGTGGGTGAACACAAGAAACAAAATAACTTCAAGTTACCGAGGATTGAGCTGCGAAAATTTAACGGAGACCTGAAAAGCTGGTTGGGGTGGTGGTGCCAATTTCAGAAAATTCATGATGATGAAGATATTCACGCGTCAGACAAAATACAGTATCTTTTTCAATCCATGGAATGGGGCAGTGAACCTCAGGAGCTTGTCAGTAGTTACCCACAGACAGCAGCTAATTACCCAAAAGTTGTGGAAGCACTTAAGGAGCGTTTTGGGCGCGAAGATCTTCTACTCCAAGTTTATGTAAGAGAACTACTCACATTGGTAATCTCGAACGTGACCGCCAACGATAAGTTATCATTAGCTAACCTGTATACAAAACTGGAATCTCATCTCCGATCGCTGGCGGCACTCAACCTTGACAAGGGGCTTCTTGCCACCATCCTTTTTCCACTGGTCGAATCCAGCTTATCAGGGGAGACCCTTAGAGCGTGGCAAAGAAGTCAACAAGTTAGACTTGATGGATCCACCATGCAACCACCTAGGTCTCGTTTAGACCTATTGATGGAGTTCATAAAACAAGAAGTGCAAAACGAGCAACAAATTATGCTGGCTCAAACTGGATTTGGAAATCTCTCTACCGGTAGTGATGGCAAGAAGAAGAAAAACAAGAAGACAACATCGGTGGGAGAAGAAACTAATGAAACGATGGCCACCGCAGCCGGGCTGATATCCACATCAAAACCATCTTCAGGATGCGGATTCTGTGACAAGAAACATGAGACTGACCGGTGTGTCAAAGCGTTATCAATGTCATTAGACGAGCGACAGAAGAAAATTGAGAAAAAGCGATTATGTTTCCGCTGCTTTAAAGGAGGACATCACGCAAGCAAATGCAGATCCGTTGTCCGTTGTGCACTCTGTAGAGGAAAACACTACCCAGTTCTCTGTCCCCTCTCCGACAATAGTTCCAGCAACGAAAAAGAAGATAAAAATACAGAGTCTGATAAGCCAGAAAGCACAGCAAGCAACTCAAATCGGTGCTCTTCAGACATATTAATGTATACATTAATGACGCAGCTTGTATCTCGAAGCGGAACTGTAATTAATGCAAGATTGGTTGGAGATCCTGGAAGCCAAAGGAGCTACATAAAGGCAAAACTGATTCCACAATTGCAGTGTGAAAAATCCGGTGACGAATGGATACAAAACATCCTATTTGGAGCAGTGGTGTCCCCAGTAAAACGAAGTGGAAGGTACATAGTAGCATTCAGAACGATCAATGGTGGAGGTGTAAAAACTTTGGAACTCTTAGAAAGAGTTGCCATATGCGGTAAACTACCGAAAATTCCCAATGGACCTTGGATTGATGAACTGCATCAAAAAGGAATCACTCTCACTGACGTCGGAGGAGGATGTGAAGATATCGACATCCTACTTGGCAATGATTTGTGGGGACACGTTCTTACTGGAAAAATGGAGAAACTGTCACACGGACTTGTGGCAATTGAGACTATATTTGGCTGGGTACTGGGAGGACCAATCACCAAAGCAGCCAATAATACCGCAACGGTGGTTACCACACTGATAACCACGGATCTCGACATCAGCAACTTATGGAGGCTCGACACTATTGGCATAACTGATCCAATAGAAACGAAGACAACTGAAGAAAACGAACAGGAGGCACTTGCGTACTTTACTGCTACCGTGACCAAAGACGACAACAAGTACGTAGTGGGCTTACCATGGAACGACTCCAGTTTTAATTCAAAGCCCCCAACCAACAGAGAAGCTGCAGAAAAGCGACTCATTCGCACCACCAGGAAACTCAAGAAAGAAAAAAAGGTGCAAGATTACCATGATATTTTCCAGGCATGGGAAAAAGAAGGATTCATTGTGAAAGTGGAGAAGGATGATGACACTGGCCATTATTTACCACATAGACCGATCTTCAAACAGAGTGTCACGACGCCTGTTAGACCAGTCTTCGACGCTTCCTGCAGAGTTGGTCGGAGCCCATCCCTAAACGAAACTCTTCACAAGGGTCCAAACTTGCTAGAGTTGATCCCGAAACTACTATTACGCTTTCGAGAGAAAAAATATGGAGTATCAGCCGACATAAGGAAAGCGTTTCAGATGATACAAGTGCGAGTAGAGGACCAATCTTATCAAAAGTTTCTATGGTGGGAGAATAGCGGTTGTAGCAAAATAGCAGTTTACAAGCACCTGAGGGTCGTCTTTGGATTGACATGTAGCCCCTTTCTTCTCGGAGCTGTTATCAATCACCATCTAGACCAAGTAGAAGGTCCCTCCGTACCGGTAGCACAAACATTAAGACAAAGTTTTTATGTTGATAATATGATTACGTCTGTCTCCAGTGTGCAACAATACCACGACTTCCGAAACACAGCTATATCAATCATGAGCGGAGCCAACATGAAACTCAGACAATGGGCTCACAGCTTCTCGGAGGAGTTCGGAATCGGCTTGTCCACCAGTGATGAGTGCGGGTTGAACTCCGGGGAAGATGATGATATGACTGAGAAGGACGTATGTATTTCATTACTTGGCTTACTCTGGAACCGCTGTGAGGATACGTTATCCTGTGATGTCAAGGACGTTGGAACATCAGAAAAAATTACCAAGAGACAAGTACTCAGCATTCTATCACAGGTAATTGATCCCATTGGTTTCACCTGTCCAGCATTGGCACTACCAAAATTGCTTCTGCAAAATTCATGGACCACAAAAATCGGATGGGACGAGCCAATGCCTGAGGAAATACAAAAGAGGTTTAGGCAGTGGAAGGAGGGAATGAGTCAGTTACGCCAAATCAAAATACCACGTCTCATTCAGCTTCTATCATCTACCAGACGAGAAGTGCACACATTTTGTGACGCAAGTTCAGATTTTTACGCAAGTGTGTGTTTTATGCGATCCGAGAACAGCAACCATATCGACGTCCAATTGTTGACTGCTAAGTCCCGATTAGCTCCCATTAAACGTGCAAATATTCCGAGATTGGAACTAATGGCATGCGTAGTTGGTGTAAGACAAGCAAATCTAGTGCGTGAAGCCTTACCAACGAAGGATGTTCAATTCCATTTCTGGAGTGACTCCAGTGTTGTACTGGCCTGGATTCGACGTGCTAGAGATTGGGGAGTTTTCGTGGAGAATCGGGTGAAGGAAATTCGTGCATCAACAAGCTGTGACCAGTGGCGCCATGTTCCTGGAATACATAATCCAGCCGATCTTCCTTCCCGGGGATGTAGTCCAAGCCAGCTCTTGGAGTCGCGATGGTGGGAGGGACCAGCTTGGCTAAAACTTTCAAAAGGAAATTGGCCAGTGGCAGCTGAAGTTTACCAAGAAGAAGAAATAAATAAAGAACGCAGAGCTACATCTTCAGCAGCAGCAACAGTAACTAGGGCCACGCCACCTGTATTTTCCTGCTACCACAAAAATGTCGCAGTTTGGGGATGGGTGCTTCGATTTATCAAGTCATGTAGAGGAAAAAAGAGCACAACATCGGTGTTGACGTTTCCTGAATTGAAAGCAGCAGAGAAAATTCTTATCCGACAAATTCAAAAGGAGTCATTTCCAGAAAACAGTTCCAGCATTCAAGGGTTAGTAGTCTACAAGGATAAGGATGACATGCTCCGTGTCAAAACTAAACTTACAGAATTAAAAGACACGGAAGACTTTATTTTTCCTTTCTTGTTGCCGAGCCGACACCCACTAGTGCAAATATTGATTCAAGATGCTCATAAGTACTACTGCCATGGAGGGATCCAATTCCTGATGAGCAAGCTGAGAGAAAAATACTGGATTTTACAGGCAAGACGAAACATTGCAAAAGTAGTACATCAATGTATAAAGTGTAAGAGACATGCAGCAGTCCCATTAACAGTTGACCCGGTGGCACTTCCCGAAAATCGAGTGAAAATCAACGAGCCATTTTCCACCACCGGAGTCGACCTTGCTGGACCAGTCTACCTGAAGGGTGGAACGAAAGCCTGGATCGTTCTCTTCACATGCGCAGTATTTCGTGGAGTGCACTTAGATGTCGTGACAAGTCTAAGTACAGAGGCGTTCATCTGTGCACTTGAGCGTTTCATAAGTATTTGTGGCCGCCCATGTACTATATACAGCGATAATGGTACCAATTTCGTGGGAGCTGACCACTTATTCAAGACGTTGGATTGGGACTCTATCAATGAGTTGAGTAACACTAAGCAGATTCGCTGGAATTTTAACCTGCCTACTGCAGCGTGGTGGGGTGGATGGTGGGAGAGACTGGTCCGTTCTGTTAAAGATCTCCTCAAACGAATGCTAGGTCGGGCGAAGCTGTCATATGATGAGTTACGCACTTCTTTGGCAGGAGTAGCTGCTGTGATCAACGACCGTCCATTGACCGTTGTGACTGAAGATAACGGAGATCTCATTCCACTTACACCCAACACTTTCATGAGAGGAAAGATGACAGGATTTTTAAATGAGACCTATGATGCTGACTTCCTGTCAGAGTCCTATAAGAACATGAAGCGGCTCCAAGATCAAATACAGTCACGATTCCGGAAAGAGTACCTGTCGCAGCTTGTGTTGAAGGCAAACGAGAAGAAAAAGCTGCCGGTAGAAGTCGGAGACATTGTGCTCGTGGGATCGGATGGAAAAAAGCGCTTTGAATGGCCGCTTGGAGTCATCGAGGAACTGTTTCTAGGAAAAGATAAAAAGGCGAGGGTAGCGAAGGTCAAGACCCAAAGAGGGACTTTTGTTCGACCCCTTCAGCGTCTTTATCCACTAGAAGTAACGAAGAAAGATGAAATCCCGGATGTTGGAGAAAGTAGTCATAAGTTAGATATTAGCCCACCTGTAAAAACTAGCGTAGGTAGGATAATTAAACCTGTTAGTAGATATGGTCAATGGCTACACTTAGAATGTAAATAAGTCTTTCACTCATTGTTATTCGTGAAAGAGGTGGGAGAAAATGTAGGAATTGTAGCCATTAGTTTTGTTGAATTGTATTCCTTTTAGCATAAGTCACGTTATTGGCCTTGTCAATTTAGGGTGACAATATGTCAGTAGGTTTATGAAGTTTCAAATTGTATTTCGACAAAAAGTCAGTCGTGAAATAAATATTAGTAAAAAGTCATAATTACTTTCTTTGGGGCTTTACTAATACATTTTTGGATCTATCACGATTATTATATACAACTATATATTTTGGGAAGTCCTTTCAAACGGGTAGTTTGATTGTGAATTCAACAATTGGTGTAAGGATTAGTGTTAAGGTGTTAATAGTTACAGTATTAAAATACTTCAATCGTGTTTTTATAAACAAAGACAAATGGCCCTATTAAAATTAGGTTTATTGGAATTTCTGAGGTATGTTGAAGGGACCGAAAGATCTCGGTGTGTAGTAGAAGGTGAAAAGGTCCTCAATGCAGACCATACAATATTATATGGAAAAATTGAATGGAACACTTCATCAAAGTGACAAAAGTGTGTGTTCTCTGTCTCCAGACAAGCGCTCTGCAATCCGAGCCTCATAAAGTGAGTGGAGAACTCAAAATTATAGATGTGTTCATTAAAATTATCCAAATGTTTTGTACTTGCAGAGCAGGAGCTGGTGGCCGATGTTAACACATTTCAGCTTTTCTAATCATTTTAACCAGGTAGGTTATCGTGAATTTACTAATTAACTTTATACAATTTTAAAAATAATTTTAGAAAAAAGTTGTCAGAGTTGGAACATGTTTCCAAAACTGAGTTGAAATGTGCCTGGTCATCGACAAAAGGCTCAATTAGGGAAAAATATATAAGGGTATTCCAATAGCTGAAATGCCTCGCATCAAGAAGAAAAATTCCATAATTGACTTGACTCTAGCTGATAGGGACATGGTTTTGGAGTACTTCATTAAAAATTTACCCAACTCCACAATTGCAAAACATAGGTAAATATTTCATAAAATCTAACAAAACCCGTTTTATGTGATTGTATGTTTTTAGAAAAGGACGTACTCCTTTAAATGTCTTTGTACCAACAGAGATACTGATAACTATTCAGGACAAAACTTAATTAATTTTAAATAATGCCTGTCAATCAGTAATAATGATGAAGTTATCATCGATGATATGTGATTTTCCATCAGTTTGTTGTGAACAAACATTTCACAATAACATGAATGAAGAAACCGAAAAAATGATGGGCATGTGTCAGAAATCACCTGAATGGCATAAAGACAGACAATTTAGGATCACCGGATTAATGTGCTATGGAATATTTACTTTCAGTAGATCTGATTGGTAAATGAAAAGTAAAAAATATTTTTGGCCCAAAAGCTTTAGCAATAAATTTACAAAGCATGGCTTAGAATATGAAAATGTTGCAAGAGCTTTATTTATTGAAAACCATTCTAAAAACCCGTAGCATTATTAGAAATCAAATGTTTGTATTCTGGTAAGTAATGGTATGCATTGATTAATCATCAAATGATCAGACTATATAGATCAATCATCCATTGTGTGGAGTTATGTCAACAATGGGATATGTTGTTTTATATTTTATTAAAACACCACACAATGGTTGTTGGAACTATTTTTGTATTTTGAAGGTGTACTACTGTTAAATCACCAATGACACCAAGTTTATTCTTATGGAATTTGCTGGTGGCCACATTGTGATATAACATAAAAATCTGAAAATACAAAGACTAACTTTTTTTATGAAAACAATCAAACTGATATATATTTTTCTGTTTGTAGGTTCCACATCACCTATTGAAGATGCCATTTTATTGTGTGCTTACATTATCAAAAAAGATGGTGTATACTTTTAAAGAAAAACATCAATATTATGGGCAAATACAACTGGGGATGAGTATATTAAATGTGCAAAAATGTTTTTTGTTTCATCATTTAATGATACGTCATTAACAATAGAAGTATTGTTGGATTACAATTTTAGCAAAATGATGCTGGAAAAAGTAAAATTTAATTATTATCCAAAAATGCTTCATGTATTATGTGAAAGTGAAAGTTGGAAAGTAGATAATAAAAAAACACTTTATTTAAACAAAGACATTTATTTATTTATAAAAAGTTCTACCAATGACAAAAAAGTAAGTTTTACACAGCTGACCAGATATTCCAAACAAGGTGGCAAGAGTTACATAAAATTATTCTTTCTCCAATAAAAAATGACCTTGTGTCATGCAGTACCTTTCTGGTCATCTCTTCTAAACAGTTTAGAATTTGGAAATTATTTATGCGTGTGAAACTTCTTAAAGCACTTTCTGAATTTAAAAGATCACTTAATGTTGTAATTTTGTCTATACTAACTTGAATTTCAAAGTCATGAACTATCCTTTGTATTTTGTTAGTAGAACTGGCAATATTAGGAACATAATTTTCACTACTCGTCTCTTCTTCACAAACAGATTTTTCTGCTTCTTGTATGTCGTTGTCTCTCTGGCTCCTTTCCTTACTTGTTCCCACTTGGCTACAACTTGTTCATTTAGACAGCCTTTCTATACGTTTTGAATCTGATTTTTTATTTAATGTTACAACAGATGCAGGCAGATTCTGAGATGGTACAGCTGTATTTTTCAATACACGACCTCGTCTTGTATTTTCACCTATAAATAAATTATATTCGAGTAAATAAAAACAACAAATCTACCTACCTTTGTTAATATAATCTTCTTGCTTAAAATGGAGCGAACACACTTTCATGAATTTGCTGATTGGTTTGCCAATCCGAACCTTTAATATCCAGGCTTTTCTTCTTGAGATTAATTCTCGTCCCATCTCCGTCTCAAAATAAACCCTTTGGTCATATTTCTCGGGATATCTATGGAAACTTAATTTCTTTTCAGTGTCTCTTTTGGCTCAGGAATTGCACTGTGGCACAGAGCAATAATCATTATTAGAGGCCATTATAAGAGCGGAGGGGTTGACTAGCCACCTTTTTGGGCCGACAAACCAAGCTTATGGTTCGCAAAAGCTGATTCTCAGTTTACGTTGTCTAATATCACAAAGGAGGTGACAAAATTTCATTACATCGTTTCTCAATTAGACGCACGTTTTGCATTGGAAGTCGAGAATATCATAACAAATCCTCCCGCTCAGTTTCCATATACATTTTTGCGCACAAAATTAATTGAACGTTTGTCTGAGTCTTGAGGAACAACGAGTTCGTCAATTGATTGGCGAGGCATAGCTTGGCCATTGGAGTCCGTCGCATTTTCTTCGTAATCTTCGTTCTCTCGCTGATGCCACCATCGTTCAAGATAACCTTTTGTGTCAACTTTGGTTACAACGACTTCCACCCAATGTTCGTGATATTATCACAACGCAGTCGGAGTTGGCGCTTGATAAACTTGCTGATAAAATCGTCGAAGTCTCTCCGAGCAATTCAACTTTCTCTATAAGTGCAGCACTTAACGATAAAGGCACAGAAAATAATCTTTTAAATAATGCTATTGCTGATCTACAAAAGCAAGTTGCTGCGCTGTCTGCTTCGCGCTCACGTCCCCGCAGTTCTAACCGCAATTCTAGACAGAAGAAGAAATCTTGCACTCGAGTCTAACCAATAATCAGGACAAGTTTGTTGGTATCTGTTGGTTTTGTAATTTATTATAAAAACACTATTTAAAGTAGCAAAGGTTTTTATTAACTTCTCGACATGTTGGCCTGTGTGTCTAACCTGTCTCCCCGTTCCCGCCACCTGTCTGCTGTCAATCATGTCATGCTTGACTTCTCAGGCACGTTCCATTGGTACCAATTGTACTACCTTACATCCCCCTTTTTAAGAACATAATTCAATCTTAAAGAAATAAAAACAAAAACATAGAAAATAACAATTCCTAAAAACTAAAACAGATTATTCAAATCTGAAAGGTGGCTTGGAAAGTCTACCTGAATTAGTGACATTTATTTTTTTATAAATCTCTCTTTCTACATCTGAATCATCAGTCTCGCTTTCATTTGTAATGATTATTCTAATTTCTTCTTGATCATTACTAGATGCACTGGAATATTCACTATCAGTCTTGTTGTTTACACTGTCATTATCTGTCATGTTTTCACTTACAACTTCTACCTCTATAACATTACTGTTATCCACTATATTCTCTAGTTCTATAAAATACCTAACTTCCTGTTGAGATAAATCATGATTCTTAGGACTACTATTACATATTATTTTCTCTTCTTTTGCAAATGAACACTGATTCTCGTTGTTGACTGATTCAGTTACATTTAATTTTTTAATATACTTACGGTTACGAATTAAAACAGAACCATTATTCATTTGCACTTTATAATTTCTGTTTCTAACTTTTTGTACAACTATACCAGGAAACCAGTTGCCGTTTGGTTCTCTTTGAACATAAACTTTTTCATTTACACTAAGTTCTGGTAAGAATTTTTTCCCTTTATTATAATATTTTTGTTGGTGTTGTTGATTTTTTTCGATAACATTTTTATTATATGTAGAACAAATCTTAGGTTTAGATTGATTTTTAGTTAACATTAAATTGTTTCTTAATTTCCTAGACATAAGTAATTCCGCTGGTGAAATATTATCAAAAACAGGGGTAGACCTATAATGAAGTAAGGCCATTTGAATATCTTTTTTATCATCTAGAATTTTTTTAAACATTTTTTTAGCCGTTTGGACATTTCTCTCAGCCATACCATTGGACTGTGCATTAGTTGGTGACGTAATTACATGTTCAAATTCCCATTCTTTACAAAAAGTTTCAAAATCTTTTGATCTAAGTTGGGTATCTCCATCGTTTACTAGGGTAAGGGGAATCCCATGACGAGAAAAAATTGCTTTAAGATGTTTAATTATTGAGCTACTAGTAGTGTTATTATTTAGATCTTCAACCTCAATATATTTCGAATAGTAGTCTACTATTAAAAGGTATTTTTTACCACTAAGTTCAAAAATATCACACGATATCTTATTCCAAGGTAGCAGAGGTATATCATGTGACTTTAAAGGTTCTTTAACTTGAGAGTTTGCGTAAGTTAAGCATTGATGACAAAGTGAAATTTTGTCCTTAATGTGTCGAGTCATATTTGGCCAAAATAAAGACTCTTGGGCTAATTTAATGCATTTTTTTATGCCTAAGTGACTATAATGAATTCGGTTAAGCATTTCAGATTGTAATGCTTTAGGAACAACTAAACATTTACCCTTGAAAATTAGATTATCTGAAATGGTCAACTCTGATTTATATGGAGCAAACATTTTAACCGATTCTTTCAATTTTTTATTTGAATTTGGCCATCCATTTAAAACAACTTGTTTCAAGTCTTTCAAAACAGGATCTTGTTCAGTATGAAATTGGAATTCTTTAATTTTTTCATCTGTAGCATTTAATTCTAATCTAACTAGACAAACTTGACTGTCAATATCTTGATCCAAGTCTGTACTTTCACTGCAAGGTAAATATGCACGTGAAAGAGCATCAGCCAAGATCAATTGTTTTCCAGGTTTGTACTTAAGTTCAATGTCAAATTTTTGTAACTGTAGCATCATCCTTTGTAGACGAGCAGGGCACTTGTTTAATGGTTTTTTGAAAATGGAAATTAAAGGTTGATGGTCAGTTTCTACTGTAATCTGTTGACCATACACATACTGATAAAATTTATCTACTCCGAAGCAAATTGCATATCATTCCTTCTCAATTTGTGCGTACCTCGTTTGGGTTTCAGTTAATGCTTTCGAGGCATACGCACAAGGAAGGTTATTTTGCATTAAACAAGCTCCCATTCCAGATTTTGAAGCATCTACAGAAAGCGTAATTTTCTCTTTTGGGTTAAAAAATTGTAACACTGGTTTATTTATCAAAGTTTGTTTTAAATTTAGAAAAGCTTCTTCATGCTCTTGTTGCCAAATAAATTCAATGTCTTTTTTAATTAATTTACGTAACGGTTTAGTTTTGTCTGAAAAATGTTCAATAAATTTACTAACATAAGTTAACATACCTAATATTCTTTGAATGTCTTGTTTATTTTGTGGTCTTGGTAGCTCTGTGATTGACTTTACTTTATTAGGATCTGGAGCTATACCTGCTGCAGAAATAATATGGCCCATATATTTAATTGAATGCTGCCCCATCTTGCATTTTTCTTTATTAAATTTTACATTATTTTGCCTGGCAGTTTCTAAAACCTCTTTCAATCGCGCATCATGCTCTTCTTGGTCTTTGCCCCATACAATTACGTCATCTATATAAATGTCTGCTCCCTCGATGCTACCAAAAATGTCTTTAAACTTCTCCTGAAAAATTTCTGGAGCGCACTTTATGCCATAGGGGAGTCTTAAGAATGTATACCTGCCGTAAGGCGTCCCAAAGGCACAAAGTCTTGTGCTTTCATCAACTAGAGGAATCTGATAGAAACCACTGGCTGCATCGAGAGTGCTAAACACTGTAGCACCTGTTAAATTGCTGGAAATTTCATCAAAGGTAGGTATTTTATAAAATTCACGTTTACAAACCTCGTTAACATCCTTTGGATCTAAACAGATACGCAGTTTACCATTAGGTTTGCGGACCAGTACCAGAACATTCAACCAATCAGTTGGGCCTTCAACTTTTTCTATAATTTTTTGCTCAACCAAACTCTCTAAACCTTCCTTTAGAGGTTGCATTAAGGAAAGTGGCACTTTCCTAATTGGTTGAATAGCTGGTTTACTGTTCTCTTCCAATTTAATTGAGCACTTTTGATTAATACACCCTATTCCTTCAAATACATCACCATATGCCTGTATTACTTTGTTATAATTGTTTGACAAAACAGAATCAATTCTTTTTATTAAATTTAAAGAAATACTAGATTTAAGACCTAATATCGCTTGGAGGTCATCCTTAACCACAAAAAAATCAACATCATAACATTTATCATTTTTAAAGCAGGATAATTTACATTTTCCAATAACTGGCAACTCATTTTCTGTGTATGATTTCAATTTACTATCAGTATTTTTTATTAACTTATGTGACAAACCTATATAATTAAAAGTGTTTAATGACAAAACATTTGCATCTGCACCCGTATAAATCTTAAATTTAACATTTTTATTATTTATTTCTAATTTTGTTGACCACTCTGAAATTGTATTATTATTCACATTATTTATAGCTCCGATAAACATGAACTCACCATTATTGTCTTCCATAATTGTATTAATATTTGCTACATGTATTTCATTTAACTTGTTTCTGGATTTTTTTTTCATACACTTACTTTCGAAATGATTCTTAACTTGACAAAAGTTACATTCTTTTCCATATGCTGGACATCTATTGAGCAGATGGGAGAATCCACATTTTGAACAGTCATTTATTTTCTTGGAAGTTGTTCCATACTTCTTATTGACAGCATTTATCAATGTAACCTCTGTATCAGCACTGGCTATATCTTTGCTGTTAACTTTCGCACTTTCATAAATAATGCATTTCTGAATGATTTCCTCTAATTTAACATCATCACTTTCTTGCAGTAGTTTTTCTCGAATATCGTTATTGGAAATACCACAAATAATCATAGTTTTAGTTAACTCGTTTTGTAGACTACCAAATTTACATTTAACAGCTAACAGTTTTAGTTCGGTAACAAATTGTTCAAAAGTTCGATCTAATTTTTGTCTGGATGTAAAAAATTTATATCTTTCGTAGGTCAAATTCTGTTTCGGAAGGAAGTGGTTTTCGAATTTATTCAAAAGAATTTCTAATTTGTTTTTTTCTGACTCAGCAAATGAAAATGTTGTGTAAATACGGAAACCTTCTTCTCCTATATAGTGAAGTACTTGTGCACACTGAATAGCTTCATCCTTTTTATTTATTTCGCTTGCAATTAGGTAATTTTCAAATCTGCACCTCCACATTTTCCAATTTTCACTTATATTGCCGGTCATCATCATTGTGGGAACGCCCCTGTTATCACCCATTTTGTTGTTTTATTATTTGTTAAATTGTCCAACTTGACTTATTTTATAATCTTTCCACTCGAACAACAAACTCAATTAACTGACTGCGCCATGTTGGTTTTGTAATTTATTATAAAAACATTATTTAAAGTAGCAAAGGTTTTTATTAACTTCTCGACATGTTGGCCTGTGTGTCTAACCTGTCTCCCCGTTCCCGCCACCTGTCTGCTGTCAATCATGTCATGCTTGACTTCTCAGGCACGTTCCATTGGTACCAATTGTACTACCTTACAGTATCACAAAACATATCAGCAAAATGCTAAAAGGTGCATTAAACCTTGCAATTTTTCGAAACGACCAAAGGACGGCGTCTGACTGCTTTTCATCCACTAGCCGTCTAGCTGTAATTGATAAAAATTCAAAACACAAATTTTTTGTTGATACTGGTTCTGATTTATGTTGTTTTCCTCGACGTCCCCTTCGAGATCGTCGTTCTCCTGTCAGCTACGATTTATGTACCGCAAACGGAATCAAAATAAAAACTTACGGTTTCATAACCTTAAATCTCAACTTAAGCCTTAGACGTAATTTTTTTGTGGAGATTGGTCGTTGCTGATGTTGATTTACGGATCATTGGATCAGATTTTCTTCCTCATAATTATATTTCACTTGATTGCCGTACCAAACACATCAACTGGACTTCAAGCTCACGGTTTTCTCAACGTTTTTCGCAAGGCAGTGTCAAAGTAGTCCAAGATTCATCAACTTACTATATTCTTGTTTCAGAGTTTCCTGACATCACACGTCCATCAAGTTTACCTCGAAATATTAAACATGAAACTGTTCATCATATTCGCACAGCTCCTGGACCTCCGGAAAAATTGAAAATTGCACGAAAAGAATTCGATGATATGATGCAGGCTGGTACAACTCGCCAATCCGAAAGTTCCTGGTCCTCTCCTTTGCACTTAGCACCGAAAAGTGACTCAACTTGGCGTCCCTGTGGAGATTTTCGCGCGTTGAACGCTCGAACGATTCCGGATCGTTATTCTGTTCGTCAGTCACATTTATTATGCCACCTTCTTTATTGATGGATGTACAATGTTTTCAAAAATTGACTTAGTTAAGGCATATCAACAAATTCCAGTTGCTGAAGAAGATAATGGAAAAACTGCTATGATTACACCATTTGGACTCTTCGAATTTCCATTCATGACGTTTGGACTTCGAAATGCTGGCCAAACTGGATTTATGGATGAAGTTTTGCGTGGTATGGGTTTGGACTTTTTCTTCGTTTACGTGGATGACATTCTTGTTTTCTCTCGTTCTAAACAAGAACACAAGCGTTATCTCAGAATTATTTTTGAACATCTCTCGAAGTACGGTTTAGTCATCAATTCACAGAAATGCATTTTTGGAGTTGCTGAGTTTAATTTTTGGCATCCATACTCCAGAAGAACGAGTTCAGGCAATTAAAGATTTCTCTCTACCAAAAACAGCAAAAAGTCTTCGCCGTTTCTTGGCAAGTTCATACCTCACTCCTCTGAATACGAAGCTCCTTTGCATAACGCAATAAGCAATCCACTTCTGAAGGGTTCTCAACCGATAGAATGAACACCTGAATTAGAAGAAACTTTCTCAAAATGCAAAAACTGCATTTCTTCTGTTTCACTTCTGGCCCACCCTCGTATCGGTGTGACACTTGGTTTATTCACAAATGCTTCAAATCATTCTGTTGGAGCATGTTTACAGCAGCTCGTTAATGGCGTTTGATAACCACTTGCATTATTTTCAAAGAAAATGTTTTCGAAAGAAAGATCTTGGTGCTGCCATTCAGCATTTTCGTCATCCATTCACGATCTATCACAGATCACAAACCCTTGTTAATTAGCGACCGATTCGTTTGGCCTTCGATGAGCAAAGATTGGCGAAATTGGGCTCGTGCTTGCAATGAATGTCAACGATCGAAGGTTTCTCGTAACGTTCATGCTCCTCTTGGAAATTCCAAAACTCCGACACAAAGATTTCATCATATCCACATCGATCTGATTGGACCACTTCCACCTGCACATTCTTCTCGATATTGCTTGACTGTCACCCCCCCCCCCCCCCCCCCCCCACCCCGTAAGCTACTACTATTTTAACTATGGAATTATACGCAAACTTTTTTGCTCGTTCGAATATTTTCATGGCGAGTTTTCTTGTTGGAGAAACTATTACGACTCTTGGTTGTGAAGTGTTTCCTTCGGTTATAGGAGCTTCTTGACTGGTAAGTAATTGATTGATAATTGGTAACAGAAAAGCAGCGGTTTTTCCAGATTCAGTTTGGGCGCAACCCGTTAAATCTCTTCCATTTATTATGATCGGTAAGGCATATTTTTTAATAGGCGTTGGTTTATTATAACCAGACTTTATAATTTTACTTAATTACAGTTACCTTAAAAATTGTCATATTTTAGTAAAGCGTATTATCAACAGATGTTAAAGGTAATAGTTGATTAATATTATAACGCCTTACAAAGTTTTTGAAATAGTAGTTTACCTAACTAGTGCGGAAAAGTCACTTTACGCACGTGTTAGGTACACTATTTGTTCTACTAGCGTACGGAAAAAAACCCAAAAGTTAACATAAAGAAACATTTATAAAAAAAGTCAGATGTTTATTATTATTTGACATTCATTTGATGAGGCTTATACCAGGGCCATTAAAAAATTATTGAAACATACGTTTCTTTTTATTAAAAATTATATCAGAATTCTAATAAATTTCTTAATTTTTCAGTCATTTTGTAAACTACAACCATACAAATATATATTTTAAGTATTCAAATGTCAATATACTCCCCAAAAACTTAACAAATATACTTTTCCGCACTAAGTGACTAGTGCGGAAAAGTGAACTTTTCCGCACGCTAGTAGAAAATAGTATATTGTGCAACAAGGGGGGAAAGTTCAACTTAAGGGCGAGTGCCGCAAACACACGAGTGAGAAAAGTACTTTCCCCACATGTTGCACACTATACTTTTTCTACAACTGCACAAATTTAAAGAATACAAGTAAAGTAACTCAATATTTATTTATATGGTTAGTAAAACAAAAATAACACTAAAGTATCCCATCTCTGTACTGTTAAATAATTTCATTTAAAATTATAGTTGATTGTGAAATTTGTACAATTTTGTATGGTCAAATCCGGAACGTCATTTCTTTTCACTAAATTCTCCGTTATATTAATTAATCTGACAGTTTTGTGACAACTAAGTAGGTATTTAAAGATGACAGAAGCCTACAAAGTTTTTGTCCATTTTATTTGATTCTCCATATAAATGTATGTGGCGTGGGCAAAGTGCCGTGAGAAATAATATTTCTCACAGTATGAGCAATATTTGGTTTTGAAATTAAATGAGGAATGAGAAATACGTCACTTTTCATAGCAGTTGTAGAAAAAATACTTTTCAAAGTACAGACCGTAATTCAATATCTGTCATATAGCCCAAGAAGTAGTTGTTGCTTCTTATTGAACGGTCTGTTATTTGAAAAGTATAAAAGGCGTTATAATAGACCATTACCTTTGACAGACTTTTTAATGTTATCTACTAAATGTGGTCGCAGACTGGAAGTCTCAAATGAACTGATGAACTTTATGTAAGTTTGTACCGGATGATATTGTGGAGGTGAATAGATCTTCGTCAGCTGTATTAGGTAGAAATGTTCCTATATAAGGGTCACTCACTTTCAATCTAAACCGCCACACTACCCCCCTTGGCAGAGTATTTTTCTACAAATTCAAAGTTTTTCTAAATCTAACTCTTCTGCCAGATGGCGTTGTATATTCGGGAGCAGGAATGGGTTCTTCAGGTACATGTTCAATATCAGGCGTGGAAACAAGAACATGTTTTGGAACAGGAACAGAAACGGGTGTTAAAACCGGTTTCGGCGCCTCATTCTGGACGGATAGCATCTATCTTGTACTGATGAGGCGCAAATACGCCGAAACCGGTCTACAAGTGATTTTGTCCCTTCTTATTACAAACCAGAATGGTTGGTTATATCTTAACAGATATACCAACCCCGTTTAACTTAGAAGTGTAATTTAATGTCTGTCGGAGCATATAGCCCGAGAAGTAGTTGTTGCTTCTTAGTGAAAAGTGGTTTTCAAAAACTTTGTACGGCGTTATAATAGTATTAAACACTATTGCCTTTGACAGACTTTTTAATGTTATCTACTGAATGTGGTCGCAGACTGGAAGTCTCAAATGAACTGATTGGTGGTGGAACTTCATCGCCACTTACTTTAACATCTATTTCATCCAACTTTATGAAGTTTATACCAGATGATATTGTGGGGGTGAACAAATCTTCGTCAGCTGTACGCTCTACGGGTACATATATTTCTCGAGGTTTTGAAGGTTCTCCATTATCTTTGTCATCAAATCCTCCTCCTCCTCCTCCATCGCCTACTCTATTATATGCTCCTCTACCACCTCCACGCCCGCCTCTATCACCCCCTCGACCACCACGTCCTCTTCCTCTACTTACATTTTCATATCCTCCTCCATCAATTCCAGTATCTCCCCAAGTGTCATCTGAGGGGTCATCTCCTGAGTTACCATTTTGATAATTTCGACCACCATACACTGGTCCATACGGAGTTACTCATCGATACGAAAAGAAGATGACACTCTTGATACATAAGAAACCTACCAAAATGTCTATCGATCGAGTGAAACCTGCATTTATTTAACAGGATGAAGTTTTAACACCCGTTTCTGTTCCTGTTCCAAAACATGTTCCTGTTTCCACGCCTGATGTTGAACATGTTCCTGAAAAACCCATTCATGCTCCCGAATATACAACGCCATCTAGCAGAAGAGTTAGATTTAAAAAAACTTTGAATTTGTAGAAAAATTCTCTCCCAAGGGGGGTAGTGTGGCGGTTTAGATTGAAAGCGACTGACAGCTGTCAACATTATCATTTAATAACGTACTTGTATTAACAAATATAAAACTTTATATAAATAGGAAATATTCATTACAACACCCACGTCTTTTTCCTATAGATGTATAGTTTGGCAAACATAACTGAAGCTGTGAAAGGAATGCGGTCGAAAACATTCGATATTGCCACGTTTAACTATGAAAAACCTAAAGTGCTAAGTATGTAGTGATAATAATTAGAAAATGGACTTTTTATTATTAAAAATATGTCAATCATGATTAAACGTTAGTTCTTTAATGTGCTTGTTTCATTGGATTTTGTCTATTAACATTATTTTTTCAATTTCTGAATATTAAAAGATGAACACTTTTCGAAATATGTTATGGGTTTCCTTCAAGCCGGCAACGTCGTGCGAAAATCATAATTACCACGCCCTCCTACTAACTCAATTGGTGAATATTTATCGAACCGCCGTTGCTAGGTAACCACCTGACTTCCTATTGGCAAGCGCGTGCGTGTGTTCTTCCCTCTCACTTCGACAATTGATTGACATTGATTATCCAGTGGCGTTTATGTCAATATTTTCTGTCGTATTTTCAGTTTTACTTGGTACCTTATTATTTAGTATCCATATTGAATTCAAGTACGATTTTTAACAAATAGGTACCGTGTTTTGAAAAATACCTTACCTTTAAAGCAAAGCATAAATCAGTTTCTATATATAATTATTATATAATAATAATTATTTTTAATACTTTTATAAAATAGGTACCGTACGCTATTGGTACGTTTATGACAGATATCGGCCATGTTTCCTCCCCCCTTACGGATGCCCCGTAGCTTCAGATAGACTTGACAAACTATAAGTTGAGTTCCCTCATTTTTAGATTGTAGAGTTGGGGCCATTTTATTTTGCGCATATACATTTTTTCCAGAGCACCACAGTTTTACTAGACTTCCAAAGTGAGACACATGTAAAAAAATAGGAGCAAAAAAGTTTATTCTTCTGAAACGATTAAAGATAAAAAAATTTTGAACAATCAAATACTAAAATTGAATAATAGCATTTTGACAGATTTGGAGTTTCTTAAAATTATAGTACATCATTTTAGTATAAATAAAAAATTTATATGTAGTCCTTTCATTCATAATCGAAGATTACGATGTACAGCTAAATAAAAATAAATAAAAACTCAGGATTATGCGGTATAGTCTAACTGAAATCAGTGTAATGAAATTAAAATAAAGCAATGTTTTCAAACATATTTTCTGAAATTGTTAGGCTCAATATACAAATGTTGCCCTTACTTCAGTAAACTGTTAGTTCGTGATGTTTTTTAGAAAGATAGTTTGGAAATATTAAAAAAAAATACATAATATAAATTTATTAGTAAGCATTAAAATAAGTCGTTTAAAATTGCTGGAAAAAGAATAATTAATTAAAAACAAAATAACTTTATGTATGTTACTATATTTAAGAAAATTTTGAATAGCTGGCAATGTAGCAGCAGTGCAGTGGAAATCTAATACATCCAGTCCAGTATTTGGCATAATATAAAGAAGTAACCGATCAGTTATTAATGCGACCCACTGTGTCATAATTTTTTTCAACGATTTCACGGAACTCCTGCCAGTCCAACCAAGAGAGTGTGTAAATTGTTTCGCAGAGAAATATTATTAATATAATATCTATTTGTTGGTTGAGTGAGTTTAGTTCTTAGTTGTAGAAAAGTGTAGTTAATCTAGGGTAGAAAAGTATTATTAATATAATATCTATTTGTTGGTTTAGTAAGGTTAGTTGATCAAGTGGCGTGAGTGAATTGTTTTTAATATAATATTTATTTGTTCGTAGACATTAGGGTAAGTTTTATAAATATAAATTATTAGTAATTAATTAGAATGCCACAGACAAATTACTTAGCAATAAATGATACTGATGATAGTGCCGAATCAAAAAAACTGTATCTGAATCTGTAAAACTGTGTATTTTTTATACGAATAAATAATGTATAAAATTGTGAAAAATGATCAACAATATTTCCTAGAAGTTTCCCGTATAAGCGAGCGTGCATGAACTGAGCACTTTTTAAATCTACAAATTAGGGACACATTCTATTTACCTGGTTAATCTCTTGAACTGGGCACCGACCGCTTATCAGCACCAAAAGGATTAAAAGATAATTACTCCGGAAGTCTCCAGGTACTCGATGCCGGGTTACCAGGTGCACCCAACGGTGCGGCGGTGTCTTAACGGGAAAGGCACCACCCATTCTGCAATTTTATTTATTTATGGTGACTGATGGGGTGGCAAAAAGCTGGAATGGAAGGGATTATCTTAAGCGGTGCCCAATTCGTGCACGTACAAAAATCCCTTATCAGGACTACAGTGTTGAATTCATGTAGTTTGGGGTGACGTCAGGTAGAAAGTGCTCAATTCGTGGCTACCCGCATAACCGTGGCAATGCCGCTCACCGGGCGTTCGAAAAGCCGAGAATCATCTGCTTGCGTCTTGTCTTTTCTAGAAACGTCTCGTCGCGGTCGCGTCGTTCTAGCCTAGCCTGCCATTAATTAGCTCGGTCGAGCTGCGTTGCCAGCTTGCGTACAGTTCCGTAGATTATTTTGAATTTACAATAAGTATCCTTAGAATTGAATCTTTATTTTATTGCTTCATTTTAAAATATTATTAACAGGCTGGCAAGAGACAACAAAGTGTCTCTAATATGAGTGCCGGCACATGAGGGGATTGAAGGTAATGAAATGGCGGACCAGTTAGCTAAAGAAGGCTCTCAAGGAGACTTCATAGTTCAGGAACCGTTTTGTTGAATCACAAAAAATTGCATAAGAGGGGAAATCGGGAACTGTCTAGATAGGGAACACCAATTCAAATGGAGGGTGACACAAGGGCACCTTCATACAAAGAGATTACTGAACAAGATAGACAAGGAACTCTTAACCAGGCTACTGAGACTGGGTAAGAGACATTTGAAGACAGTTACCGACCTGGTGACTGGACAAGGCACCTTGAAGAAACATCTGTACAAAATGGGCAAAGTTAGTGAACCTATGTGCAGAAAATGTGAACTTGTTGATGAAACACCTACTCACATACTCTGCTTCTGCGAGAACATAGAAGAACTTACACGGAAGCACTTTGGAGAGGAATTAATACAACCATCACAACTACTGAAAATCCCTCCAGTCAAACTAGTGGCCTTTATAGAAGACACAAAGCTTCTGGAATGGAAGTAGATAACATGGGAAATGGTACAAAGATCCAGTTAAAGTGCCTGGGCTGGTGAGCACAACCGAAATATATGAATGAGGTTATCGACGGGTTACTTTCAAACAAAATTTAGCCAACACAGATTACATCCTCAACAGTTTCATTTTACCGAGTGTTTGTAAATAGTTTTGATGAATACTCAACTTGTTATGCAACACTTTGCAAAAAGATAAAACAAACATGAGGATCCCAATTCGTACCAGAGACCAGTTCTGAGTTAAGTTTTTAAAATCTATTACAATATAAACAAGAAACTATTAAAAGTTACCCATACCGTGGTTTATTTATATGCACTATTATTAGAAAACTTACCAAAATAATAATGATCTAATATTGATACGCCAAGGACACGATCCGTTTGAGCTCAGACGCACGCGTATTCCTCCGCCGAAAGTAATTAACTTCCGCAAACTTTAAACAATACAAGCCACTTGTATGTTTACAGATGGTCTAGCGTACCATAATAACCTGATTAATGTTAAATAACTAAATTATACAAGAAAAATATAACCCTAACGAAAAAAAAATGATCTGTTGTTCGACTTGCATGTCTTCACTAGTTGGTAATAACCCTTGGCTTAATCCCGCAGACTCCAAAGTTCATAGATTAGGTCACTGGAACTTCAGCTGGGGCTGCAACCCCAACTGGAACCGCCAATTAAATCCAAATTAAACCATACCAATAGTCCAACGTAAACCAAAACATCAATGAAAGAGATTGACCTACTTTAAAAAAATATGGCGTTGCATGTGGCTGGGATTACAAATACATCTGTATATCTCAGATGTGGTCTGGAGAAAATACCATTTCCACTATATATATTGTAACCTTAATATACCAAAGTACTTGTAGCCACTCATTGTCCATGTTATTTGTATATGTATGAACAATAAAGCCTTATTACTATTACTATCTTCCATAACACTCCACAAATCTCTCAAACCAAACCACCCCACTAAGACATGAAGTATGTCATAAGTGGACTATGTTGCCAAGCCCTTGAAATAGTATCAGAATCTAGTAGTCAAATGAAGTTTATCAAATATTCTTTTTATTTGGCTATAGGTTAGTTTTGGTTATTTTTTGCAAAGAAACTTCAACTAATTTCAATAACATATAAAACTTTTATTTGTATGTTAACTGCACAGCACTAAGCTAGAAATTCTTATTTTAAAAACTATGGAATTAATTCTAGTACTAAAAAGGTATGCAAGGAATATAGTTAACAGTTTTATTTATATGTTTATACCAAACACTTAATTAGTTAGAAATTATGGAACTATTCTAGTATTTAAAATTTAAGTATACAAAGCAATAGTATCAAGGAATAAATATAAAGTGGTTAATTATTATTTGTTCTAAAATATTTTATCAAAATTAAATATTAATTATCTAATATAATTTTAAGGCTACAATAGCAATTACCTACATGTTGGCTTCTAGAATGTTGTCACTACAATATGAAAGATTGATGTAAGGTTTGCAAACATCCTATAAATAAAAAAGTTCTGATAACCTGGATAACTTTTTTAAGGTAGGCAATTTTGTTTTATATTTTGGTGAAATAAATCTTAAAAATTTTGTAGTTAAGCCGGGATGTGAAGCTTTAGTGTGTAGGTCATTTTCAGCAAGGAAAATAATCATTGATCATAGCAAAAGAATATTGTGCCGCAAGCACCACAGCTCAGAAGAGAATAGCAAATCCATCGTATTCTCTGAATGAAGTTATATGTGAATTATTGACTAAATTGTAGTACTAAAATCAATACATATTATATCCACCACTATACACCAATATACATATCAGTATATTGGTGAATTATTTATCACTCCATCATCTTCTAATCAATCCAAATTTATATTTACTATTTTGTTTTAGCTCACCAACATCTACCGCAACTGAAAGTATTGCTAATAAAACGATTGATCAAATGAGACCTTTCAATTCAATTAAAGCTATTAAATTAATTATTTGTAGTTTTTTTCAAACTTCGTGATATACACATCTACCCTTAGAAAATGCCGCTTGAATTACTTATTTTGAATATCATGATTAAAATAAAATAATGCCATTCCAATTCTTATGAAATTGTTTTAATAAAAAGAAACATTGCAAATTTATAAACCATTTAAACGGTAAAGATTGTAATACTATTTTTTTAAATAAGGAAGAACAATAATTGTCAAACCGAAATCTTTCAAAATTCTAAGGTTCCCAGACAAACCAATTCTAACCCGCAACTTCTAGAATGCATCTATCGGCTTGCTTGGCAGTACCCTGTATTAACTCAATAGGATTTTTAAAAAGATAATACCTAATACTTTGTGACTGTTCTATCAAATCCACAATGTATTTTGTTGGGGGTTTGTTTCTGAAAAAAACATTTATTAAAAGGGCAGTATTCGAATAACACATTCATTTCTTTTCAAATATACCTATATTGTAAAAATAAAAGTAAAACAACATTTTTTGACTATTAGGTATAATTTGAAGTAAGAATTTTAAATGTATTAAACTAGTTGTGTTGTATTCTGAATATATAATTTGCTATATCACTGTTCAAATACAATTTGTATCTACTTTCTACAATATGAATAAGCTCAGCTTCAACATTTGTTGATTGAATTCTACATTATGTGTCATTAACCTAATATTATCGAAAAGGATTGTCCTTAATTTATTGGAGTGTACGAAAATTACAGAATTTCAAGTTTCTAGCTTTACTGAAATTTTAGAAAAAAAAAATAAAAACTCAATTTTAGTCACCACCTTTTAAGGGTGATATCTCGGAAAGGGGTGGGCTGAGGAAATTTTGTTATAGGAAAGACCCATCTTAATTTCATAAGAGCAATCACCTCCTGAATTTTGTCGCATGAATTTAGAAACACCCTGTATAACCTTGCTTTTTTTTCCATATCGCCTTTATTGTTATTTCGTGTTTGGAGTATTTGAAGCGTGGTTTAGGCCCTTAAAACTGTGATTTGGATGACTTTTATCTTTTATTAATGTTAATTTAGATACAATAATTATTGGTGTAAGGATTAGTGTTAAGGTGTTGATAGTTACAGTATTAAAATACGTCAATCCTGTTTTTATAAACAAAGACAAATGGCCCAATTAAAATTAGGTTTATTGGAATTACTGAGGTATGTTGAAGGGACCGAAAAGTAAGTTCTCGGGTGTAGTAGAAGGTGAAGAGGTCCTCAATGCAGACCATATAATATTATATTGAAAAATTGAATGGAACACTTCATCAAAGTGACAAAAGTGTGTGATCTCTGCAAACCGAGCCTCATAAAGTGAGTGGAGAACTCAAAATTATAGATGGGTACATTGAAATTATACAAATGTTTTGTACTTGCAAGGCAGGAGCTGGTGGCCGATGTAAACACATTTCAGCTTTTCTAATCCTTTTAAAAAGGGAGGTTATTGTGAATTTACTAATTAACTATATACAATTTTAAAAATAATTTTACAAAAAAGTTGTCAGAGTTGGAACATGTTTCCAAAACTTAGTTGAAATGTGCCTGGTCATCGACAAAAGGCTCAGTTAGGAAAAAATATAAGGGTATTCCAATAGCTGAAATGCCTCGCATCAAGAAGAAGAATTCCACAATTGACTTGACTCTAGCTGATAGAGACATGGTTTTGGAGTACTTTATTAAAAATTTACCCAACTCCACAATTGCAAAACATAGGTAAATATTTCATAAAATGTATGTTTTTAGAAAAGGACGTACTCCTTTAAATGTCTTTGTACCAACAGATATACTGATGACTATTCAGGACAAAACTTCATTAATTTTAAATAATGCCTGTCAATCAGTAATAATGATGGAGTTATCATCGACGATATGTGATTTTTCATCAGTTTGTTGTGAACAAACATTTCACAATAACATGAATGAAGAAACCGAAGAAATGATGGGCATATGTCAGAAATCACCTGAATGGCATGAAGACAGACAATTTAGGATCACCGGATTAATGTGCTATGGAATATTTACTTTCAGTAGATCTGATTGGTAAATGAAAAGTAAAAAATATTTTTGGCCCAAAAGCTTTAGCAATAAATTTACAAAGCATGGCTTAGAATATGAAAATGTTGCAAGAGCTTTATTTATTGAAAACCATTCTAAAAACCCGTAGCATTATTAGAAATCAAATGTTTGTATTCTGGTAAGTAATGGTATGCATTGATTAATCATCAAATGATCAGACTATATAGATCAATCATGCATTGTGTGGAGTTATGTCAACAATGGGATATGTTGTTTTATATTTTATTAAAACACCACACAATGGTTGTTGGAACTATTTTTGTATTTTGAAGGTGTACTACTGTTAAATCATCAATGACACCAAGTTTATTTTTATGGAATTTGCTGGTGGCCACATTGTGATATAACATAAAAATCTGAAAATACAAAGACTAACTTTTGTTATGAATACAATCAAACTGATATATATATATATATATATATATATATATATATATATATATATATATATTAAGACGAATGTATCGTCTTGGAAAGTTTCAGATTAAAATTTTAATGATTAAGAACAAAAAGCACATAACAATTATGATATATCTAGTAATAGATACATTTGATACACCATGTAATAATTTTTCAAGAGTAAATTTTTTTATAAAAAGTTGAAGAAAAGTTTAGAGATTGAAATTAAATAAAAAGGGTACAGTCTAATAAAGAAATAGGCCTTCTAAAGCAGTAGACAAAGAAAAGAATTCTCAAAGTATTTAAAAAACCAATCATATTTGCTTATTGTGTAGTAATTTATTATGGTAGGTAAGAAATTATATGTTTAACTATAAGAAGATAGAGTAATGTAACTTCAACATACGAAATTGTGTTCTATATTGTGTTTTTAAACTTTTATTTAAAGAATAAGATAAATAAAAAAGGTTAAAATTTTGAACTGTCAAGTGCGGGTGACAAATTAAAGTTTTAGTGTGAATAAGTGGTTTGTCAGGAAAAAGAAGACTAGTTCCAGAATCAGGAGCAGAGGTGTCTTAGCTGAAATAAAAATTTTGGAAGTCTTTATATTTAGAGGTTATGTCATCAAAAAGTCCACATTAGTATGTTTTTTGGTGTTGTCAGAGGAGCATGTTATAATAATTGCTCTGACAGTCTTTTGTTTCTGTGAGTACAGACTCAGATCACTAGAATAACAAGAAAAAAGTATAATTCTGACAGTTTTTTAATTTTAATGGTTGTCAGAAGTTTTTTTTGAAGAAGAAAATTTGAAATGATGCAGTAAAAGGTATTAAGAAACTAAAGTAGATGAATACATACCTTTATCGTCTACAAACTCTTATGAAGTTTAAAAAAAATATAATCCAGGATAATTCCACACAATACATGGTTTATCGATGAAGTAACTTCCTCGTCTTTTGAAAGTGCAAGGTAACAAAACATTTTAAAAATATTTCATTAGAAATAGCCTTCATATTCAACCTGAAATTTTGAAGAAGAAAATAGTTTACTTACTTCAATAAGTAATCGTGCATATTTAATTTCGTATATAAAATTGACTTACCAAGAACTATATTCCAACACATTTAATCGGCCAATAAATAATAAACTGTTTATCATATTCACCTCCATCTTATTACAAGCGCCAATTCCTACTCTGTTACAATTCGTCTGGATGCTCGCGCAACCATATTATGACACGTGATATTTACCAAATATTTACTGACTTTTAACTGACAATGACAAATTGACAAACATTCTTTGGTTTTTTTTTGTTAACTTTTGGCTGGAACTATAATAAGAAGGGTAGAAAACTGGAACTCAATGAAAAATTTATATTTTAAGAGCTCTTTGTTGCCATAAGGTAGATTTTATATATTTTATCACCAACTTTTACAATATTTTATAATTAAAATTGTTTTTGTGGCTATTAGTATTAACTACAATTACAGTTCTGTAGTATGAAGTATAAACAAAAAAAGTATCACCCAGAACGTCCAAAAAAGATTTATCTTGAATATGATTTTCCATGCATTAATTTGTATTAAATTTTTTGTTATTTCTGAAGTTAGTTTCATCATCAAGGAATAATATGTTCATAATGAGCTTTGTTTTTAAATTGTAAAGTTTTCTCTACAAAATTCTTAAAGAGATTCAAATTAAAAGTACCTAATACACTTTTTCGTTGATTTCATAATATTATACCTACAACCTGTAGTTTAACTCCTACTAAGTATACCTACTTAAGGCTCGGACAACGGCAAAAATGGCGGGAAAATGAAAAATGCAAACCATTTAAATTCGTTTCATAGTTTTTTAACCAAAATACTTCATTCCATTACTCGCATAATTATCCATGTTGTGTCAAATATGGTTGTCAAAAAATACGTTGTAAAGACAAAAAAGCAAGAATTAGTTGAAAATTTAAATTATCAACTAATTCTTGCTTTTTGTCTTTACGAAGTGTTTTTAGACAATGATATTTTGACACAACATGGATAATTATGTGAGTAATGGAATGAAGTATTTTGGTTTAGTCTTTATTTATTATGAACGAATAAAAAATATTAAACTGGGGAATTATTGCGATGGTTACCACTTAAATCAAAAGTTTCTATTCTTCTATTCTCATAACGAACTGTGTGATAGATTTGTAAAACCTAAAACTTGTGATTGATGATCTTGAAATCATCTTCAATGATAAGTCCTCTGTAACAATATTATGTACTGCACCAATATTTAATCAACTCAATTCTTTTTTTATTGCAATATTTTTGGATAATGATAAATAACAATACAAAATTTAATAAAAAAATTTAATAAAAAACAAGAAAAACATTACAGAAAAAACAAGAAAAACATTACAGAATATTTTTATGTGCAAAACTAATTTTAAATAAATTATATCTAAAGAAATTATAGGTATAGGTATAGTGTTCCAGATAGATATTGGGGACAAAAAAAAATTATTGTGAGAACCAGAAAAAATCATGTTTTATTTTACAAATTATTTCATTAAAATGTTGATCTAAACCAATTTAAAATAAAAAAGGTTTTTTAACAGGTAATGAAAACTGAAAAGTTAAGCACTATTGAGGTACAATATTATAAATTAATGATTTCTATCTGTTATAACTTGGACCATAAAGGTGTGAAATTTCTTTGAGTAAAAATGATAATTTTAATTGATTTCTTTTTCCACAATATAGTTTGGGTCTACTATTTAACTATGAGTGACACTGCAATGGTTTGACTTTCAGAATGTATTGGCCTTCGTATAACTGGCTTTGTCGACTTCCTTGATTTTTTCTTTGTTGTATAAAATCGCCTCTGAGGCAATATTTTTTTGTTCGCTGGAACTGAGCTTAAAGGTTTAGAAGAAATTTGAGAAGAACACGCTCCCAAAGCTTTTAATCTGGGTTGTATTGGTTGAATGCATTTTTTCACTACCTCAACCTGGGCCATTGTTCTGACATTTATGAGCGAATCCAAAAACTGCTGTTTTAATCGCTCTAATTCCCTGGAAACGCTATAATCCCCATTATCATTTTTGTTCTTTGAGCTAATTTGGCGTGTTAAAAAGTCAGTTTCAATTTTTGCCTCATCATCAGACACTATTTCGAAATCTGTATTTTCTTCCTGAATGGAATATTGAATTTCCATACCTAACAAAATATTAAATTAAATGTCAACATATATCAAAAAAACTACATTACCTAATTCATATTTTCTATATCATCAAAAGTAAATTACTTTTACCACCAAAACAAAATGTTATGCAAGTACATATAATTAATTTTACTATTTAAAATCTACCAAAAACACATGTCCCAGCCACACCGTCAAATAATTACAAGAAAAAAATATTTTTTTTCGAAAACTGTCATTAAAAGTTGAATTTTGCATAATGTTTACTACACTGACGGACAAAATTATTGCATATTTTATATGCAATAATGGCATTTTCAACTCTCTGAACATATGGAAGAACATGTGGTTCCACTACTTCCTGAACGTAATGAAGGGCGGTCATGTTGCCTTGGATAAAAACTGGAGGTGACCCACTACCAATGGATATGGCACCCTATACCATAACACCCACGGTTTGGTGGATATGCTTTTCAAAATATTAATAAATACGATTTAAATACATCTAGGTGTTTACCTTTCTTTGTCACTTAGTATATATATTAAAATATTGCATTAATAAATAGTTTTAAATATAATTTTAATTTATGTGCAATAGGGAATAATAGAGGGAAATATAAATACTAAAAAAATCAGGGCTGAAAATTATAAGAAAAAGATTATTGTATTATCAATATTAAATTTCCTACCAGGTAAATTCTGTTCTATGTGAGGTTGCATGTCATCAAGAAGTTTTCTACCAAGAAGGTGAATATGTTTGCATATGATCCATTTTATTGAGGAATCGATACAAGTGCAGGAATATTTATGCAGACACACATTACATTCTGTACAGGTTAATTGGCATTTGCAGTCCTTCTTCACCTCTTTTATATGGTACATTTCTTGATTTTTTGATGACAACACTTCCCACCCATCTTCAGTTTGATTCACGAGGTCAGGATTTAAATTAAGGCTTGTTTTGTGTCTGTTGCGAATGTCTCTCAATTTGCTGGTAATTTTCCCTTTATTCAAAACAATTATTCTATAAAATATCTTATCTCTTATAAATTTCATTATTGCACACAAAGCCTTATCTAATCTTCTGACACTCTTTCCACCAAGATATATATGCTTTAAAGTGCGATGCATCCTCTCAAGATGCATATTTGTGTTGAGGCCAGACCTCAATCTAAAGCAATAGGCCCAAGATTCACAATTCTTTACATAATAATTTCTAAAATACTCCCCAAATTCTTGTGTATCTGGATCTTCTAATAAAGAAATGCAAAATTCATCTCTTATCTTATAAAACGCAGTAACATCTCTTTCTTCCATTATGGTTCTCAAGAATTTATAGACCTCAATCTAGAAAAATATAAGTAGGTATAGGTACCTAACAATAACTTCACTTTATTTCTTAAACTAAAGGAATAAACATACCTGTTTATCTCTGATTCGAATTTTTACTAGGTTTTTTCGCCATGCTTGGTCAATATGCCAGGAGCAATAAAGTCTGTAAAAAATAATTATTGTACTCTATTATTGAATAATATTTATTTATGTATCAAGAGTATTAAGTACATGTCTATTAATACATATAAACGTTGTCATATTAGTTCTTTATTGCATAAAATATTAACAAGATTTTCATATTCTCATAGTGGCTACTATCGTTGCTATGGAAATAAAGACTACTTTATGGCCCTGATTTCACTTTATAAAGTATACTATTTATAGTTGGTAACTAAGCAATTAAAACACAATAATGAACTGGTATTACATACAAAAAAATAAAGTTCACATATTACCTCATGACTGGTTTTTCCATTATATCAACCCAAGCATTGTAAAAAGTCTCTGCGATATCTGTCATAAAGATCTGAGTAGCAATAACGTTGGAATACTTTCTTATATGGAAAAAAAATACTTTTAACACTTCCTTGTCGACTCTATTTGAAAATAGAAAAGCACAAGGAAACACTTGACGCATGTCATCAAGTATCATTAAGGTTGTTAATTGAAACTCATAATTATTCATGCCATGTGTTCTATCCAAACAAACGCAGTCAGAACCAAACTTCTTTAAAATTTCACACTGTGCCTGATTCATTATAATTAAAATGAAATCATCCTTTTTCAATTAACAATGTTCTTCAATAACTATATCCTGAGGTTTGTAAAAAATTACACACATGTTATCTTCTTGTTTCATTTCATTGACCCATGCCTCTACGCTTATAGCATCGTTTTGATGTCTTATGGCTTCAGAACATAAATTAAATGATTTTTCAATATTGCCTAAGTCCTTTCTTGTTAGCAGGTGTAACCTAAGCAATTTTGAATCACTAACGGAATCTCGAACTTGGTCCAAAATAATACTAAAAGGTACCTTTGAAGCAATTTTTTCAGCACATAGTTTCCTTTCGAAGGGGCTTAAATTTATATGACCCAGTTCACTATTGTGTCCTATGTGGCTTTTTATAAATTTGCATGTACATTTCCCACTGCTGCTGATTTGAAGAATCATAGATGCAGGGCAGATACCGTTAATTTTATTAGTACCTTGAGATTTTAAATATCTGATACGATTATGAACTGAAGCAACATAGTATCCAGACCTATTACATGCATACTCGATATATTTACTTGATGGGAAAGATTTACTTCTCAGTGTAATAAATCTAGAATCAGTCTCACTTTCTATATTATTTTTCCATGTTTCGAAGTCTTCAAAAGTATCAAACTTAAAATTATCCTGTTTAAGTTCAATGTCATGTTTACTCTTAAAATGAATGATGAGATCTTTTTCAAATATACATGTATACTGACATAATCTACATTTCGGCTTCTGTGTATCCCATACTTCATTTTGACCTTCTGAATGTGATTTCAAATGGAAAGTAAACGAGTTTTTTTGAGAAGTTCCTACCACAATAATGGCAAGTGTAGGAATACAAGTCTTCTATCTTATACTTAAATTTCATTAGTTCAGGATCACTTTCATGATGCTTTTTTACATGCCGCCTCAAATTTGAAATATCCGAAAATGTTTTGTGGCAACCACCACATTTCTCAGCATTTTTTTTATTTTCCATGTCTGTAATTGAAAAGTAAAACTATCGTTATTATCTACAGTAGTTATGATAATTATATATGTACTTACCACTTTATTTTATACAATAAATTGAAATTCTAAACAAAACTATTATAAGTCAAGATCACAATACAATATTAACGATAACAACAAAAACAAACCACCAACTCTAACCCCAGATTCCGTGTCCGTCCTGTTTGACATTAAGCTGCGCGAGCATCTAGGACGAATTGTAACAGAGTAGGAATAGGCGTTAGTCCATCACATTCACATCCCACATGTTATTAGGTACTGTATTGAATTTTAGGTTAAGTAGTTAAGTCTTCTTTTCTACCATAGAAAGAATGCATTCTGATCTATTCAGCCAATAGGCAAATATAATTAAAACTCAATTTATAGATTTAAATAATTAATAGGTAAGAAAATTATTGATCCAATATTCATTTTGATATAAAATTTCGTTTTTTACAATAAACTTATGTTGATAAAATTAGGAGTTTTCATAGTAGATAGTGTTTATAGTTCAGTGGCGAATACCATAGAGCTGAATCACAAAGATTGAACAATTTTAGCAAAATGATGCTGGAAAAAGTAAAATTTAATTATTATCCAAAAATGATTCATGTATTATGTGAAAGTGAAAGTTGGAAAGTAGATAATAAAAAAACACTTTATTTAAACAAAGACATTTATTTATTTATAATAAGCTCTACCAATGACAAAAAAGTAAGTTTTACACAGCTGACCAGATATACCAAACAAGGTGGCAAGAGTTACATAACTGAGATCCAACTTTAATTTAGTCATTGTTAAAATTATTCTTTCTCTAATACCAAGTCTATGTGACCTTGTGTCATGCAGTACCTTTCTGGTCATCTCTTCTAAACAGTTTAGAATTTGGAAATTATTTATGCCTGTGAAACTTCTTAAAGCACTTTCTGAATTTAAAAGATCACTTAATGTTGTAATTTTGTCTATACTAACTTGAATTTCAAAGTCATGAACTATCCTTTGTATTTTTTAAGTAGAACTGGCAATATTAGGAACATAATTTTCACTACTCGTCTCTTCTTCACAAACAGATTTTTCTGCTTCTTGTATGTCGTTGTCTCTCCGGCTCCTTTCCTTACTTGTTTCCACTTGGCTACAACTTGTTCATTTAGACAGCCTTTCTGTACGTTTTGAATCTGATTTTTTATTTAATGTTACAACAGATGCAGGCAGATTCTGAGATGGTACAGCTGTATTTTTCAATACACGACCTCGTCTTGTATTTTCACCTATAAATGAATTATATTTGAGTAAATGAAAACAACAAACCTACCTACCTTTGTTAATATAATATTCTTGCTTAAAATGAAGCGAACACACTTTCATGAATTTGCTGATTGGTTTGCCAATCCGAACCTTTAATATCCAGGCTTTTCTTCTTGAGATTAATTCTCGTCCCATCTCCGTCTCAAAATAAACCCTTTGGTCATATTTCTCGGGATATCTATGGAAAGTTAATTTCTTTTCAGTGTCTCTTTTGGCTCAGGAATTGCACTGTGGCACAGAGCAGTAATCATTATTAGAGGCCATTATAAGAGCGGAGGGGTTGACTAGCCACCTTTTTGGGCCGACAAACCAAGCTTATGGTTCGCACAAGCTGATTCTCAGTTTACGTTGTCTAATATCACAAAGGAGGTGACAAAATTTCATTACATCGTTTCTCAATTAGACGCACGTTTTGCATTGGAAGTTGAGAATATCATAACAAATCCTCCCGCTCAGTTTCCATATACATTTTTGCGCACAAAATTAATTGAACGTTTGTCTGAGTCTTGAGGAACAACGAGTTCGTCAATTGATTGGCGAGGCATAGCTTGGCCATTGGAATCCGTCGCATTTTCTTCGTAATCTTCGTTCTCTCGCCGATGCCACCATCGTTCAAGATAACCTTTTGTGTCAACTTTGGCTACAACGACTTCCACCCAATGAAGTGCAGCACTTAACGATAAAGGCACAGAAAATTATCTTTTAAATAATGCTATTGCTGATCTACAAAAGCAAGTTGCTGCGCTGTCTGCTTCTCGCTCACGTCCCCGCAGTTCTAACAATTCTAGACAGAAGAAGAAATCTTGCACTCGAGTCTAACCAATAATCAGGACAAGTTTTTTGGTATCACAAAACATATCAGCAAAATGCTAAAAGGTGCATTAAACCTTGCAATTTTTCGAAACGACCAAAGGGCGGCGTCTGACTGCTTTTCATCCACTAGCCGTCTAGTTGTAATTGATAAAAATTCAAAACACAAATTTTTAGTTGATACTGGTTCTGATTTATGTTGTTTTCCTCGACGCCCCCTTCGAGATCGTCGTTCTCCTGTCAATCAAAATAAAAACTTACGGTTTCATAACCTTAAATCTCAACTTAAGCCTTAGACGTAATTTTTTTGTGGAGATTGGTCGTTGCTGATGTTGATATACGGATCATTGGATCAGATTTTCTTCCTCATAATTATATTTGACTTGATTGCCGTACCAAACACATCAACTGGACTTCAAGCTCACGGTTTTCTCAACGTTTTTCGCAAGGCAGTGTCAAAGTAGTCCAAGATTCATCAACTTACTATATTCTTGTTTCACCAAGTTTACCTCGAAATATTAAGCATGAAACTGTTCATCATATTCGCACAGCTCCTGGACCTCCGGAAAAATTGAAAATTGCACGAAAAGAATTCGATGATATGATGCAGGCTGGTACAACTCGCCAATCCGAAAGTTCCTGGTCCTCTCCTTTGCACTTAGCACCGAAAAGTGACTCAACTTGGCGTCCCTGTGGAGATTTTCGCGCGTTGAACGCTCGAACGATTCCGGATCGTTTTTCTGTTCGTCAGTCACATTTATTATGCCACCTTCTTTATTGATGGATGTACAATGTTTTCAAAAATTGACTTAGTTAAGGCATATCAACAAATTCCAGTTGCTGAAGAAGATAATGGAAAAACTGCTATGATTACACCATTTGGACTCTTCGAATTTCCATTCATGACGTTTGGACTTCGAAATGCTGGCCAAACTGGATTTATGGATGAAGTTTTGCGTGGTATGGGTTTGGACTTTTTATTCGTTTACATGGATGACATTCTTGTTTTCTCTCGTTCTAAACAAGAACACAAGCGTTATCTCAGAATTATTTTTGAACATCTCTCGAAGTACGGTTTAGTCATCAATTCACAGAAATGCATTTTTGGAGTTGCTGAGTTTAATTTTTGGCATCCATACTCCAGAAGAACGAGTTCAGGCAATTAAAGATTTCTCTCTACCAAAAACAGCAAAAAGTCTTCGCCGTTTCTTGGCAAGTTCATACCTCACTCCTCTGAATACGAAGCTCCTTTGCATAACGCAATAAGCAATCCACTTCTGAAGGGTTCTCAACCGATAGAATGAACACCTGAATTAGAAGAAACTTTCTCAAAATGCAAAAACTGCATTTCTTCTGTTTCACTTCTGGCCCACCCTCGTATCGGTGTGACACTTGGTTTATTCACAAATGCTTCAAATCATTCTGTTGGAGCATGTTTACAGCAGCTCGTTAATGACGTTTGATAACCACTTGCATTATTTTCAAAGAAAATGTTTTCGAAAGAAAGATCTTGGTGCTGCCATTCAGCATTTTCGTCATCCATTCACGATCTATCACAGATCACAAACCCTTGTTAATTAGCGACCGATTCGTTTGGCCTTCGATGAGCAAAGATTGGCGAAATTGGGCTCGTGCTTGCAATGAATGTCAACGATCGAAGGTTTCTCGTAACGTTCATGCTCCTCTTGGAAATTCCAAAACTCCGACACAAAGATTTCATCATATCCAAATCGATCTGATTGGACCACTTCCACCTGCACATTCTTTTCGATATTGCTTGACTGTCACCCCCCCCCGTAAGCTACTACTATTTTAACTATGGAATTATACGCAAACTTTTTTGCTTGTTCGAATATTTTCATGGCGAGTTTTCTTGTTGGGGAAACTATTACGACTCTTGGTTGTGAAGTGTTTACTTCGGTTATAGGAGCTTCTTGACTGGTAAGTAATTGATTGATAGGTGGTAACAGAAAAGCAGCGGTTTTTCCAGATCCAGTTTGGGCGCAACCCATTAAATCTCTTCCGTTTATTATGATCGGTAAGGCATATTTTTTAATAGGCGTTGGTTTATTAAAACCAGACTTTATAATTTTACTTAATTACAGTTACCTTAAAAATTGTCATATTTTAGTAACGCGTGTTATCAACAGATGTCAAAGGTAATAATTGATTAATATTATAACGCCTTACAAAGTTTTTGAAATAGTAGTTTACCTAACTAGTGCGGAAAGTGATACTTTTCCGCAGCCAATTGCAGATGGCCGAAAGACGCGTCAGCGGAGTTCGGCCAGCAATCGCGTGCATAAAAGTTACTTTACGCACGTGTTAGGTACACTACTTGTTCTACTAGCGTACGGAAAAAAACCCTAGAGTTGACATATAAAAACATTTATTATTAAATACATATCAACAAATTAATTATTATTAAACTTAACATTGAACGTGCAATTTGTAGCATTCTGCAAATTCATTGCAGAGGCTAAAATGTTTTCCAACTAAGTCAGATTTTTAAAATTGGTTTTGAGAAGGTAGTGTTTTGACTGACAGGTTTATTTTTTCTTTGTTGCTACGGTGATTCAAAGTGACAAATAAAAAATGTCGGATGTTTATTATTATTTGACATTCATTTGATGAGGCTTATACCAGGGCCATTAAAAAATTATTGAAACATACGTTTTTTTTAATTAAAAATTGAATCAGAATTCTAATAAATTTCTTATTTTTTCAGTCATTTTGTAAACTACAACCATACAAATATATATTTTAAATACTCAAATGTCAATATACTCCCCAAAAACCAAACATATTTACTTTTCCGCACTAAGTGACTAGTGCGGAAAAGTGACTCTTTCAACAATAAAATGAGTGCGGAAAAGTAGACTTTTCCGCACGCTAGTAGAAAAAAATAATTTTTCAAAGAACAGACCGTAATTCAATATCTGTCATATAGCCCGAGAAGTAGTTGTTGCTTCTTAGTGAACGGTCTGTTATTTGAAACGTATAAAAGGCGTTATAATAGACCATAACCTTTGACAGACTTTTTAATGTTATCTACTAAATGTGATCGCAGACTGGAAGTCTCAAATGAACTGATGAACTTTATGTAAGTTTGTACCGGATGATATTGTGGAGGTGAATAGATCTTCGTCAGCTGTATTAGGTAGAAATGTTCCTATATAAGGGTCACTCACTTTCAATCTAAACCGCCACACTACCCCCCTTGGCAGAGTATTTTTCTACTAATTCAAAGTTTTTCTAAATCTAACTCTTCTGCCAGATGGCGTTGTATATTCGGGAGCAGGAATGGGTTCTTCAGGTACATGTTCAATATCAGGCGTGGAAACAAGAACATGTTTTGGAACAGGAACAGAAACGGGTGTTAAAACTTCATCCTGTTAAATAAATGCGGGTTTCACTCGATCGATAGATATTTTGATAGGTTTCTCATGTATCAAGAGTGTCATCTTCTTTTCGTATCGATGAGTAACTCCGTATGGACCAGTGTATGGTGGTCGAAGTTAACAAAATGGTAACTCGGGAGATGACCCCTCAGATGACACTTGGGGAGATACTCGAATTGATGGTGGTGGATATGAAAATATAAGTAGAGGAAGAGGACGTGGTGGTCGAGGGGGTGATAGAGGCGGACGTGGAGGTGGTAGGGGAGGATATAAAAGAGAAGGCGATGGAGGAGGAGGAGGAGGAGGATTTGATGACAAAGATAATGGAGAACCTCCAAAACCTCGAGAAATATATGTACCCGTAGAGCGTACATCTGACGAAGATCTATTCACCTCCACAATATCATCCGGTATAAACTTCATAAAGTTAGATGAAATAGATGTTAAAGTAAGTGGCGATAAAGTTCCACCACCAATCAATTCATTTGAGATTTCCAGTCTGCGACCACATTTAGTAGATAACATTAAAAAGTCTGTCAAAGGTAATAGTGTTTAATACTATTATAACGCTGTACAAAGTTTTCGAAAACTACTTTTCACTAAGGTGAACCAGGGTCTAAACGGGATCTAATCAAAGACATAAGCATTAGAGTTGGTCCATCGGTTCCCCAGTTTTTGTTGCCTAGTATTTTCATAATAATAATTCTCCTGTGACATTCTAGAACTAGATTGTTTATATGTTTTTCCCAGTTCAATTTTGAATCTAAGTAGGTACATGGTACATGCCTAGAAATTTGTAATCGTTTTGGAGAAAAGTACACAATGTGTTTTTACGGGACTGAATGTAAATCCTGTGATATTACTACAGCATTCGACATCATCTAAAAAATTTTGAATGAAGCTTTCCATAGTTCGTAGATTTTATCCCTTGAGGAAAACAACCAAATCATCGGCGTAGAGCGCAGATTTAACAGGCAATTTTAGAGTTTTTATTATGTTGTTGATAGCAATGACAAAAAGAGATGGGCTTAGTACTGATCCTTGTGGTGTTCCGTTTACTTGGTGCTTGCAGAAATTCATTTGATTGCTAATTTGAATAATTTTGTGTGATAGACATATAACGAGTAAATATCATTTAAACGATGCAAAACCAGAAAATATGATAAAAGTTCGAACGATATACAAAAGGTTGACGTCACTCATTTGAGATCGGTGTTTTAGCTAAGATGGCGGATTGTCATATTTTGTATTCATATTTATTTAGAATCTTTGTAATCTATACAATTACTATCTTTATCTTGATCTCAATATTAGAATGGGTAGATGTAAATGAATACAAAACTGACATTTTCGGAATGTTGACATTTATATCATTTACTGAAAAATAACGAAATTTTCAGAATGACATGCTGTTGTTCATAAACTATTATTAATTAATTTGTCACCTGCCATTTTAATACAACAACTTTTTAAAAGATTTATATAATTTTTACAAGATTTGTGCTAATTATTGCTATGTTATAAATTCGTTACACTACCAAACAAAAGATGACGGCACATTCCCAATACTAACAGACTTTTAGTGTGCCATAAACAACGTCCGGTTAGCATACCTACCGCATCGTTTGGCAAAACCATTAGGTTTAAATACGATACATCACCTTAAAAAATTTTATGTTTCCGGTTTAGTTCAATAGAATTTAAAAACTGTAAGAATCGTAGTTTCCGAAGGCTTTCTCAGAAACCTAATTACGATTATGTGGTTTTGAAAAATATGGAATTGTTTTTAATAATTTTTATATGAAAAAATGTGTGAGCCGTCACGGGACGCCTGGAAGATGTGAAACATCGAAATTGTTTTGTATAAGTTATATGCATAAAAGAACAGATTAAAAAAGTGGGATATAGAAGAGAGAGGGAAATGGGAGAGAGAGAAAAAAAATAAAGTGTATTGCGTGTGATCACAATCATTATTCTAAATTGTCAGAATCTAAGACGGATTCGGTAAGGTTCGCGACCCTTGGAATATTGTAAGACTTTTTTAACTTATTAGACAATTTTTCAAAAATTTTGACAATTTTCAACAATTATTGACAGTTTTTTTTTAATTATTCACCATTTTTTCAAAATTTAAACAATTTTTGACCATTTTTTAAAATATTCAACAATTTTTGACAGTTTTTGACCATTTTTTGACAAGTTCTGACAATTATTGACCATTTTTCAAAAATTTTAGAATTATTATTGACTACTTTTTCAAAATTTTTGACAACTTTGGACCATTTTTTCAAATTTTAAAGCTTAATACTCACTTAGGCGAAATTCGCGTTTTTTGACATAATGTGTAAAATCCAGATTGTTGTCGCACATTCGCGTATTTCATCTATACTCACTAATGCGAAATTCGCCTACGCGAAAGTGCGGATAAATCGCAAAAAAGTTGAAATGATTTTAACTATTTTGCGAATTTCTGTCATTACTGTCATTTTCAGATGGTTAGTGCATGTCATATTTTGTTTTGTGTACATAATACACTACGAGTGACTTATTTTATTTTGTTTGTCTGTATAAACAGAACTATTTTCTTTTCATAAAAATTGTACCAACACCAACAAATAATAATAAAAATTCTAGGTTATGTTATAAAAATCGCAGAAAAGTTAAAATTTCCCGCCGCGAATATTTTTAAACATGGATTTGACACATTATGTCAAAAAACGCGAATTTCGCCTAAGTGAGTATTAAGCTTAACAATTATTGACCATTTTTGACAGTTTTGACAATTATTGATCATTTTTGACAATTTTCCAAAAATTTTGATCATTTTAGACCATTTTTCCAAATTTTAATAATTATTGACAGGCTCTGACAATTATTGACCATTTTTGACAGTTTTTTATAATTATTGACCATTTTTTCATTTCAAAATTTTGCCAATTTTTGACCATTTTTCAAAATTTTAACAATTTTTGACAATTTTTCAAAAATTTTGACAATCATTGACCATTTTTTGAAATATTTAACAATTTTTGACCATTTTTAAAAATTTCAACATTTTTGACAGTTTTTGACCATTTTTGATTGGTTTTGACAATTATTGACCATTTTTGACAATTTTTCGAAAATTTTAATCATTTTTCAAAATTTTTACAAATATTGACCATTTTTGACAATTATTGTCCATTTTTATCAATTATTAACCATTTTTTCAAAATTTTTACAAATATTGACCATTTTTGACAATTATTGACCATTTTTATCAATTATTGACAATTTTTTACCATTTTTCAAAATTTTAACAATTATTGACCGTTTTTGGCAATTTTTCAAAAATTTTGACAATCGCTGACCACTTCTTCAAATATTTAACAATTTTTGACCATTTTTCAAAATTTTAACAATTTTTGACCATTTTTGACGAATTTTGATTGGTTTTGACAGTTATTGACCGTCTTTGACAATTATTGACCATTTTTAACAATTTTTCAAAAATTTTAACCATTTTTCAAAATGAACGGACAGTAAAGAGCTAGTTACAGAAGTTCTCAGTAATTGAACAGAGTGAACGAAATAGTGAAGATAAATAGTGTAATACTCAAGTGGTGAAAATAAATTAGAACTAATATACCGAGCGTAAATAAATTAGTAGAGATTAAGTAAAGTGTGTATATAAATTAAGTTTAATACAGTGTGTGTTTCTCTAAATAAATAGATAGTAATTAGCCATAATAGTGTGTAAATTTTATCCCACAGGTAAAAACTATTTAAATAAATAATAAAAACATTACACTACGTATAGCGAATACCAGCTTTATACTCAAATTGTAGAACCGGCCCTTAGTGGACTTAGTAGGACTTTCAGTATGGCAACAGCCTTTTTTTTCGAAATCCGCTTCGAAATAAGGAAAATGAGCTGAGAAGATCCTCAAACCCAAAATTTTAAAATGCAATAACCGAAAAATAATTTACTTTTAGTAGGAAGGTAATACAAAAAATATTTGAATACTACTCAATGCAATAGAAATAATTTAGCAGATATCAATTAATAAATATATATTATTCTACGCTTCACAACTAAGTTTTGAAAAATATTTTTCAAAACAGTGACCGTTTAACGAAGAAGAAACAACCACTTCCCGGGCTCCCGGACTTAGAAGTGTAATTCAATGTCTGTCGGGGCATGTAGCCCGGGAAGTAGTTGTTTCTTCTTCGTTGAACTGTCACTGTTTTTGAAAAATATTTTTCAAAATATTGTTGTAAGCGTTAGAATAATATATATTGTTCATACAACTCAATCAGTTAAAGTAAAAAGTAAAAATCATAGAAGGAGGCAAATTCCCCAACAGAGTGATGAAATTATGTCTTGGAAAAAGATCAAGACTTTTGTAGAAAAATCGGACTGTCATCTACCTTGACGAAGCTATCATTTAAACAAGTGGCAGTATCGTATAAACCAAACATTTCACAAACAAATACTAGGAGACAACAAAATTTCAACATGAATGTTGCTTTCCAGTGGCATTTTTTATTATACCGTATGCTACAAAAAGTTGATCAAAAGCGTGATGATTCCCTTCAAAACCCTACAAAAAGCGAGAAAAAATTATTGCTTCTACCCCGTTATTATTACGTATTATTATCTAACACGCCATAATAAAATTTCATGAAAAAATATTCAGCAGTTTTAAAAAAAAATTGATTTCAATTTTCAACTTTCTTATAAATGCACTTTAAGGCCCGGCACACATCAAGGAAACATGAAATGTGAAACAAGAAACACATTGCCGTAATGAGAATACGCACATCAGCGAAATGTGTTTCATGTCATAGCGAAGCAAATCCTGCAGAAACGCGTTTACATGAAACAGGTTCTGTTCTATATTTTTGTTTCTTGTTGCTCGTTATTTCGCGTTGCAGGCAATATTTGATCAGTTTCAAAAATGAAAGACAACGAAGAATTTAATATAGTGTTTGTGTCAGTTATTGAAAAACATGAGGTTCTTTATAATCACAAGTTGGAGAAGTATATAAGACCTATATAAGAACCATATTCAACATTTATATGGTTATACGTATGTACCCAGTAACGTCGTTTCTTTCGTTTTGATAATAATAATGTGGTTACAACCCCGACTACTGCGTCGTCCAAACTATTATCGATGTCCATTGCTAACTGTAACAAAATAATTTAATTTCACGTTTCTAGTGTCCTTGATGTGTGGCCAGGCTAAGGTGGAAACGCACCGACTGCAACATTTTGTTGTGCAACGTTGCAGGCTCTGCATTTCCTGTAGAATCAAATGATAGTGGTGCGCACTGCGTGCAACATTGACTCATGACGTTGCGCAACGTATCGCAAGACGATGGTGATGTTGCTCTACCGAAGACCTATGCAACACAGTGTTGCCAATGTGCGTGTAATTACACGAAATTCGTGTAATCTCATTGCTTTGCGTGTAGGTTTCGTGTAGTGGTCAAATGGGTGTAATTTTCGTGTAATTCGCATAAAGCGGCACGAGTCCGAATCATGAAAAACCATGTTCACGTTCTATGGATTCATGAATCCGTGCAGACTATGACCGAGCTGAATACTAGACAAGACAAGAAGAAAAGTTGTGTGTCAAAGAAAGTGATTGGAAAAGGGGTCAAGAAACCGGATGAAGAAGATGGATTGTGGTTATGTCACTTTATCTTAACAATACAATCATATGTGTTAACTATGATACAATCACAAACCACTAACCTCAATACAATGGATAAGTGGCTGAAAAGAAAAGTGAGTTTTCGGTTATTTAATATTTTGTACCTACTAATTTTACACATTTTCCAGGACAATGGAAACGTCCAGAAATCTGAAAAGCATATGGATATAGAATATGACAAAGAGTCTAGAGACTCGGGTTCTGAAGAAGAGGAATTGGAATCAACAAACATGAAAAAGGAAGTTATCAAATGTCATCAGAAAACAAGGAAATATATTTTTTGTGAACGCTTGCTGCAAAATCCTAATTTCAAAGATTGGCTAGTCAAATCCAAATCCAAAGGGAAACAAAAAGAACAGGGATTCTGCAGAATATGTAAAATTGATATATTAGCTCATAAAGCTTCCATCACAAGGTATCTGAAATCTGAGAAGCATAAATTTATTGCAAAACAAGTTGCAAATACACCAGATTTATCAAAAATGTTTGATAATCCCTTGGAAATTAAAAAGAAAAGAGCTGAAATAAAACTGGCAGGGCTATTGGCCACAAATAATCTTCCATTTTCTCTAATGGATGTGCTAACAGCATTGTGTAAAGATATTTTTCCTGATTCTAAAATAGCACGGCAGTTAGCCCTGCATCGTACAAAAGCTACCCATATAGTGAGAGAAAGTATTTCGAAAATTTATTGTGGAGAACTCTATGAAAATTTTTTTCAATTATAATGGATGAAACAACTGATAATTCCATTACGAAACACTGTGCATTCACCGTTATATATTTTGATCATCAACAGGACAAGATTAAATGTAGATTTTTTGATATGGTACAACAGTGTTCTGGCACTGCAGATGACTCATATAAATGTTTGGTAAAAACTATCTCAGAAAAGAGAATTCCTCTGGATTTTCATCTGATACCACAAACTGCATGTTTGGGAAAGATCAGTCCGTTGCTGCACTATTGAAGAAGGAGTTTCCTGATATAGCATTAATTAAATGTTCATGTCACATGATACATTTATGTGCTTCTAAGGCTTGTCTAGAACTTCCACGGTCTCTAGAAGATCTATTAAGAAATATTGGTGCCCCTTTTCATAGAAGTGCAAAAATTCAAAGAGTTCCAAGATTTTTTCGGGACTGAAATCCACAAAATTATTTCTCCGTCTAATACTAGGTGGCTGTCTTTGAAAGCCTGTGTCGACAGGGTACTAGAACAGTTTGTACCACTTCACATGTATTTCAGGGAATATATACTTTCTGACCCCTGATCTTTTCAAAACAAGGTATTAGTAATTATGGAGGGTAGAAGGAAGGAGCACCATCTTGTATGGGGGACAAGTTAAAAAAGTGTCCACCTGTAAACAGCAAATTATAATTCGAAGATTCACCGAAATGGCGCTCGTGTAGCTAATGGAAATGCTGTGAATTTAGGGTTATAAACCGAAAGAAGTGTGCTGGGTTGAAAAATTTTGTATTTTTCGTGACTTGTGTAGTTGAGAAATATTAAGTATTTAAAATCTGAACTATTTACGTAGTCAATTACTCTAATAATTCATGGCGCTGTTTTTAAAATCTTTCCACTTGCTTCTATGGCGCCACCTTAATTTGCCTCCTTTCGATGGACACTTTTTAATACATTCAGATGGTGCTCCTTCCTTCTACCCTCCATATTAGTAATAAATGAGGAATTTTGAAATTCAATCCCTCTCAAAAAATGATAGACTGCAACATATGGAAAAAGGCAACTGATTGATTTTTATTTATATATTGATTTTTGTACTTGGTTTGTACACTTGTTTTGTTTGTTTGGAAAAGGCAACTGACTGATTTTTATTTATGTATTGATTTTTGTACTTGGTTTGTACACCTATTATGTTTTGTTTGTTATTTGTTTATTTTTTTCATTCGAATGTTAAGTTTCATAAATTAAATATTTTTTTCAATTGGTGAACCATATACTATTGATAACGGATAGATTTTTATTCAACAAAACAAAATCTGAACAATCCCGTCATTTTTGCATATGGTATTGTTCAATATTCAAATTTCCCGCGCGCAAATAAACGTCAATGACGTGGTATCAGACAACCGTGTATTCATAGCTGTCTAACTTGAGGTGATGTCGATGGTCATCACAAACAAGAAAAAAGCAGAAATCAGTTGCGTGTAAAAACGTGTAATTTGAAAACTGGAGTCGTGTAATTGTAAAATTTGGTGTTGGCAACACTGCTGCAACAGTTTGTTCGCAACACCCATAGCGCTCAGTCATATATTACGTATTATTACAAATTATTATTATATACAGTTGTATACACCTATACGTATTTGTATATATTGTGTATATTATATTATTTTTATACTTTGTAACATTAATTAATATGGATATTGATGCGGATCGACTACTCGTGTTTGTTGAGGCTTATTTATCCATGTTTAGGAGACAAACTAAAAACACTTGTCACTAAACACACAACAGCCGGTATATTTTTCAATTTTTTTTGTGCATTAAAATGTTTCGCAACAAATCGTTGCAGTCGATGCGTTTCCACCCTTATTCATAAGTAAATCTTATCAAATTGATTTTCACAATAATGAAAAACCAGCTGAGGAGATAGTAGCAATTGAATCTCATCAAAATATTTACAGAGAAAAATTTTATCAAACCTTGTTGGTTGTTAATGATAAAGAAATCACTTTTGAAGTAGACAGTGGTGCTGCAGTATCAGTTATAAGTAAGCATGAATTTGATTTACTTTTTCCAAATACTACCATTAGTCAAACGTTTCTCAAACTAATTTCCTACTGCAAAACGTCTCTTGCAGTTTTAGGGTATTTATCTTGCAAGGTTTCATTTAAGGATAAAAATTTTGATTTAAACTTGTATGTTGTTACAGTTGACAGAGATCCACTGTTGGATAGAGAATGGATTCGTCAAATGCATTTGGATTTGTTTTCTACTTCTCTTGATCATATTGTTAATTCATCTACGGAATTATTGGTCAAGGAACTAGAGGAAAAATATTCAAGTGTGTTTACTGCCGGGATAGGCAAATTTAAGGGTATGCAGGCTTCAATTTCATTAAAAGAAAATACAAAGCCTATTTTCTGTAAAGCGAGATCAGTTCCTTTTTCTTTAATTCCTGAAGTAGAGAAGGAAATTGAAAACTTGCTTTCTCAAGGGATACTTACTAAAGTGGATAGATCTCACTGGGCTACTCCTATAGTTCCTGTAGTAAAAAGTAATGGAAATATTCGAATTTGTGGAGATTTTCGAGTTACACTCAATAATAATATTCAAGTGGATAAACATCCTTTGCCCACAATTGATGAATTATTTAATTCAATGGCAGGTGGAAATAAATTTACTAAACTTGATTTGAGTCAGGCTTACTTACACATTGAAATACGACCTGAAGATCGTCATTTATTAACATTAAATACGCATAAAGGTCTGTATACTAGTAATCGCTTGATGTTTGGCATTTCCTCTGCTCCTGCAATTTTTCAGAGAGAAATGGAAAAAGTTTTACAAGGTATACCAGGTGTTTCCGTTTAACTAGACGATATTAAAATAACAGGGGAAAATGATACTATACATTTAGATCGCTTAAATGAGGTTTTAAAAAGATTATCAGTACACAACTTACGTATTAATAAAGAAAAGTCTATTTTCTTCGCTGATAGTATTGAGTATTGCGGGTATTTGATAAATTCCAAAGGCATTCATAAAATAAAAAGTAAGGTTGAAAGTATTGTGAATGCTCCGAGACCCACTGACAAAACTCAATTGAGATCATTTGTAGGATTAATAAATTACTATGGAAAATTTTTACAGAATTTAAGTACTCTCTTGTATCCCCTTAATAAATTATTACATAAAAACGTGAGATTTATATGGAATCAAGAATGTGAGAATACATTTATTTCAGTAAAGAAACAAATGTTGGCTGATAATTTCTTGGTTCATGTTGATCCAAATTTACCTTTAATTTTGGCTACCGATGCAGTATTATCTCACTTATATCCTGATGGAACTGAGAGACCGATACAATTCGCATCTCAAACTCTCAGTGACACACAGAAAAGATATTCTCAAATTGACCGCGAAGCATACAGTATAATTTTTGGCGTAAAAAAATTCTATCAATATCTATATGGAAATCGATTCACTCTTTATACTGATCATAAACCTTTACTTCAAATTTTTAATCCAACAAAATCTCTACCAGTATTGAGTGCTACGCGTATGCAACATTATGCAATTTATTTACAAGCCTTTCAATATGATATTCGTTATAAAAATACTAAAGATCACTTTAACGCAGACTTTTTGTCTCGATTACCAATTAAATCTGAATCTCTAACAATTTTCGATGAGCCAGATTTTTTTGGAATTGCAACAAATTGATACATTACCTATTTCTTGTTCTCAAATTGCTTATGAAAGTCAAAACGATGTTAATCTTAAACATTTATTAGACGCTCTACAAACTGGTCGAGACATTGCTCGAAAATACAGATTTAATATTCCACAAACAGAGTTTTCATTACAACAAGGTTGTATAATGCGAGGAATTCGAGTTGTAATACCTCATAAATTACAAAATCAAATTTTACAAGAATTGCATGTTTCCCATTTTGGAATAAACAAAATGAAAAACTTAGCACGAAGTTATTGTTGGTGGTCAAATATTGATAAAAGCATTGAAAATATTTGTAAAAACTGTACGGAGTGTCAACAAATTCGAAACAATCCAACAAAAACACCCGTACATCCATGGGAAAAGACTTCCGAACCATTTGAAAGAGTTCACATTGATTATATGGAATTTGGGGTTAGGAACTATTTCATATTAATTGATGCATATTCACGTTGGCTAGAGATATATATATATATATATATATATATATATATATATATAAATTACTAGAAATATTTGCCAACTCAGTAACGGAGACGATTTATTTGGGGATGTGGCAATAAAATACCAGAGAGTACTCTTTTTAATGTCATATTGAATGTCATATTGTTTTTTGAGTTTAATATGTAATGAACGTTTATGTCAATTATAAAATTTAATTTTTATCTATTTTTACAATTATACCGACATCCTCGTTTAAATAATGTAAGTAAATTTTAACATTAATTTATTTTATAATTTGACCATCCTAATAATTTTCAGTCCTTGAGAATGAATATGTTATATTCGAAAGCTTGGAATATATTTTAAAAAGAGTACTCTCTGGTATTTTATTTTCCTATATATATATATATATATATATATATAACCAAAGATAAATCTAGTTTCGCAACAATACAAGTTTGTAATAAAATATTTTCTACATTTGGAGTACCAAAATATTAGTTAGTGATAATGCGCAACAATTCGTATCTTATAATTTTCAACATTTTCTTAAATTACATGGTATTAAACATAAATTAATAGCTCCATATCATCCTGCTACTAATGGATTAGTAGAAAGGAGCGTCCAGACCGTAAAAAAATATTTAAAAACTCTTAAATCTCACAGTAAATTATGTGATGCTGAAAATCAATTGAATGAATTTTTATTACAATATCGTAAAATGCCTCATTGTGTCACTCATCAGTCTCCTTCAAGATTAATGTTTAACAGGGAAATAAGATCCAGACTTGATAATATTAGACCCACTTCACATACCGTGCTGGTAACAAATGATACCGATATTAAAGTTCGTAGTTTTCTGCTTAATCAACGCGTCTTGGTTAGAAATTATTCAGGTCAGGAAAAATGGATTTTTGGTTATATTCATAAGATATTAGGAAAGTTACACTACTTAATTAAACTTGATGATGGTAGAATTTGGAAAAGACATGTGGATCAATTGCGAGGTGCATAACTGGTATTACATTATTGTTGTTGTTTTTAAAGTTATATACGTTCTGAATGGTTGACTGGGGAAGGAGTGTTAGTATACAGATTCTATATGTCCTTCATACTAACTTTTATTTTATTGATAGCTCTCAGCATTTCTCTACGACTAGATCATATATGTAGGAATCAATCAATTTTATATAGATTGTCAGATAAATTAAGAAATAAAAACTGCTTACAATTTGAAGTTGTTATTTGCAAACACAACAAGTATCATAATAAGATTTTATTTCATCCAACTGTAGATGTTTGTGTGTATGTCAATCAAGGCATTGCATCTTGAGTTGGCGAATGACTTATCAAAGGACGCTTTCCTTGACGCATTGGAAATATTCATTTCTCGACGCGGTAAACCATCCGACATATGCTCCGACAACGGTACTAATTTCGTTGGATGCAATAACAAATTGAAGCATTTGTACAATTTTCTAAAAACTAGTAACTTATCCATTCGTGATTTTTTAAGTCCGGATAACATTAATTGGCACTTTCTCCCTGCCAGCTCTCCCCATATGGGAGGACTCTGGGAAGCAGCCGTCAGGCCGTGAGATACCATTTAACCCGCCTAATAATTAATGAGCATCTAACATTTGATCAGATGTACTCGCTGTTGGTTCGGGTCGAGGCGTGCCTGAATTCAAGGCCTTTGACTCGTCTCTCCAACGATTCACTTTATTTTTCTCCACTTACCCCCACCCATTTCCTTATTGGTGACTCATTGGCTACACTTCCTGAACTCAATGTTGGAGAAGTACCAGCTAACCGTCTAAATCATTATCGGCGACTTCAACAAATCCAGCAACATCTTTGGTCAAGAGAATATTTATTGCAACTTCAAACCAGGAGCAAGTGGAAATCGCCTCAAGCCTATGCACTCAAGGATGGTGCCCTAGTAGTCCTGAAGGAAGATAACGTTCCGCCTATGAAATGGTGTCTTGGACGAATTGCTGAACTCTTTCCGGGCAAAGACAATGTTATCCGGTAGTGTCTGAAAGAACTCCTTTTGGAACCATATTTTAACGACGCAAAGGTTTGTCTGCTGCCTATTAATTAAAAGCTAGAGACTTTCAAGGTGGCCGGTATGTTTAAGTGTTCATTTTTCAAAACGAAGCGCGCTTGCGCGTTATCTCCATTACTCGAGGATGATCGACACACAAGAGCAGTTCCACGTTGCAAGTTCAAGTGTGAACATCAAACAATTGTACATTTTATATTTATACAGTCCACAAATAAAGTTTTTAGTGTTCGATGTCATATTATTCACTTAAATCAATCAAAGCAACATTTCTAAACAGCGCGTGTTGTCCAAAAACGCTTTTTTAACTCAGGATGACGTAGCTTGGACTTGCCCTATGCGTTCAGATGGAACTCAGCCGCTGACTGCCAGCATACTCAACATGTTTTGTGCTTAGTTCCAACCGTTGAGCCCGGTTGAACGCGCCCATTGTCTAAAAAAGGAATAGTCCGTTAACCTAATGAGTATAACGGAGACCCTAAAAAGAGAGATGCATGTATACCTACTGAAAGGTAGTGGTTTGAGTTAAATTGCGGTGAAATTTGTGACCAGGTATTTTTAAATATTTGGATAATCGAGATACTACTTAATGATGATGACACTGTGATCAGCTTAAAATAATAAAATGTAGATCATTGAAATTAGGAATTGACGCGTATTAGATTTTTTTAAAAAGACCTTTCGTTTAGGGAACATAGGCGTGCGCAGACTTTTTTATTAGGGGGGGCCATTGATTCATTTGAGTATGCCTATTAAAAATGATAATTAAGCAATAACGCTGCTTTTTCTATAATGCAAAAGTCCATTGCAGGCTCATCGGCGAAATAAAAAAACGTCGTTGCCCCATTTCTAATTGAAAGACTTAGTAATTACGCAATTATAAGTAATATAACAAAATATATTGAACCAAAAAGTAAACTAGAAAAACAAAACGTAACATAACAATACCTGGAGTCCAGAGGAAAAAGATAGATAATGATAATATCCTTTCAACTAATCTACAAACGCATTCGACGTGTTGCTTCGGATAACACTTTAAACTCGTCTATTACATTGTCATAATGCACATTCGCCGTTTTCTCTTGTTAAATGAATAAAAAGAGAAGTGAATCGAGACTCTGTTGTGACATGGTACTTCTTAGTTTTGATTTAACTTGAACCATTTTTGAGAACGAACGTTCACAAGAGCAACTAGTAACTGGTATGACAGCAAACATTTTTAAAAGCGTGAAAAAGCTGGTGTATATTTTGTAGTTGTCTGAGGAAAGGATCCAAGCCATCCAATCATCAAGATTAACACCTTTAGGAATAGAATTATCAAATTTTATTAAACTCAGTTCGGCAAGTGATTCTTCTTTTTTTATTTCAAATTTATTTTCAATTGGAGTGAAATCGCCCTCACAATTCAATAATAGTACTTCGTTCACACTTTTAAGAATGTCTTTCGTTTCTTGACTAAAACGTTGGTCTATTCCGGAAACAAGTGAATCTAAAAATGGATAAAATGTGTTTATTCTAACAAAATCTTTCATATTTCCAAATTCGTGTTGATTATCACACATCTGATCTATTTTACGCGGAATTTTTCTTTTCCTAGTTTCCGGAATTGTAATACCATGTTTCTTTTATATTTTTTCAACTTCAACAGACATTTTATTAAAAAAAGTTTCAGAATCCAGTCTCAATTTTTGTAAACTTGATTGTAAACTCTTCACAGAATTGATTGCGGACAGTAAATTCAAATTTTCCGTTTGTAATGCTTTGCTTACTTTGAGTATCATTACTAGAATAGGAGCAGTCATATGTAAACAAATCAAGAAATTAAATGATTTCAACTGCGCCAGTAATCCTACAGCTTTTATGTTAACATCAGATTGTTTGGTGGTTTCAATAATTTCTTGAAGAGCTAATATCAAAATTTCATAATTATCCTTTACTGCAGAAACCGCTTCAGATCTGCATGCCCATCTAATTGTTGACAACGATTTCAATGTCTTGAGTGACATATTTATACTGTTAGCTATTTTCTCTAGAATTGCATTGTAACCTTAAAATTGAGCTCAAGCCCGTATAAGAATAAAGTCCTAAAATTTAGTGAATTAAAAAAAAAAGTGCAAGATTGTGAATAAATTTGTCTACTTGGTTACATAAGTTTCGGTTGCTCCGGTGACAACCTTAGGCCTTCGACGTCGCTCAGAACGGAGGTAGGGGTGGATCCCTCTTATTGATCTTCCGGACAAAATAGTAGACAACTTGTGTGGGCGCCAACTGAGTTTTCCACTTTGGCCTAGCGCAACTAAATTCCCCCGATAACCCAGTAAAACAAGGGATGAAAAGAAAAGGCAAACCTCAGCTTATGTTCCTTATAATAACCAAAAAAAAACATTTAATACCCTTAAGGGGTGTTTTACAATTAATAGCTACTTGAAAACCCTAGTAAAAGCCCCCCCTTAAAAAAAAGAAAAGTAGTGTGAACATCTATTACACACCAATAGTCAAACTAATAACACTAAAATTCCAAACTATACCTGTTAATTTGACCTACTTAGTGTGAAATTAATATGGCTGTTCGAGTGTACCAATACAGATTCAAAAAAAACTTTCAATTATATGTTAGCTGAAAAGTAGTGTAAAGTTTATGAAAAAAACAATTCCATATAAGGCGACACCGTAGTCAAGGCGTTGGTACCAAGGCAGAGACGCATGCGCAAGTGGATAAAATTATGAAAATTTACCGCAAACTATTAATTTCCACCATTACAATTGCATAATAAAATAAATCAGTAGAAACTACCTAGCTAATGCATATACATATTGGCGTAAAGCCTAAGGTAAAAATAAGTAAATAAACCAGAAAAAAACCCCCCGATACCAGGTTACCCTCAATGTGGTCTTCTTCAAGAAGTTGTTGAAAAGTAGCAGCAAACTGCAGAAGACATCACCATCGATCTACCAGGTAAACTCCAAATAACCCGAAGTGTGTATCTGGCCCCACAGGTGAAGTGTGTATAATCTGGCCCCACAGGTGAAGTGTGTATCTTGAGGGTGGTAAGTATACCCTGGCCCCACCGGTGAACCCTTAAAAATTAAAACAGGTATCAGCTAAAAACTGAGCCTATACAGGAACCAATCAAACACCTCGACAAGTTAAGCTTGTCTCGGCCTATGCCAGAAGTAAACTACAAGTCAAAATCAACCCCAAATTAACTTAATCAAACCCACAAAGTAGTCATAAGGTCTACTTACAATCAACAGTGTCAGTAACAGTATACTACACTGAATTTAAATCAAATAATGAGAATGCGATAAGCATCTAAAATAAACTGTTTTTGGTCGTAACCAGGGTAAGTTTGAAGAACCACCCACGAATTATAGTATTCGTTAGACTAAAACGGGCAAAGAAAACAAAATATACACAGGGTAACAGAATAGACTGTCTTAATCAAAAATTTACAATCAACAGGTGGTATTTTACCACCAACTGTTTTATCTACAAAAACTACAAATCTATGAGACATACCTTTTCCAAAAAGGGTCCAATACTCAAAATTTTCCTCTTATTGGGCGGCTACCAACAAATAACGAACCAACAACAGCATGTGGCACGCCTTCAATTTCAAAACTTCACGTTGGCGATTTCCTTTAAATAGTGGTAATACATAGTGATGCGAAATCAGTAAGTAGAGAAAATACTTACAATAGTTTTAGTGCAATATATCCCCTATAAGGGTTTGTGAAAACGGCTTCCAGAACAGGACGGAATTCTTCAACAATACGAACTCCCGTAGAACCAAAATACTAGCCGTATATTCCACAACTCATTCAGAACGAGAACCTATAAATCCCAGCAGGAGATGACTAAGCAGCCAATCATAAAATTCAGATTCAAGCTCCATGCACTTTTCGAACCCAACTATCAAGTAGGAGCCCACACCGGAAAGAAGGGTGACTGACACTTCCTCAACGTCAATACAGAATACTACCATAAAGAAACCTACCCGAAACATACATCCGAACTACACTGCTCACTACACCGAGCGTGTTCCGCACAGATCAAATCATAAAGTGCTACACTTCCCTCCATGTAAGTCAATATGCATTCGCGAGTAAAACAGCCTACACTCCTGAGTAGCATCGAATAAACGCTCTAACAATTCCGTAAAACGGAGCGACAACATTTGTCTTTGGACTCGTAGAGTCACAGAGCAAACGCTCTATCTCTGCCGCCAACCTCGGCGCGACAAACTAAGTTGTCTGTGGACTCTTAAGGTCACAGAGCATTGCTCTATCTATGCTGACATCGGCGCGACAAACTAAGTTGTCTGTGGACTCTTAAAGTCACAGAGCATTGCTCTATCTATGCTGACAACATCAGCGCGACAAACTTAGTTGTCTGTGGACTCGTAAAGTCACAGAGCATTGCTCTATCTATGCTGACAACATCAGCGCGACAAACTTAGTTGTCTGTGGACTCGTAAAGTCACAGAGCAACGCCTAACATCAAGTACGACTACACTCAGCGGCATGACGAACGAACGCTTCTCTCCAAGACCCGGCTGTCAACGCCAATTGTAATTGTCATCCAACAAATAATCACTTGTAAACATTGGAAGGAAAAATAAAGTATATATTATAAACTATTCAAATAAATTTGAGCAATAGATAGTACCACAAACCACAATACCCTCCTGTCAAAGTAAACAAAGCAAGATCAAGCTCTCGGATTTAACATACAAAATATGGCGATAAACAGCTAATATATTTTAAGTAGATGTTCAAAATATATTCAAATGCCAACCTACACCGAAGATTTCTAAATAGTATGTCTTTACTCAAGCCAAAATATGGTAGATAAATGAAGAAAATATACCTTTAACTCAAAAGTAAAGTATGTCTTTATAGATCAGTAAGTTTTATCAAACCTAATTACTACTTTAAATGTTTTAGAACTCAAGTCAAGGAGTCAGTAATAATTTATAACTGAACCCTAATAAACTTTAGCGTTTATCAAGCTGAAGCGGACAAAGTATTTGGACTACTGTGGCTACACCCCAAAGGTGATATAATCAAAGCCGGAAACAAAATCAGTAGTCCCACGGTAACTAAAAACTAAAGTAAAATCCACAAGAGAGAAAACCCCTTACTACCCTTAATTATGAATTATAATATAACAAATAAAAAGAAACAACTAACATGAATATATCTATACGGACATTTACCAAGTAGGCGCTAGTTTTATTATTTACCTTACCTAGCGACAAAATATAAAATTGTTGTCAAGATGTGAAGACAGGTATGGTTACAGCCTGCACCACTTCACCGGAAGGATGATGGCAGAGTAGTCCCTAAAACTCTGGGCTGACAGAAACTATTTAACTACTGAAGTTCTTTTGTAGTGATCAAATGATATTAGAAATATAGAGACAATATCGGTCAGGTAATTACTATATACAAATACTTAATATATACAATAGACGTAGTGACAAATTCAACCGTTACAGCATGTCTTAAGCAACTACCTTCGAGAAACGAATAAACACATTGAATAATTCAAAAAAAAATCAAATATTAACTTGTTATTCGAGTGAGAGCAGCAGCAAGCATCTACCAGAGTTAAATTTAAACAGTGTGCGTAACAGTGAACATATAAAATATATCACGGTTATTTTGCTTGCATCGCGACTGAACACCAGAAATATTTCCAGACATGGTCGAAGCTCCGTCAAATCATACGGAAACTACTTGTTCCCACTTCAATTTCAATGATCTTAGAACATTATCCAAAGCATTAAAAATGGATTCTGAATTTACAGAATTTAATCTTTGTAAACCTATAAACGTTTCTATAGGTTTTTGTTTATAGAAGGGTCAAAAAATCGAATTACGATAGATATTTGTTCGTGATGACCACAATCAGATGTTTCATCTGCTATCAAGGAAATATTTTTTCCATTTAAAGTGGATACGATACTTTGAATTATGACATTATGAATAGATAAAATAATATAGTTTTGGATTTTATTGCTAACGTAAAGTGCATTTTTTGGTCCTTCTGTTAAATGAGCCTTCAGCAAAGGATCATATTGAGACACAAGGATGATTAATTCTAGAAAAAGTCCACGCTCAGAACTATATTTTTTCTCGTTATGGCCACGGAATGATCTTCCACCTTTTGCTAAACACACTGTAATGTCTATGAGTCTTTTCATTACGTCACGGTTTCGCAGACGCTGTTGATCTTGTTTTTTTAATAGCGCCACTCTTGAATCATCAAGCAAAGTATCGATACTTCTTGTTTTAGAGTAATTTTTCCAGACACTGAAACTATGTACGTGCGACATTGTAAAATTTTATGGCATTTGAATTTCTCTGTAGCACGTTTCCAATTTTTGAAGACACTTTCAGTGAAACATTTGTCAACGTGACCTTTGGAAAGTGCATTTTCCATCGCAAATAAACGGCAGCAAAAACAAAAGTCAGCATCTTTAGCAGGACTGTACTCAAGCCAATTGTATATTCTATACCAGCCTTCTTGAAAACTACGTATACTTTTACCGAAATGACTCCTTGGAAAATCATTGAAAACAGGTTGAAAGGGTCCTTCTGCTAAACGAGCTTCACGTTCTATACGATCTAACGGCAAATTAACGATCGGATCTTCTCTATGAATATCGCTTGATTTTGCTTCGACTTCGACATTTCCTTGAAAAACTGTGTAGAATATTAGAAAGATTGCAAAAAACCCGCTTTTCAAAAACACAATACAATATAATAATAATATCAATAATAATTATTATTATCGTTACTTGGTTATTTTAAATCACGCGTGAAGGTGTTGTCGGCACATTAGTCTTGAACACTGACATTTTCAAATAATTATAATTTTATAGAACACCATACCATTCGAGTAAATTCGTAGAAAAGTATATTTGAACTAACACTTTTGAAAAATATTATTATACACTACATCCGTGCAGTGGTTTTTTCAAGAATCATCATATAGGTAGGTATATTAATTATATTATGCAGAATAGAAAATGTTATCTTACCTTCCGTTTGATTAGCCATAGCACTAGCACCTGATGTGTTTTGAATATCAGCTACATTGCTAGTTGGACTCTTAGTTGAAAAAGTTGGATTATCAGCATTAGCATCATCAGCAGAATTTCCTGGAGGCATCACTTTCGCGAAAAACGAGCGAATATCGCCACTGATTTTTTTCATATTTATTAATACTAATCCAAGATCTTACGAATTACGAATACCTAGATAGCAGTCTATAGACGACAAGCACTCACTGTCAGCTGCGAAATTGAAATGAAGATACATACAATACATAGAAAAATTTAAAATATCAAATCGGAATCTTTTGATGAAAAAACAAAGAGCCGTACCCGCCGAAACATTGCTTAAATTGCTTTTGCATATTGCCGCCCTTCAATTTCTCGCAATTCATTTTAAGAATAAAAAACTGCTTCACTTGCAATGAAATCCCGCTCTGTGTCGGCTCGGCTCCTTTTGCCATGATTTCAAAAAGCCGACAAAGCGGTATCTTAAGCGGCATTGGTGTCGACAAAGGTGGCACGCCGCGTCGTAAAAAAATAACAACAGTATAGCCCGTTCAGTATTAAAACCGTTGCACGTCACATCTGTCATAACTGTACTATGTTGCCAATCCCTTGAAATAATATGAGAATCTAGTATATGTCAAATAAAGTTTATCAAATATTCTAGGTTAGGTTTAGTTATTGATGGTTATTGCGTGCAAAGAAACTTCGACTTATTTCAGTTACATGCAGAGATGTTACATATAAAACTTTAATTTGTATGTTAACCGTACAGCACTAAGAAATTCTTATTTTAAAAACTATGGAATTATTTTTAGCACTAAAAAGGTATGTATGGAATAGTTAACACTTTTATTTGTATGTTTATACCACACACTTAATTAGTTATAGGTTATGGAACTATTCTAGTATTTAAAATGCATGTATATATAGTATCAAGGAAAAAATATTATCTAATATAATTTTTAGGTTACAATTACCTAAGTACATGTTGGCTTCTAAAATGTTGTCACTACAATATGAAAGATTGATGTAAGGTTTACAGACAAATTATAAATAAAAAAGTTCTGATAACCTTGATCTACCTCCTTTTTAAAGGTAGGCAATTTTATTTTATATTTTGTTGAAATAAATCTTAAATTTTTTTTAGAAAAGCCGGAATGTGAAGCTTTAGTGTCTAGGTCATTCTCAACAAGGAAAATCATCCTGAGATATATGATCATTGATCATAGCAAAAGAAAATTGTGCAGCAAGCACCACCACAGCTCAGAAAGGAAGAGCAAATCCATTCTATTCTCCGAGTGAAGGTATATGCGAATGATCGTAGCACTGTAATCAATACATATTATAATTATCAGTATATTGGTGAATTATTTATCACTCCATCATCTTCTAATCAATCCAAATTTATATTTACCATTTTGTTTTAGCTCTCCAGCATCTACCGCAACTGAAAGTATTGCTAATAAATGATTGATCGAATGAGACCTTTCAATTCAATAAAAACTATTAAATTAATTTCTTTGTAGTTTTTATAAAACTTTGTGATATACACATGTACCTCTAGAAAATGCTGCCTGAATTACTTATTCTGAATATCATGATTAAAATAAAATAATAAATAATGCCACCCCAATTTTTATGGAATTGTTTTATTAAAAAGAAACATTGCAAATTTATAAATTAGTTAATACACCGAAAAGTTTGTAATACTATTTTTTTAAATAAGGTAGAACAATAATTGTCAAATAGAAATCTTTCAAATTTGAGAGGTTCACGGACAAACCAATTCCAACCCGCAACTTCTGGAATGCATCTATCGGCTTGCTTGGCAGTTCCCAGTATTAACTCAATAGATGGTAGGTAAAACTTTGTGACTATACTATCATATCCACAATATATTTTGTTGGGGGGTTTGTTTCTGAAAAAAACATTTATTGAAAGGGCAGTATTCAAATAAGTATTCATTTCTTTTCAAATATACCTATATTATTATTTTTGTAAAAGTAAAACAGCATTTATTGGCTATTAGGTATAATTTGAAGTAAGAATTTTAAATGTATTAAACTATTTGTGTAGTCTTCTGAATTCTAACATATAATTTGCTATATCACTGTTCAAATACAGTTTGTATCTACTTACTAGGCTGTAATATAAATAAGCTCAGCTTCAACATTTGTTGATTGAATTCTATATTGTGTCATTAACCTAATATTATCGAAAAGCATTGTCCATAATAAGAAAGATTCAATAGTAAGTAATTGGTTTTCAAACCATTTAAAAACATGTTCTTCATTCATTTTCCCATGATAATAACTCAACTCAGATTCATATAAAAATATACTTTCTGCTCCATCAATATAACCATTTTCATTCTCAGCATGTAATACAAAATATCTAGAATAAAAACAATTTTGCATTCTAAAATTTTACAAAATCATTGTAACATACCTTTTGACATGAACAGCCTACAGCACCATTTTGGAAAATTCAGGATTCATTAATAAAAACAAATGTATACAGTGGTTTATTTTTGTTGAAAGTTCCATAAGTCCTCTATGTGGATGTGTATCATATTTTAGTAAACTACTCAGGAACATTCTACATTGAATAATTATTGTTCTTCCTCCAATTACTGCAGTAACATTCCTAAAGTGACATGATTATCTATAAAAAAAATGTCCATGTATAATTGCCAAGTATTAAGAATAATGTAACAGAATATAATAAATGGAGTCGATTGGGTATAATATTGAACTTATACATACTTGCTTCATAAACGCTGTAAATAGTATCAGGAGTAAATGCATCAACTATTGCAGTATTATTAAGTTTCATTTATACGTTTTTTTGGATGTGCCTTAAACTTTGATAACTCATTACTGCTTGTGAAAAATTACTCACAGTTCTTTGCAGTTTTTGTCACAACATAACCCCAAAAATGTCAAGACGTCAACTGAACCTGAAATAAACCATTTTAATCGCGGCAACAGCGCGCATTATTGCCAACATAAAAAGTTTTTATTAAGACTGACGTTAGTTTGAGTTTAATATTTAATTAACCTACGAGCTGTATTTGATATTAAATTAATTACGAAACCTTTTTTTAAACATATATTTATATTTTTTAATACAATGCGACCTACAAATTTCAATATTTATTGAGTTTAGAGAGGCTTAACATAGTGATTGACAGAGGATTGACAGCGGCAATCGAATGACATGATATAAACGAACGTCTCTTTTTCGACACTTTGATGACGTGCAACGGTTTTTGTACTGAACGGGCTATAGGTATGTATATTAACAGTAGGTATTTATATTGGTTGTGCTTTTGAAAGAACGTTAAAATTTTAAAATTATAAAATGTTTTTAATATATTGATATTTTGAGGAATTAGACCGATAGGGTGGGCCATGGCCCACCCTGCCACCCCTTCCCCACCCCCCGTGGGCACGCCTATGGTTTGTTATAAACATTGAAAACGAAAAGACGAAATTTTTTTCCATATAACGTGCAAAGTACTGAAGCAATCACAATGGTATATGTGAAGAAAAAGCGTAGGTACTTAATTAAAATACGAACAAATTGAGGGGTCGAGCGACTTGATCGGATTATTAGGAACCGAGGAACTTTGGAAAACAGGAAAATCAGTAATTTTTTTGAAAACTTACATCTTCGTCATTTTTCAATTTTAATAACTGAAACTTTGTACAAAAGAAGTTCTTCATATGCACTTCATATGTGAGAAAATCAGACGTCAGGCGACGGTTACTTTGTTTGATGCTATAATTTGCAACGTGTGGATTCGTTATCGATAGTCCGATTTCAAATTTTAAAACGGTTTTGAAAAGTATAGATGTAGAGCATAGTTTCTCAAGCGGGGGGTCGAGTTTGTTTTTAAAAGGGGGTCGCAGTCTGTTGAAAACTAGGTACATATAGTTACAAAAGATTCGTTTATTAAAGGAATGATTTTTAGTGTGAGTGAGATAAGATAGTTGTGGTTCTATGTACTTGCTTCCCTGGCCTATACTAGGTACTTACTTCCCCAAAAATGTAAATAACAATGAAGCTCGGCCTCGCCAGGGTTGCCAGTTCGATTTTTATTTCATCAGTAAATACCTTTGTCAAAAATTCAGAAGATTTATTTTATGCTATACAAATTTAAGAAAAAGATAATGAAATAAATCTGTAGCGTCGAAAAAATATGTATTTTTATACAAACAAAATTTATCTATTTCCAACAAAATAGTGAGACTTTTTACTTAACTTTTTGGCTTTTTCGTGGGTAGCGACATAAAAATGGTTGAGAAACGGTGATGTAGAGCAACAAAACGTATATTTTCAATTTGCATTAAAATGATGCGAAGTTGGCCAAAAATTGACCGAGCGCCGGAAAGCAGCGGAGTAGTGGGGATCAAGGAGAGGCATAATATACAGCGTTGCTGAAATGTCTCACACGAAGGGATTATCTTTGAAACGGGGAAAGGAAAAGTTATGAAATTCTAGGACGATGAATGAGACGTTATTCTGGATATTTTAGAGCAAATGTCAAATGTTTTTGACCTACCGGCGCGTGTCGAAAGTAGGTATGAGGTAAAAAAGGAGGTAATCAGAAACTGTTATTTGTGTGCCGCCATCTATATTTCACTCACTTAATAATGTCAATGCTGCCATGTTTCAATTATAAACTAGATGTATCATTGCTCGTGTGGAAACCCGAGTCAAACACACCTTAAATATATTTGTAATATAAATAAAATCACCAAAACAAAATAGTCACACAGTATATGTTTATATTAACATTAATGGCCGTATGCACCGTTTATAGTACTAAAACCGTTTAGCTAAACTGGTTCAAATAGTTAAACGCCGTTAATACTTCCTTTGTATGCACCGAACGAAGTTTAGTTAAACCTGAAATAAGTTTGACAACGTCGAAAAATTTAGGGACTTATTTGTATGAAAAACGTTCGTTGGTGACAATGCTTGGCGTTATTTGAGTTTTTAGTACTTTCGTTCACAGTTACGGGCGTGATGGTTGTTATTTTAATTCCGAATTACATGTATTTCAATGATAAAAGGAGCAATAGTTTAAATAATTAGAATCAACAATTTTTTCACGACATCCCAACCAACCTTTCATGAGACATGGACATAAGTTACCCAAGTGTCAAAAGGAACAGTTTAAAGTTAAACCTCCAATACCTATTGGTCGTTTAATTTTAAATTGGATGAACTTCCATAAAATCGATTAATGCTTAAACGAGTTTAAATGTAAATATGTTTTGGTCGATTTCATCTAGTTAGAAACTGCTCATAAAATTAGAGATATCTGTGACGTTTTTGTTAGTTAGGCTCACAAAATTTTTTCACTTTTATAAATATGTAAGCTGTGTGTCTTGGTTTTTCACAGGAACAATGAAACTTTCGAAACGTGCCGCTAGATCGCACCACAATCGATCCACTGCAGTATGGAGGTATGTAAAACCATCATTGTGAATAATTTCCTAAATTAAATTAAAAGTGAGTTCAAGATAATATTCCCTTCTGAAATTGTGATGTACAAACTATTCAATATTTATCATCTATTAAATAAATAACTTACACCGAATATGTTTTAATGTATTTAATACATATTCATAGTGATGTTAAGAAGATAGCCGTGGTCGTATGCTACTTACCCTAACAAAACAATACATTTCAACAGTCGAAGCGATCGGGATATTTAGGGCTCCATTTAGGGATCTATTCAGAGTAAAAGAAAAGAAAGACAAAATTTAGGTATTTATTTATTTTTAACGGATAACATCCATCTCACCACATTTTACACTCATTCAAAAAATAGTATAAACTACATTCTAAATTTTATAAATTCACATTACCATTTAAATAAAAAGAAAACTAAGTTAGTTAAAAGACAAGTTGCTGTGGATAATTAAAATGAATCTCCATAGGTCTATTATTGATCGTTTCAATCACTGGAAAGCGTTTGCCGTAACTATACCGGTGAAACTGTATTGTAGTGTATTAAGAATAACTGGACCTTTACTGTTGATCCTACTTTTAGAAAATAACCATCTGTTGTGGAATTAAGATATATATTATTGGATTTTAGTGCTAAGGGATAGTTGAAACATGCATTTATATACTGCCTATGCCATTCAATAAAGCTAAGAACTCGTAATTCCAAAATCAAAAATCTTTTGGGATATCATCAAACAGTAAGCTTTAGGCTGTATTCAGTATTATCATGCGTTTTTGTCTGTATCTGAGTGATAGAGAATGGAATATGGTCCAATTGCACGCTAATTTTTGTTTTTAGGTGTAGTTTTTTTAGTGTTATCTGCGTGTTCCATTGACCGTTATAACATCGCATTTTGTGTTTTCGATCGATTAGAGGTAAGCAAATGTGTCTTCTGTTTCGAACAGTTGTGTTATATTAACAATGTAGCTAGAAAGCCAATCAAGTAATTTTCTAGTCAATGTCAATAAATTGTCATATTATGAGAGATTAGTTTCCTTCAAGGAAGCAGAAAATAACAATTGTAAAGGAAGATTTTCCATAAAGGACAAGGCAAGAGAGATCCGGGGTTCTAGTGAATTTTTGTGCAATTTATTGTACGATATTTTATATATCAGGATTACATTTCTATACGAAACAATTGAATAAAAATTATGTTGAAATTTGCAAGACTGTCATAATAACAGCATATATTATACCACCTCATATACAGGGTATCCCCGAGAGCGTAGAGGAGAGTGCCCGAATACCGCACCATCGGTTTATTTCCAAACTAATATTTTGAAGTGCAATTCTCTGTAATTTTTATTTCACAAGCGGTGGCTAAAGAGTGTATTCAAAGTCTAATATGGCTACGAACCACTAGAGGGCAATAGTGTAGGAACATGTGAATTTAGCTGAACAGAGTTTTTCAGAGTGTCCGCAATTTAATTAGTTTTATGCAAACCAGGTGAGTGAAATGTTTCGACTTCTGCAAATATTGCATTTATAAGCTCCGTTCTGTATTTTCAGCATACAAAACAATAATAGAAATTATTGTAAATGATGTTTTCACTACTCTAACCTTAAAGTGTAGTGTGCCCTAATATCGCACCCCTTGGGGTTCTTAATATCACACTGTGCGATATTAGGAACCTGTAAAAACGATGGAAAATTTTTTTTTCGTTTCAGAAAACATGAGTCAAAAAAACAAACGGAAGAAATGGGATAAACAGGCAATGCTTAATGCTATAGAAGCGGTTAAGAATAATGTTATGGACTATCAGAAAGCATCCATTCAATTTAATGTACCCAAAAGTACATTGAGGGATTATGTAAAAAATGTGAATAAAAAAAACCCGGAAGAACTAGTTAACGTAAAGTTGGACAGAAGAACGACACTATCGGAGGAAATGGAAAGAGAACTCGTCGTATATTGTTTGTAAATGGACAAGCGTTTCTATCGTTTGACTTCCTCAGATCTACGAAGAATCGCGTTTCAACAGGCTTTAAGAAATAATTTGCCTCATCCATTTTCACGCGAAAAATAAACTGCTGGAAAAAATGGGTTAGAGGATTTCTCTATCGGCATCCCAATTTAACGTTTAGAAAGCCACAGGGTATTTCTTCAGCCAGAGTAAAAGGTTTTACCCAAGAAAACGTCGCCAAATTCTTTGATATTCTCGAGCCTGCTTTGCAAAAAATTAATAATAACGCGGCTAGAATATACAACGTTGATGAGACCGGAATAACAAAAGTACAATCTAAACATTCCAAAGTAATTTCAATGAAAGGGAAAAGGCAAGTTGGTGCCATCACTGCGGCTGAGAGAGGCTCACTAGTGACGATGGTAACTTGCATGAATAGTGCTGGTGGATTCGTGCCACCAATGTTGGTGTTCCCAAGGAAGAACATGAAGCAGGAGCTGCTTGATGGTGCGCCACCGGGAACAATAGCTGGATGCCATCCATCTGGATGGATACAGAAGAATTTATTTACCGAGTGGCTTCGTCACTTCATTAAACACACAAAGCCTTCAGCTGATGACCCAATCGTGCTGGTTCTGGATGGTCACTATTCCCATACGCGTCATTGGAGCTTGCTAGAACGCATAGTGTGATAATTATAAGCCTCCCTCCTCACTCGACCCATAATTTGCAGCCACTTGACTTGGCTTTTATGGGTCCATTCAAAACCTACTATTCTCAAGAAATTGAGACTTGGCTTAAGAATCATGTTGGCAGGAATGTGTCTGTTTATCAAATAGGTGAATTATTGGGAAGAGCGTACCTAAAAGCTGCCACCGCTGAAGTGAGCGCTAATGGTTTCAGAAAAAGTGGCATTAATCCTTGCAACCGATACATTCTCCACGATTATGAATTTGCTATTCACAGACAACGTGAAATGACACCACCACCTCCAACAGAAACTGATGAGAATCCTCATCCCAGGGAAGTTACTCCACCACGTAATACCTACATAGGCCCTGAAAATATAACTGCTTTACCATCTTGCTGCGGAATACGAAAAACTGTTTTAAATGGCAAGCTCAGGACAGGATCAGCAAAATTAATAACTGGTACTCCCTATAAAGAAGAGCTAGAAAAAAGTGTGGCATATATAAATGAAAGAAAAGCCGTTACAAAGAAAGTATCTTTAGAAGCTCAACTTCCAAATGCAAAAATCCGCCCAAGACAACTAAGATGCTTAAAGACGTGGAATATGACAGCGAGTCAAGTGAGTCGGATATAAATATGGAATTAGATGATGATTCGGATATTGATTGCAGCTCCGAAAATAATGATAATCTTTTGTTTGCGATTGAATCTCAGAAGACTCAAAAGGTGAAAAATGGATAAGATGTTGTCAGTGTTTGAAATGGGGGCATGAAGAATGCTCCAATTCGGATAAGAAGAATGTGTTTGTATGTGACTTCTGTTTGACTGAATGAAGTCTCCTAATATCGTCCACCCAAATGTGTCCTATTATCGGATATGCGAATTAGGATACTATATTCAGTTTTTACAAAATGTGTTAATTATTTGTTTCTCATTGATACAGATGATATCTGTTTTTTCAAATAAACTTTTGATACCACTTGTTGTTTTATTGATAATCACATATATTGGAAACTCATAATCAGAGCTTTAAAATAATTTCCTTAAAAAAAATGACTCATTCAAAATAAGGGTGTGATATTAGGGCACTCTCCTCTATAAGTTGAGCCAATATAATGTTAGTACTTCATATTAACTTTTTAAAGCCCTCGTTCCTGAGTCGTAAGACTCTAAAGTTAGAAATTTAGATTCGTTTTCAATTTTTAATTTAAATACTGTTCATTTTATCTATAAGATTATCAGTATGCTTTGAAAGTGTACGTGGAAAGAGATTATGTACTATTGTCTTGAACAAGCCGTAATGGTTAAAAATTCAAAATGATTGCAGGGAGGACTGCTCCTGTATAATAATATCCAAAAAATAATTTCCTTATACACTATTAAAATCGACAAAACCGTCTGCAGAAAAGATAGCAATAGACAATAAAAAAGTGAAAATAACAAATTACTCCAATCGTGTCTTTGCAGTTAGTCAGTAACTACAATCTGGCGTTAGTGAGTAGCAAGCTACTAGCCCTGGGAAGTTAACACAAACATCAAATTTTTCCGAGATGGAAGCGTAATGGCGTTATGTATCAAGTCATACCTCATTTAAAAGGTCTGGAAAATCTCTATTCAATCATTTTGTTTTGCATTTGATACGAGCCTTCCATTGTTATTTAATCGTTGTTTAAAATTGGCTCTCTTTCAACTTTTATTGTCTGAATGTTAACGGTGGTCACATTGAACACATAATTAAATAGCAGTTTTTTCTTGTTAACAGTTGTCTTTTTACTATTTGTAAAATTTTTTATTCTTTAAAGATTCTTTCTGTCATAACATAATACGGGGGCATACGAGAAGTTGAAAGAGAGCCAAATATGAACAACGATTAAATAACAATGGAAGGCTGGAATCAAACGCAAAACAAAATGATTGAATAGAGATTTACCAGACCTTTCAAATGAGATATGACTTGATACATAATGCCATTTGAAAAAATTTAAGGGGTATCTCCAGTAGGATGGGGGTGAATCTGACGTTTATGACATTAGCGCCAAAAAGTGTCCCCCTCAAGTTAAAAGTTGACGTGTTTTGGCATTTCTTTCTAATATGTCCCATTTTTATTGAACCCCACCATGCCGCACCATAGTTTCGTTGAACGCGCTGGAATAATTGCCCCTTTTGTACACTTGCAGTGGTACAACAGAAATGAAAGAATGAATTAATTTACAGATTGGTTTCAATAACCTAACGAATCAATCACGAACTTAAAATTCCTTATAATATTCAGTCAGTGCCTTTGACTTTCATTTTCTCGGTTTCTAATGATCGTATTAATTTTTATTCAAAGTGGTTTTTGAAGGACTATCCTTTTATAATTCGAAACGGAAGTTGAAATTAATTTTTCATCAATAAATCTTGAAAAAACGTTATATTATTAAACATTATTTTTTTAGTTTAAGCGTTAAAAAATATATTATGTAAATAAAATTTCAAAAGTTTGCTTAAAAGGTCTATTGTACTACCCTCTCTCGATTGCACCTATCGCATCTCAAATTGTTAATGTTCATAAAATGAACAGCGATTGAAAATAACTATATATAAATTCAGTTTGCGCGGCCGCCATTTTGAATTTTCACAATTTTAAATCATCACCTTTTTTAAAAAAATTTCCTCATATTATCACTTTCATTTTGTCATTTTTATTATACTTGCCGCTTGAATAAACAAAATTTCAAGTTGTTTAACAATTTAAGAAAAGACTTTTTTCCAAAATTTACTTTTATCATGGTTTCCTACAATTTTGATGTCCTCAATTTTTTTGTGCGAGCAAAACTGAAAGAAATATCAGCGTAAAAGACTCCAATTTCGAGTGCTCTATGCTGTTCTTGCAAGCTGCGTCGCATAGCTCCAGCGGAATTTATTCGAGAATTAGGAAAGTGATAAGGGATCGATATGTTTTCGTCAGTGGATCAAAATTACAGATAATTTTGCATGACAGCGTATTGTCAAAAAACTGCATGAATTCATTGTCATTTTTGGAGAAAGAGCCAAAATATGAAAATGACCGAATGCAGTTTTTCAAAGACAACACGCTGGAATGCGAAATTATTTTGATGCACGAGTGTAATTCGGGGGAATAATTAATATTATTTGTCAAGCTGACGTTATTAATTTATAAACTCTCAGCTTGTCATCAATAACCATCCCGTAACTGGAAAAAAAAAGAAGAGACGCAGAAATACGTTTGTTTTAATATTTTTCATTTATATATTATGGAAGGTATATGAAACTATTTATTCAAGGTTGAACTAAATCAAAAGTTGCAGGAACTGCAGTGAAATACACAATTATTATACGTATAATCTGAAGAGGATATTTGATAATGCTGCGCCTGTGGTACGTCATTGCCACGCATTTTTTTTGACGATTTCTTCATGATGATCTTCAGCCATTTGAAGATATGGCGTTATTGATTTTGAATTTGAATGGCCCGTGATTTTTATGAGCTTCTGCTCGCCCACCCCCTTTTTTGCGAGATTGGAGACGGCCGTAGCTCTAAACGAATGATTAGAAGGTAAGCTTATTCTCTATATTCAAACCAGAAGCTTTGACTTATAGAACAGCCCATTTCCTTACTGTATTTCGTCCAGCAGGAATATCTTTATACCATTTTCTGTTCAACTTCCAAGCGGGATTTACAGTCAGAATGAGTTTTGTTTTTATTCCAACCTGCTTTTCTAGGAATTTTTAGTACAGTCAAATTGGACACAAATCAGGAGTCATTTTATTGTTTATTAGCCATTTCAATGAAGTGCATGGTTTCCCCCTCCTTGCGTCGTCTTAAGAAACACAGGATCGTAAATAATCCTTCCTGTTTTTTCATCTACGTTATTTTCTTCTTCTTTAAAGTACGAAACTAAGCACTTGTGGCCTTCTTCACCACGCCAAGCAAAAACAAAAAATACCTTCTTCTGCAAACTATCTGGGGTGTTTTCGTCACAACCACGAACCATATTTTGGAATTCATCGTACTTCAGAAAAACTGCACTTTCTGGATCTGTTTGTAGTTGTTTTCTCTTGGCATTTTTCGCATCTCTGGCTGCTTTGAACTCAATATTGGTGAAAGAGTTAAAATTGATGTATTCAGTGAAATATTTTTCCATCGGTAATTTGGCGGTTACATTCCAAATCGTTTTAACAGCTAATTCTTTGTACTCATCGACATGCTGCTTACGCACATTGAATGCTAAGTCCGTTAATATTTTTTTACCAGAACATTAATTTGTGTTTTTTCATCCAAAGTATAGTTTTTCTCAGTACAGAAGCTCATAAATTGACGCCACACGTATTTTCTGTTCTGTTTTGTTTTTGCTTCTTTTTCCAACACATTTTCTTCAATAGCTTGTAATGAAACCCGACCGAAACAAGACATTTTAAAAAAATAATATTTTTTACATTACTTGTCAAACTAACGTTACTTATCAATTGTTGCTGTATTATCAAAGTGTACAATGGAATTGTCATGGATATGAACTGTGGAATTATCAGTCTACAGTGCAATTATAGCAGGGTTCTTTCACTTTTTACAATGCAATTATCAAAGGTGTGCTTCAAATTTTATCGATAATTTTTTCTTTTCCACGAAAACTTGTTTATTTGGCAAAAATATGAAAACAAACCAATTGATAAAATCACTCGTCCTAACGGACTCGTGATTTTATCTAAATTCGGTTTGTTTGAATGTTTTTGCCTCAAATAAACAAGTTTGAGTGATGAAAATAAAAAATTATGTGATAAAATTTTAAGAACGAGTTGTATTTGGGAAGATTATTTTTTCAATAATTTAAAAGGATTTTGCTTTATTTTTTCATTTTATTATTTTATTGAATTCAAAGAATACATAAGCTAACTGGAAGTATAATCAACTTTTTGAACAAGAGAAAAAAATTAATTATTTGAAAAATTACAGTTATTAAAAACACAGTTTTTGTAAATAGTTTGGCCAGCAGCTGTCTCTTCCAACTCATGTGTGGATATAATATTGGTTGATGTGATTTTTCAATAAACTTCGAAGCACTTTTAGTTGTCAATAATGACAAATTCAAAGTAAAATTTTGACGTTTCAATGTAAACAAGGTATTATCGATGAGGAAGCAGTTTTATCATATATAATACCACGAGAGTGAAAATTTTGTCGGCAAAATTTTTCGATTGTCATATTCAAGTTTGTTGCTTGGCAATTTTGCGAATGACATTTTTAACAAAACCACGAGCCGTAAGGCGAGTGGTTTTGGATTGAATGTCATGAGCAAAATTACCTAAAAGCAACAAACTTGAATATGACAATCGAAAAATTTTGCCGACAAAATTTTCACTCTCGTGGTATTATATATGATAAAACTGCTTCCTCATCGATAATACCTTGTAATTGAGTGGTATTCGACATGACTATTTCACGAGAGAAAAACTAAAAAATCATATGTTTAAACGTTTTATTTATTGCAAACTTCAATTATACAAAGCCAAAAAAATAATAACATTATGAAAAAAAAATTACTTATTTATGTAAAAAGTACAATTATTATAATTGTACGTTGTAGCATTATTTTGGGGATTGTTTTGCATCATAATCTTCAAGAATTTTTGCTATAACTTGTTCAGAAGTATCCTTTTCTAACGTATAATTACGTGCGTCCAGAAACATTCTAAACTGTTCCCACGCAGACTTTTTTGTCTTCATTGTATTTCGCGGTATACTTTGCTTAATTGTACTCTATTTCATTTATTGAATTATTTCCAAATCTTGTATTATTCATGTTAATAATACTTATTTAAATTTTTGAAACAGTTTTAATAATTTTTAGACAGTTAAATAAATAAATAAACAACTTAGTTTCCCTAGAAACCACTAACAAAGTTTTTATATTGAATTTTATCACAGAGTGATAGAATTTTATACACATAGATTTGATATATTAAACGTCAAAAAATTGCCGCGACAAGACAAAAAATTGCCAGTTCAAAACCTTCAAATTTTGTCAGTTATCAATTTACTCTAGTGAAATAGTCAGTATAATACCGAATGATTGGCTAGAATAATGTATTGCTTTTGGTTAAAACCACCAAAATGTCAGATTTTGACAAGTGAAAAAAATAATCGCTGTAGTTTTGCGATAATTGCACTGGATTTAAATTGGATTTTTGAAAGGAGGGAAATATTCGATTAGGGACATAATAATCCATCTAGGAAAAATTTGATGTTTTGTAGATTTTTCGACCTTACTTCCCAGGATTATGCTCCCATTTATAAAAAAACATGTAGATAGATATACCTAACACCAATCGTCTGTATAGTCGAATGCGCCAAACCTGATAGGCATTAGATAAGTCTGATACGGCTTTGGGGATCTCAAATAATAGCCAAATTAAATTTCAAGCTTCAGCTTTAGTATAACTCCTACTAATAAAACTATTTTTTATCAGTGTAAGATTTTTATGAGGGATTATCTCATTTCTACAAATTTCTTTATCATGGGAGTACGATAAAATTTTAAAAGTAGATTAATTTATTTGTAAAAATTTCAACTTAGCGTGGGTGTACGATAATATTTATTTGTGTACCCAGTATAGGAGATGGCATAATAAGGATTTCCCCAAAATTTCCCTTACTTTAGGGAAGTGAAATTTTTGTAAGTCAGGGTATAATTGTATGAAGATTGACAGTCAACCTTCCATGATTGTGTCAAATCTTTTATTAAGAAGGTAATGAAAAAAACTGCTAGTCCTACACCAGATATATACCATACAATGTTTTCATGTTTTGTAATTTTTATATTTCGAACGATGCTAATTCCAAGTAGCAAACCTACCACGGCACCACCTGCATGACAATAGTAACTTGTTTCACTCATCGCATCGGTGTATATCTTAACAACTAGATCAATAGATAAAATGACCGTAAAAAGTATAAGATGAACTGAAGGATGGGTCATTTCTCTCCAATTCTGCAACAAAAAAAAATAGGAACATTGAAATATTAAGTAGTTCACTAGTAAAACGATTTTTCTTAAGAATTAAATGAAATTTTAATAAGTATAAGGTTACGAAAGATGTTATTTATGTAATTAAAAAATGAAATTTTTGATGTGTAACATCTTTCCGCTCGACTCCCTGCAATTTGTCGGCAGTGATTTCGTGAAATGGGACGGAAGTGTGTAACAGAAAGCCAGTGAAGCGCGCGCTATTTGATTCACCGTCAGATGGTATCAACGAATTTACCAAGAGGTCGGTATTGTCAGCCAACAGTTTAACAATTTTATTTACTGCGTTGTTAAAATAAGTGTTTGAAAAAAGTGCAGATCGTTCATAAAAATGCAAGTGGGTAGGTAATAATGTATATATATATTTTTTAAATTAAATTAACGTACTCGGCTACTATGGCCACTTGTACATTGGATTAAATGTTGTGGTGAAGCTGAACATTTTTTAGGAACTGTAGGACGGTATTTGCTTCGTTGGGGTTACTCAGCAATTCTTGTAAATTGGTATTAAGGTGAAGCTGCTGTCTTTCTGATAGGTATTGGTGACATTCAGTGAGGATGTGTTTGATTGTGATGTTGAATTGACCATTTAAACAATATGGTCGACTGCTCAGTGACATCAGGTAACCGTGGGTATGTTTGGTGTGTCCAATTCGTAGTCTTCTCGTCACTGCTAAGTTTTGCCTCGAAAGTTCTGAAGGTTCGGTGAGGTATGGGTGATTTATTGAAGGCCGAATATTGTGTAGGCATGAATTGATGGAATTCCAGTGCTGTTGCCACAGAGTTTTGAATTTTTGTTTGATGACTTGCTTAAGATCCCATGCCGTTTGTTAGTTTTTTCAGTGTTGTTTGGTGTTGTGGTATTTTTAGCTAGCTGATCAGCAAGTTCATTGCCACTAATACCAATATGAGATGGTATCCATATGATGGTAACTGTTATGTTTTGGGATGTGATCAATTGGTAGGTGTCGTGAATATTTTGCACGAGAGGATGGTCAGTGAAGATATGTTTAATAGAGTTAATTGATGCAAGAGAATCAGTACATATACATATTTTTATGAGGCAAGGATATGCGCTTAAATGCTTGAAGTATACTAAATAATTCTCCGGTGTGTACACTACAAGTTGAATATATCATGGATGAGTATATAGGGGATTCTAAAGTTGTAACAGCGCATCCAACTCCTGTTTCATTTTTTGAAGCGTCAGTGTACATTATCAAATCGTACTGATTTTTGTATATGATCTCTAAAAATGACTTTTCAATTAAACCATTGGGTGTTTAGTTTTTTTTAAATTTGTTTAGGTACGTGTTATTTTGTGGAATGTTTTTTGTCCAAGTGAGGGTTAAAGAGAGGAGTAGTGGAGTTGTTTGTGAAATATCATCTTTAATTGGTATTGATTATTATATAATCATCGGTATGGTTTTTATTGTTGGAGTTGGTGACATATAGGGTGTGTTATGATTGATTGGTGTTAATAGGTTGTTTACGGGATTCGATGGATCGGATGTTACAGAAACTGTTACAGTAGTAGTTGTTGGCATCTTATTCACAATAGTGGTTCATTTGCTTCAAAGTAAAGGCTTTCTGTCGGACTGGATCGAAACGCTCAGAGGCATAGACAACTAACAATGGTACTGTTATTGACAGAGTTTTTTAAATACTTTAAAATCACACGTGTACGTCTCATATTTCATATTTTAGTTATCATAAGTGTATTGTTTCCGCTCTCCCCCTAAATTGAACAAAAATAAAAAATATAATTATTAAAAAATTGTATTACTCCTAGTTTTAATTAAATAAAATACAATTTTCTTCAAAAAAATGAGTCTGATTCATTTTTTTCAAGATTTGATTTTAATGTTGCTTATTATCTAGGTGAGATGTCAGATGTTACACATCATATGCAACTACTGTAAGGCTCGCTCGCTTTTCTTTTATTTTCAGACGTTTTTTTATCGTCTGTGAAACGAGATAACAATTAAAATGTGCATAATCAACATTGTCGGTATCTGCCATGTATGGAAGTCACGCATTCATTCCGGAATATCTCCAAAACTGTTCTTACAATATTTTTTAAAAACTAATACAATATAAACCAAAGTGTTAAAAATTTGACCGATTTGTTAAAAAAATATTGTAATGTTTTTGTTATTTATTTAAATAGTTTTTAGTTGTGGGATAAAATCATACACACTACTATGACTAATTACTATTTATTTATTTAAAGAAACACATACTGTATTAAACTGTGAACTTTTTTTAGCTGAAAACAGTTTCAAAAAAAATATTTGTTTTTTCAGTATATTGATGCCTCCCTGAATACAAAATCACAAAAAACTTTCTGCGGAAATGCATCATTTTCCCGACTTTAGTATATCTGAAACTAATAAATAAACTATAATAAATAATTTAAACTATGTAAAAATTGAGTTTAATCCTCTTCCCGACCTTTAACACAGATCAATGAATAATATCTATTCTTATCAACTTAATATCGCTTCAAAAATCTCAAGAGACAAACGGTTTTGTACACGCCTGTTTTTATCAATAAATGAAAATGGTATATTTCCGCAAGAAATTTTTTGCGTGTTTATGTTTAGAAAATTGTCTAAAATGTAAAAAAGAAACGTATTTTCTTGTAACTGGTTTCAGCTATTCTGAAGTCGAAAAATTGAAAATTATGCATTTCCGCAAAAAAAAATTCGAGTCTTTCTGTTTGGAAAAGGTTCCAAATAGTAAATAAACGAATATTTCTTACATAACTGATTTCAGCTAAACGAAAGTTGATCCAACTTATTTTATATACACACTTTACTTAATGTCTACTAATTTCTTAACACTCGGTATAATAGTTCTAATTTATTTCCTCCACTTGATTATTACACTATTTAATCACTGTCCGATTACTAAGAACTTCAGTAAACTGTCTGTGAACTAACTCTTTACTGTCCATTTCATTAATTGTCTCTATGCACTCAAAAACCCTCGTATATATAGTCCTTCTCAACTCTCGAAAATTCCAGTACCTTCCGCGCTCATCCTATGCACAAACAAAGCGTTTTACTCGAATGTTCTGGAAAAGGGCGCAGCCACCAAAATTTACAGTCGAGGGACATGGCCGGCTTTGAGTTGGTGACCTCGCAACAATATAGATTTTTATAGCTGTATGAGAGTGTAACCGTACGTATAATAGAGATAAGCTTACATGTGTTGTGTAGTCTCCTACAAAAATAATATTTTCAAGCATTGAGAACAATGACGTATTAAAGATAGACAAGCCTTGTTTACATATTGCTTGTCCCCAGAATATTTAAGATGAGACTCTCCTTACATGATGCCAAATCTCGTATAACAATAATCGTAATTATGACTATATTTAAGATTTTTGCAGTATTTTACGTTTAAAAGGTAAGACAAAAAGTGAAAAGAATTTCAAATAGGTATGACCAGCCTAGAATCTAGCTCGCTCTATTTTTTTCGGTTAGGATTTTTCATTTTCTATCAATATCAAATAGTAAAATGGCTTATAAATTTTTAGCTTGGCAACCTCGAACTGCTTTTTGAGATCTGTCAATATGATTTTAATTATAATTGTGCTTTTATTTGGTTTTCTATTGTAATTTGTTTATTTATGTGCTTAGAAGACATTTATGATGGTGAGAAAATTTGTAGTTTATAAAAATACATGGAATAAGAAAGATACCTAATCAGTCATTTCAGGTTATATTAACATAAGCGTAGATATAAGACGAGGGATTCGATATTTTGGAGAAATATATAGACATTCGACTTCACTACGAAATACGAATTCAATAAATTAAAACTGCTGATAAAGTGATTTATTAAACTGTCAAACAGTTCGATTTTGGGTGTTAGTTATAAAAAAAACTAACTAACTTTATGTTGTGTAATCCTTGTTATATAGCGTGGGCCACAGAAAACAGTCCACCCCGATATTTGGCAGTATTCCTTAGATTTTGAGAAAATTAGGAAATACGCAGATATTTGTTCTAAGGGGGACACATTTTTACGATGGATACAGGCATCTGTCATTTGTCAACCCCCTCCCTTCCACTTCACCAACCCCTTATTTTTAAATAGGGAATATACCATGTGCGGCACAACATTAGAAAGGTATTTAGATGGAGTAATCAGACATAATGATCATCCACGATTTTTTTCTATATTTTTACCATCTTTGCAGAAAAAAGTCGTAATTAATTTAAAGTAGAACACCTCTTAGAAATGAAACGCAACGCCTATTGTTTGCTAATGTGTCATTTTTTCTGTCACATCAAAAGTAAATGGGTGTGGGTATGCTTTCCTAATCTAAGGGTGTGGGTGTACACGGCTGTCAGGGTTCTATTCAAAAAGCAAAATGTGATGATGAAATGAATTAAATAATAACAAAACTATCAAAAGATATTTTCAATAACTAAAAATTATAAATAAACAACGAAACATTATTCTTCTTTTAGCTATCAACTAAATTACCACAACACAACCCCAAATTACCTAGTTTATTAATTTATTTCTTTGGCTAACAGGGATTCACAATCACTCAACGGTTCAGCTGACAGCTGACAATTTTACAGAGTTCCTTAGGAAATAAAAAGCCGATCTTCTAAAGTATTCATTTTACAGTAAACTACAAATGACGAATAACGGCTGCGTGAATATATTTGCTACTGTTGGTAGATGACGCCACTCGCCGCTACCTCTAAAAACCCGGATCGCAAGGTATCGATACCTGGAATGTATCGAAAAGCATAGTAACGATACAAAATATCGAGTATTGGAAATAAAAGTATCGATGCACTGGAATATCGGATCGTAACGCGCATCCCAGTGAAAAGAAGAAGAATTTAGATAATTTAAAGTAAATTTCAAACAATATAGTATTATTAAAGTAAATGTTTTAAATCATTTAAAGTGATATATATTCTTCATAATGGCTAAAATTGACCAGAATTATGAAGCCTATTTAAATAACGGACCAACCGATTTGCAAATTAAAACGGTGAATGCATTGCTTTCTGCTTCCAAGACGGCTGCATCAGGATGGAAATTATTAAATTCAATTCTGGACCACTGTCCTGTAGATTTTTTCAACGAGACTGTGACGAACTGGCTAGATAATTGTTTATTACAACATTCAGAAGGACATGTGACTGAAATAAAGTTATCAGTTATAGAAAAGTTTCTTAAAGCTTCACTACATAACCATGAGTTATCTAAAAAAATAATCTCTGATTATTTATCAAAAATAGTCGATTTTTGTTTATCCGGCAAACGAAATTGCCAGGAGATTCATTCTTCATTTGACGTATTAACTTTGTGTATGAAAACATATGGAAGTTGGTTTGTAATATGTAAAACACAAGTTGAAAAACATATTTTGTCATTTTTGGATTGCAGCTCAGAATTTACTGTCGATAAAGCAGCCATAGCTTTTCTGTACCTTCAACAAATTGGTAATGCTGGAATGGATAATATTAATCATAAGAACAATTTTAGAACAGCAGTTCAGAAGTTATGTTCAACCGTACATAATTTATTGGATACATTTTTAGAAAATCAGATAGAAATTACTAACACAGATAGACCAAATCAAGATGGTTTTTTATTTGAAGAACAGCCTCTACCTGACGTAATAGTATCTACCTTAGCCAAGAGAATTAGGAATGTTACTATTTTTTTGAAAATAATGTTAAAAAAAAGTTTCACTACACATAAACAAATAGCTCCAAGTGAATTATTAAATGTTATTGTGAGAGGTACTGCTGTACGCTACTGTTCCCACAGTACTTCCAATGAAGAGGTAGATTATGATTTCTATTTAGCTTTGAACGATGTGCAAACCCAACTTTTTTATTTATTGAAAATACTGGTTTTGTGGCTTGGAAATAGTGCACTTCCGTATTCTTTCATCATTAGTAAAGTTTTAATAGATTCTTTGAAGAATAGTCAAAAGTGCAAATGTTTTAGTTTCAACTGTGTTTACCATGAAGCGATATACAAAACTCTAAAAACCTGGATTACAATATCTAAATGTGGATTAAATTCCCATTTTCAAATGGAGCTTATAAAGTGTATCAGAAAAGATATAACACCGGTAAAAACATCAATTTCTTTAAAAATACAAACTGACCAATCAAAAAGCAAAACTGTGTCAGTACCAGATGAAGAAAATACAGATGTTAAAAGTAATCAGGTAAAAACATCAATTTCTTTAAAAATACAAACTGACCAATCAAAAAGCAAAACTGTGTCAGTACCAGATGAAGAAAATACAGATGTTAAAAGTAATCATGAAATTGAAAATGATGGACTGAAATGTCTGCTAGCTTTGGATACTTTGAAAATGTTATTCTCATCTAGTTTTGTGAGGGTCGATAAAAGTACAATTCAGGATTTGTATATGTTAATTGTGAGTATTTTCAATGAAATCATCACTTCAAAATGTCCACATCCTTACACAACTGCAATTAATCAACAGAAGCTATGCGAGGTACTATTATCTTTTTATGAACAAGAAACTTGGAATACCTTACCATTTTTACCTATTTCGTTAAATATTCTTAATGTTTTTTCATGTGACAAAAATGCAAATATTGCTGAAACTTGTAAAAAAGGTTTAAATGCACTTGAGAGGTTATGCCAGCCCATTTCTGCCCCGTTTCCAATATTTTCTTGTACACCTTCAGTTCCATTCTCCAATGAAGAACAAATTATAGGAAATGATGTAGTCGCCATGGAATGCATTACAGATATCACCACACCCCAGAAAGAAATTAACATTCTTGAAAACAGAATAATTACAGGAAGTTTTAATGTACCTGATTTAACAAAAATCAAATCAAGTAACTCAGAAATAGTTACTCATGGAACTATTATTTCTGAAACCAATGTTCCTGAAACTGATCAATTGTTACAAGAAACTAACAATATTGTTACATCTGTTGAAGTAGAAACTGAACCTGCAGTTAAAAGGATGAATATGGAAACTGAAGAAATTCTAATAACGGAAAAAGAATTGCAAAATACATCTCTTCACATAGATGTTTCAAAAAGTCCAAATCAATCAGAAGTAATTGATTTATTTGTGGATGAGGTTGAGATTCCTAACTTACATAAGTATTAGAAACCCAAGTTTTAGTCTATTATCAAAATATCAAAAAATTATAAATTTTTGTATCAAAGGAAGTTTTCAACAACTTGTATTTTCTTGGGAGTCTTTCGCTTTCCATATAAAGTAATTACGAATGTTTTGGTTAGTCTTTTTGCGTTTGGGTTCAAGTTTTCTATATAAATTTTTCAAATTGTTTTATTTGTTTTGATTTTTTGTGGCAGGTTAATGTTCTTGTTTAGTTTTACCTTATTGATAATTTCCCCTAAAAATTGTTGCTGGGAACTTATTTTTTTATTTTTGGATGTATCAATAAAGTATATAACAATTTCTTGTTTATTTAATTTTGAAAAGAACCTAGAACCTCAACTCCTTGAAAATTCGTTCAATACATAGAACTACACGTAAACATGAATTTTTCGACATCGTCACGCTTTTATGCAACACACAATACTTTTGGTCATTCGCGCTTTTATGCAACACACTTAACAATGATGCCTATATAGTGTTGCATAAATCATCGTCACGTTTTCCATGCGCTATATGTATACTGTGTATACAGAGTGGGCCACAGTCCACCCCGATATTTGGCAGTATTCCTTAGATTTTAAGGAAATTAGGAAACACGTCGATTTTTGTTTTAAGGGGGACACATTTTTACGATAAAGGCTTCTGTCATTTGTCAACCCCCTCCCTTCAACTTCACCTACTCCTTATATTTTAATAGGGAATAAACCATGTGCGGCATTTAGATGGAGTATTCAAAAATAATGATCGTCCACGATTTTTTTCGATATTTTTACCATCTTTGCAAAAAAAAAGGTTTAATTAATTAAAAGTACAACACCTCTTAAAAATGAAACGCAACGCCTAACATCAAAAGTAAATGTGACAGAAAAAATGACACGTTAGCAAACCATAGGCTTTGCGTTTCATTTTTAAGAGGTGTTCTACTTTAAATTAATTACGACTTTTTTCTGCAAAGATGGTAAAAATATCGAAAAAAATCGTGGACAATCTAAGGAATACAGCCAAATATCGGGGTGGACTGTTTTATGTGGCCCACTCTGTATAATTGTAAATAATTGTCGAGAACAATAAATATTTATTATGATTATTGTTTTAATTCTTCTCTAGTTTATTGTGTATCAATTCAATGAACTTTCCTTTATTCCTAAGTTTTGTAAAAACAAATATTATATTAACATATGTTTATAAATCTGTATTGAAAAACTAGTTTTAACTTTAAAATCTTTCGTAGGTATGTTCTAAAAACTCACCTATTTAAGAGTTACGATTTTTGATAAAATTTACATTTATTTAAACGAAAAATTAATAACGTACCTACATCCTTTATTCTATAAAAACGTTTTTCATAAATTAGTTTAAATGAACCTTTCCGAAATGATATGCTACCGTGCATTGTACTCGCCTTGGTTTATGTTGCGACCAAAACTGTGTATAGGCAATAATGTGTGAAGGCTGGTCTATCTTTAATACGTCATTGATTAAGAACCGCTATCTTTTGGTACTAACTAAGGCGACACTTTTCTCTACGACTGTCGCGAGTGAACTACCTTCTGACTACCTTAAAGGAAATCTTATACAGTATGTCGCTAATGTATGGAATAAATTCATTATTTCCAAAATAATCGACTTTTGGAAAAAATCCAAAAACAGGTCAATTTTAATTTTTGAATCGTCATCACATGATGAGGATGTAACGAACATTGAGATACCAGTATTAACGTGGTGACGTAATCGGCAATTTTTTTAAATGCAACCATGTGTCTCAAGACACCATTCATTGGAAAGGTCTTCTAATCGTCTTTACAACGATGTAAGTATTTGAATATTTATTTCTACAGGGTCGATCAAAACTGTTTATTTACTAAAATACAGAGAACTGTTTAGTAAAAAGCAATTAAATTATATTAAATGTTCAAACTGATGACCTAATGCAATGAGACAGCCGAGCAATTAAGTCGTCTCTAACGTTTACGAGAACTTCAGGCGTTATTTGTGCAATCTCCGTTCTGATGCGATCCTTCAACTCTTCTATATCATTTGGGCAACTTTGATAAACTTTGCTCTTCAAGTATCCCCATAAAAAAAGTCTAAAGGTGTCAAATCTGGCGACCTTGGTGACCATTCGATCGTTCCTCTTCTACCTATCCACCTATCTGGAAAATCAGTATTTCAGTAGGATCGTACATCAAAGGCGTAATGTGGGGGTGCCCCATCCTGCTGAAACCACAAATCACGTCTATTTGGAAATAGTTGATTTAATTGTGATAATAGATAATCCTGAAGAAATTGAAAATATCGAGGACCGGTCAAGCTTCCTTCCAAAAAATACGGCCCTATTATTTGATTGTTTGTAATGCCGGCCCAAACATTCACCTTTTCAGGATATTGTGTCCTATACTCCTGCATCCAATGGGGATTTTCACTTGCCCAGTATCGATACGTCTGGCGGTTTACATGGCCGTTGAGCATAAAAGTTTTTCATCTGAAAAAAGTACATTTTGTATGAAATTACGATCTCTGTTACATCGTTCCATAATTGTTTCACAGAATTCGATTCTCCTATCAAAGTCATCTTCTAACAGCTCTTGGACCAAATGTTCCTTATACGCATGCCACTTCTCCTTTTTCAGCACTCTAGCGACAGTAGAATGGTGTATATTATTATCCAGCGCAACTTGTCTCGAGCTGGTGTGGGGATTTTCTTGAAACTCAAGGAAAACGTCAACTTTTTTATCTTCGGAAATTGACTTTCTACCACTTTTGGGGAGATCTTTAACATGGCCCGTTTCTCGAAACTTTTTCTCGATTTTACTAATTTGTTGATTGAGAAATGGGTTCACGGTTGGGGTATTTAGAATTAAATAAATTTCCAACTTCTTTCTGTGTCCTTACTCTATCTCCATAGCCAATCATCATTAATATTTCGATTCGTTCAGTTTCTGTAAGTTTCATTACTAAATATGCTAATTTAAAGATTTTAACTATTAGGCCAAGCAATAGGTAAATATTTTTGACAAAAATCCTAGTAGAAAACGGATGATGCCATCATGTAAAAGACATTACGTAGTATCATTTTGATATGTTTTGGACACGCAAATGTTTTTCAGTAATTTTTTATCAACATTTAAAACGAAAAAAACCTTCTTTTTTCAGTTTTTTTCACATAGCGTGAAACGTACTGAAGCAATCTCAATGGTATGTAGAGATAAATTGTAGATAATTGAAATACAAACAAAATGAGGGGTCGTGCGAGTCAATCGGATAATTAGGAACCGAGAAAATCAGGAAAAGCCGAAAAATTAGTAATTTTTTTTAAAATTCATATCTTCGTCATTTTTCAATTGCAAGAGCTGAAACTTGGCACAAAAAAAGTTCTTCATATGTCCTTTATATGCGCGAAGAGCAGACGCCAAGCGACGGTTACTTTTATCGCAATTACAATTTTAATTTTTTCATACGATAATTTTCAACGTGTCTGGATGCGTTGTCGATTGTCCGATTTTAAATTTGAAAACGGTTTTGAAAAGTGTAAATGTAGAGCAATAAAACGTATATTCTCGATTTGAAATCAAGTGATGCGAAGTCGGCCAAAAACGCCAGGGAACATCGCCGAAAATGACCAAGAGCTGTAAAGTGGTGGAGTAGTAGGGGGAAGCAGCGAGAGAGCGGTGTCTATGCTTTGGGTTTGATTATTTTGTCAAATAATAAAGGTATTCCATTTTTATTTTTTTATTTTCAAGTACCTGGAGTCGACACACGAGTCGAATTTATCGACGAGCTTAATACATTTGAACAGAAAAAACAATTAGTTGTCGATTTAATTGCCACGTTTTTTTTTGAAGTTTTTAAAGCTGTTAATTTGCTAGATTCTCTCGTATACGTACGTTGACATGTTTGGTGGATCGTAATTTCTTTCAAGTTTTCCAACTTGATGTGCTTTTTATCCTTTCGCTTCAAACTTGCTTGAATAAGACTTTTTATTCCTCGTTCCTTGACGACGCAGGACTTTGTCACTTCCATGTCTTCGCCGCAAAGTAAACAGGCATCTTTAACGTCCTCCCATTGCATATCATTTTCAGGTACCTTCTCACTCTCTTCACACACAGTTTCATGTTGCCTAGTTACAAAAAAAAAATTGTGAAAATACAAACCCGGGAGATGAATATTTGTTTATCGCAGTAAATATAAAAACTGCTTTTACCTCACGCTTGTAGACGCCGATGCTTCACTGCTATTTTCATCTGACTCCATGGTGAAATGATTATGTTACACAACTATACAGACTTTATGTGCAACGAATAAAAAATATGTTATTAATCTCAACTTTTAATCATGAAAACAATTGTAAATATACGCTACGTTGCAGCCGCTCCGAAATTTGCTGCTATGCCAGCAACTGGAGTGCGTAGAATGACCGTTGGTTTTGATTTTGGAAAGAGAGGGAAAGAGAGAGAGTTACTAGTCGGTTTTGTCGACTCCAGGTACTTGAAAATAAAAATAAAAATAATGGAATAGTTTTATTATTTGCCACAATTTATTGATTAGGCTAATGGAACCGTAAGGATCCCCAGTCAATATCACAACCTCACACACACAATAATCAAACGCAAAGCATAGACACCGTTCTCTCGCCGCTTCCCCCTATACTACTCCGCCACTTTACAGCTCTTGGTCATTTTCGGCGATGTTCCCTGGCGTTTTAGGCCGACTTCGCATCACTTGATTTCAAATCGAGAATATACGTTTTATTGCTCTACATTTACACTTTTCAAAACCGTTTTCAAATTTAAAATCGGACAATCGACAACGCATCCAGACACGTTGAAAATTATCGTATGAAAAAATTAAAATTGTAATTGCGATAAAAGTAACCGTCGCTTGGCGTCTGCTCTTCGCGCATATAAAGGACATATGAAGAACTTTTTTTGTGCCAAGTTTCAGCTCTTGCAATTGAAAAATGACGAAGATATGAATTTAAAAAAAAATTACTAATTTTTCGGCTTTTCCTGATTTTCTCGGTTCCTAATTATCCGATTGACTCGCACGACCCCTCATTTTGTTTGTATTTCAATTATCTACAATTTATCTTCACATACCATTGAGATTGCTTCAGTACGTTTTACGCTATATGAAAAAAACTGAAAAAAGAAGGTTTTTTTCGTTTTAAATGTTGATAAAAAATTACTGAAAAACATTTGCGTGTCCAAAACATATCAAAATGATACTACGTAATGTCTTTTACATGATGGCATCATCCGTTTTCTACTAGGATTTTTGTCAAAAATTACTATACTCGCTTGCTCCGTTGCTTGGCCTATATTGAACACTTGACTGATACAGATCAATTAGTGTTAAATTAGAATTTAGTACTATTATCAGTAACATATCCAAAAACAGAAATATTTTTTGGGTACACTACGATGTTTTATTTCCAGTGGCGGTCCTCACAATAACTTATAGTTCATGGAATCAGAATTTATGATTAAAATTTTACCAAATAAACAGTTTTGGTCGACCCTGTAGAAACAAATATTCAAATAATTACATCGTTTGTTCTTATTTTATGCGCTGTCGTACCGTTCATCCGATAACGATAAAACTATGATAACTTATTGCTTTTACTTGCGGAAAGGTTATAAGATAGTTTTTATCCCAATGGCGTACCATAGCTGAGGAGTACTAAAAATAATATAAGTAATAAATCTCAATGTATTCTCATATTTTTCAGAATTCCAAATTATACTACTCAAACCGTTATTAATTTATTAATCATTTAAAATGATGGCTAGATATGCTACTTACTCGCCATTTGAAAAAAGTCAGATCATTCATAAAATATTATTGAAGTACTGAATTTTATTGAAGTGAAAACTTCTTTTGCCGCGTTGAGCGATTTTTGGTAGAAACAAAACTTATCGGCTCGCGGCACGATAAATTTTTTATAAGAGGTTCATTTATTTGTAAAGATTTCCGTACGATAAAATTCTTTAAGGGGGTCCATTTATTTGTAAAAATTTCCATTTACCATGGACGTATGATAACATTTTTAAAGGGAGTGGCTTTATTTGTGGAAATCTCCATTTACTATAGGTATACCATACAATTTTTAAATATCTCTAAAAAAATCACAATATGTAATCAGATCTATTATATTTAATTTGCTGAAATGTATTTGAATGATTTTTAATACAACAATTTGGCAAAAAAATGTATTATATCACTCTTCATGATTGATTTCATGTTTTATTCTTTTTTATTAAACTTTTATGAATATCAATGTATGATATTGCCATGGGACTCTAATGAAACTGCAAAAAACGGTCGATTGTTTAGTGTTCCATTGCTATTGGTTGCCTTTGAAGCATACTGAATATAACTTCAAAAAACATTTCACTTACCATAATTACAACAGAAATATGGGCTGTAAATAAGGCATAAACGCCCCCACTTCCTCCTATAAGAGGCTTCCAATCAAATGATGAGTGTACCAAACAGCCTCCAAAAGCTCCTGTTATATATATTACAATAATTCTCCAGCTGTGAATCATCTCCAAAGGAATACCAAGGAATATCTGAACTACGACATTTCCGAATAAGTGCATTTGTCTGAAAATAATAAACTTGAATCTTAAACTATATAAACAATAACCCGAATTGTTTATATTTTCTAGGCTAGCCAACATCACCCCATCTTTATTTTCCGCCTTTCTCTTTTATAATCGCATTGTAGACATATTTTAACAAAATTATGACAAAATATTCTGATTTCACATGCTCCTATCCAATACAAACATATTTTTCACAATTTTTTTTTATAAATTTGATCTTTAGTATAAACGTTACAAATATATTTCAATGAATGAATAAGGATGTTAGTTCTGTGTGCAGACAGTATCATGTGTCAATATCGTATTAAATAGATTTCCTGCCGTTTTGAAATCAAAATATTAATTCAAAACTAAAAATTGTCCCAAACAAGTAGGCGGTGCTATGACGTATTAGCCCCTAACATTATCTGTCTCTGTCTGTTTCTATTATACAGATAGGTACATGCAATGAGAACATTTCTCCTCAATTAGTAAAACAAAATTATTTATGCCACACTAAAACCCTCTCTAGGGTGCAGCAAAATAAATATAGGATTTTCGAGTGTCCTATAGCCTCCGTAGCTCAGTGAAGATGTGGTGAGTCCGGATCTTCGATGTGTAGATCCCAAATATTAAATATAGTGTACCGGGCGTCAGACAGTTACCCCCCTTATAGGTACACTCAACGTTTCAGCCTTCGAGAACCGTCCCCTCTAAGGCAGTATTCCAATTACAGATGTCCTCCTATATCTGTTCCTATTTTTGGTTATTAAACAACTATAGCATACACACAAAATAAAACTCTGGAACCACCTTACCGTATAGTTTACTGCATTTAAGTTCTATAAAAGATGTTATTGTTTTAAAAATATATTGGTCAATTGTACTTGTTATAAGTTTATAGTGCCTTATGGCAGACTGAAAACTGAGGTATAAGTTACACTGCATACCTTTATTAATTTTTAACAGGTATTCAAAAAAAATACTGCTATCTAAACTCGAATATTAGGAGTGTAGTGAGTATACAACCTTAAAATACCTGCGTTCCGGATGTCACAGCTCTGAAATGCGAATTTGTCAGTTTAATGGGTACGTTCTATAGATCTGTTCAAAAAAATGTCGAAATATGACTAAATACCCCTAGATTATTCGTTGCAGCAAGTTTTATGGTTGGAGTTGGGCTCTTGGGTCTAGCATACTTCCAGATTAGATAAAAAAAATAATTACATAGATGTAGTGGGGGTTGACTATCTTTGATTTTAACGTAACTCAACCACCCCTCACCCACCCCCTAGGGGGGAAGCGGGGGGGGGGGGGTACTTTGTGAAATAATCGTAAAAATTAATTTTTTAATTTGGAATCAAATTCTACGTATTTCTTTACGTATACACCTGAAATTTCATTTTGATAACTTTTTTTTAAAAAGTTATTCAAAAAAAATATGATCAAAAAATTAATTATTTAATGAATATTAGAATCGCCATTGCGGCTTTACGAATAGGAATAAAAATAAATATTCACTGGGATGTATTGGGGGTTGACTATCTTTGATTTTACCGTAACTCAACCACCCCCAGTTTGGGAAATATTAGGGTTGGGGTGATTTTGAGTACGTCATCAAATTTAAGACCATTTTTGATTAATTTATTGCCAAACATATTTATTAAAATAAATGACAGTTATATTTCATAACTTAAGAATAGGTTCAGTTATTTTTTGTGGGCTTATTTCCACACCACCTAATATATCAATATAACAAACACGTTTTAATGACTATCTTCGGCAATAATTAAAAAAAATATATAAAAATTGGTGAACATACCTAAAAAAGGATGTAGAATTCGACGACGTACTCAAAATCACCCCAACTTTAATATTTCCCAAACTCACCCACACCATCACCCCCGCCCCTGTGGTATGAGATATAAGTATCATTTTTTTTAATTTCAAAGTTAATATCATACAACATATATGTGCCAATTTATACATTTTTTTCCCATTAGTAAAGCAGCAATGGCGATTCTAATATTCATTGAGTAATTAATTTTTTGAATAACTTAAAAAAAAAGTTATGAAAATTAAATTTTAGGTGTATACGTAAAAAAATACGTAGAATTTGATTCCAAATTAAAAAATCAATTTTTACGATTATTTCACAAAGTATCCCCCCCTTCCTCCCTAGGGGGTGGGCGGGGGTGGTTGAGTTTCGTTAAAATCAAAGATAGTCAACCCCCAATACATCTATGTAATTATTTTTTTTTATCTAATCTGGAAGTATGCTAGACCCAAGAGCCCAACTCCAACCGGCAATTTATTCTAGGTCTTAAAGCTAGAAACGAACGTTACAAATGGTTGTCTGGTATACCAGAATCTTTGTCTTCAACTCGAAGAGGATAATTTAGATTTGAAGATGGAGAAATTAAAAGTATCAAACAAAAAGTTCAAGTAGCGAACATTTAAAATATATCCATCATCAGCCACAACATAGAAATCTACGACAAAAAGAATATTTGAAAGTGTCCATTCAAAATGAGACTCCAGAAAAGCTTGAAAAAGAACTTTTGGACCGTGTTCTAGTAAGAACCAAAAAGAAGATGACGAGATACTGACGCTATTTGGAAGAAAAGAAACGATGGATGCACCAAATCTTCGAATTAACAACGAGAAAAAAGAGAAAACTAAAAAATTACATAAAAAGAAGAAGGAAGTAATTGTACAAAAACATTAGCATAAATCTACCAATAGAAAAAAACTGGAATGTGACCTTAAAATATACATGCCCGATTACGGGATAACCGTAGACGATTCTTGTAAACAAAAAATTACCAAATATTCCTCTAAAATAGAACTCTTTCAGGTTTCTAATGTAACGTCCACTACTTCTAGCATTTCCAGCCGCCTCTTAACCTCAGGTATGAAGCGAATTCAATCTTCACCAGACATTTTAGAAAATGTAGATTTTATTAAAAAATCTTATAAATATAATCTATACAAATATTTTATATTAACTTTATGTATAAGTTCTAACATGAGGAGCAGTTTTCAGCTTAAATCTTATTTTCAATAGAATAATTAAAACAGATAAATGTATTACCTAGTTTTTTTGAAGTGAAAACTTCTTTAGGCGCGTTGAGCACTTTTTTTGGGTGAAGAATAAACCTGGATTTTTCATCATCGTCACGCTTTTATGCAACACACAATACTTTTGGTTATGCAACATTGTTAACAATGAAGCGTATATAGTGTTGCATAAATCATCGTCACGCTTTCCATGAGCTATATGTATACTGTGTATACAGATACATGCAATGAGAAACGGAACATAGTGGCTTTAAGCATTGTATCAGAACTGCTTTTGAACTAGTCGACCAACATCAAGCTTCAACAGATTAAAAACAGCATGATTATTACCTGTTATTACAATCGTTTATTTGGACACCTATACAACATATCGTACAATTCCCAACACTCCCTCCGTATTCTCAACTGTCGATAGCGACATTTGAACTACTTTGTGTTACAATGTATTATAATTGGACGTAGTTAAGCAGAAAAGGTCCAATCCACTAATCGTAAAAAATGAGTTTTTGCGGTTACAAACTTTAAAAATGCCGTTTAAATTGTGTACATAATCCTTGCCTAGATCTAAGGTAAAGTGGGGTATGCCACAAACTTTGAACAAAGATATTATTTAAGTAATAACCTTATTTTAGTGAACACATCTTTGCCAATATTGAATTTACCTAGGCCATTAACAGGTGAGTAATTAAAAAAATGTGTATTTATAATATATCAGATGAATATAAAAACTTCTATTTTATGACAATTTTTCACTTATTGATCAATAATCTATTTATTGCAGTGATTGATAAAAATTTCCCCCTGAAGGGATTCTGCCTGCATACTTGGTACACAAAGAACACAACTATCATAAAAAGGTTATTTGCAACTTTCATTCATTATCAAAGAAACTACTGTCGTTGTTCTACACACTATGCTAATAACTTGAATGTAATTTTAGTTTTTGGAAACAGAACAAATATCTGTGCTCAAGACAGACCACAAGCTGAGGAAATTCATGGAAGAGATTTTGAACAAGCAGGACCTTCACATGCAGAAATGGTTACAGACGCAGGGCCTTCACATGTAGAAATTTTTACAGATACTGGACTTTCACATGCAGAAATGGTTACAGATATAAGATCATCTACCAAAATTCATATAGCAGATAATATTGCCATCAGTACACCAAACAGTAAGCATAATATTCAGTTAGTTCTATCTTCAATATCTCCATTGATAGTCAAAAATGTTAAATTAGATATCATTGCTTGAACTTGCCAATGTCACAAGAATTCATAAACTAAGCCCAAAAGAAAAGCTATTATATAAGAAAGCTTTGCAATACAAACGACGTGCACATTCCAGACTTCATGCAAAATATAGTGTGAAAAGAAAATTCAAAACAAATAAGTTTCTATAATCCTATTTATAGAAACGCACAAGATATATGTATATATACCAAAAAATTAAAGAGAGAAGGATTGTAAATGCTGGTAATTTTTGCTTTTAAATGTATTATATAATTAGTTTTCTTTGACCATTGGAAATTTCAATTTTTTATTTGTGAAGTTCATTTTTCATAACTGATGCTTGTTCCACTTTCTTTATTTGTTTCACAAATGATTGGTTTTTATTGATATTTCGTTTATAATATAATATTGTTCATAATTTCCAGTGTTCTTTATTTAACAATAAAATAGGATAACCTAACACATAAAAAATAGAAATATCATTGTTGTTTCTAATTGGCTTGCTGTTATAAATAAAAAGTATGATAATCCCTATAATTTTACAATAAAATCATTTGAATAAGTAAACTTTTTTAATTCCATAAACTATACTTTTTGATAAATATGTATGTTTTGTACGTTGTTTTTCGATATCCCACCATGTAAAAATGTTGAAGTCTGGAATGACCAATTTAGCAGATTGAAAACTAAATTTTTATTGTTAAAAAAAAATAGTTTTTATTCTGTTAAATTGGACATGGAAGACCGTCAATATTTTTGCGTGAGGGGGGAACAACCGTACCGTCCCGCCTAAATTTGAAATTCGCACATGCGTACTGCCAATCTTCTTTTCTCGATGTCTTTTGCATAGCATGACATACAGCCACTGGTCTTGACTTAAAAAGATTCACAGTTACATATAGAGTTTAATCTTCTGGTCTTGGCTCAACCAGGTTCACAGTTATAGCTATATAGTTTGGTCACCAGACCACGAGAGGGCTTGAAAAACATGGTCAGAGATTTTTACATTGAGTTGCCTATCTATCTTACTTATGTTACCTATGGTTTTTTTAATTGAAAGTTTTATGTTGTATCATTTTGGATAATTTTTGTGTTCAACTAGTGTTAAACATTATTATTGCTCTAAATAAAATATTGTAATTGAAATTTTATAATGGAAAGTGCAAAAGCTGACAGTCAATCAACCCAGATAGGTTTTCAAGAGGATATAAAAAGAGTTCTAGGTGTGTATAAATGGTTAGCTATACTAATAAGAATTAATAACTCTTTAAATTACTTTTAAATGGAACAAATAGGATGATGGAACTTGTGGAATTACAAAAAGAAGAAATAGCTGAATTAGAACAGGATATAACAAAAAATGAAAACAGTTTAACAAATATGAGAAATTTTGCCAGGATTCTTGAAGAAACTATCAACCAAAATTTAGCTGATATAGAAAATAGAAGCAATTTCACAAATGGAATTGAAGAAGATGAGACAAAATTCATAGCAACAGCTCAAACTGTTCATACAACTCTTTCGGACTTCAACGAAGTTATAACTTCGACAGAAACTACACTAAACGAATTGATTGGTATAGTAAATAAAAAGGAGCAGATATATAACGAAGAGATCCAATGCTATAACCAAAAAGAAACGCAATTAAAAACGGAACTTGAAGAAAGTGTAAAAGTACATTCTCAAGATACCGAGAATAAGGAAGCTTTAGCTAAGAAAGCAGTGCTTTAATATTAGAAATAGAAGATTTAACTCATAAAGTTGAATTATATGAGAAAAAAAGTAAAGATGTTATCGGTTTTGAAGAAAATAACAATAATTTAAAACAAGAAAGCTACCAAAGTTTCATCGTCGTGGTTTTTTAGTTGGTCATTCAACATAATAATTTCTTGTTTTAAATTATTGTTATTTTCTTCAAACCCAATAACATCTTGACTTTTTTCTCATATAATTCAACTTCATGAGTTAAATCTTCTATTTCTAATATTAAAGCACTGTTCTCTTTAGCTAAAGCTTCCTTATTCTCGGTATCTTGAGAATGTACTTTTACACTTTCTTCAAGTTCTGTTTTTAATTGCGTTTCTTTTTGGTTATAGTATTGGATCTGTTTGTTATATATCTGCTCCTTTTTATTTTCTATACCAATCAATTCGTTTAGTGTAGTTTCTGTCGAAGTTATAACTTCGTTGAAGTCCGAAAGAGTTGTATGAACAGTTTGAGCTGTTGCTATGAATTTTGTCTTATCTTCTTCAATTCCATTTGTGAAATTGCTTCTATTTTCTATATCAGCAAAATTTTGGTTGATAGTTTCTTCAGGATTCCTGGCAAAATTTCTCATATTTGTTTAACTATTTTTATTTTTTGTTACATCCTGTTCTAATTCAGCTATTTCTTCTTTTTGTAATTCCACAAGTTCCATCATCCTATTTGTTCCATTTAAAAGTAATTTAAAGAGTTATTAATTCTTATTAGTATAGCTAACCATTTATACACACCTAGAACTGTTTTTATATCCTCTTGAAAACCTATCTGGTTATAAAATTTCAATTACAATATTTTATTTAGAGAAATGATAATGTTTAACACTAGTTGAACACAAAAATTATCCAAAATTATACAACATAAAACTTTCCATAACACAATGGACCGTTTTAACGAAAGACATTTTGTGGTAGCGGCGACCGTTGTCCACCTATAGGATTATATAGGAACTAATAGAAGCTAACTGTAATTTTTAAAGGAAACTGTACCCACAGAACTGGTAGATTAACAAGATTACGTTAAAATTGTCACCTTTTACTCGGTCACTATACGAGACCTATATATTGTGTCCTCGTTCTCTCGACGAGTCCCTAAAAAAAGAGAAAAATATACCGTTTCCGTAATCTTAGATACATCTGTCCAAGATCCAAGTTACAGTCTCCTTTTAGAATTACAGCTAGCTTCTATTAGTTCTTATAAAACCGATAGGTGGACAACGGTCGCCGCTACCACAAGATGTATTTCGTTAAAACCAATATACGTCATCGGTTAAAACCAATGACGTATTAAAGATAGACGAGCGTTGTTTACATTTTGGTTGTTCCTAACATATTTAAGACGAGACTCTTCTTACATGATGCCAAATCTCGTATAACAAAAATAGTAATTGATAAATATATTTAAGATTTTAGGAGTATTTTTTGTTTAAAAGGTAAGAAAAAGCGGAAACCATTTAAAATAGGTATGACCAGCCCACAGTCTAGCTCACTGTTTTTTTTTTCTGTTAGATTTCTTCATGTTCTATCAATCCCATGTCTCTGTCCATAAGTAAAATAGTTTATAAATTTTTAGCTTGGCAACCTCGAACTTCTTCTGTCATTTTGGTGAGATATGTCAATAAGTTTTTAATTATAATTATTGTGCTTTTATTTGGTTTTTGATTGATATTTGTATATTAAAGTGCTTTTAAGACATTTATGATGGTGAGAAAATGTGTAGTGTGTAAAAATACATGGAATAAGAATGATAATCGGTCATTTCACAAGTAAGCATAAGCGTAGTATAGGTATAATACAAGGGATTCAATATTTATTTTCATAATAATACTGTTTATTTTTTTATCAGGTTTCCCAGAGATACTGCTAGCCGTGAAGTTTGGTTACAAAATTTATATTTGGTAGAAGAGGACATTTTAAAAGTTAAAAATGCGTTGGTGTGTTCTGACCATTTTTTGATATAGTTCATATATAGTAAAATTAATACCTATTTAGAGGTACCAGCCGTTTTAGTAACTTAACGTATGCGGCTTCTTGAACCATCTGAACCCGCATGAAAAAAATTAGGTTATGACCTTTGTCATGTCAAATGCTTGACATATTTCTCATTGCATTGGCGTAGTGACTTGAAATTTCATATTATCAGTGGCGGTTTGTAATAATACAAATTAATTTTATGAAATTCATAAAATTCTAAAGATGTTGACATAATAAAAGAATATAAAAGAAGCGCACTAATTTTAAAAACATTGTTTTATTAACTAGATACATAGTTTTCTTAAAAAAATATGGCAATTCAGAGTTCGATTAAGTACAAATTCTAGATTTTAAAAAAATGACAACGTGATCTTCAAGGCAAAGTTTAATTAGTTTCTATGTCAGAATAACTTTCGGAAAGTGATAGTTCATCATCGGATTCATTGGATACAGAGATCACCATAGGTTCGATGTTTAGTAGGTCCAGTTTGTTTTCTACTTCCCATGCTTCAGAAATAATTTTCTCTGTATGATTTATGTAATTCTGCCAGTGTTGCTCCGGTACATTTTTTACAACGTCATTCCATACTTTTAAGACTTCAGTAGGTGACCTTGCAGTTTTCGTAATAGCTTGGTCATAATGCCTTTTAGTTTCTGACCATACCATTTCGATGGCATTAAAATGGCAATGATAGGGTGGTAGCCTGAGAACACAATGACCATGCTCGGCAGCGTATTTGTCTAAATGATAATTTTTTTCTGGCAAAACTTGCTTTTCAATTATATTCCAAACAGCATCCTTTAAAATGTGATCTGGAAAAGGAATATTCTTTTTTTTGAGCCATTCTAACATGCGTGTTTTACTCCAACTTTTTCTTGGGATTTCTTCATCCAGGCGACTGTGATACGTTGCGTTATCCATTATAATTAACGATGGTTCTTCCAAGTTTACAATTAGTTGCTGTTTAAACCAATTTTCAAAATTTTCGGTGTTCATGTTATCATGGTAATCGCCTGTTTTTTTATTGCATTTAAAAATAAGCGATGCATTTGCCACAAAACCTTTTTTATTACCGGCATGAACAATTACATATCGTGTCCCACTTCCAGTTATTTTTAAATCACCGTGTTGAGTACCATCTTGCCACATTCTTCTGTCCCCGCTTTTACTAAAAACCCATGTCTCATCCAGAAAAACAGGTGTAAAGAGCTTTTCGCTTTTAGCAGCATGGTAATTGTTCAAAAATAATATTCTTTTTAATCTGACTGCAGGCATTTCCAATAAATGTTTTCTTCCATCCTGTTTTTTGAAATGAAAACCCATTTTTTTAATTCCCAAATATAACGAACCTTTGGAAATCTTAGTTTCTGGAGACTCTTCGATAAATTGCCGTAAAATAGTTTCGACTGTGATTTTATCCTTTCGCGGATACATTTTATAAATTACTTCCCTCAAACAATGCAGGGTATTTTTTGTAATTCGGGTTTTCCTCCGGGAAACGCTTGCAGACATATTTCTTCTAAATTCGAAATCTGTAGCTCTGTTTGGTTTTTCAAGATTATATAATGTGCTTTCTGGAACTTTTAGTGCTTCGGACGCTTTTTGAATTGCCTTAAATCGAGATCCTAAATCGTTTTGAAAATAGTTTACTACATTAAGCATAAGTTTTTTGGATTCATCAGAATATCGCATTTTTATATCTTATTTTGCGTTATGACATTCACATGAAATCAAAATTTGACGTAACTTCAAAAACGTGACATCTAATAAATTAGTTACGACGTTCATTTTTGTTGGTAATTTTTTGTTTCAACCGATTTATTAATAATAAATAAGGATGGTCTTATTCTAAATGGGTATAAAATTCACTATAACAGCCTTTTTGGTGTGCGTCATCGTTTGTGACGTATATCCGGGTTTTGGGTATGTCGATATTTAATTTGTTATTTTGACATATAACTAACCTTTAATTCGATAAATAAAATCATCAGTATCGTATTCAGCCAAATTCGAAAAGGCTATGAAATTAGTAATACTTGGGATATGAAAACACTGCAAAATAAAACAAATTGTATATTTAATTTACATATTAAAATAATTTAATATTAGTAAATATAGTCCTGCATTTGAATAAATAAAATGCTAACAATAAGATCAATATTCATTTTTCATAAATAATAATTTACCGTAAACAACGAAGTACAGACCTGACGAGAACTGTCAGTTGGACATTGGAAAAATACGTAGTAAGACACGAAAGGAACGTCTGCATAGTATTTTGAACGATGTCATTTCGCCCGATTGATAGGTCGCGTTCCACCAATCAAATTTTTGTAAGTCAAAGATTAGGGTTAACGTTTGTACTACGTTTAAACGGTTCATTATTGTGATATTTTGATTAGGATTAATCACAGACCTGCCTTTTTTCCATTTCTTCCAACGTAATGTGTTAGAAAGACATTAACAATCAATGACCACACCAAGAAGGGTATTATATGAACTTTAACAGACATATGTGCAAATTTAAGTGGCAAACGTGTCTTGAAACACAATGCTACATCTTTCAAGTAAGTAACATAATTGGTATTTTAACTTGTAGGGTACATTTGAAATTAGCACATAAATTATGACATTTTTCTTTAAAGGATTCTGGAAGATGCTGCTCAAGAAACCAGGACTATTGGAGCAAAAAGGTAACATCTATTAATTGTACCTAATTGAAATGTCTATTTTATAAATAATTTGTTATTTTTTCAGTTTATTTAAGAATAATGAAGATTCATCTTCTTCAACAACTTTGACAGCTATATCTACTACATCTGGATCACCTCCTCCTAAAAGGTAACATAGTATATTCAATTACATAAAATGTCCAGAAATTAGTTTACCCATATCAAAATCATATGCATATGGATATTCATACTTAGGTACTATTTTACAAATTTGTATTTGTAGGAGAAAATTCAAGAAGCCCCGATACTTGCATGATGTTCGTTCATCTGACATGTCCAGTCCAACTTCTAGAGGAGCCTTAAAATTAGTAAAGCTAACTGTCGAAAATCAAAGAAGAAAAATATCTTTGCTGCAAAGACAAAATAGAAGGTTAAGATCTAAAATTTCAAATCTTAATTCTCTTCTAAAACACTTGAGAGAAAATCAGTACATTACATCATCAGCCGAATCTGTAATTGAGGTATGTTTTTGAATTATGCAGCTGATATCATTAATTATTGACAATGGTCTTTTTTTCAGGCAACTCTACCTGGAAGTGCAGCTGAAGTGTTAAAAAGATTTTTGAAAGGTCCGTCACATGAAAAATACACACCAATGCTAAGGACTTTTGCTTTGACACTCAATTTTTATTCTGCAAAAGCCTACAGTTTTGTAAGAGATGTGTTTAATAATTCCCTACCACATCCAAGGACCCTAACAAAGTGGTATAGTGTAGTTGATGGTAAACCAGGGTTTACAAAGGAATCACTTCGTGCAATAAGGGCAAAAACTGCAACTTCCACAAAAAAGATTTGTGTTAACTTGGTCCTCGATGAAATTCATATCATGAAGAAAGTTGAGTGGACAGGAAAAGAAGTGGTTGGATATATCAATCTGGGAGCCAAGCTGGACTCTGATTGTGTTCCTGAAGCTACACAAGCATTAGTTTTCATGGTAGTAGCTATGAATGATTTGTGGAAAATTCCAGTTGGTTATTTTTTCATAGAAAGCTTATCTGGATGCGAAAAAGCCAATTTGGTAAAAGAGTGTTTGAAGTTTTTAAGTGAAGTTAATATAAAAGTAACTTCCTTAACCTGTGGATGGAGCCGCAGCTAATATCACTATGATGAAATCCCTAGGAGCAAGCATAGACATACCATCTTCAATCACGACCTATTTTATCCATCCAACAACAAATGATAAAGTTTACTTTTTTTTGGATCCATGTCATATGCTTAAATTAGTAAGAAATACATTTGGAACAGGTGGTAATATTTTAAAAGATGGCAGAGATAGACTAATAAAGTGGGATTATATTCGTAAGTTAATAAGACTACAAGAAAGGGAGGGGTTGTTAGCAGGAACAAAACTAAAAGCTCGACATCTAGAGTGGTTTCGGGAAAAGATGCGAGTTAGAATTGCTTTACAAATTTTGAGCAAAAGTGTTTCTGATGCTTTAAAGTTCCTTGAACATGACTTGAAACTTGATGACTTTGTGGGTTCTGAAGCAACTTCAGATTTTATATTAATTTTTAATAATATTTTCGATATTTTTAGGATTTCTGATTTGTATAGAGAGTATGAAATGTTTATTTTGGGATTTGGTAGTTATAAATCCTAATTTAAATTTCATTCTCACATACAAGTTATCACAGGACCATTTGGAACTATTCTTCAGTGCAGTTCGTAACAGATGTGGTTCAAATAATAATCCTACATGCAGGTTATTTGAAAGTTGCAACAAAAAATTGTTAATTCACAATGAAGTTAAATCGAACAACACTGCCAATGCAATTGCTTTAGATGGAACCAGCATATTGGATTGCAGTAGTAGTAGCAAAATAGCGGTGAATAAAGTTCATTTACGATAAGTTTGCAATAACAAAATATGACAGATGTTTTACATCGTTGCCACGTTGTAATTTTTTTCCAGTTGTTGGCATAAAATTATGTTGACAAGTTGTCTATTGCCTAAGATTACATTCAACTTAGGCATTGCGACGCAGTGTTCGATACTCTTTTTAAAATAGTTATGAAAATAACTGATTATATCTTACACAGTAAATAACAAACTATAAAATGCGAATGAAAACGACAAATTAAAACAAGAAATTGATAAAATTGTCTGATTTTGACAACATAAGTCTTGCAACCCCGAACACGGCAGCCAACTTTTGGACCGTAATTTCCCCCGTTATATATATAATTATTCCATTTACACTTTGGATATTTTAATTGTGTTCAGTGGCTGCAATTATTACTACAAATGTCAAAATTGCAAACTTATCGTAAATGAACTATATAAGAAGTGATCAATCAGAAACTTCCGAAGAATACTTAGAATTGTCAAAAGAGCTTCGTGACCATGATTATCTTTGAGTTTATTTTTTGAGTGAATATACTAAGGATGTGGTTGCTTATATTTCTGGATTTGTAGTAAAAATCTTAAACAAAAAAATTCATTGTAAACAGTGTTCTATACTTTAGAAGGTGATTGCAGTTTGTCTAATCTACAAATTAAAAAAACGTATGGAAAACTCAAAAAAGCTTCTAAATTTGTAGTTACTGTTTGTAGTGAAGCTGAAAAATGTCTGAAAACACTTACTATGAACTTAAATGTTGTAATATTAATAAAATTGAAAATATAAAAAAAAGATTATAATCACCTCAATTAGATATTTACCTCCAAACATTTTTGATATATTTTCAAATCACATTTTTGATTTTGAACCACTGAATGATCACTGCATCGCCGTAACCAAACTTATTTTGGAGAAATATATAGATATTCGACTTCACCACGAATTTAATAAATTAAAAACTTCTAATAAAGCCAAAGTAAGAAGTTTGCTTACAAAATATATTTTATTCCAAAACCAGTAATTTTGATTTCTACTTTTCTTTATACAATTTTGTGTGCTAGTTATTTTACCTAGTATTTCTTGTTATATGACTGTAAATAATTCTTAAGAACAATAAATATTTATTATGATTATTGTTTCAGTTATTATATTTTATTGTTTATCATTTTCATAAACTTTCATTTATACCTTAGTTTTGTAAGAACAAAATAAAAAACATTTTAATATTATATTAACGTGTTTAAAATCTGTATTGCAAAACTTGTTTTAACTTCAAAATCGTTCGTAGATATGTTTTAAAAATTCACCTATCTAAGAGTTACGATTCAAACGAAAAATTAATAACGTACATATTTACTATATAAAAACGTTTTTCATAAAATAGTTTAAATGATACGCCACTGTGCAGTGTACTCGCCCTGATTTATGTTGCGACCAAAACATTGTAATGGTAATAATGTGTGAAGGCTAGTCTATCTTTAATACATATTCATTATTATACATTATTCATTGGTTAAAACGGTCTATTAAAAAACTATGTAGTAACTGTCAATCTCATAGCTACCCTAGATTACGGATATTCGATATATATATCGATGTTTACAATGCGATACATCGAATCGATCCGATGTTTTGAAAAGCTATCGATATACTCGATGTATCGATGTTTTTTCATAAAACATCGAATCGATGATAACCAGTTATATAGTTTCACAAAAACTCAAGTTTCACCACTAAAATTTAACCTAAAATCTTTCTTTCTGTTTGTTTGTTTTAAAATAGATAGGTTTATTTTTCAATAGTAGACTGACAATATAATGCCGTCGCGGCCAACGTGTACTAAGGCCTTATGCCGAATTCAGATATGATGTTGGCAGCACTGCCCAAGAATCAATGACAATAAAAAACTGTTTTCGTGCAATTGCACGCGAAGTCAATATTTCGCGTTCTCAGCACAGTCCGCGAAATTTAATTTCGCGGCCGTTACCCATAGCAACGGCTGCGAAACCAAACGTCACTTCAGACATTGTCTTAAAATTCTTTTTGTCACACCAATCTTTAAACTCGCCGTAACATTTTTCGTACTGCCGCTTAGATTTTTCAGGTATTAAAACGGAAAGCGCCGAATTTACAACGCTTTTGAGTTCAGGAGGAGTGGAAGGTACTGAAATATCGCTATCAGTATCAGACATTTTGCGTTTTGTCAAGAACTGTCAAAATATTTTGTATATATTGAAACATATCATGTCCATAGCACACGGTGACATTGTTAAATAAATTGAACTGCTGTTGATTTTAGAGCAATAATATATTTATTTACAATTATCTAAGTATAGTTTAATAATTTTAACGATTGCACGAAAAATAGTGTGTATGCCATGGCCGCGAAAGTTTTTAACGACCTCAAGATTATCTGTTCTTTTGGTACGTTAAAAAGGTATTTCGCGGCCTAAGCAAGCATACAAATAGCTGTTTTGTTTGTCGTGTCGGCCGGCGAGCCGGGCGAGCTTCTATGCCTTCTATGTTTAAAAACATTGAATTGCATTTGGTTGAAAGATTAAAATCCAAACTTTAACAAAATAATGGATTTATCTCTTTTCATAACCATCATAAACAAAAATTTTGACTCTGAAAAGATGACCTATTTTGAGGTGTAATATGATGTTAGATGATAGACATCGATGTACAATGTCGATTTATCGAATCGAAAAAAACATCGATATTTTTCAAAGTGGACACCCCTACCCTAGATCAATAATTATTCGAATATTTAACTGACATTATTTTGCAAGAAATATTTAGATTTCTTTTAAAAGACTTGAAAAAACAATTAATTTAGTTTTTAAATAAATAGGCTCGGTTATAATAAGTGAGCACTTTATAGAAAGGCCAAAGAGTCGATCAAATAAAAATAAATTAATTTAAAAATTGCAACGACTAACGACTTACAGTTTACCTTTTAGCAAAGAGAAAAGTACTCTTTGATTTTCACTGTATAAAAACTAGCGCCTGTTGCATATGCAACACTCCTTACGAAAAAGAGTTATATTGGTTGCATAAGTCACATGATAAAATTAACCAATAGAAAAGCTACTTCCGTTTTAAAAAAACATATTTGAAAATCGTCAAGTTAGAAGCCATTAGCTTCTAGAGCGGTGTTCCACGAGAGCTTATTTTCCCGACCGGCACCCCCCACTATTTAGAATTTCTGTCAATCTCTTCAAAGTCATAACCTTATTTTTTCTTGGCTAAAACAGATAATTTGGTTAATTTATAGAGAAGGGCAAGGAAAATGATTGAAAAAGCTATACAGTGTTGAAATTCTTCAATCATCTGTTGTAACCAAGACAGAAATTCTAAATAGTGGGGGGTGCCGGTCAGGAAAATAAGCTCTCGTGTTGTTCCTTGTTGTTACGTGGATAATTAAGAAGAGGGTTGAGAGTTTATAGTGTTGTACAAGTCATGGCGTCTCCTTTAAAAAATATTAAAATAACTTCTTCAAACGGGATATTTATTGGTCAGGACAGTGAAGATACCAAAATAACAAGTTCCCCACAACGTCCATTCAATGCTATTATCAATTCTCCTAACATTTCATCAATTAGTTCTGATCGTGCATCTAGAAGTCATACATCCCGAAGCATTATTTCAAATGTTTCAAATGTGCCATCTGAAGGCAAGTCCTATTTATAAAGTAAACAAATACATATTTCATTTTAGAAACCCTAATATAGAGAAACTGCGTGACCTCGTGACCTAGCGTCCAAGGTGGCGAAATTTAGCATTTAGTATTATGTCAGAAATTGAATTTTATACTGGTCGTTGTACTAATTATAAGGTATAAAGTAATTATTCATTTAAAGGATGTCAAACGTCATAATTATTAGGCCCGGTTGTAGGATTGCCTGTTGATCTCAAGATCTACTGAACCTGCAGTCACTGGTGAACCTCGTTCAAGGAAACGTCTGTTGTTTTATACTGATTTTGACATGGTTCTACTGAACGACGTTCACTAATATTATGGTAGGTTTAAAAATTGGCAACAGTGCAAATCCTAAAAGCTCGATTAAATTAGTAGAAGAAGTTTGACATTTTGGTATTGTTTTGGTTAACCCTACTTTACCTTAGATCTAGGCAAGGATTATGTACACAATTAAAACGGCATTTTTAAAGTTTGTAACCGCAAAAACTCATTTTTTACGATTAGTGGATTGGACCTTTTCTGCTTAACTACGTCCAATTATAATACAATGTAACACAAAGTAGTTCAAATGTCGCTATCGCCAGTTGAGAATACGGAGGGAGTGTCGGGAATTGTACGATATGTTGTATAGGTGTCCAAATAAACGATTGTAATAATCGTGTTTTTAAACTGTTGAAGCTTGATGTTGGTCGACTAGTTTAAAAGCAGTTCTGATACAAAGCTTAAAGCCCCTATGTTCCGTTTCTCATTGCATGTATCTGTATATCCTCTGTGGACACTGTAGTGCAGTGTTGTCAAAGTTACTCATCATTGGCTTTTGTATATCTTTTTTCCCTACAACGTATCAACTAATTATACAAATGTAATTTCACAACAAAGTAATTTGTTGGAATTATTATATTTTATTTGCATCCTTCTTTTATTTCGAGAACAAGTTTGACTATTTAAGTGCGGCAACACTGATGGTGATGGAATATGACATTTGTTCACAGAAGCACTCTCAGCGTGATTGACGTTTAGTTCTGTGATCTGTGACCTTAGTCGTCTTTGGTACTTGCGTCTAGCGCCACCGTTTAATTTTCTAGCCCGCATGCACGCATGCGCATTTCATTATCAGTTTGCCTTCTAATTTATCGAGAAGGGCAAGGAAAATCATCGAAACAAAAGCAAATATCAGTCCCTATACCTTGTTTTTAAACTAGGAGGAGCATTTTAGAAAACCTCAAACACACCACTAAAAGTTACTAGATTGGGAGTGTGTTCCGAAAGGGTCGTGTTCAGACTAATTGACAATTATGTAAAATACATATTGTACTGCTCGCAATTGTCGTGGCCAATGAGGGATTAAGGCATGTCTAAATACCGAATCATCATTGGCCACATGCCATTGCGTAAGTATTAAGCAAATGTCACTTTATTGGGAAAAAATGTATGGTTATAATAAGTAGTTTGTGTAAAATTTGTTAATAATTTGAGGAAAAATAAGTGTGTAGAAAATGCAATTGTATGTTTCAATTATTCTTTATTTACGTTGGACGCTTAGGTATAGCACAAATGCGATAATATTGTAATGTAAAACTTAATGTAAAAATATTTAGAAAAATAAGATTGTACTTGAAAACTTATATATATATTAACAAGAAAAAACAAGCATGGATTTTGTTTATCAAACTGAATAAATAATAAAAATAGCACTTTAATCGGTTGGAATATAATACTTTGTTAAAAATAAAACAATAAACAACAAATACAAAAAAGGAGTACAGTTGTACAGTTAGATTGAAGTAGTGAATATTTTCATATCAATAAACACAAAACTGACAACTGTCGTTGACAGTTGTATCAAAAGAGCCGTGTGAAACGGGCTGCAATTTGACCAATCACTAGGCAGCAGAAATGCCAACTTAAATTCAAATCGCTCCTCTTAGTTTAAAAACACGGTATAATTATTGGTCGCGTTCATCCCAACAAAGTTGATCAGGTAGCGATTTTTGAAGTGATCCATCGTTTCTTAATTCTGCTGAACGTCCTATCATGATATAACAACATAACCTAATTTTATTCGATATACAATTTTAATAATTTTTTATTCATTTCAATTTAGTTAAACAGTTCCTACTGGTTTCCATTCAGTTTCAGGATACAAATGTCTAAAATATCTTCAAACAAAAATCTGTTATGTCACTTTATATGTTTAAACATGATATTTGACATAAATGAGAGTTAATGCATCATTGATCGGTAGCGTAGCGGATTTCAATTCTGATGGAAAAAATGGCGACTGCTACCCCATCGCTCACATCTGATCGTTGACAAAACACGTGCTCAGCAGGAAATTGATGATCGCTTCGGTAGCGCTGCGTTGGGATGAACGCGACCATTCTAACGTAAAAATTCAAAATGACAAGTCAAGGCAAACTGATCATGAAATCCGCATGCGTGCATGTAGGCTAGAAACTTAAACTTTGGTACTAGACGCAAGTGTCTTTGTCTGTGCATCTTGTTTGTTTTATCAGTTTGTCGTATGTTTGTGAGGAGATTGTTGTCGTTTTCGTGCAGTATTTTTTTTAAAAACTTGAAAACAGCATACAAAGACAGTGAAGCATAACCTCAAATTTGATTGACTTTTGTTTTGTCATACAGTTATGAAGATTTACTATGATAGAACAAGTACTTATACATGATTGGTCGACAAAATGATGGAGGTTTGAATAAAAAAAATTACACAAAATGAGGTTTATTACATTACAACTACAAACTGCAACAGAAAACGTTTACTTATCAGAAATATTGATGGTGATTTGTGAACAATTATTTAATACAATCGAACTCTCTCCCTCTCTCCCTCCTTTGTTAAAATAGTTTAATTATTTGAATATTGTGTGAATTTAATGACTTGAATTTTGCGTGAAATTGGAACGAATTTGGAGAAAGAATTATATGTTCCACATGGTAGAAAAGAAGATTCAATGCCTTGGCTAGTTTCCTAGCCGAGGCGTAGCCAAAACCTCTTTTTACTTTCAGTTTGTGCTATACCTAAACGACAAACGTAAATAAAGAATAATTTAAACATACAATTGCATTTTCTACGTACTTATTTATCCTTGAATTATTAAAAAATTTCACATAAACTACTTATTATAACCATACATTTTTTCCCAATAATGTGACATTTGGTTAATAATTTCGCCATGGCCTGTTGCCAATGATGATTCGATATTTAGACATGCCTCTTTGACCTCATTGGCCTCATCCCTCATTGGCCACGACAACTGCGAGCAGTACAATACATATTTCACGTAATTGTCAATTCGTTCAAAAAGTCTGAACACGACCCTTTCGGAACACACTCCCAATCTAGTTACTTTTAGTGGTGTGATTGAGGTTTAGATTAGGTTAAAAACAAGGTATAGTAAAGCAAATAACTATTGTTTTACCAGCCAAGACGTTGAATCTTCTTTTCTACCATGTGAAACATATAATTTTGTCTCCAAATTCGTTCCAATTTCACGCAAAATCCAAATAATTAAATTCACACAATAATGTCATTGTCAATTTTGATTACCAATTTGATTCAAAGTATTACTTGGTACGTTGCATAGCAACAAACTTTTTCTGCCTAGTTTAAGCAGAAAAAGTCCACCTTTTATGCCTGTTAAGTGTCATTTGGAGAAAAAATATAAAATTTGTAACATGTCTATCGACCTGACCATAAGACAATTGACGTCTGCCAACGGACGCTTCCATTTTTTCCAACGCCACGAGAGACACCCCTTTCCGTTATCGACTGGCTACGGGGAAAGACCACCTTTCGTTATCTTTCATATCTTTAAGTATCTTATGAATCTTGCTGTGGTAAGCACAGCCCCAAGGATATAACCCAAGGATATAACCCGAGGATATAACCCCAAGACCTAGGCTATAATATAAGCCCTAGCCAAGGATAGAACCCCAGGATACAGCCCTAGATCAAAATACCGCCCTAGACCAGGACACATCAGTTCAGATCAAGACCTGACTATCTTCCTCAGGAAACCACTTCATCTAAGCTAAGTACCTATAAAAGTACAAATTCCTCACTGTTCATTTCCTGTGGCAGAATAAATTATAAGTTTGTTTTAAAATCTATTTTTATTTTTTTTATAAATCCTCAACTATAAAAGTTGAGGGAGATATCGCCCGGGGTAATTTTTAGTAACTTTTTTATTATTAACTTTTATTTAAATTTTACAAGCCGTTTCTACCTTTTCCGCATTAGTTTTTTGTACTTCTTATCGTCAAAAAGCCCAAAAAGGTAGTGGCGCCCTCAACTTTTACAACCTTCCTGTACCACTTGTGCAGCATAAACTTGGGGTCGAATCACCCTTGAGAGGAGTCTCTAGCCGGAGCCCTTCGAGCTGGTGCCCTTTAAGGTTACAGCCATTTACCGTTACAAATTACATCATATAGTAGTTTTTGGGCATGGAGATCAAGATTATACTGTTTTTGAAAATTAGTGCTCTTTCCCATTCAGGTATTTCCTAACTTGAGAATTAGGTACTTATTTGGGTAGTAGAGTGAAATCCAATAGGGAAGAAACACTGTCATCATGCGCAGTTGACCGACTCAACTTTCGTTGCCACGATAATATTTAACGTCAGTAATATAGCATGTTATGACTCAGGGTCGGATTTAACTCTTCCAAGGCCCGGGACTGAAAAACGGCGTGGCCCACTTAAGGAATTCGAAATTCCGGAAAAACTCGAGTGATAGTTAAATTTTTAGACAGCTTGGATAAATAATTCTAAAATAAGCGGGGGCCCTTGCGGACCCTCCGCCGATACGGGACTCGTGTTCTATTTCTATCAAGTTACAGAGTCTGCGTGCTGGCCTTTATGGCGGTAAACTAAACTTTAAAACGGTACATAACCTCAAACAACAATTGACTTGTCACAAACTAAACGAAATTATTTCGATATGAATCTACTTTAGGACTCAAGTAACTCTTCTGATAATAAAATGAAGACGGCCTAAAATATATAGGGCACATAACCGATATTTTGAAAAGTACGACGATATGTCTTTTTTCGAAAGATTTCGGTTAACAAATCCGACAGCTGTACATATTTTGAAGCAAATAGGACATCGCCTGGCTTATACAAATAGGGGTGGAGCAACACAGCCAAAGGAGCAGTTATTGTTAACCCTAAGATTCTGGGCGATTCCCATCTCGGCCGATCAGGCAGGTACACTGAATAAAAATCGCCCAAGTCGGCCAGAGTCTAAAATTGACCTGTTTTGGAATGGCCCATCTCGGCCAACCTTTGTTACAATAATACACTTTATTGATTAGATTTTATTAATGTCTACATTGTATAAATATAATAGCTAGCTATATTACAATTTATACATATTTACATTAAGTTATATACATGAATGATAATATGATAATATTTTAACATAAGACAACTTTGAAATCTTTTTATTTTTATACTCTTCAATTTTTTTAGCAACAAAAATTTGTTTTTAGGTTAGGTTGGGTTAGGTTAGGTTTTAGTTTTATTTTTATACTCTTCAATTTTTTAGCAAAAAAAATTTGTTTTTGGGTTAGGTTCCATTTTGTCTCCCCGGAAGCTAATTTCCGGTTTTGTTGTTTAAATTTAAAGTTATTTATCACCAAGAGTGGTTTTCCTCGTTGACTCGTCATTTCTTTAAATTCTGGATGAACAAATGTTGCCATTTTCCGAAGTTAAATTCAAATTGTTCATACACGCACTGGTCAAGAATCAAAATAAAACTAATAACTATTTTCGAAAATTCAAGATAAATGTATTACAACTGACCAGTGTTCATTACTCTGCCACCATTGATAAATATTCAAAGAAATTGATTGCATAGATTAAGGGTTGAAATTTGTCGTGGGTTTCTACCTGAAAGTGGTTTTGGCCGAGATGGGTATTTCCTAAAGTCATTAAAAATTGATCTGTCAGGTACCTTATTAAATCGGCCGAGATGGGCTACGCCTTAGATTCTATGCATTCAATAATGCCTTTTTATTTTTCCACTAATTCTAACAACCTCAGTAATAAAAACTGAGCCCTGGTTCACACTGGTTCACACGACATTTTACATATAAATGCCTTCAAAGCTCCAAACCAAGTTAGCTTATGTTACTCTGACATTTAACATATCTGGTAAAAATAAGAGCAAAAAAAGAAAACTCCAAGGCTCAGGGATACCATCCACTAAAAACAAGAGATAAAATAATAAAGAGGCCTTTAAATAAAGACACTTTAAATTTTTCGTATTTAGGCTTTCCTTAAAATTCTGGCCACTGCATATTTCTTACGATCGAAGTGCCGGCCATTTTAGATGTGCGAAACGATTACTTATGTTTTATATCTACTGGATTCCACTCTACCTAAAATCAGGTTGGTGAAATCGGACATCACTGTTGAATAGAATCATGTTTTAATTTAATTGTATCCAAAATTAAGTCGCTTTTGCAATAACTGAGAATTCCATAAATCGCCTTATCTTTCGGTAGTAATGTCAACGCAACTTGCACATGCAGAAGAAGACTTAACCTCAATTTTTTTTCATTCGATGGCAAGTATCTACCAAGCGAAATGTAGCACTCTAACATCATCTACTAATATGCAAATGGAAGTGGAATTTTTATTCATTATATAATTCACAAATTAGGTACTTTATGCTGAGTGTTACATATTTTTATTCACGGATAATCCAAAAATGAACAAAATATGCTGAAGTGAAAACGTGCAAATTAAGCAGGTATAGTTGTCAAATACTTAAGCCATATTTTTGCGATCTAGCGTCTTTAAGCGGATTAACAGTGTAGCTTAAGCGTGACCTCATAACGGTGTCGTCACGCTTAACTTCGCAAAAATGGAAATATCTAGCGATATTCTGACCTATGACAATGACATTTCTCTCACGACACATACATACTTTACTTTGTTTATTTTTTTATCTCTGAAATTCTGAAACTGTAGTAAGCAACATAATATTAATATAGGTATAATAATATTGCTTTTGTTAAAACTTGTGATCTTAGAATTTAGAATGAAAAGGAGGAGAGACTTGGTGGTGCTCAGTGAGGATACAGCTTTTTCGGTGGTCCTTGTAATGAGAAATCAGCTCTCAAGAAGAATAAAAAGTTTGCAAATAATTTCTTCAATTCCAAGAGACTATCACATCAGATCAATTTGTGAGGAAGAATGGATAAGCCGTTATCTAAATTATGACTTTTATATTTTATTTCGAATGTCTAAAGAAACATTTTTATGAACTATTGAAATTCCATTGGTCCACTCTCTATCAATTTATTCTGTCAATGCTGTCAATTGAATGACAAACAGCAGCTGAACCGCTTCAAAGTTTTCTGGCGCACTCCCGACCACGCCAGTTTCCGCTTCAAGCGTTTTTAAGCGTGACGTCATTACTTATTCGCGAAAATGAAACGCTTTAATCCGCTTAAAGACGCTAGATCGCAAAAATATGGCTTTAAAAAGGGTGCCGCGGTCAGTTGGGCTTCTTAATCCTATACTAGTTCGCTCCAAAGGTACTATAAACTATACTAGTTCGCTCCGGCTACCTGTGACGTTCTCGTGGCGGGGATTAAAATGTGACCGTTGCCGCCGCTGGCTGGAGCGACCAATACCCAATGATTATGTACACAATAGGATAGCTTATCCTCGTAAGAGTATCATTAGACAAGAGTTGAACCCCTACTACGCTGTTTTTACGTCACAGCCGGTTCACGTCGCCGTGTGATTCCGCCGCTGGTAGGATTCCAGTCGTCTGTTTCTGTTTATACATATTATGTGATTGTGCACAGAGGAATATATCTGCCTATAGTTTTGTTTATACGTAATTTTAGTGTTTTATTTTATAATTTTTGAAAAACTATAAGATAGTATTTTAGGACATTGATTTTTATCGTGTTTGTTTGATATTTTTCGTAGGTAGTTACACCAAGCAAGCAAAGGTGCCTTTTAAAAGTGCATTTGGTGTTAATTTTAACTCATTTAATTAAAATGGAAAATATAATATCATCTATGAGAGCAATTCGGAAGGACTCTTTACAAATTTTTCAAAAAGGAATGATCATGTCAATGAGGTTTTTAAAAATGCTCTTCAAAGATATGGAAAATATTTTTGATATTAAATATATTTGCACATACAAATTAAACCAAGACAGCTTTGAAAACTTTTTTGCCCAACTTAGAAGTAGTCCAAATGAACACCCCAGCACTTTGACTACCATTTATCGCATTAGAATGATAATTTTGGGAAAAAATTCTGGCATATTAGATACGAAAGTTAATACTTATTAACCAACCACAGAAGAATACATGACTCCAAAAATATTTGAAAAGTTAAAATCAATCCGAATGAAAAATCAATTCAAGAGAAAACATTTGGTAATAACTCTACTAGTTATTTTTCTTCAAGTGTAACTCATCTCAAATTGATAGTCCCAATATTATTAATGTAAATATACCGGAAATGACAGATGATGCATTAGAATATATTGCTGGGTGGTTGGCCAAAAAATTCAAACATGATTTTCCGACTTTGGGCAAAGATTACAAAAAAAATATAAGATAGTTCACTTGAAGGCGGTCTGATTCTTCTTAGTGTTTTAAACGATCGCCGCTCTCATAAATCATATTTACGGCTCGCTTTTGTTGTGAATAACGACACCGCTAGGTACCAGGGCATTATAAAGGTATATTTTATTCCAAGCTATACAGGGGTAACTTGAGAAATATATATTCAAAGTAATGGGATGATTTATTAAAGGTTTTTGTTATATAATGTTTTTAAATGTTAATTATTTCGAAAAAAGTTCAGGATATGAATTTGAAAAGGGAAGTTTAGGTATAAGTAAAAAATACATTAAAATTTTTGAAATGAATCAATTGACAGATTTTCTTTAACATTTTATTAATTTTGTGATACGTATTGATGATCTAGCGGTTATTTATACAGAATATCACAAACTCAATTATATATACTTATTGGCCACCAGTATAATAGGACCACTAAAACAATTTTGATGTTTAAATTAGACACCCCGTATTTTTTGGATTCACAAGGTTAAAACAGTAAAAACATATTATGCAGATGCAGGATATATTTAATAATAAATTAGATATGTGAATTTTCAAATTTCTATGAATACCCAGTACCTATAAGTACTAAATAACTAACTAATTTTTTATTATCAAATATCTTTGTTACAATAGTTTTAAAAAAGTTGAATACCGTATTTGATAATAACTAATTTAATACCCACCTCTCAACGTCTTTGGGACAACGATAAAAGGGTATTCCTGGTTTTCCCACCTTGCTGGAAAAACCCATCACAGCACAACACACAGGCATTTTAAAACCACAATTATATTATTATTAATGTTACTTTTGGAAGACAGGAGTTAAAATAATGCGAACAAGAAATTTTACTTCCGGAACGTTTCCCGAAAGACTAAATGAAATACGTATACAAAGTTCCTAGAGATTGTAGGCACATTTCTGGCCCTTAATTGCTTCTCTATATTTTTATCTTTGTTTACATTATAAGTACTTAAAACCAAGACTGCATGCAGAATTCGTGGGAAAGTGATAAACTCTACGATTTATTATGTATACAACTAAGACTATTAACAAATATCACAAAATATTTATTTTATAAGTTTTGCTATTGAAGAGAAAAATATTAATATTATTTTTTCCTTATTGCAATAATTAATTAATAAATTTAAAATATCTATACAACATAAACATAAAACACGAACAACGAATTCTAAAATACCAGCGCTCGATAGGCGACGACCCGTATAATATGCAAAATTAAATGCAAGTAAGGATTAAGCGACATACTGTAGCATGGCGCCAACCGCTAAGTCACCAGACCGTAACCAGCGGTATGAATCCTTTGATCGATAGAATTCGTACGAGTGACTAATCTTATATTTTTTTTGTAATCTTTGGTTTGGGTGATTACACACACAAAATAAAACTGGAAGATCATAACTATAATATCCCCTCTTGGGTCCAGCAATCTCCAAGCTAGTAAAAAAAATAGTTTGAAGCGTAAAAATGTCCGAGATGATCAAAACTCAGATTTTGGTAGAAAAAAAACGCAAGTATAAAAAAATTGTAAATTAGAAAAATGCTTTAATTACCTACCTAATAATAAATACCCAACAATAAATAATATATGTGTTTTGCAATTCCATACTTATATCCTCTTTCCTGTTGAAAACAAAATATGAAACTCAGTGAAAACTTTACTACTCTATTTAAATTATTCTCGCCATAATAATAATCTGATTGGACAAATAAATTATGATAAAAAATACTACCGATATACACAATAATTTACCTATATTTACACCGACCGCTGGCGCAATATTATGCCGGCTGCCGGCCCAGTACAGTGTCGACGTCAGAGTTGGTTCTTTTCTGTCTAACAAATCGAGGCACATGAGCCATCCTATTGTGTACATAATCGTTGACCAATACATACCTGCTCCATACCTAACCTAACCTAACCGTTGACTAATAACATAGATTTTTCCTTTTCACTTAACATTTCACTAACTTCTGCGGAATTCATATATTTTTAAATCTTATTTTCAATGTTTCACCTTTACTCAACAACTAAAATTTTCACAATAATGAAATTAAAAGAAAATACTTACTTCAATTTCATAACAAAATTTAAACCTTCTTCCAGTTATTAATAATTAGCCAAAAATCCCAATCAATGAAATTAAAAGAAAATATAAGAAGATTTAAAACCTTCCAGGTATTAGTCATTATCCCTAAATCCCAACCACCACTCATAAAATTCATTGCGGGAGCGAACTTACCTATGATGTTTTCGGGAAGGAGATTAAAATCTGACCGCCGGAGCGAACTAGTGTGCACCGCTTAAAAAGACACATCAAAAATTATGAAGTGAATTATCTATTACCCTAAATAGATAAAAAAGAGTGTATGATTGATTACTTACGTTTTATGTAGCAACGAATAAAAAACATAACGATAGAATTGAGTTTTATGACACTGGTCATATAGGAAAGCACGCACTACCTGTCCTGGAAACTCATAAATCCAATCGGAGTAGAATAAAATAATCTGTAGTAACGATAACATTAGCATTCCAATGGAATTCCATCCAAATTTCAACTGTTTGTCATACTCTCCAGTTGCTGTGATGCATTTTACCAAACAAGGATGTGCTTTTTCTTGGTGTGGATATACTATAAACCTTAGAATTCTGAAACAATTTAAACAAAGTAAGAACGAATTTTTGTTTTAAAAGTCGTGTAATACCCATATGCCCCGTTCACACTTAAATTCGTTCAAGTGTTGAACTAGTTTATAATTTTGAGCTTGTATGCACCGTCGATTATATGGAGGTTGAACCCAATATTGAAGGCTTAACTTATTTAAACTGTTCTTTTTGACACTTGGGTTACTTCGCCATCTCTCTGCATTAACTTGTTCCAGAGCATCTTCAAAATTTGCAGTTTCCCGATGGTACAGAAAAACCCATACAGTTTGCTACACAAACACTAAGTCCTACACAACAAAAATATTCGCAAATCGATAAAGAAGCCTATAGCATAATTTTTGGAATACATTTTTTTTAATTACTTGTGTGCTAGAAAATTCACACTAGTTACAGATCACAAACCGTTGTTACATATTTTTGTCCCTCATAAAAGTTTACCTATTCTCAGTGCAACTAGAATGCAGCATTGCAGCACTACGCTATCTTCCTACAAGATTTTACGGACGATATTGTCTATAAAAATACAAATCATCACCTCAATGTTGACGCACTTTCTAGGCTACCTATTCAGTATAATAAATATTTTGCTTATGATGAACCAGATGTTTTTGAACTAAATTTAATTGAAAGTTTACCTACAAATGTAAAAGATTTATGTTATTATACAAAAAATGACGAGACTTTACAGGCTTTATTTTTAAGATTACAGAACGGTACAAATGTAGATAAAAGATAAAATATTTAATATCGACCAGTCACAATTTACTCTACAATCTGGAGTTATAATGAGAGGTCAAAGAGTTTTAGTACCTACGAAACTAAGACATAGGATATTGAAAGATTTACATGATGCACATTTTGGCGTTGTTAGAATGAAAGCTTTAGCTCGCAGCTATTGTTGGTGGCCTCACATCGACAAAGATATCGATACTTTATGTAAACATTGTTACGAATGCAATAAACAAAAAAATAATCCAATTATAGATGAGTCGCATGTGTGGGAACCACCTGAAAATTGCTTTGAAAGAGTACACGTTGATTACCATTTAATGGAGGGTATTACTTTGTTTTAATTGATTCATGCAGTAAATGGTCCAAGGTTCACTTTACAAGAAATATTATCAACTACAGTCAAACTTACCTGGAATATTTTCAGTAGATTCGGTATTCCTAAAGTACTTGTATCAGATAATGGTACATAGTTTACTTCTCATAAGTTTAGACAATTTATGCAAAATAATGGAATATTTCACAATTTCACGGCACCTTTTCACCATGGACAAGTGGAAAGATATATTCAAACTTTAAAAAAATCATTACGAGCTACAGTATGCATTTTGAGGAAAATGACAGAGATCGCGAACTACGCAAATTACTTTTGCAGTACCGAAGAACACCTCACTGTGTTACTGGTAAAAGTCCTTCACTGTTAATGTTTAATAGGGAAATAAGGACAAGATTTGATCTACTGAAACCTACACAGAACAATACTGACATTCATTGACTATAAAAAAATACCTACTATCATTTTCGTGGGGGCAAGAGTTGCCGTTCGCGACTACTTTAATCCAAAATGGCAATTTGGAAGAGTAACTAAAAAACTAGGTTTCGTACACTATTTAGTACAATTAGACGATAAAAGAGATGGAGACGTCATCTAAATCAATTACGGGATATTGGTGAGAATACACCACCCGAAAGATACGTACCATCAATACCGAATACACTTTTGCTAGTTCTAAATCAGAGTTACACACCTAATTATTCGATTGAGGAAAATTCACCAACTACAACCGATCAACCAGAAACATCTAACCATTATACAAACTACACAAAGTGGTCCAATTCCTGTTCCTGGGGATTCAACCGAAACAGAAGCTACATCTGTTCCTATGTTAAGGAGATCCTCTAGGATACCAAAACCTGTGGTAAGGTTAAACTATACCTAAGTGTTTTTTTTACTGATTCGCTTACTTTAAGTATTTATTCTATCCTGATTACTTTGTAATACGTTACCATGACAAATAATTTTGTATCTGTCAATTTGATTAATAATTTTTCCGATTTTGTGAGAATAAAACTTTCATTGTACCAAAATTATATTTCATTTCATTTACGATACACAATACAGAGCATCTTCAAAATTTGCACGGAAATCTTTTATTTCATATGTGGTATTTTTCCTTTCCAGCAATCCTTTCACCTGAGCCCATATTAAATCTATAGGGTTTAGGTTACAATAGTATGGGGGAAGCCGAAGTATTATAATATTCCGGTTTTTTTCAATAGTATATCTTAGGAAACGATGTTTATGTATATTTACAATTGCCAGCAGTTCTTTTTTTAACATATCCTCTTTAAATGTAATTGAGTGATTTCCGCTTTTTTCCAAGTGGTGGTAGGCAATTTCTCACATCTCCTTGGATGATATGTAGCGTTGTCCAAAAGAATTAAAAGTTACTTGAATAAAATGCTAAAAAACAATCTGTCAAAAACCAATCTGTATTTCCAATATGCGTAATTTTTCAGTCGTTTTCCTTTTCCACAAGGTGCTTTTATTCCTACAGATAAACCATCCAAAAACGCTTGACGGGAAGAGGTTACATTTTTATCTTGCCATATTTTTGTGTAACCTTCGTTTAGATATGTCTCGTCCAAATAGTACATTCCTTATTGATCGCCAAGAATTCCGTCTCCAACATACAATTTAATCTTTTTCGATTAAAAGCGAATTTTAGAAATAGTTTTATCTTCTCTCAATGTACAGGGAATGAATGTACCTACTTTCTCGCCGATGGTTATCTTATACTTTTCAGGGGATTGCTTTGGAGGTTTTACGGTACCACACTTCTCCTCGCGCATGAGTCTGTAGATGGTTGACTTTCCAATCTCGGTCATTTTTGAGCACGCTTCCACGTTCCACTACACCATCGACACTTATTTCAATTTTTTTATGTCTAAGCGAATTAAATACGTGTAATCGTTGATTGACGGTTTAATATTATTATCTCTATGTTGATGGATAAAGCACATTTAGATATACGTTTAACTGGAGTGAAATCTGACAGATTTTCCATTTTCTTATCGAAGAATGTGGCTTCTAAAATAATATAATCTGCTTGATATATTAAACGATGTTTCACGTCACGAATACAGGCATTGACTGTTTACTATCATTGAGACCATTATCCTATCGGGGACAGGTATTTTCGCCGAAAATAAATTATTCAATCACTTCGTCGATTTTTATTATCATAATCCTAGAGGTAATTACAGATTACATGTTGAATTTTATACCTGCAAAGGTTTCTTGGCAAAATTACCTATAATAAAATAAGTGTAGGGATTTCTTTGGTGAAATTACCAACACCCATCCTATCAGGTAAAGTGCTTGTCAAGATACATGGTTGACTACAATAAAAGTGTATGCTCATTTGCAGGCCGAATTTTAATTATTTTCTAGGTAGGCTCTCTAAAGGCGAAACCCAAAAAAGCTATTATTGAGTCAAAACTTCATTCAGGTTCAACTAAACTTCGTTCGTTGCATACCATGGCTACAGTAATAGCCCAGTCATTTTAGTCAGTTTACCTCGGAATGAAAGATAATAAGCTCTAAAAATTGTCTCAAAAGTCTCAAAAAATCTCGTGTCCGCGTCCTAAGATGACCTTTGATATCTAAAAAAGTTTTTTGTAAATATCTCTCTTCCTGTGGGTTTAATGTTATTTGCACTCATGAATATTGTAGTAAATAAAATTCTCTACAACTTTTGTTTCGAACATTTTCTATACACGGAACTGTTTTTGAGATGGAGAGCGCGCACCGCTAAGCCGTTTACAGCATAATGCAAGGTCAACCATTAGTTCCGATAAATAACACGCCGTATTAAGTCTACAAAGCATTAAAAAGTAATTATATAATTATACTTAATTCACATTTTTTATATGTTGAAACTAAATTTTTTTTCACCATTGATATCTTAGCACTGAACACTGTTTACACTACCACTACACCAACACTAACACTTTACACTATCTTACGCGCGTTTCGATAACCAAGCTATCTTCTTCAGAGACTGGAGGTAAACTAACACTAAGGTGCTTCGTCATCAATATATACTAATCTTTTATCGCGCCAAACTAATTAATCCGCGGGAACAAACCATTCTGGCGCGAAAAAAAAAATTTACAATTGTTTTTTTCCTAATAGACTATACCACGGGCTATAAGGTATAGGTCCTTTGTCTTTATTCAAACTAATATTACATTTCACTATTTCTATGCTTTCAAATGCATCCAACATTCTATTGTTAGATACATTTTTTAACAATTTTACACTATCTAAACCTATTGAATGATTATAATCTAAAACATGTTCAGCAACACTCGATTTCTCCGTACGCCCATCTTTAAATGAGCTACATGCTCCTTATAACGAACTTTCACAGACCTCTTAGTCTGCCCAACATATTTCATATCACAATCAGTGATGCCAATTCCACAGACCTTGCAGTACTTGGAGGATTTACTTGTTTCCAATAGTTTGAGTCACGAAGTAACCGCAGATTATTTACGTTTGGCAAAGATGTGCATGGATCAAAATTATTTTCAGTATAGGGACCAATTTTATAAACAATATGAGGGAACGGCTATGGGTAATTGCTTATCGCCGTTTATGGCTAATTTATTCATGAGTTGCTTTGAGACACAGGTTAGAAAATAATTTGAGTATTTTCCTAGAGTGTGGTATAGGTATGTGGATGATATTTTTGCTGTATTTGATACAAATAAAGCAAAAGTTGATGATTTCATTTTAAAATTAAATTCAAAGTTTTCAAGTATTAAATTTACTTATGAATTGGAAATAAATGGACAGTTACCATTTTTAGATACATTAGTAATTAGGAATAAAAATAGGTTAGAATTTGATATTCTTAGAAAAGATACTGCTACTCACAGGTATTATCCCAGCTGATTATTTTCATTGTAATCAACATAAAATGGCTAGTCTTCATTTTTTGGTACATAGATTAACTTATTTTCCTCTTAATAAGGAAATATATAATAATGAAAAGAATTTAATTAGGGATATAGCTGTTATTAACGGGTATGATAGGAAAATAGTAGATAAGTTAATTAATCGCCATAGGTTTAAGAAATCTCTCCATGATACCACTTTTTTTTAAAATGAAAATAGTACAATAGAAAAATTTATCTCAGTACCTATAAACCCTTGTTATACACAAGTTTTAAAAAACATTTTCAATAAAGCAGGATTACATTTAGTTTATAAATCAAACAATACTTTAAAACAGCTGTTAGGCAACCCAAAGGATAAAATAATGGAATTGGAAAAGAGTGGTATTTATGAAATTAGTTGTAATGATTGTGATATGAAATATGTTGGGCAGACTAAGAGGTCTGTGAAAGTTCGTTATAAAGAGCATGTAGCTCATTTAAAATATGGGCGTACAGAGAAATCGAGTGTTGCTGAACATGTTTTAGATTATCATCATTCAATAGGTTTAGATAGTGTAAAATTGTTAAAAAATGTATCTAACAATAGAATGTTGGATGCATTTGAAAGCATAGAAATCGTGAAATGTAATAATAGTTTGAATAAAGACAAAGGACCTATACCTTATAGCCCGTTGTATAGTCTATTAGGAAAAAAACAATTGTAAAAATTATTATTATTATTTTTTTTTTGCGCCAGAATGGTTTGTTCCCGCGGATTAATTAGTTTGGCGCGATAAAAGATTAGTATATATTGATGACGAAGCACCTTAGTGTTAGTTTACCTTCAGTCTCTGAAGAAGATAACTTGGTTATCGAAACGCGCGTAAGATAGTGTAAAGTGTTGGTGTAATGGTAGTGTATACAGTGTTCAGTGTCAAGTATCGCCAACGGTTCCAGAATTCCCAACTTAGTTTGATATCTTAGGATGCGGACACGAGATTTTATGAGACTTTTGAGACAACATTTAGAATGAAAAAATATAAACGAGTTTACAGCTTATTATCTTCCATTCCGAGGTTGACCCTCTTTTTTGGCTTCTATTACTGGATTATAAATACGTTTAGCTTTGAACAAGTTTAGTTAAATGGGTTTAGTAGGTACCTACTATGACCGGTGCAAACAGCTATAAATGAAATAGTCTGATGTCCGATTTCATCAACCCTTTCCTAAGCTTAAAACGCACCGACTTGTTCAGAAAAATGGGTAAAAAACTAAAACTTTACTTTGATGATCATGACTTTGAATCTGGATGGGTTTTATATACAGAACAGCCTTTCTAAATAACATTTCCCGGAATTTTTAAAAATAACGATAGTTCACTCTTGTCTCAAAATTAAATTTTTAAATACGTTTAATTTTTATACACAAACTTTTACCAAGAATAACGTTTTGTCGAAAAACCCTTAATAAATAGGTTTTCCATGTGATGCAAACTTTGGGGATGACACTGTATATCAGGATACTTTGAATAGTGGTAAAATATAGCTTTCCTCTATTACCAGAGCCGTGCGGTAGGGATAAATACTTTATTTTCTCCGCTATATACAAGGTACGCCACTGTCGTGATAATAATTTCAACACTATTTTTTATTCCTACGTCACTTTCTACGTAAATGTCATCCTCCTGTCTCAAGTTATTTGGGTTTAAACGGTATGTTTAAAATAAATATATTTAATTTTATTTTATTGTTTATTTCGCAAGAGCATACACTATTTCACTAATATTGATAATTTAAGTTGATGAAAATTCAAATCTATGATTCTTATTATATCCCCACCGCACGCCTTTGGTAATACATACCACTATTTAAAATATCCTAATTTATTTATACAATATTTTACAACAAAACACCCTATATATCGGCGAGGATGAATATTTTAAGATATTTCAGATTAAATCTACCTATATGAGAACAAATTTATTCATCACCAAAAATTTAGGTATACTATAAGGGATGTAAGTAACATTAACTGTAGTCGTTTCGCCATCAGGAGAGAGTATTAAAATTATCGGAAACCAGTAAACCATGGGTGTACATTTATAGAATTATATTTATAATGATAGTCTATAAATATTTAGATGTGTAGCCCGGGAAGTAGTTGTTTCTTCTTCGCTGAACGGTCACTGTTTTTGGAAAAATTATTTTTCAAAACTTTGTCAAAGCGTTAGAATAATATATTTTTATTCTTCGACATCTATTGTTAAAACGCTTTACTAAATACGAAAATTTTGCAGGAAACTGTAATAATTCATATTTATAAATATTTACTTTAGACCCCATGTCGCCGCCGGTTACAAATATTAGGTAGTAACTTTAAATTATGTGAAAGATGTTGAACTTGGATTATATGCAAAATGTCATTGTCATTTTAAGCTGAAGTAACTTTAACATTGCAATATTTTTCAATTGTACCTGTATGTATAAAATAAAAGAAAGTATTCAAATAAATTTAAAAACACTGCCAAGAAGAGCAGTCCGGCAACGCTGGGAAATTGTTGCTTCTTCTTTTTTGGCAGCGAGAGAGTGGCGCTTTTTTGTGTGACAAGCCGGTTGTATGTAACCTATAAAAATAATTGTGTTTATACAGTCCATTTTGTTGTAATAAAAATAATAAACCACGTTGTAAATGTTACTCCGTTTTATTATAAACATTTGGTCCTTCGAGTCGGATATACAATCAGTGTTTAACCTTCAACCGCAAAAAGTTGTGAATTTGCAAGTGTAAGAAGGTTCAGATTTACGATCGAGTTAAGCGAGATAGTGATATTGCATCAGCTGTTGCCCTGAAAACTCTAATATCTACGCTGTGGAAAAAAGTGGCGAATAGCTGTATTTTTGTACAATTCCACATTGGAGTAAAGACCTGTGGACATCATCGTCAGGAATATAAGTAGTAACCTGAAGGAACAGTGGAGGTGTACTTACGGATGGCCTGAAAGTGTTGCGGTGCCGAATTCCTATTGTAAGTTCGTTCCTTTTATTTTGTTATTTCTTATTTCCTTATTATATTTGACCTTACGTGGTCTCTACTTAAGTATACAATAATACTAATAAACATGTCTGAGTCTGACAATACATTAAAATTACTGGTTAGAAAAAGAGGTAGTGTAAAGCAGCGTTTCATCCTCTTTAATAAATACTTAGTGGATGTTGTTAGTAAAATTAATATATCAGAAATTGAAAATAGTAACCTTAATGAAATAATACTTGAATTAGAGTGTAGATGCGAAAAGTTTAAATTATTACTTTCAGAATATGAGGAACAGAAATTGAAGCAATTTGTGTCGTTAGTGAGATAGAAAATCATTTTAAAGATAGACAGGGGTTTGAAAATGAGTATTTTAAAAATTTAAGCAAAGCTAAAAGTATTCTTGAAACTTTCAATAAGAGCAATGAACAAGTAGATAGTGCATCGAATGCTAGTAATCATAGTGGGGGTGGGTCAGTTGGTGATTTTTTAAGTTCACAAATTAGAGAAGTACCTGTAAAATTACCACTTATCCAGTTGTCCACTTTCAATGGCACATATACTAAATGGTTAGAATTTAAAGATACATTTGATAGTTTAATTAATACTAATACTTCTATAGGTGACATTCAAAAATTTCACTATTCAAGCGCTTCATTAACTGGTTGCGCTAAACAAATTATTGAGTCTTTAGAGTTCAGTTCTGCAAATTACTCAGCAGCATGGGAACTCTTGTGTAAAAGATATGACAATAGGAAAATTTTAGTTAGAGATCATATTTCTGGTATTTATGAAATGGATCCTCTGAGACATGAATCTTCGGAGGGCTTAAGGCATATGCTGGATACATTGAATAAACATTTACGTGCATTAGAAAATTTGGGTGAGCCTGTAAAGTTTTGGGATTCTTTATTAATTTTTCACATCAATACTAAGTTTGATAAATGCACCTTAAAAGAGTGGGAGATTTTTAAAATAAAAAATGAGTTACCAACCTTGGAGGACTTTAAAAACTTCATTCAAGGAAGGGCAGATCTTTTAGAAACCATAGAAAACAATTCAAAAAAGGGAAAAGATATTCAAGGTTCACATAGGCAGAAATCTTTTTTGTCAGTTGATAAAGGTCAAAATAAAGGTTGTATAATGTGTAAAGCTTTTCATAATTTCAGCAAGTGTAAAAGGTTTTTAGATTTATCGGTTTATCAAAGAATGGTCCAAGTAAAAAGAAATAAGTTATGTTTATGCTGTTTTGATAAAAATCATTTTAATATAGACTTTCCTGCAGATAAATGTAGTAAATGTGGTCTATCTCATAATGTGTTGTTGCATTATAACAGAGACAATGAAAAGGGTTCAGCTACTACAGCTACTACAAACACACCTGCAAATAATAGTGTACATATACATGACGTACAATCAAGATCTAGTGAAAGGGGTAGTACAGCGGTAACACTTTTTAATACAACATCCAGGGGCAATGGTCAGGTGTTGTTGTCAACTAGTGTGGTTAAAGTGAAGGATGCTTGTGGACATTGGGTGGAGTGTGTGGCTTTATTAGACTCTGGATCTATGAGTAATTTTATCACAGAAAAAATGTGTTCTAAATTAAGATTACTTACAGAATCAATCAATGTGGCTGTGGTCGGTATCAGTCAGGATTCTACTATAATTACTAAAAGATGCAATGTGCATATTGGATCTAATCACGATAGCTTCGAAATCTCAATGTCTTGTTTAGTAACACCCCAGATCACTGATGAGTTACCATTATATGAAATTGAATTGAATAACTTGCAAATGCCTACAGATATTTATTTGGCAAATCCTGACTTTTACAGGCCACAAGAAATTGATTTGCTCATTGGGGCTAGTTTGGTTTGGAATCTTATACGAGGTGGGCAAATTAAGTTAGGTGATAGGTTACCAATTCTCCAAAATTCATGCTTGGGTTGGATAATTTCTGGAGAGGTAGGACAGGGGAACAAATTAAATAAAACTTGGTGTAATTTGAGCCGCAATCAAGAAGTTCAAGATCAGTTGGAGAAATTTTGGTCCTGGGAAGAGCCCGGTGGAGATCTCATGTCTAATGAACTAAGTGTAGATGATAGCGAGTGTGAAAGGCTGTTTGTGTCAAACATGGAAAGATCAGAAGATGGAAGATTTGTTGTGGCTATTCCTTTCAGAGATTCTGTATCTAAACTTGGAGATTAAAAAAAAATGGCTTTGAATCGGCTATATGCATTAGAAAGAAAACTTGCTAGAGATGATAATTTAAAGAAAGAATATTGTGAATATATGTCTGATTATGAAAAGGTGGGGCATATGACTGAAGTAACAGCCGACATTCAACCGGGCGAGGTTTCCTATTATTTGCCACATCATGGTGTAGTCAAAGAAGGCAGCTCAACTACGTGTGATAGTAGACACTAGAGGGAGGAGGTATGATACGGAGGCTGGAGTGCCCCAGGGCTCGGTTCTTGGACCGACGCTATGGAAGTGTGTGTTTGATGAGGTTTGTGGGATAGTATGTGAAGAGGGATGTGAGATTACGGTGTATGCGGACGATGTGTGTCTGGTATGTACGGCAAAAGGAGAGGCGGAGATAGAAAGAAAGGCGGAGAGAATGTGTAGGAAGATTGTGGAGAAGATAGAGCGGTGCGGACTAGAAGTGGCGGAAGATAAGACGGTGGGGTTGCTAGTGAAGGGACGGAGCAAGACAAGGGAAGTGGGGGTGTTGGTGAAGGGAAGGAGAATTCGCATGGAGGAGTGTGTGAAATACCTAGGGGTGTGGTTGGATAGTCAGTTATCCTTCCGAACACACATGTTGAAGGCGGCAGAGAAGGGGAAAGTGAGGGCAGCATGGCTGGGGAGATTGATGAGTAATGTGAAGGGGCCGGGAGAGTGGAAGAGGAGGATCATTGGTAGGATGGTAGAGCAGAGTTTGCTGTACGGTGCGGAGGTGTGGGGTGAAAGAGCGGGAGTGAATGCGAGGGTTAGGCCACTCCTGCGGGTGCAGAGAGGTATATTGCTAAGGGTAGTGCAGGGGTACAGGACAGTGGGTGGACTGGCAGCAGCGGTGCTGGCAAGGAGCTACCCATTGGACGTGATGGCTAGAGCCAGGAATAAACGCTGGAGGGGTGCGACCAGAGAGGAAGTACAAGAATGGATGGAGGAGGAAATGGAGAGAAGGTGGGAGGAGTATGAGGGCGCGCTAAAAGGAGCGATTGGGAATAGGAGAGATTGGATGGAACGGAAATTCGGGGAGGTGAACTACTTCTTGACACAGGTGTTCACTGGACATGGGTCGAGAGTAGGGTACCTCCACAAGATTGGAAAAAGAGAGACTGGAGTGTGCGAGAGGTGTGGAGTGGAGGATGATGTGGGGCATGTGTTCAGATGCTGGAGGAACGAGGAAGTGCTGAAGAAGTTGGAGACGAAACTAGGGGAGGCGGTGTATTGGGAGAATATGGTGGAGATAATGTTGAGGGGGGAGGAGGAATGGATGGAGGTAAGTGGCGTAGTAGAGAGCATGGTCAGGGGGAGAGAACGACTCGATATGGCATGAGAGGTAGGAGTGGAAGTTAGGGAGAAGACGACGATGTGAGCGGAGAGTGTGCGAGGGACCGCCGCCCGTCTCGAAGTATGCTAGGGTAGTGATTCCGAGGCGGGGGTAACGGCGAGTTTGAGGTGGGTTTGGTTGGTAGGCATCTCCTTGGGGATGAGTCCAACACTGTTTGGGTCCTGGACCCATTCGAACATGAGTTTCCCATCTCGGCCCGAAAAAAAAAAAAAGCTCAACTACCAAATTACGTATCGTTTACGATGGATCCGCAAAATCGGGTTCTGGCGTTTCATTGAACGATCTGCAGTATGTGGGGACAAAAATTCAAGAAGACCTCATAGCAATTTTGTTGAGGTTTAGAGAAAATAGCATAGCATTCTGTGCCGATATAGCTAACATGTATAGGCAGGTTTGGGTGAAACAAGAACATCGTCAGTTTCAGAGAGTTCTGTGGCGGTGTCAGCCATCCCATGAAGTGCGAGAATATAATCTAAATACAATTACGTTTGGTTTAACTTCTAGTCCATTTTTAGCCATTCGGTGTTTGAAACAGCTAGCGTTGGAATGCAAGGAGCAATATCCTGAGGAGTCATCTGCAATCTGTCGCGACTTCTATGTAGACGATTTAATTTCGGGATCATCATCGATTGAAAGAGCCATGAAATTATGTGAGCAATTATCAAAGGTATTAGGTGATGCAGGTTTCAATTTACGAAAATTCATATCAAATCGAAAGGAGTTGTTGCAGGAAATTGAGGTTTCAAATGACACACAATCATTTGTTTTAAACTTAGGTCAGAATGAGAAAACGAAAACTTTGGGTTTATATTGGCATTGTTCTAATGATGTACTGTCGTACCAGGTGGGGGTGTGGTGAGTAGCGATGCGGTCACAAAACGAAAGATTCTGTCGGACGCTGCACAAATTTTCGATCCATTGGGACTGCTCAGTGCATGTGTTATAATCCCAAAAATTATGCTCCAAAGGTTGTGGCTGCTGAAACTGTCGTGGGATGATCCAGTTCCATCGGAGGTGGCAAATGAATGGCATAAATTTAAGGCAGAAATGAGATGGTTGAATGAGGTTTCGTTTCCCAGATACGTTTGTAGCGAGAATTCTATAAGAAACGAAATTCATGGTTTTTCGGACGCATCGCAAAATGCTATCGGTGCTTGTGTGTACGTGAAGAGCATTGATCGCATGAGTAATGTGCAGGTCAAATTGTTATGTGCAAAAGGTAAAGTGGCACCTATTAAAGCGATGACTATTCCCAAATTGGAATTGTCAGGTGCTCTTTTATTGTCAAAATTGATTAAAGAAATTCAGTCTTCACTTACGATTCCTATTGATTCGATTTACATGTGGAGTGATTCTCAGGTAGCGTTGAGTTGGATAAAATCACCTCCCAATCAATTTCAAATTTTGGTCTCAAATAGGGTATCACAAATTCAGACTATGGTAGGTTCTGATAACTGGTTTTATGTTAAATCAGAAGACAATCCAGCAGATCTGGTATCCAGGGGTATATCACCTATGAAGCTAAAACATAGCGCATTGTATTTAATGGTCCTACATGGTTATCCGTAGAGCAAAAGTTGATTATACCAGAAATCGAATTGTTAGACTCAAGCAACCTTCCTGAAAGAAGAAGAAATATTGTTTGTGTTAAAGCAGTTGCAAAATCTCCGTGGTCTTTATTCACAAGGTTCTCGAACTTCGACAAGTTAAAAAGGGTTTTTGCCTATTGCCTACGTTTTGTTACCCACGCAAAGAAAATTTTTAGGGAAAACCGAAAGTCGTTCGAGTTAAGTGTTGAAGAAATTGATAATTCGGAAAGGGTGTTAGTTTATATAAGTCAAAAAGACTCATTTGCCAATGAGTTAAAATTATTGAGTAACGACAAATGTATTAAGGGAGGAAAATTATCCAATTTAAGTCCTTTCATTGACAGTAATAGGTTGCTAAGGGTGGGGGCAGACTACAATTATCGGATTTTAATTATAATAAAAAACATCCTATGGTGCTAAATGCAAAACATCCTTTGGCAGATCTGATTGTTAGAGCTGAACATGCTCGTTTAATGCATGCTGGTCCACAATTGGTTATGGGTTCGCTACGCGAACGAAATTGGATCACTCAAGGACGAAATTTAATTCATGATTGTGTCCTCTGCGCGAAGGTCAAGCCTATCAACCTTCAAATTAAAATGGGAAATTTACCCAAGGAACGTATCTGTCAACAACCACCTTTCAATACAACAGGAGTTGACTATATGGGGCCTTTCAATTTCAAAACTTCACAGGGGCGCGGTGTTAAATTTTATAAAGGCTTTGTGTGTTTATTTGTGTGTTTTGTAACACACGCAATTCATCTAGAAATTGTAACTAATCTTTCATCAGAAGGTTTTATAGCAGCCTTCCGAAGATTCGTGTCCAGGCGAGGTAAACCAAAACTGCTACTGCAGTTTCAGAAACCGTGCTTTTGGCGTACTTTCACGAAAAATCTGCTGTATTAAATTCTCGGGTCCGGTAAGGTTCGCGACCCTCGGAATTTTACAACGATTTTTTTAATTAGAAAGCCCTATTGCTATAGAACATTTTAAAAGAAAAAATTCTTGGATCATGCACTTTTTAAAGAGAAAATCGCAATTAAAAAAACCAAAAATCCACCATTTTCTTTTATTTTTTACAATTTTTGACTTTTATGTCTACATATCAGATGGTCACAAATTTTAGAAAGAGCGGTGGATGGACAATTTTGCCAGTTCTCATTTCCGTAACTCGTGAAGGCTTGGAAATACTTTACGCTTTAGGCTTAAGAAATTTTTGGTACATTCAGAATATATAGAGCAAAATACAAAAAAACAATATTTTTTCACCACGACCACTATTTGGACAGATATTTTATTTAAAAATAGTTGAATACTTTATATTCAACATGAATTTTTTTGGGAAGACGAATAGATATGGGAATCCCTTCCCCCTTTTGGAAAACTTCATGTGGAATACAAATTATTTGATATATTTTCGAGAAGGGAAAGGGAATAAATATGTAGGTATATATATATAGATAGACATAAATATCGAATCATTTGATATTTTGTTCGATAAGGGGTAGGGAATATACTACCAAGATACACATATTCCCTTCCACTCCTCGAACCAATTATAACTCGACCAACAGTCACAAATATTTGTAGTGAGATTGTAATGGAACTTTTCAGTGGCATAATTCATAAAAAATAATCATAACAATAGTTTTCATAATTGAATTCAACATCGCTTCCCGACCAACTGACATAGATAAAAGTGTAATTATCTATAACAATATCAGAAAATAAGAAACAGAAAACAAATGAGGAAATAGTAAATAACAATAGAAATAACCTCAATAAATAATATTAATGACAATCAAAGTGTAACTAGAACCAAAACCTAACCTAACTTGTATTAACCAAATGAAACTCAACAATGTAATAAACTAAAGACGTTAAGCTCCGAAGTATCATTTCATTTATTTTAAAGTAATAATTTATATGAAAAAGTCCAGCAGTAAGTTTGTTTTAAACTCTTATATGTAATGTAAGGTATAAAGCAAATCTAAGATAAACATTATATTCTAAGGATGTTTATTATTTCAATTTTTATGATTATAAATGCAAATCATTTTATATTTTTATATATTTATGTAATCTATTACAATGCAAAATTAATTCAACTGAAAGAAAATAAACACCATTTGACAACGCCGCTAAAACTATCACCTGATCACACAACAGTCTTAATTTGTGAACGTAAGGTAACTAGACATAAGATTTTAGTGTGCAATTTTATAACCTATAAGTGTCAAGTGAAAATAATGATGCTTAAAAATATTTCTAAAAATTGGCAAAATTTAAGTATTTTCTTCCGGTTTTTTTTGTGAAACTTTCTTACATTTAGTTTAAGATAATAACCTGTGAAAATATTAATCGTAAAAAAGCATTAAATAGTGTTGAAAAGTATCGTGATTTTTAAAGTAATAATCACTGAATGATCCAGCGAGATTTTTCTTCTAATTTGCTTTATTTGAGGTAAGCTATCAAACAAACTTAAAATTAACTTAAAATTCCGAGGGTCGCAAAGTCTACCAGAACCAAAGTCTCCATCAAGCTTATGGTGTGAATATTCCATGCTGAAGTCTACCCTTTTCATAGAGGAAAACATAGATATTTTCAAGTATCCTAAACTTCGAGCACTTAAAAAAAAAGGAAATGACCGATATAAACCCAAACAATCTAATGTGTTTGACATGGAAGATGTAAATATATTCCTGTTTGCAGCCCCTGATGATATTTATGTAATGATGAGGGTAGTAAGTAAAGATAATGGGAATTGCTGGAGCGTGCCGTTCTAGTGGACTCTGTGCAATGAAAATGGACAATGTTGAATTAAAGCATGAAGTCTTAATTGTTACCATTCCTGATTCCAAAAATGTAATGGCACGTAAATTTACAGTGACTAAAAGTGACTATGAGAAGGTTTGTTATTTAAAAATAGTTCGAAAATACATTGTTATATGATCCCACATGACGAATTTTAATCCTAGCTTCTTCATGCGATATCAAAATGGAAAATGCTTAAGGAAGTAACGTTGATACTGCAAGAGTCAAAGGTACACACTGTCATGTTTGAATTACGTAGTATTTAGAATAGGCAACGTTGCGATAGAGTGAGAGAGACAGAGATTGTCTGTTTCACTAGAGGTGCGCAAAAGCTATGCGCAAAGACTGCCGGGTGACAGGTGCAAGTTTTTGGTTATGTGCGAATTGAAATGGAACACTTTTAACAATGACAACATCACAAAAAAATAACGTAATCTACCACTGGAAGGGCAAAAGAGTGACGGAAAAAATGTACAGAAAAAGATTGCAACATATAGAAGTGGTAAAAAACTTAAAAAGCACTAGTGGCAAATTCGTGTCGTCGCCTAGCCTCAAAACGGACAGTGATAATTCGAGTGATGCGATCGAGGGTCGTCGAATCGTTCACATCAAAACATTGGGGAAAAATATGTTTTGTCTGGATTGCAATTCTATATTGTCTTTGGCCGACATCGAGTCCGAAAAACGCTCTGGTCTGGCTTCTATTTTTTATATAAAATGCAGCCAATGTGGAAAAATCATCGGAGTCCCCACCGAGAAACAACATCAAGCTTACAATCAAAACAATCATTTCGACTCGAACACCAAAGTCGTCATTGGTAAGTATCAATTGTCCTCAATATTTTGTTAACCAATAAAGCGAGCAATAAACTCTACAAATGTATTACGTCTGCATTGACATTTTTTTCTAGGCGCCATGAATAGCGGTATGGGAAATACCCATTTGAACAAAGTACTTGCAGCGATGAATATTCCTGGAATCAACTGGCACACCTATCAAACTCATGAGAAGGAAGTGATTGCGGGTGTCGAGAGCTCAGCTCAAAAAAGCTGTTTAGCTGCTGCTCAAGAAGAAAGGCGATTAACGATTCAAAAAGTTGACGAGTTAAAAATTTTGTTGTGAGTAGGGGGGCAATATGAAAGTGACGTGTCTTGACGTAAAGTTCTTGAAAGATAAAATTACAGTGAATTTTTCCAAGACACCACGTACTCTATTATATTAAATATATGGATGATTCCACTGAATATCAAATCCGCCCTCTTTTTTTTTATTCGGTTATTTAACGTCGGTCTATTTCTGCGCAACTTAGGCTAATCACCGACGCCGGGAGCACTCTACCCCTAACCGGAAATTTTGCCGAATCCACCAGTGTTCCAACCAGTGGTAGGGATCTTTATCGAGCCCAACATCCATGGACTCGGGACCTCGGTTTTACGTCTCATCCGATAGACGGCATATCTCCATTATACCTCGTGCTCATTGGTATAATGCCTGCGAGCTGTGATATGCTACTGACACCCTAGTAATCTAAAGTGATTCGCTGCAGGCTGTACGGGCTCTACGACGGTGTTTCCCCAGTGGTCACCCATCCAAGTACTAACCGTGCTCGACCTTGCTTGGTTGTCATTATCGCTTCAGAAGCGTTCCACAACAAAGCTGGGCCGACGCCCAAATCCGCCCTCAATTCAACATTCCGTTTGTCTTTTTTATCTTCTATTCACAGGTCGATCAGAAGTCGATAGATCAAAGAAACAAAATGTTGAATTTTTGTAGGCTCGAATTGCGTATGATATTTGGTGGAATATCCCATATTCATATACCCTAGTTTTTACACGTTTCTAATAATATATTGTGTTAGATTGGAAAATGCTAATCATGCAACGTTTTTGTCATTTTTACCTTACAAGATATGAATTTATACATAATACTTTTTTCATTTTTTCTCGATTGAAATTGTGTAGAACTTATACGAGTTATTTTGACGATTTATTATGAACGATTGGAAACTTTCACGATTATTCTCTACATCCTTTTCAGATCTCCCAATGACCAAACAAGTTTCCTATTTCCTTCTTCGAGTGCAGATGATATTGAAAATAGGAATATAGTGCGGATAGCGGCGTCTTTCGACATGGGCTGGTTCACAAGAGGCACTGGAAGAACGTACGATAGTTTGTCCGGAACAGCTGCTTTAATAGGATACTTTACGAAAAAAGTAGTTGCCTATGTAACATTGAATCGCAAATGTGCCAAATGTGATCGAGGTCACTTGCCTAACGATCACGATTGTCGTTTAAATTTCGTGGGTAGCGCTAAGGCCATGGAGCCTCATGCAGCAGTTCTACTGACAAAAGATCATCCCATTCTGTCGGCATGCAACCTCGAAATAGGAATATTTATCGCCGATAATGATAGCAGCTCAATTTGTGCCGTAAGAGCAGTGAATGATCACGAAATTTTAAAACAATCTGACAAAAATCACACCTCAAGAGGAGTTGTCAGCGAATTATATAAAATAAGCAAGAGTCATAAAGAACTCACAGGAGCTGCTATCCAGTATCTGAAAAAATGTTTCAACTATTGTGTGTCACAAAATCAAGGAGATCAGGTGGGACTGGCACGAGCCATCATAAACATTCCTCACCACGCTTTTAACCATCACGATGATTGTGGAAACTGGTGCGTTTATGAGTCGGAGAAGGAAAATTATAAACATGCCAACGGTGACGGTTTTAAAGATGAAAACTTGTTTGAAGCTTTAAAATCAATTTTCAACAACCTAGCACTTAAATCTTGTCAATTTGTTAGTGGAGCTTCAAGTAATCCGAATGAGAGCTTGAAATCTATGATAGTGAGTAAAGCTCCAAAATCAAGATTGTACGGCAAAACTGCTTCCGGCGATGGGAGGGTAGCGTGTGCAGTAAACAAAAAAAATATAGGAGAAAAATACGTCGCTCATTTATCGCAAAATCTTGAAATGTCTCCTGGTGGCCATACGACAAAATTTTGTAACAAAATTGACTCTTTTAGTCAAACAAGATATGCAAAATCCGTAACAAGAAGTGCTAAAAGGAGACGTCTTTTTTTGAAAAAATCAAAAACTGAACTGAAAAAGAAAAATGAAGCCAAGGAAGGTACTTCATATGAAAGCAATATGGGATTACATAGTTCTGTGCATGAATCTGTTCCGATTGCAATAATCAAAGATAAAGAACCAATTAATGTATTATTTGATTTAGAAACAGGTGGTTTTTCCAAGACTTCTGATATACTACAGATTGCTGCAAAATACAAAAAGTATGAATTTTCAGTGTACGTTCAACCAGTGCAAAAAATTTCTGAAGAAGCGAGTAATGTTCATGGGTTAAGGTTTGTGTACAATAAGCTTGTACTTCACGGGAAACCTGTTGCAACCGTCACTTTATTAGAAGCATTATTCGGGTTCTACGAATTTTTATGTTTGTTCAAACGGAAATGCATTCTGACTGCTCATAATTGCTGTTTCGACTATCCTCGATTGATGGGTGCTATAGAAAAAGTTTATTTGAAAGAACATTGTCATCAAATAATTCTCGGATATTCCGATTCACTCCCGATAATAAAAAAAAAGACTGGAAAAACAGAGAAAGGTGCTAACAAGTTGGAAAATATTGCCAAAGGATTCAATATAAATTCCGATAAGGTCCATGATGCTCTTCATGACGTAGTCATGCTGGGTGAAGTTTTAACCAAATTGAACATAACCAGCCGTGATTTACTTGGTTCTTTTTTGAGCTGGGACGAAGCTAAAATAATATTTTTGCAGAACTTGCCTATTGGTATGAAAGAATTAAATCCACTGAAAGACTGTGTATCGACAAGTATGAGAAAAAAAATGGTCGCTGCAAAGGTGACTTATGAAATGCTTGTAAATGCATATAAACAAGATAAGTACAATGGCTTATCGAGGATTTTGGGCAAAGATGAGAACGGTATTGTTAGAGTCACCAAAACTAATAATATATTACAAAGAATCTTTGATTTTTTCGAAAAACAAGAAAAAAAATAACCAAGAAATTTTTATTGTTGTTATTTAATTGAGTTGGAAAATTATGGCTTTGTTAATAAAAATTGGTTGCGTTACTGATAATAAAGAATCTTTATAAAATATGCACTTCCATGTTTCTTTCATTTTCAAATTTCGCGCGCATTGTAACCTCTCCGCGACGTTGCCACGTTACACTAATCTGCGATATGAAAGTACATTTAGGATATTTATTTGTTAATTACTACTATCACATGCTCTCAACCTGCATTTTTAAGGATTTAAAATGTTCCTTATAATATTTCCTCTGATTCCACCCTTTTTTATTGAATTCTGAACGGTACTTTTTGTAAATTAAAATGAAAACTGAGATTTCTCATAAGACGCAACGTTAAATGCATGAAATTACCGATGCGAATATCTTTTTTCTGGTTCTCTGTAGCCTTTTAAAAATTGGACTGAGTCATTTTCTTATCATAATCTACTACTGTACTAAATTTTATTAAATTCTGAACGGTAATTCTAAAACCGACAGTACTACCTTAAACCAGCCTGTCGGGAAAAACTCTATTTCTTCAATTCCAAGTGAAATTGCTAAATTTCTGGAACTTTGAGAACTTTAAGGAGTATACTGGACACTCCCTTAGAAGAACGTCGGCCACGTTATTAACGAATACTGGAGTTGATGTCTTAGCTCTCAAGCGACATGGCAGATGGAAATCTGCAACTATTGCGGAGACTATGTAGTGGAGAGCGTCAACAATAAAAAGGAAGTTGCAAATAAAATTTTATACAATATAACGAAGCCAGAAGTCTACTGCAGTACTTTAAGAGTAACAGAAGATTTGGTTAGAGATGGAGAAATTATGGAGTTAGAACATTTCATACAAATTGAGAAAAAACGAGAAAACATTTATCCAAATTTTGTAAATAATGTTCATAATTGTACTATTAATATTCATATAAATAAATAAGATACACGTTTCATATGGCATAAATTATTACCACCCAGGGGAGGTAAGTTGAATTACAACCTGTCGTCAAGGGCAATCGATACCTTTTTGGTAATTGTTACTTACGTCCATCAAAACAGTGTCAAAATACGTTGTTTACAATATAGGGAGGAGAAAAATGAATATTTGTCATCAAACAAAATCCTCTTATTATTAGTTTTAATCTCAGAAATTTTTTTTTCTCAGATTTATATATTTGTCTCCAAACATATGTATACAAATGTGTAACAGTTTGTATCCAAAATAAACGATTAATCATCGTAGCTTATGTCCAAACAATCTGTATTATTTTCGCAATTATAACTGTGTTCTCAAAATTATAGGAGTGCTGGTAATTTCGCCAAAGAAGGTCGTAAGCTCATTTTATTATAGGTAATTTCGCCCAGAAACCCTTTCAGGTATAAAATTCAACATGTAATCTGGCCAAAACTCACCCTTTTCGGATTATTTACTTACTTTAATTGGCATTTAAAATTGGAGGTTTTCAATTAACGCGGCCATTTTTTCAGCTCTGTATACCTTCTTCCACAATCATTTTCCTTGCCCTTATCTAATTATTTCAAAACTTCTTACGTTTTCGGGTAATTGTACATACATTTATAGATAATCGTTTTGAAATAATTTGGTGTTAATTCTGAGAATAAATCTATTTATTTGATAATCAAAACCGCATTAGTTTGGTCACCGATAAAATCATACCCAATCTTTATATTATATTATGATTTTTCCAGTTACAATACGGACCATTTTCAATGAAACACCCTGTATAATTCTCAATTCTTAATTTACCTATTTGCTGCATTTTGGAACGTTTCAAGGAATGTCTTATTGTTAACCATTTCTATGAATTCCTCTAAATCTAATTGTGTATCTGAATTTTGATCAAATTTATTGAAAACGCATGTTAATAGGTTATCTGGAATATTAGAATGTTCTTCAGCAACCAAAAATTCTTTTAATTCGCCAATGCTGACAAATCCGTCTCCATTCTTATCACACTAAAACAAAATAATATAAATTAATCGCAATAAAAACAAATTATTCTTTTGAGGTACTCGTGCGATGGGCCTGTTGTCAAAAAATATTACATTTTCCTATAATTAGTATTTAGTAACATACAATTACCATTTCGATAGTTCGTCTCTAGCTAGAGAAATAGGGTGTTTGTTTTTTAAAAACTATAAAAAAACTAACAGTCAGATATTAAAAAAAAACTTGTTAATAGATGAATTTGTTCTACAGTTTAAGTTATTTATTGTATAAGTGTATCAGATAGTGTCTTATGCACGCAAGAAATTTTAAATTTCTTAATTGGATAAAAAGCAAGTAAAACACAATTTCAACACAACGTTTTATCCACAATCACAGTCATTTAATCAGATTTAATAAAAGAGTGATTTGACATTTAGCGGCTGTAACGTCAAAAATTATTGAGCTTAATTAAAAATTTTTTTGGGAGATGTTGATTTAAGATTGTACATTGTGTCCTTCGTCATACAATTACACTTATTAATTTATTATTAAATTGAATATAAATATTGCGTGATTTAAGAAATATAACACGCAGACTAATACTATCTACAGGTACTGTGTTATTGACCGTCCTGTTAAAAAGACAAAGAAGACGCAGGTGTTGGAAGCAAAGCAAAATTTGGATACAAACAAGAGAAAATTGTGGTGTTATTAATAATTTACTTAGAGAATTAGGCGAAATTGATCAACTGTTATATAAAAACTTTTTGCGAATAGCACCTAAAGACTTTGAGAGTATTCACTAGCAAGACAATAATTTCTTCAAACTTCTACCAGTTTGAACTATTTTTAAATATAACCTCACAAAATATTCAATTTCATTGTTTATTTGTAAGAGCTGTATTACACAGCAAATAATTATGCCGAAAATTACTCTGAAATTTACCACGAAAATTTTCGTCAATAAAATATGCTGTATGACACGACCAAAAATTCTTGCGAAAATTTTCGGAGTAAAAATATAAAACATGTTCTATATTCTCTAGACAAAATTTTATAAAGTGCGCGAGAATCGGCGCTGAACCACATAATCGGATTGCTTGACATTACACTCTTTAATTTGCTTTTAGATAATTTATAAACGAACAAACAACAAATTTCTGCAACATCTAACATTACAAGTTTTTTCTTGTTCACTATTTTTGAGAAGAAAATGAATCTTATTATTGAAAATAAATAAAATTAGGTTAATGAAAGTATGTTTGTTTACTGTTTGCATACATCAGCTGTAACAAAATAACCCGACTGCGCATGAGTATCGTATGAATTACTCCGAAAATTTTTGGAAGATTTATTGCCTGTGTAATACAGATTTTAAGAAAATGTTATAAAATTTTAGGAGAAATTTCTGACAGAATTTTCTTGGTAAATTTCAGAGTAATTTTCGGCATAATTCTTTGCTGTGTAATACGGCTCTTATACATTAATTGTATTATTAAAACAATTATCATTTAATTATGGTTGATTCCGTCGCGTTAAAAGTTTCGGCTAAACAAATATTTTTTGCAGCCTCCTCAACTCGTAACAATTCTGCTCGCACGTCGCAAGTGCATCCCACCTGCACTTGCTACTTTTGAAGTTGCACGCGTCTTCATTAAGGCCCGTCCTCACTTAGTAACGTGTTAGGAAAACTTGTTGCTGCAACATGTTTACTAAACTTGTTGATAACTTTTAGGACGTCCTCATTTAAAAAGGCAGAATTGCAGGCAACAAGTAAGATTTTTGATTATTAGTCCGGTCCAACATGTCTGACGAAAAGGATGTTCTTCTCGCGGCTGCAGCTTGCGTAATTTTAGCACACACCGGGAAAAAAATAAGCAAAAAAGATTTTGGATACGCCCTACCCTGCATTCGCGATAAAAAATACAGTGGTCCTGCGCGAGACAAAATTATTTTGTTCAAATTTCGGAACGTCCCGCAAAATTCGGGTCGTCTGGCAGCGCTGGCTAGATTATAAGTAAATAATTTTTTCATTTGTTTACCTTTATTAATTCCACCTTTAAGAGTGGGACGCGGCTTGTTCTTGTCTTTCAAAAACATTAAGCTTTGAAATGTCATCAACTCCATCTCCGGACTGAGTTTTACTTTTCTTTATTTTCATCTGTATCTTTTTATTTTCTTTTCCACCGCATCTTTTTCCACTTTCAATGTTTCCGCAATTTGCGTAAATACGTCGTTTTTCAGCTGACGATTTTTGTAATCTTTCGAACGACAATCCAATAACAAGTTATTTTCTCTAAATAATTCAATTAATTGAATCGTGGCCTCTTTGCTCCACTCCATGTTGTAAAAAATATGAAAAGATGTTTTGATGTACACAAAAACAATACTTTCTTCTTGACTTTCTGTAATCTGAAAGTTGTTTTCGATATAATAACTGTTTTGCATGTAAATTATATGTAGGTTTCTAAACAATAATGTCTAACTGACGATTGGCTGCAGTTTAAAATATCAACACATTTTTCGATATTAGAATAATTTTTAATTAGAAAGTATAGAGATGAAGATTTGTATATAATAGTTCGGTAAGTTCGTTGATAAAACAGTTGATTATGGCGGGAATTGAACCTAGAAACATGATAATCTAACATGGCGACTAGATCATTACAGTCTAATTTTAAGTGTACAATGTTATGTAAAAATCATGCAGAGTACATTGACCGCCTTCTCAGCAGACTGTGTGCACCAAATCGATCATAAAAGTACTGTTGTGGTATATTCCGCGCCGGATACAAACCATCCAGAATGAAACACGCTGACTTAAAAAAGCGCCTCTGGATACGTTCGATTGTAGAAATGTGTATATTATAAATAGGATTCCATATAACACTGGCATATTCCAGTTTGGTCCGTATGAATGCAGAAAACAGTAAATTCATTGTAGTAAAATCTTTAAATAACCTCATGTTTCTAATTACGAATCCAAGAATGCGATATGCGCTTGCAGTGATTTTATCAATATGCGCAGTAAAAGTTGGTTTAGGATCGTAATAAACACCAAGATCTTTAATTAGGTTAGGTCGTACCAATACCGAGTTATCTAAATTCTATTGGAACACAATGCCTAACTCCTTCCTACAAAAAGACATGATACTGCACTTACTGACATTTAGATACAACTCGTTTTCCATATACCATTCATTTAGTAGTTCGACATTATTTTGGAGTTTAATGCAATCATGGATAGCATCGATTCTGTGAATTAACTTGAGATCGTCAGCATATAACATAGCTTTTACGTCAATTTTAGTCAGAATGTCATTAATATATAAAATGAAAAGAAGTGGCTCCAAGACAGATCCCTGAGGTATTCCAGAGGTTTGATAAAAAACCGTTGAATTATAACCAAGACATTTTACAAATTGCGGTCGATCCGATAGATATAATTTAAGGGGATTTATTAGTGTTGGATGAAATCCTAGTGTGTCCAGTTTAAGTAGTAGGATATTGTGATTGATTCTATCAAACGCCTTGGAGAAGTCAGTGTAGACTACATCTACCTGACGTCTTTCATCCAACGTCTCTGCAATAAATTGCGTTTTGCAGAATAAATTGGTGATAGTTGACCTATCTGACATAAAACCATGTTGGTTTGGTGAAATAATATGTTTAACCTTATTGGAGATATATGCATGTATTGCTATTTCAAACACCTTAGAAAAGTTATTCAGAATAGTTATTGGCCTATAGTTGGTTATATCATTCTTATTATCTTTTTTGAAAATAGGACATATATATGAGGCCATCCATTTATCTGGAAAATTGGAATTTTTAAAAATCGGATTAAAAATAATTGTTAATGGCTGAGCCAAAACTTGGCGGCAATCTTTAATCAGGAAGGCAGGTATACCGTCTATTCCGGCAGTGGCTTTTGATTTCAATTTTTTTATGGCAGTCAAAACTTCTTTCTCAGAGACACTGGTAATATTTATAACATCATAATTATTCGGATCATTATGAGAATTATTACCATTGGAAGTCGTATAGTTGCTTGAGAAAACGTACCAAAACCGTTAACTATATCCTCAATGTTTTCTAGTTTCACATTGTTGAAGAACATAGTATTCGGAATTGAAGATGATTCGCCCTTTTTACGGTTAATAAAGTTTCAGAATGATTTAGGCTCAAGCAAAATGTTTTCTTCGGATTTTCTAACAAAATGTTAAATGCTATTTTAATTTTTAATATTACTTCTGATCTACATCTCGAAAAGTCATGATAAACCTGAGGGTTTCGAGTAAGCTTATATTTTTTAAATAATTTATGTTTCATTTTAAGATTTTTAATGATATCATAGTTGTACCAATGCGGATATTGTTTTTTAATATACCTTTTTTGGGAACACATAGCTTAAAAGAATTATTGAGTTTTGCGTAAAGGAGATTTACGCTGTCTTCAACATTAGCGCAGGAGTTTAAGCTAGTCCAATGAAAAATAAAATGGGCTAGAAGTTGCTGTAGCAAACAATAGTAAATTATTCACGAATGTTGTTGGAAATGTGCCTATCAAGACTTCAAATACGGTTCCAAAATATCTAACGTTGTTTATGTTTCAAGTCTTTTTGCAGACCTTTTGTTCGTCAGTTCAATGGTTAAAAAAGGTTTTGTTGTTGTTTTTGAGTAAAATAGATCTAAAATTTTAGACGAAACCAACTACAATATAGCAGGTAGCGTTTTAGCTACTGCTTCACAAGTTTCTGGGATTTATCGATTGAATATTATTCAAGAAAACTGGAGCACTCCAGAGTGTGATATTCAAAACAATCAAGTCATGTTGTCAAACTTGATTGAATCTGATGAGTATTTATGGCATAGAAGATTAGGTCATTTAAACAGAGTCATCATGAACTTGTTAAAAAATGGTTTAGCAACCGGTGTAAATTTTAAAAATGACAGTATTTTTGGACCATGCTGTATTCCGTGCATTGAAGCTAAACAAGCCAGAAAACCTTTTCCAAACTCCAAAGATAAAAAGTTGTCCAAAAATAGGTTAGATCTACTACATACCGACCTATGTGGACCTATGCCAGTTGAGTCATGGAGTGATAAGAAGTACATTCTTTCAATAATTGATGACCACAGCAGAATGGTATTTTGTTACTTCGTAAGAAAGAAAGATGAAGTGAAATCATTGATTTCTGAATTTATAATGATGGTTGAAACTGAAACTAAAGAAAAATTTAAGGTGATCTGTTCTGAGAATGGGGCAGAATACTGCAATGCAGAGCTTTCAAACTTCTTGAGAAGTCGAAGTATAAAACATCAATTAACGATTCCTCACACGCCGAAGCAAAATGGTGTTGCTGAAAGTTATAATCGTACTATAATGGAAAAAGCGCGAGCTATGATGCAAGATACAAAATGTGGGCAGAAGCTGCAAATACACCCGTCTACTTGATAAATCGTTCTCCAACAAAGAAGTTACCTGGAAAAACACCTTTAGAAGTTTGGAGTGGTAACAAAGTAGATCTAAGCAATCTAAAAGTATTTGGATGTGAAGCTTATTCTCATATACCAAGTAAAAATCGAAATAAGCTGGAATCAAAAAGTGAAAAACTATTTTTTGTTGGTTATTGTGAAGAAAACAAGGGGTACAGATTGTTCGATTTAGAGAAAAAACATATAATCAGATCAAGAGATGTAATATTCATAGAACATCCAAAAAAGACTGAAGATATTTGCGAAAGTATTAAGGAAAATGTTCCAATCATTGTAAAGAGTAATAATGAAGATGGCCATATCGAAAACAACTTTCAGATTACAGAGAGTCAAGTATTGTTTTTGAGGTCGAAAATGATAAAAACGAAGAACCGTCAAGATTGTATCCACTAAGCCAAAGAAAACAAAAACAATTTCCAGATTTTTTGACTTATCATACTGAATCTGAACCTTTAGATCCTTTAACAGTTGAAAAAGCTATGTCCAGTGACGAAAAAGAAAATTGGCTAGAAGCTATGAAAATGAAAATGAAATCGTTAATTCATTACAAAGTATGGATTTTAGTGAATAAACCTGAAAGTGGTCAAAACATAGTTCGCAACAAATGGCTTTTTAAAGCCAAAAGAAACGGTAAAGGTGAAATATATCGTTACAAAGCTAGATTGGTAGCGAAAGGATTCACACAACAAGCAGGCATTGATTACGAAGAAACTGTCTCTCCAGTAATTCGTCATAGTTCACTTTGCATTTTATTTGCATTGGCTGCAATTTTAGATTTCAATATTGACCACTTAGATGTTGAAACAGCTTATTTAAATGGTGAACTTCAAGAAGGAATCTATATGTATCAACCAGAAGGTTTTACTTTAGAAGGTCAAGAAGATAAAGTTTGCCTGTTAGAATGGGCTATTTATGGTTTGAAACAAGCTTCAAGAGTATGGAATTGTAAGGCAAAAGAAGTTTCAAGTACTCTCGGCTACATACAATGTGAAACCGAACCATGTATATTTTTAAAGTCAAAAGAGAAGAATGTTGTTTTTATTGCCTTATATGTAGACGATTTTTTCGTATTCTACAATAATTCTTATATGATAAACCTTCTTAAAACTGAATTCTTAAAGAAATTTGAAATAAAAGACCTTAGACCTATTTCTTTAGCTCTTGGAATCAAAATAGAGAGAAATAAACTGAATAATGAGATAAAAATGAGTCAAAAGCAGTATATCACATCTATTCTTTCAGAATTTGGCATGCCAGAAGCTAAATCTATTGGAACTCCATTAGATCCCAATGTTAAATTTTCTACTATGTGGACGGACCTTGAGAAAGACCCTGGAAGGACCCAAACAACTATCGTGGGATTGCTTGTCTTAATACTATTGCAAAAATTTTCACCGAAAACCAACTGAAAGCGCATTGTGATATCACGTTAAATAAGTAATGAAGGAAATAGTAAAAGAACACTCCTCCACCTCCCAGGTTTTTCAAAAATGAAAAGTTATCTGTCTCGTAAAGGCCCGTCCACACTTGTCACTCAACAATGTTATTCAACATGTTGCCGAAATTTCGTCAAAAAGCAACAGGTTATTTGCTTTTTCAACAAGTTATTTGTTACCGGTCAGAGAGCGGTAAAGATCAAAGAATGTTGACAGCATTGTGTTAGCAGCATGTTGCCACTGCGTCCACATTGGCTTGTTGTATTCATTCGTGTGTGTTTAGTTCTCAGTTTTGTTCAGACCAGTAATCGGTGTACATCAAAACATCTTTTCATATTTTTTACAACATGGAGTGGAGCAAAGAGGCCACGATTCAATTAATTGAATTATTTAGAGAAAAGAACTTGTTATTGGATTGTCGTTCGAAAGATTACAAAAATCGTCAGCTGAAAAACGACCTATTTACGCAAATTGCGGAAACATTGAAAGTGGAAAAAGATGCGGTGGAAAATAAAATAAAAAGATACAGATGGAAATAAAGAAAAGTAAAACTCAGTCCGGAGATGGCGTTGATGACATTTCAAAGCTTAATGTTTTTGAAAGACAAGAACAAGCCGCGTCCCACTCTTAAAGGTGGAATTAATAAATGTAAACAAATGAAAAAATTATTTACTTATAATCTAGCCAGCGCTGCCTGACGACCCGAATTTTGCGGGACGTTCCGAAATTTGAACAAAATAATTTTGTCTCGCGCAGGACCACTGTATTTTTTATCGCGAATGCAGGGTAGGGCGTATCCAAAATCTTCTTTTTTGCTTATTTTTTTCCCGGTGTGTGCTAAAATTACGCAAGCTGCCGCCGAGAGAAGAACATCCTTTTCGTCAGACATGTTGGTCCGGACTAATAATCAAAAATGTTACTTGTTGCCTGCAATTCTGCTTTTTTAAATGAGGACGTCCTAAAAGTTATCAACAAGTTTAGTAAACATGTTGCAGCAACAAGTATTCCTAACATGTTACTAAGTGAGGACGGGCCTTCATGCAACATGGATAAAAAAGAGATTGATCATTCTTTCGGAAAAGTTTCATACATAATTAAATAAATAAACTAAATTATATATAAAAAACTGCAACAACATTTTTGATTTGTGGAAGCGTTCCAGCTACCGTTATCAAGATAAAATATTTTTGTAATTTTTGTCCCTATCTGACACTTACGAAAAAATTTAAAGATAAATTTTCATACATTCGTTATCCGATGTTACGAAGTTAAGCCCATTGGCCGAAATAACAAATTCTGATCGGTCATAAAAATTAATAGGATTTATCTTTTTTTGACATTTTCATGCATCCGTTATCCGATTGTACGTATTTGTGATTGATGAAAATTATTTACAATTAAAATATTTTTCTGTATCAGTAACCGACGACATTTTTAAATATAGGATGATTGATAAAAACCGCATTTTCACAATATTAACCATTTCCTATCTTTTGTCTTATACTGTATTTGAGCGTCAAGTCGTAAATGTTTAGAATGGATCATAGTGAAGTATTCATGAAGCCACAAAGTGCAGCAGGACTAAGTATGAAAATTTTCAATTGTAACATATATTTTAAAATTCAGTAAAATATAAGAGCTAGTGAGAGTTTAATTTTAAATATTTCTTGACATCAATATTTTGGGTCAAAAATCAGTTTAAAATAAATGCCCTGTGGGTGAGAATTAACAGCCTTGCAGAATATTTATAATAAAAAGCGAAATATTACATTTGAAAATCCGCTACTTCTCAACTTTAACGACCTGTGTCTCGAAAACTAGTCATAGGGAAGAAATGTACACATGAACACTTTTTTCAGGAGATCACATTCTACAGCATCTGCAAAATTCAGTAAAATCAACCGAAATCCTTTTTGCATGAGAGTAGTGCGGGTTCCCTTATGAAATTGAAAAAGTCAAACCAAAATATCCTATTTATGTGTACCTGGAGGAAGCAGGAAGCAGTTGATTAACCAACTACTTCCTACTTTGGCCAACATGAAAAAACCAACTTTATGATTTTTAATGGTATTCGGTAAAAACCGGACCTCTTTATCTGAAATACTTTTTAAGATAAGAGCATTTAAAATGAGCTCAAATACACTTGGCCACCCTTTACTAAAAAATTTGTTATATTGGTAGTGTTTGTCTTTAAGAAACAAAAATTAAAAGAGAGAAAATGCATTGTGTCAAAGAAAATCATTGTTACACGAGGTAGAATTATCTCTGATTTTGTACCGAGTGTCTGATTAAGAGAGATAACCCGCTGTATCTCAGAAACTATTTATCGTACCGCTTAGAGAAAAAAATCTGTATTACAGACTCGACTACGAGAAACTGCTGGAAATTATTTTCAAGTTTCCTACTCCACCGCTAGAGGGAGTGGTTCACAATAATAACACAAAAACATCATTTTTCTATAATAAATGTACCGTTATAGTACTCCAAATTTAAATATTCGTAATCACTAGATCATTTTACGTAAATTTGCTCCAATACTTTTTCCTCTATCTTGTAAAATAACTGGTAGGGGAGAGTGGGAAAGCTGACTCAATAAAACTTTTGTTCCGCTTTATGGCTTTTGACAAACTTAGAAAGGGAATTCGATGCCTGATAAAATATTGTATCATCGTTCCATTCCAAAAGTTTCAACGGTCGCTAGGTGGCGGAACAAAAGTTATAACAGTTTTATTGAGTCAGCTTTCCCACTCTCCCCTACCAGTTATTTTGCAAGATAGAGGAAAAAGTATTGGAGCAAATTTACGTAAAATGATCTAGTGTTTACGAATATTTGAATTTGGGGTACTATAACGGTACATTTATTTTAGAAAAAAGATGTTTCTGTTATTATTGTGAACCACGCCCTCTAACAGTGGAATAGAAAGCTTGAAAATAATTTCCAGCAGTTTCTCGTAGTCGAGTCTGTAATACAGATTTTTTTTTCTCTAAGCTGTACGATAAATAGTTTCTGAGATACAGCGGGTTACCTCTCTTAATCAGACACCCGGTACATACTGTGAGGACATTAATGTGATGTCGTCATAGGAATTTTTTTTCAAATTAACATCCTATACATCTTTCTATTTTGTAAATTTCCTTGAAGAGCTGATTTCAGGAATACTACATACATAGAGTCTCAAAGAAATATTTACAGAGTTACATAAAATTATGATTTTCAATATTGGCTCGTTTTTTTCAACAAAATTACTGAATTTTTGGCAAAACGGCTTGTGCCCCTCTTAACTTTTCTTCTCGTGTTCAATCGCAATGAGGAAAAATTATTAAGGGGTGGTCAAAAAATGAGTTTTTGATCCCATTTTTGTTTGTTATATCTAATTATGATGCACAAACTTTGCCCATTCTTTTTTGTTCAAGTAATTTTTAGTGCCTCTGACCAAGTCTTCTATAGTTTCTATGAAATTAGTCTCTAGATTTCATGTTTTTCTCGGTCTTCCTCTTCCTCTGTTGTTCTGTACTCTTGCCTGCCATAGCTGATTTACTTGTATTTTTGGGTCTATCCGATTGATGTGTCCAAACCATTTTAGTTGGTACTTTTCGATTACATTAAGTAGGTATTGGTTCTACGCCTAGCTCTTTTCTGATCTGACCCTTCCTTATCCTCTCTAGACGAGTGACCCCTTTGACGGTTCTTGGATATTTCATATTTGCTGCTTGTATCCTGCTTTTTTGTGATTTATTTAGTACCCAGCTTTCACTTCCATATGTGAGTGTTGGGTAAATAAGCAAAAAAACACTTCAGTACCAGGGATTAAATCTTTTTTATACTGTTCCAACGATTAAAACCAGTTTGAATTCTGCGATGATATATTTTGTATTCTACGATAATATATATTTTTTTCACCACTAGCCTCTAAACCTAACTTTATTGACTTTTGTTGAGGTAGAAAAGTTGTTCATTATTAACCAAGGTAGAAAAATACAGAGCCTACTTGATTAGAACTAAATCTCAATCCATTTGACAGAATGTGTTGCAAATACAAAATGAAAATAGCTATTTGTGTATCAAGAGCAGAAAGTAGTTTGGCAGTCGAGACAGAAAGTTGCCGCGCGACGCGTCAGCGGAGTGCGGCAATCTGTCGAGACTACCAAAGGACTTTCTGCTCGAAATACACACAAGGTTTTTTCTACGATCACACCAACATAAAATTAATTTTTTATTAAAAACGTGTTACTTTCATTGCAATATTGGAAGTTTATTTGACATATTAAGCCTACTATTTGAAGTCAAAAGATTAATTGTGTATGTTGTGTTGCCTACTTATGACAATAGACTTTATGATTTAAAGATTTATGATTTTATGGTTGTAGGAATATTATAGTTCATTAAATAAATTACAACTTTTTTAAATTTTATTTGAACGGTTTGAACGGTGACAATGCACTAGGTTCTTTCTTTGACATAGACAGACTTGATTCTTATAATCCGTAAGTTATTTGCAAGTATGTTGTGTTGCCTACCTATTGCCATTTTTTGTACTTAGCAGTTTCCAGATTGCAGTTTCGAGTACCTATGTACGTAGGCAACACTTATTACATTAATGTCAGATATTTATTACATTAATGTCAGATATTGTTTAGATTTCCCTATTTCTCATTAAATTATGACGGAAAATACTGTTGGATGCTTTAACATATTAGAAAATCAACTAAAATATTTATTTATTCTACAGTTTATATTAAAATAACTACTAGCTCTCTTTTATCTATAAATAAAATTAGGCGTGCGCCAAAGTTACTTTCTGCTTAAGAGCGCCAATAATGTCAAATTATGACAGCTCGCGGAAAACATCAACTTTGCGGTTAGATTTTAGTGTGCAAAAGCCTACTTTGGGTAGTGATCGTAGGAAAAATATTTTTTCTACAACTGCTATGAAAAGTGACGTATTTCTCATACCTTACTTGATTTCAAAACCAAATATTGCTCATACTGTGAGAAATAATATTTCTCACGGCACTTTGCCCACGCCACATATATTTATATGGAGAATCAAATAAAATCGACAAAAACTTAGTAGGCTACTGTCATTTTTAAATACCTACTTAGTTGTCGCAAAACTGTCAGATTATATTAGAAAATACGTTAAAAATTTTAAAAAATTGTCAAAAATTTTGAAATATGGTCAAAAATTTGGAAAAATGGTTAATAATTGTCAAAATTGATCAATAATTGTCAAAAATGGTAAAAAATGGACAATAATTTTTAAAATTTGAAAATATGGTCAAAAATTTGGAAAAAATGGTCAATTGTCAAAATTTTCGAAAAATGGTCAAAAATGGTCAAAAATTGTCAAAATTTTGAAAAAATGGTCAATAATTATAAAAAACTGTCAAAATGGTCATTAATTGTTAAAAATTGTCAAAATTTTTGAAAAATTGTCAAAAATGGACAATAATTGTCAGAACCTGTCAAAAATGCTAAAAAATTGTCAAAAATTGTCAATAGTTGTTAAAATTTGGAAAAATCGTCTAAAATGGTCAAAATTTTTGAAAAATTGTAAAAAATGATCCATAATTGTCCAAATTGTCAAAAATGGTCAAAAATTGTCAAAATTTTGAAAAAATGGTCAATAATTATAAAAAACTGTCAAAAATGGTCAATAATTGTAAAAAATTGTCAAACTTTTTGATAAATGGTCAAAGTTTTTGAAAAATTGTCAATAATGGTCAATAATTTTCAGAACCTGTCAAAAATGGTCAAAAATTGTCAAAAATGGTCAATAATTGTTAAAATTTAAGAAATTAGTCAAAAATTGTCAAACATTTTGAAAAAATGGTCAATAATTGTCAAAATATTTGAAAATGGTCAAAAATTTACGAAAAATGGTCAAAAATGGTCATTCTATTGTGCATAAGAAGCAAGCTTCTATTGGCGGTCCGACGACCGCTCACCTTTTCTTTTTGTTTTACTAACCATAAATATAAATATTAAGTTACTTTACTTGTATTCTTTAAATTTGTGCAGTTGTAGAAAAAGTATAGTGTGCAACATGTGAGGAAAGTACTTTTCTCACTCGTGTGTTTGCGGCACTCGCCCTTTGGGCTCGTGCCACAACTTCCACCCTCGTGAGAAAAGTGGAACTTTCCCCACTAGTTGCACAATATACTGTTTCCTTACTTATTTAATGGTCATATCCACCTACCTATTCAAAAATATATATATATATAGTAAAATTAATACCTATTTAGAGGTACCAGCCGTTTTAGTAACTTAACGTATGCGGCTTCTTGAACCATCTGACAATAACATGAAATCAAAATTTTACGTAACTTCAAAAACGTGACATCTAATAAATTAGTTACGACGTTCATTTTTGTTGGTAATTTTTTGTTTCAACCGATTTATTAATAATAAATAAGGATGGTCTTATTCTAAATGGGTATAAAATTTACTATAGCTCAGCTTCTCTGTTTATTGAACAACAAGGTAACGTATCAGAAAAAATAAAAATTACGAAAGGAGTTCTACAAGGGGATACATTAAGCCCACTCTTATTCTCTCTTTTTATCTCAGACATCAATTCGTTTTTTAAGGAAGACGGTGCTAAAGGTGTCACGCTTGACGGTGGTGAAAATATCCACATGCTGTTATATGCCGATGATCTGGTATTGTTTGCCGAATCCCAAATAGAACTAAGACGGAACCTGCAAATTCTTGAATCTTACTGTTCTAACAACAAACTCGACGTTAATCCGACAAAAACAAAAATAGTTATTTTTCGCAAAAGCCCAAATATCGGGCATCAACCGGAATTCACATACAAAAATAACATTATCAGTCTTTCAAATACATATGAATATCTAGGGGTCATATTCACCTTCAATGGGCTATTTTTGAAAAATTTTAAACGATGCGAACAAAAAACCCGATTCTCTCAAGGTGTTTTAATTAAAAATATAGTCTGCTCTAAAATCTCATCACTAGAGTCAATAAAACTATTGTATAATAACGTCGCAATACCTACATTCACTTATGCAAGCGGTATTTGGGGCCTCCGTCATCTAGAAGAAGCAGAAAAAATACAAAATAACTTTTGGAAACATTTATTGTTTCTGCAAAGATCAACGGCTGCATATATAATTAGGTCCGAACTGGCATTATGTAGGATAGGGTACTTCATAATAAAGCAGGCCTTAGAGCTTCTTTTACGAATTAAAAATAAAACTCCCAATCGATATGTTAATAGGGCACTAATCCGCTCTATTAAACTACAGCAATCTGCTGTTGGAAATTCAAAATATAATTGGGCTGACCAACTCTGCAAGGCTATGGTAAAGTATTGTGACATAGAACTGAATATAAATAATATTGACCTAAACACAAAAGAAACTATATTATCTCGTTACATAAATAAAACTTTTGAACAAGATCAAAATAGAATCATACTTAGCACTCATCACGCTTCATATAAATTTCTTTTACAACAAAATGAACCTAATGAAAACAATTATTTAACCTGTACAATTCCCCTACATATTAAGAGACTTATAGCTCAACTTAGGACCACAAATTCAGAAAATTTGTACATATATGTCAATAACAATTCGTATAAAATTGAAATGACCAATATTTGCTCAATATGTAACTTCTTAATGCCTGAAAATCTTGAACACATATTGCTGGTCTGTCCCATGTATAAAAGCCTAAGAGAAAATCTTATTAAGGTTCGAGGATTTTCGGATGATCTAGACTCGCTATTATCCTCATTAGATCCACCTACGCTAATGCAAATATATCGTTTCATATGTGGAGCAATGAAAATTAGATCATTCATAATAAATGAATGAGATCTCAGTAAACGTCCCTATTACCAGCTCTATGCTGATGTGAGCATCTACTTTCATAGAAAATTAAAGAGAAGTATATTGTCATAGTTCCCTTATACACATTATGTTTGTTCGATGTCTGAATGATATATTTTAACAATTTGTATGTATTTTATGTTTCACAATGTACTTATTCATTGCTTTTGTCGCTCTCCTTGTTCATGTAACCTCTTTACGTGTGAACAATAAAATTATTATTATTATTATTATTACCTATTCAAAAATGAAAATCAATTGACTTATTCATGCAGTTTTCATAGCGATTTTTACAAAACAATATTTATTATTCTACGGTGATATGTTTTGAATTTTATGATTATATATTTTGAATTTTATGATTATATGTTTTGTGTTCTGCGATGATATATTTTCTATTCTACGATAAGATATGTTATATTTTATATATCTAGCGTATTATATTCATTATATGCTATTGTATAAATTGTTTTGATTCAAGTTAATTCAATTAAGATTTTTTTGAAGTTATACTTCTAATGCGACTTCCAACAAGGTTGCGTTAAACGTTTATCGCAAGAAAGAAAGATACACAAAGGTAGAAAGTAGGAGAGAGAAAGAGAGTGAGTCCTTCGGTATTAGATAACAGATGGAAGTGTAAGTACTCTTTTTAAAAAGTAATTTATTAAGAGATTGTAATTTTGAAATTTCCTCCACATGACCAAAACCTTCGGCATTCAATGACAGATGGCAGTGTAAGTATTTTTTTCAAGGGATATCGATATATTCAAATTATTAAAAGTTTGCTATACACATTGTCTCAACCAAAACGAATTCAGTCAATATTTTCAAATGATTGAATTTGATATTTTCAAATTTGCTATACTGAATGCCCCATTCAAAGAAAAATTGAACATTCGATGTTTTCAAATTATTAAAAGTTTTCTATACTGATTGTCTCAACCAAAGCGATTCGGTAAATATTTTCAAATAATTAAAAATTTGTTGTACTGATTGTCCCATCCAAAGAAAAATTTAATATTCGATATTTTCAAATTATCAAAAGTTTTCTATACTGTTTTTGTCTCAACCAAAGTGAAGTCAGTCAATATTTTCAAATAATTATACTGATTGTTCCATCCAAAGAAAAGATGAGCATTTGATATTTTCAAATTAAAAATTTGCTATACTGATTGTCCCATCCAAAGGAAAATTGAAGATAGTTTATTTTGTTCAATGCATTAAATATTTTAGAAGTTTTACTTCAGTTGTGTGGTCTAAAGCACACTAATTTTTTTAGTTTGATTTGGTACACATATAATTTACTTTAGTTATCATAATCTCATTGTAAATGTTATAGATTTGGATATTTCTCTACTCGAAAATGTTAATTAAAAGATGCGATCAATTGTGAATTGTAAGCAATGTTAATGAAGTTTGTCTTAAAGAAACAATATGATTTCACTAAAAATCAATTTCTACCCTTTCCTATTTTCATTTCCACATTACGAAGTATCACTTCTTCCGCGCGGAGGGACTGCACGCACTAATTTTTTGAGTAGTTTATATTTAGAGTCTGAGGATAGACCTATTTTCAGGATGGCCGAGTGTTATATTTCATATTTATAGCGTATTATATTTTATATTTATATCGTATTATATTTATCATACAAGACCCATCAACAAAGATGTAAGCGAGTTTTGTTTATCTCATCTCTCGTAACATTAACATTAAAAGGCAGACTAGGCAAGTTAAGGGTTCCGCAAGTTGAGGGAAGTGGCCCGAATGGAATTATTTTGCAATGTTTAGTCTATACATAGCGGTCGTATTGAAAAGAGTAAATTCAGATAGTTGTGTTATTATCGAGTTTTATTATAACTTTATCCTTTTTGAATCTTACACTATTGATTTCCCATTATCATTCCCATTTTCTAATTGTTAAGTTAAGATGGAGACCTGGCAACGGTGCGTTGAGATAATAAAGTGTTTATAAAATTCGCCTGCATTTATTTCGATATATCGGAAAGAGCAGCGAAAATTAATCAAATAGAATTTGAATTGTATCAACAAAAGGTAAAGTACGTAGTGCTACAAAAGAAAAAAAACAAAAAAAACGTTAGATTTTGTGAAAACAATTAAATAAATAGGTTAGTGTTAGGTTATTAAAATAAAAAGCAATTGATTTAAGGCGAGTCCAAAACAATATAATTTGCGACGTTGTCAAATTTAAAAAATAAAGGACAAAATAAAGAAAGAAATTAGATATATATAATAAGTGGCTGGATAGATCAAGTATCTCCGAAGAGTAGATCTGGGTATCTTGGTCTTACGCTACCACGAAAATAATATAATTAAATAGTAATTGAATACAAAATATAAACAAAATGGATAGTGATGATTATTCTACAGAAGATTCAAAGAAAAGAAAAATGGATGGTGTATTTGAAGTTAACAAGAGGACTAGCAGAACCCCAACTAAAAGTAAAAAAGATGAAAAGTTAGATCAAATCATAGCGTTAATGAAGGAAATGTCTGCAGATCAAAAGGATATGAAATGGGAACAACAACTGATTAAAAACGAGATCAAAGAAACCAAAGATCAACAGGCTCTGTTTAATGAGGAAATATTAAAGTTGAAAGTTGAAAACGAAGTATTGAGAAAAGAAAACCAAGCAATTAAAAAAGAAAATGCAGAAATGAAAACAGAGATGGAAGAGATTAAAAAAACAATGGAAATTATAGATAAAGAAAGAAGAAAGAATAATGTGATGATAAATGGATTAAAACTTGATACTAATGAGCCGTCGAAATTGGTAGAAAATGTCAGAAACTTTTTGAGTCAACAACTAAAAATAAATATCGATCCTAAAGCAGTTAACAAGATAGGGGAGAAAATGTGTATAGTGGAATGTCAAAAAGAAGCTGATAAAGAAAAAATTATGGCAAATAAAGCTAAATTAAAGGAGAGGAAAGAAGAAAGAGTTTTTATAAATAATGATATGACCAAGAAGGAAAGAGAAAAACAAAAAGAGATAAGGATGTTTGCAAAATTAGAAAGTCAAAAGGGAAAAGACGTAAAAACGGGATACAATAAGGTAACGGTAAATGGGCAAGAATGGAGATGGGATAAAGAAACAAATAGAATGAGAATACTGGAAAAAATACATTCAAAAAACTAAATAAAGAAACAGATATTCATGGTAACAGAGAAAAAGACACAGCAACGGAATTGGATACGAATAAAGTAAAATCAGCAAAGGAAATGTGGAGAATTGGAACATGGAATGTAAGAAGTATTTTAGGAAAAGAAAAAGAATTAGAAGAAGAGTTTGAAAATACAAACTTGAGAATACTAGCTATAACAGAGACAAAAAAAAAGGACAGGGGATAGTGAAAATGGATAATGGCCATATACTCATATATAGTGGTATTGAAAATGAGAAAAGAGCGGCAGCAGGAGTTGCATGCATAATACATAGAAACTTAGAAGAACAAATTACTGGATGGAGGGGATGGTCGGAAAGATTATTGGTGATGGAAATGAAAGATAAAAATATGAACACAAAAACTATCATAATTGTATATGGACCAAATGAAGACGATACAGTAGGAAATAAAGATAGGTTTTGGGAAGATCTAACTATGGCTACAGAAAATGCAAAAGGAAAAATAATTATACTTGGAGATTTGAATAGCAGAGTGGGAACAAAAGATGACATTTATAGAGCAGTAATAGGAAAACATGGTGAAACATTTAGGAATAATAATGGAGAACGGCTGCTGGATTTTTGCATATTACACAATTTTATTGTAACTAATACATTTTTCCAACATAAAGACATACATAAATATACACGTGTGATGGAAAGCAGAAATGAAAGGTCAATAATAGATTATATATTAGTGGAAAAGAGAAATAGAAAGGAAGTATTGGATACCAAAGTTAGAAGAGGACCGGAAATAGGAAGTGACCACTATTTACTTGTAACAAAAATAAGAGAACAAGTAGAAATTACGAACCATAATAGACAAAAATTAGAAAAAACAATAGAATATGAATCGGTCAGATCATACAAACTACAAAACAAAGATATGGCAGAAAAATACAAAATAGCATTATCAGGAAAGTTCTTAAATAATTGTGATATAATGAAAAATGGTAATTTAGAAGAAATGTGGGATTATTTCAAAAAAACCGTATTGGAAACCGCTAAAGAAATATGTGGTTGTAGCAAGAAAACTAATAAGAAAAAACAAACAGCTTGGTGGACGGACGAAATTAAAATAAAAGTAAAATTAAAAAAAGAAGCGTGGAAAATGTATATAAATAACAAAACAACGGAAAACTATGAAATGTACAAAGAGAAGAGGAAAAATGTAAAAGAGATGGTAGCAGTAGCTAAAAGAAATCAGTGGAAAGAATTTGGCGAAAAAATGGAAAGCAATAGTAAATCAAATCAAAAACTGTTTTACAAAACATTGAAGTCATTAAGAAAGGAAAAAACACAAGAAATAACCTGGATAAAAAATAAAAAAGGAGATATACTAAGAAATGAAAACGAAGTAATTGATAGATGGAAAGAGTATTTTGAGGAATTACTAGGAGCAGACAACAAAGTTCAGGACATTAACAAAAAAAAGGATGCAATAATAGAAAATAAAGACATTGTAACACTAAAAGAATTACAGAAAATAATAGATGTATTGAAAAATGGAAAATCTCCAGGAATTGATAAATTAACATCAGAAATGTTCAAGAATTTAGGGGAAACAGGAACAAAAATATTATTGAAAATATACAACACTGCTTGGAGTGAAGAACAGATTCCAGAAGATTGGAAGACAGCCTTAATAGTTCCAATATATAAAAAGGGGGATAGACAAGACTGCAATAATTATAGAGGAATAAATCTACTTAGTACAGCTATGAAAGTCTACGAGAATATTATAGACAGTAAGCTAAGACCACTGACAGAAAATACTCTCGAAGAATCGCAAAGTGGATTTAGAAGAGGGCGAAGCATACAAGACCACATATTTACGGTGAAACAGATAATTGATAAGTTCTCACAACAAGAAAAAGAGGTATATATGGGATTTATAGATATGGAAAAAGCTTTTGACAAAGTACCAAGGGAGAAGTTATGGAAAGTACTAGAAGGAAGGTACATATCATTCGAATAACAGCTTTTTAAAAACATTTTTAATTGTTCTTATGTTACGTATAGTTCTGTTCATGGATGGAATTGACGGAAGATTCACCAAGGCTGAAACACTGGCATTTCCGATAGAATCAGCAATTATATTCTGTGGCGTCGCTATTGACTTACGTGATATATTGCGAATATCACTAAGAATCGTTTCTATTTCAAGTTTCTCAGGTTTACCTGGATGGTTGTGATTTCCAGATATAGTTTCAGCAATATTCTCATTCTCTATACTCTTCAGTCGTCCCTTACAGCCCTTGTTGAAGTCTTCAAATTTCCAATATATAATACCTTTTGCCACTTTGTCTTTAAGATAGAAATATCCATCCAAGTATGCCTTAGTTTTTCCGCGCGGTGTTTCGATTAATTTAAGAGCTTTGTTATCTTTCATCTTTATAATCTTTATCGATATCTATTATTATATAGGTACTTACTTGTCAAATACCTGACAGACTGTTTAACTTCACTGACAATTATTGCGAAATATTACTCATATGCAGGGTTCCTCGTGCGTCCATCGTAGGTGAGTAAATAGAGTGTTTTCGAATAAACGCATTTTCGAAATGAAGGTTTTCGAAAAAGGAACCTTTCGAAAAGTTGTTATTCGAAAAAAATGTTTTTCGGAAAATTGTTTTTCGAAAGAATGTTTTCGAAAAATTGTTTTTCGAAAACACCGTTTTCGAAAAAATTTCCGCGACCCCTAATAAAATGACCACTTTTAATTTAATTAGTCTAGAGGAATTGGAAAAAATAATTAGTTCATTAAAGAATAAAAGTAGTCCTGATGATATCAGTGTAGAATTATTAAAAAAGTGTTTCAAAGATATTTGTAATCCTGTATTAAACATAATTAATGGTTCTTTAGAGTTAAGTCAAGTTCCTACAGAAATGAAAATATCTACTATAGTTCCTATACCCAAGAAACCAGATACAAATACAGCTACAAATTTAAGACCAGTTAATATGATTAATGCTGTTGCTAAAGTATTTGAAAAAGCTGTATATGAGCAACTGGTAGATTATCTACAATGCGTTTTGAGTGATTGGAAAAATAATATTGAAAAGAATTTAGTCACAATTGCGGTATTTTTAGATCTACAAAGAGCATTTGAAACAGTAGATAGATATAGGCTAATACAGAAAATTAAAAGCGTAGGTATTGATGGGACAGCTCTTATTTGGATAATAGATTATTTGAACAACAGGCAACAAATGGTAAAACTCAAAAACATACAGTCAAGCAGGTTATGTAATGATATGGGTGTACCACAGGGCAGTGTGTTGGGACCTTTGCTGTTTTTGATATATTTAAATGATATTGTGGACATTGCAAGGGAGTGCAAAATTCATTTATTTGCGGATGATACCCTACTGTACTTCTGCTGGAGTGATCATGAACACTGCATAGGAGTCATAAACGCTGCTCTAAAAGTGGTGCATATGTATTCTTGTGCAAATTTGTTAAAAATTAATATACAGAAAACAAAATGTATGGTATTGGGCGTAAAAGATAGGTATAGGGAAGTTAGTTTAAATATAAGAATAGGTGATGAAACAGTGGAGACAGTAAAAAAAGTTGTCTACTTAGGAGTAGCTATTGACAATAATTTAAAATTTAAGGAGCATGCAAACCAAGTTATTAAAACTATGGCCTATAAAATTAACTATTTAAGACGATGCTCTCCACATCTAAGCCAATGGTCCAAATTAACTGTTTTCAACACTGTAATATTACCACATTTTAATTATTGCCCTACAATTTTGTATCTACTCAAATAAAATGAAATCAATCGTCTTCAAAGGATGCAAAACCGTGCCATGCGAATAATATTGAAGTGTTCTAGGTATACTTCTATAACCAGCATGCTAAAGACACTTAACTGGATGCCAATAATTAAATTAATTCAGTACTTCACATTAATTTTTATTTTCAAAATTAAAATTGGACATGCACCAGTGTATCTGCAGGATAAGCTCTCTAATAGTCTTGGTGTACATAACTGTAACACAAGAAATAAGGAAAATTTAAGAATTGAAATGTGTAGGAGAAGCAGTACATACAACTCTGTATTTCACAAAGGTATTAATTCTTTCCATAGTTTACCAGAATACATTAAAAAAAGTTTATCTGTACATTCTTTTAAAAGAGCATTAAAGGATTATTTATTGTCGGAGTAAGCAGTCACAGCCTAATATTATATGTTTGTTTAAATTTGTTTTATTCTAATTTTAATTTCTTTATGATGTACCTAATTTTTTGTGCTGTAAACACTATATGTTGTACTGTTCTTTTATTTTATTTTATATTGTGTACTTATATTATGTAAACAGAATTAGTTATTTTTGACTAAATAAAGATATATATATATATATACATAAAAACATGGTATAAGATATAATTTTCTTTTTCAAGAAATTAAATTAAAAATAAAACTATCAAAATTGACATTACGACATCGATGTTAATTTTTAGTAGTCATAGAAATGTCTTTAAATATGTTTAGTATATTAGCAAGTGAAATAATAGTTGGTAAGTTAATATAAAGGAACAGAATTCTCATCTTCAATATTTGAATTTTTTGTTTTTTTGTCAAAAACTTAGTACAATTTATAGCTATTTATTATCTTTTGACAAAAAAACAAAAAATTCAAATATTGAAGATGAGAATTCTGTTCCTTTATATTAACTTACCAACTATTATTTCACTTGCTAATATACTAAACATATTTAAAGACATTTCTATGACTACTAAAAATTAACATCGATGTCGTAATGTCAATTTTGATAGTTTTATTTTTAATTTAATTTCTTGAAAAAGAAAATTATATCTTATACCATGTTTCTTCTCCATATTATACATATTATATATAGATATTGTGATTAACCTCGCTTAGTTGTAAGTAATTAATGTTTTACTTTTAAACTGAATTTATTTATACCTGTTTGAAATATCTATAAATGTATCTTTTGTAGTTCTTTGATAATGGTGATAATAAATTACCGAAAGCTCAGAACAAACTAAAAAGAGTTCACTTATTCACATTGCCGCATCCCCCACAATAATAGTTAGACATATATATATATAAAACCAGAAATATTGGGGAAACGGCAAGTTTATAAAAGTGAACTCTTCTTACTAATTTAACAAGCTTTCGGAAACTTTTATTTCCATTATCAAGTTACAGTAAATTGAGGATTGATATAAAATGGTAAATATATATTAAATGCTAAAATTGGTATTTGAATTTTTTAAAAAATATTGAAATATTGTCATTATGACAGATAAACAATTTCATTTTTTTCCTTCTAATAAGTTATAAAAATTATGTCAAAAAATGGAGAGTGTAGGTTATGATAATGTCAAATTATTATAAAAGTTTTTTTAAAAAATTAATTAAGAATTGAAATTTGAAATCTTATTATTGTGATCCATTGATAGTAAGTAGTGATAAATATCACTGAGATTCTTATGGTCACTCTTCTTGTTAATAGTACAAGGTTCTTGTGATATGTGAGCCATTTCTAAGAAAAGTCTTTTTTTAGTATTTGTTTGTATGTCTAAAATATTAACAGATTCAAAATCCATAACGTGGTCTTTATCAATTACATGTTCTGCTAATGCACATCTGTCAGGATGTAATCTACAATCACTTTTATGTAAACTTAAACGACTTTTTAATTTTTGACTAGTGTGGCCAATGTATTTATTATTACAGTTTTTACATGGTATACAATATATTAAAGAAATAACACCAAAGTTGAGTAGGATTTTCAAACCAATAAATAACATTAAAATTGCCAATAAAACATGTTTCACGATAAAATCTATTTTTACAAAATTGAAAGACAAAACTCCGATTCTCAATCTATCAAATGTAATATATTGTATACCATGTAAAAACTGTAATAATAAATACATTGGCCACACTAGTCAAAAATTAAAAAGTCGTTTAAGTTTACATAAAAGTGATTGTAGATTACATCCTGACAGATGTGCATTAGCAGAACATGTAATTGATAAAGACCACGTTATGGATTTTGAATCTGTTAATATTTTAGACATACAAACAAATACTAAAAAAAGACTTTTCTTAGAAATGGCTCACATATCACAAGAACCTTGTACTATTAACAAGAAGAGTGACCATAAGAATCTCAGTGATATTTATCACTACTTACTATCAATGGATCACAATAATAAGATTTCAAATTTCAATTCTTAATTAATTTTTTAAAAAAACTTTTATAATAATTTGACATTATCATAACCTACACTCTCCATTTTTTGACATAATTTTTATAACTTATTAGAAGGAAAAAAATGAAATTGTTTATCTGTCATAATGACAATATTTCAATATTTTAAAAAAAATTCAAATACCAATTTTAGCATTTAATATATATTTACCATTTTATATCAATCCTCAATTTACTGTAACTTGATAATGGAAATAAAAGTTTCCGAAAGCTTGTTAAATTAGTAAGAAGAGTTCACTTTTATAAACTTGCCGTTTCCCCAATATTTCTGGTTTTATACCTAATTAGTCGGCAAAGACTATCCTATATATATATATATAGTTATAGTAGATATTTGCCGAATAATAATGTACAAGGACAGGAATATTGGGGAAGCGGCAAAATTGTAAAATGAGTACTCTTTACACTATTTTCCAAGCTTTCGGAATATCTTTATTTCCATTTTCAAGGATTGCATTCGAGATTTATTAAAAGTTATTTTTAATGGTAAATACATCTAATAATAATTTTGATTTGAATTTAAAAAAAATAAATGTCAAAATCTAAACATAAATATACCTATTTCGTGAATGACCTACTAAATTATACGAGGGACACTACATGCAAAATGTTTCCTTAAGAACGTATAATGAAAGAACTATGAATTTGAATCCACAATAAATGTATTGATTTGTATAATTTTGTGATAAACAATTTAATTAAAATTATCAAACAATAAATAAAAGTACTTACACATTTGAAGACACTTTCGTAGTAGACTTGGACTTCTTTATCAACAAAAATTTTTGATTTGCCAAAAAATCTCGATCTTTTGAATTTATCGGCTGTTTGCTCCATTGCGCTTGAATTCAAATAGGTACAAAACGTAAAATATTATCCGCACCAAACGTATGCAACAAAATAATCTTACTTTCTGTAAGATTAATTGAAATTGAGATAAAATATTCGCTTCTTTGACGCAATTCCCGTCAATTGTGGTACTCCGTCCGGTTATTTTAACGCAACACAATCTGAGAATAGAGGAAGCTGATTTGGTTTTTCTCATTATCAATGCACTAAAGTTTGGTAATTATATTAAATAATTACTGTAACAAAAATTTAATTATGTGTCGAAGATATAAATTATAAGTCTTTAAAAACAAAATATACGCCAGTCTATGCTGATGCTGATTCACTCCCGTGCAGACGTCCACTTTTACCACGGGAGTGGATAAAACATTCCAAATTTCAGTTTGGCAGCCACGTGTAAGTTCGTTCTTGAACGCAGAGTCTACAAGGCAACGTCTGGCGGAAAGAAATTAAATCGAAATTGTCGAATAAATGTATAATTGTTAAGGGTTAAGTGTCCAGTGACCAAGGAGCCGGATTATTGACTGAGGTAGTAGAGCTTCACGGGATAACAGATATTTTGTCTTCGTAAACAAGAAAGATAAAGTCAAAATATGATTTCTCTCGGGAACCTCTACTCACTCAGTCAAGTTTCGATCCCAGGTCGTAAACTGTCTTTAAATGAATCTAGGGGCGGTTTCATAATAATTTTTAAAGGTGACTTTGAACCGAAAAGCATCCTTTAAGTCACTATTGTGGTTAAACCAGTGTAAAGACGAATAATCCCCTTTTTTTGTAAAAATGGGTACATAATTGGTTTTATGTTAAACATATATTGTAACATTTGGAAGAAATTATCCGGATATTTAAAGTGAGAAGTAATATTTCCCACTTCCCATATCAGATTTGAAATTATTGTGTTAGAAAAAGCAAGAACATAAATAAACTAAATTGCTTATACGTTTATTTATTAAAAAATACAAAAAACAGTCAAAATCTAATTAAATCTAAAAAAAAATATCCGCAGGTGTCAGATACGATATAAAAAAAGTTAGGTCCTATTTTCCGTGGAACCGATTGAAGCAGGGCTGAATACATTACCTGACAGGAAGAACACGTGTACCCTGTTGATGTAAAACATCTATTGGCGTGTCTTGGCAGTAAAATCGGCTGGTTTGCCGTGACGGCGAACGACATGACGAACTGATGCCAATATGCCCTCTCCACACCACCGCTCACGACTTCCTTGTATGTGTGTGCCCGCATATACTACATGCTTCGTTGCTTCTCTGTATGAGTTGCATACTATTTCTACAGTCGACAGAAGCAAACAAGAGCCCTGGGTGGGCGTGTCCATGTCGCTGCAGCTGCATTTTTGTAGTAACAATCGATATTTTGAATCGAAAACCGATTATCGAAACCATACGTGTCAACTGTCAAAATATATGTCAATAAAGCCAAATCTGTTTACACATCAGGATCTTTTGGAGTAGAGCCGCTGAATCCAGCCGTTTGTTAACTTTTTATTTAATTCAAATCAATAGAGCATTTTTTACTGATTTAAATATGAAACGAGAACAAAAGTTAATTGGTTTTGGTTAATTTGTGTACTAGTGTGTATTAGTTGGATACTATAATAATTTGAAAGTGTAAAAAAGCAGTTGTTATTAGTTTTATTAGTTGTATTATTCGGTTTGAGATTATATTAGAATTTAGTGTGAAGGTTGTCCGGTGACAAAAATTCGTCACGATTACGTACATGGGAAAGGTCAATAGTGTGACCAATTTGGTATATTCAGAATTGTCCATTTGCACCGTTTACTTTAAGATAGTCTTAAAATAGGGTAATCTTAAAAAGACTAGTTTGCGTTGCACCGCTCTCTAAGGATTCCTTAAATTAGTAAAGGAGCACTTAATATTAAGTTCCCGATTAGGTCGACTTAAGTTCGACTTAGTTTAAAATCGCGGTTGACAGCTCATTTAATCTGAAAAACTTTTCCGCGTGGATGACATTTTCGAAGAATTCCTCGATATCCTCGAAATAACAGACTTCCCGAGATAGTTTTCACTCGATCTGATCATTTCAACGACATAAAGGAATTTGCATTTTATCAAAGATTTCGAGCGACAAAGCAATGATGTTTACGGGTTTCAGGATTGATAGAGGAAGCTCTGAAATTTAGAAATGATTTTTAAGTGAAATATTACCTAATAAGGAAACCCACAAGACCAATTGATCAACGATTATTACAGAAACAGCATAAATCAGCTCCTAGCAGCACTTCGGTTTTATGCCTGCGCTGTGCATTTGATAACCATTGCTGATTTCTGAAGTTTGTTGTTCTCTTTGTATTTATAGGTTAACCTTTCACATTTGACGCTGCCGAAAGCTAACTGTCATTGGATACAAAGCCAAATCTGAAAACTCACTAATAAGTTACTTGTTTACTCAGTGCTGCCATTTACGCAATGCGTCAAGCAGTTCTTTACTAATGCTTAAGCTGCAGCGGTGCAAGTGATTGTTAAAGTTAAGAGCAACTTACGAAAGACGTGATTAAATTCCAAACGGTGCAAACGGGCATTAGTTTTCCAGTGTTCGTTGTGTTGTATAAAATTTCGTTTTTCGTAACATGTGCGTTAGGGCTGTGCGCCCAATCCTTAATCGGGTAGCTTTTATTTGTTCAGCTCTTGAAGACGGTAGAGAAGGAGTTTCTCTCACATTTGTCACTATTTCATGCATTTTGCTATTATCTGCGTTGCCACTGATCCATAACAGAATTCTCAACAGTTACCTTGTGGTCTTGGTGGGGTATCAGCTCTAATTTTGGGATACGACTTTTATTGTCTGATTCTTGAGCTGATATATCCGCGTCTTCGTTACCCTGTATATCGGTATGTGATGGTACCCATAAGAAAGATACAGTCCTATTATCGGATTGGAGTTAGGTAGTACAGTTGGTTCTTGATTTTGAGAATGACTTCGTGCTTTGAGTAGACGGTTTTTAAACTTTGCCCAGCACTTAAAGAATCAGGAATAAATAAAATGTTTTTATTGTTTGGCACAGGCAATTTCAAGGAATGTGGCATAGCTGTAAGTTCTCCAGTGAATATGCTGCTGGTATCTGCTAGCCGTAGGTTATATTCTAAGTCACCGAAAATAACTGCTGCTCCCACGCCTTTTGTGGATTTGGATCAGGGATGGGCGATCATTCGCCCAGTGAATATATTCTCTGGTGTCATGCTATCAAAACTCATGTGAAATATGGGCTCGTCTAGTAACGTCCCAGTTGTATCAGTGTGTCCTTCTCGAACATTGTTCGGGGACCATAAGTCTCACGATTTCAGCCTAAGAATTGCCATCATTGCCTCCGCCCTTGTAAAAAGTTCTAGAGGAGGAAGTCCAATAAGGGCTTCCATTGATGCCGTCCCCGTGCTGTTCATTGCCCCCGTAATACCAAGAAGGGCTTGTCTTTGGATTGCAGTTAATAAATTAACTGCAAAGGACACTTCTGTCTTCCTTCACTAGACTATTGTTCCATAGGTGATCGTTGTTGTGATCACAGTTGTGTAGAGCCAGTGAACCACATCAGGTCGTATTCCCCGGGTTTTGCCCACAACTCTTCTGCATTGCCAGAAAAGCCTAGTCGCCCTGGTAGTAATTTTTTCCAGGTGTGCCTTCCAATTCAGTTTGGAATCAATGGTCACTCCCAGATATTTAACTTCTTTGGATATTTCTAGTTCTTCTCCGAACAACAGTACTCTACCCTGCGGGAGAACTCTTCTATTCGTAAAAGCAACTAGTTTTTTTTTTGATTAACCGAAAGGTCCTCTTTAAGGCACCATTCCTCCACAATTCGCAGTGCTTCCTGTAGGAGATTCATAACCACCTCTGGAAATTTCCCATATGGTGACAATCACTATGTCGTCCGCAAAGCCCTGCGTCTAGAAGGCTTGATCATTCAACCTACAGATCAAGTCATCCACAACGAGGTTCCACAAAAGTGGTGAAAGTACTCAACCTTGAGGACATCCTTTAGTTGTCCTAACGGTGTATGTTTTATCATGCATATGTGCTGTTATTCTCCTATGCTCGAGCATGGATCCTATCCATTTGCATGTGGTGTTGTTATCCCTCTTTTTTTAAGGGATCTGTTAATACATTATTCATAGCATTTTTGCAAAATAGTGCTAAGTTTTTTACGACCTGGGCAGCTATTCTTGACATCATTCGCAATTGTACAAATGCGCATGGTTACGAATGGTCAATTTGCGAACACTTTCTAAAAATGGTAGTCTTGACCTCTCTTCGTAGAGATGTGTGAACATTTTCATTCGCGTGGTGGAATGAAATTGGCAATTAACTTAGCTTAGGTTATGTATCTCTTTCCACTATTTTTATATGATGAATACATCTCAGATGAATCCCCTCATCAAAATAGGAAGAATTACTAATACGTCCATGGAACATAAGCAAATATTATTGGAATTCATAAAAAACCATCCAAACGTAGGTTGGTTGAATAACTGGGTCATCTTCAAGATTTTCTAAATTTGCAATATATTGCAAATCATTAATTTTTATGATTAGTAACCAAAATATAACCTATACATTCTATAAAACGAACAACAAATACCACTCGTTGTAAAACACGCATGATCGCTGGTCTTGCGAATGGTCAAGAATACCAAATATAAATAACATTCGCAGAATTATGAGTGGTGATTCAATTACCCTGAAAGGCAAGTTATCAAGTGCAATGTCTATTTTTTCTATATCACTGTCTTTTAATGTGTCTACAAATTCATTGATTCTTGTTTTTTTTTTATCTTTTTTGGCAAAGTGTTTGTGTAAAACTATTAGAAATATCATTTGACCCGCCATATTCATTAACTGATATGAAAGAAATTTGAGTTGAACTTGGAGATATTTTCTTAGATAATTTGATTTTTTTATTTTGTATTACTTTTTCAAATGCGCATTTTTTTCGAGTCTTTCCAGAAGTTGATGGAGTATCATTTTTCCTATTATCTGAAGTAATCCCTTCATCTTCATTGATGACTTCATCGTTATTAATCGATTCTCTGGCTGGGGTGGCTGCAACTGACTGGCTTAGGACTTTTAGGAGCATGAACAAGGTTGCCATTTTCCATTACCAAGTACTCTTCTACTACTTGTACATTCTGAAAAGGATAAAAAATAATACACGTTTTATTATGAGATATTATTATTATTATTATCTTACAATTGAAAAATGATGAAAATATGAATTTTCAAAAAAATTACTAATTTTCCGGATTTTTCTAATTTTCTCGGTTCCTAGTTATTCGATTAACTCGCTCGACCCCTCATTTTGTTCGTATTTTAATTACCTACGATTTATATCGATCCCATTGAGATTGCTTCAGTACTTTTTACTTTATATGAAAAAAACTAAAAAAGGAAGGTTTTTTTCGTCTTAAATGTTTATAACAAATTATTGAAAAACATTTGCGTGTCCAAAACATATCAAAATTATACTACGTAATGTCTTTTATATGATGGCACCATTCGTTTTCCACTAGGATTTTTGTCAAAAATATTTACCTACTGCTTGGCCTAATTAGTTAGTTTAGTTTTTTCAGTACTAGAAATTGGAGTTCTGTTTTTTGATAGTGAGACGTTATTTGTATTGACTTGTGAAAGTTAAAGTTGTAGAAATAAAGACAGCTTAAGAAAGTAAAAGGAGTAACAATATATATTAAGTCAATCACAAGTTAGGTCACTATTTGGTTCAGCCCAAAAAATTGAACATCAGGTAGGCATCACATCAAATGCAACTTTTGTCATCCTGACGATGATAATATGTCAATATCGAAATAATTATATATAAGTATCTTACTTAAAATTTTCATGATTTTTTCATTAAACAGTGGAATTAGTTCTGGATTTCCCCTCTTATGCAATTCTTTGTGATTCCACAGAACGTTTCCGTAATACCTATATAAGGTCTCCTTTAAAGCTTTCTTTAGCTAACTGGTACGCCAATTCATTACCTGCAATCCCCTCATGTCCCGTCACCCATACTAGATACACTGTGTTGTCTCTTGTCAGACGATTAAGGGAACACAAGGGAACAAAGACGTATATCGAACAAGGCTAAAGAACATTTTATTTTTAGGTCCGTTTATACCAGCCCCAGTGCTATGGAGGCTTGATAAGGAGATATAACTCATACGGGAAAATTTACAACACCTGTCCTTAAAATCGTCTATCTAAGCAGTTTGTTTTGAAATATATATACGGGTTTATCTAGTATTGCCCCAGTTGTATCAGTGTCTCCTACATTGTTCGGGCTCCATATGCCTTCTAATTTCAGTCGCACTCACAAAAATGTCTAAAGTAAAAGGGCCTATCCATCTACATGTAGTGGAATTGACATTTATATAGTCTAAAGTTTGTAGGTACCCCTAAATTTATGCCACTTTCCTCGTTTTCAGAGCAGCCCTGTTCTGATGAACCGATTTTCAAATAAATTTCACTTGGTAGAAAGTTGTGTCTAGTTAAAGCTCATTTATCAATTGTCAATAAGATATTAGGCACGTTTTTTTACATCATTGATTTACCATTAGTTGACTGACGTCAGTCTTCGCTGCACCGACATGTTAGAGTCACCAGTTGCACATAAAAACGCAGTTGTTGTCTACATCATTTATCATTATATCTGACAACTGACCATCGATACCACTTGAAATTTCGTCAATTTCTGACGCTGTTAACAGTACAGTCAATACTTTATTATCACATTCTAAATTGATTTCTATTTATTCGTCCATTTCTTTAATAATTCGCTATGACCGCTTCAAATCTTTACTTTTTTGAGGTTAAGATTTTTTTTCGGGTCGAGATGGGAAACTCGTGTTCGAATGGGTACAGGACCCAAACAGTGTTGGACTCATCCCCAAGGGGATGCCTACCAACCAAACCCACCTCAAATTCGCCGTTACCCCCGCCTCGGAATCACTACCCTTGTATACTTCGAGGCGGGCGGCGGTCCCTCGCACACTCTTCGCTCACACCGTCGTCTTCTCCCTACTATCACTCCTACCTCTCGTGCCAAATCAAGTCCTTCTCTCCCCCTAATCATGCTCTCTACTACTCCACTCACCTCCATCCATTCCTCATCCCCCCTCAACATTATATCCACAATGTTCTCCCAGTACACCGCCTCCCCTAGTTTCCTCTCCAACTTCTTCAGCACTTCCTCGTTCCTCCAGCATCTAAACACATGCCCCACATCATCCTCCACTTCACACCTCTCGCACACTCCAGTCTCTCCTTTCCCAATCTTGTGGAGATACCCTACTCTCGACCCATGTCCAGTGAACACCTGTGTCAAGAGGTAGTTCACCTCCCCGAATTTCCGGTCCATCCCATCCCTCCTATTCCCAATCGCTCCTTTTAGCGCGCCTTCATACTCCTCCCACCTTCTCTCCATTTCCTCCTACATCCATTCCTGTACTTCCTCTCTGATCGCACCGCTCCAGCGTTTGTTACTGACTCTAGCCATCAAGTCCAATGGGTGGGACCTTGCCAGCACCGCTGCTGCCAGTCCACCCACTGTCCTGTACCCCTGCACCACCCTCAGCAGTATCCCTCTCTGCACCCGCAGGAGTGGCCTAACTCTCGCATTCACCCCACACCTCCGCACCGTACATCATACTCTGCTCTACCGTCCTACCAATTACCCTCCTCTTCCACTCTCCCGGCCCTTTCACATTACACATCAATCTCCCCAGCCATGCTGCCCTCACTTTCCCCTTCTCTGCCGCCTTTAACATGTGAGCTTTGAAGGATAATTGACTATCTAACCACACCCCTAGGTATTTCACAGACTCATCTATACGAATTCTCCTTCCCTTCACCATCACCCCTTCTTCCCTCGTCTTGCTCCGTCCCTTCACTAGCAACCACACCGTCTTATCTTCCGCCACATCCAGTCCGCACCGCTCTATCTTCTCCACAATCTTCCTACACATTCTCTCCGCCTTTATTTCTATCTCCGCTTCTCCCTTTGCCGTACATACCAGACACACATCGTCCGCATACATCGTAATCTAATATCCCTCTTCACATACTATCCCACACACCTCATCAAACACACACTTCCAGAGCGTCGGTCCAAGAACCGAGCTCTGGGGCACTCCAGTCTCCGTCTCATACCTCCTCCCTCTGGAGACTACAATCACACGCCCCGTCAGGTAGCCCTCCACCAGGTTAACCAACCCCTGCCCCACTCCAAGCCTCAGCAACGCGCTCAACACTGTCCGTTTGCTGACACTGTTGAACGCATTCCCGACGTCGAAGAACACAAGTAGGGTTTGAGGTTAAGCTGTCATTTTGTAAACCACAAAATTTAGCATGTTTTGATATTCTGACTCGTGAACATTGAGGCGTATATGTTTTCAAAGCGAGTTTTTTCGTTAGGTTAGGTTTATGGAGAATGGTTCTATTCGGCACTCCACTGCGATTTGCAAGTGTCTATTACGGCTCTATTATTTATTACGGACTGTCATTTGAAATTTTAACATAACCTTTAGGGCAACCCATTTCAACTTCACTGAAAAATTGACTATTTGTCAAAAAAATCGATTTGTGTGAGTTAATCTTCTCAACTTCAAATGGTGTGTTCGGGGAGCACACTATCGCGCTATTTTGTGCTATGCAACGCAAATTCTATTTGGGCTATTCGGGGAGGTTTTAGTACCATGTTAGAGCGATGGCGCCATAGAGATACTACAGATAGAGGCAACAGGCCATAGGCCGCTGTGTAAGGGGAATGTCCGTCTGGACTCCGGTGAGAAAGAAGAGCCAGACAATCAGAGTTTTTCTGTCTTTGTCTTTAGCATGCGCGCTATTAAAAAGACAGCCTGTACCTCTGACTTTCTATCTCTCTCATGTGCTGACGGGTTCCAAGCTGGCTTGTTGCCTCTATCTGTAGTATCTCTATGGTTGACGCTATCGAGCTCCAGATAACCTATAAACTACTTACGTTAGTGACAACATTTCTGCCTCGGCTTCAGAAACCACAATTTCAGTAGTTTCCTCAGTTTCCGGATTGTATAATCTCATAAAGTAATTATTCAATAAAATCTATAAATAACTAATGGGGTTTTAAACCGATATCCGTCATTTAGTATTTTATTGAAGTATATTGGTACTACTTTGCAAAAATTAATTTAAAATTTTTTTAAACTGAATATATTGAGAGAAAACTGGAAATTAAGATTTCCTAAATGTTTGCAACTTTCACTACAGATACGTCACGCACTTAAAGATGAAGCTAGCCACTTTCTGATCTAGATGTTTTATGAACAAATAGCCAGTTACAAAAAGGCCATTTGAATTTGAAGTTTGACATCTACGTTATTAGGAGCTTTATCAAAAAAGTGTTCAAATATATTTTTACATAAATTGAAAGAGTAAGACAGTGGCGAGTTATACATTAGGTCTGTCCAAACCGCAATCAGAAACTGTCAGAAACGATCAGAGAATAACTGGTCATAGCAAACACAACAAGTTTACTCTCGCGTAATGATCGACTACTCTCTGATCTGATATTTTAGGCTGATGATGGTGCCATCTATCGTTCAGTAGTATCTTGGTTACGCAAATATTTAAAAGTCTCAAACTTCACCGCAATTTACTTAAACCGTTGAGTGAAAAACGCTTAAACCCACAGAACATACCCAAGGCATTGTATCTTTATACAATGCCCAAGGCTTAAACCGCCACCTCTCAGTGGCTATGTAGCAGAATAGCGGCAGTCAAAAAAGCGCTGGACAAAAACAGCGGCAGGCAAAATAGCTTATTCCCATCCCCTTCTCGAAAATATATCAAAGAATTTGTATTCCACATGAAGTTTTCCCAAAAGAGGAAGGAAATAAGCTAGTTTGTCTGCCGCTGGTTTTGTGCTGCGCTATTTTGACTGACGCTATTTTGTCCAGTGCAGTATATATGAATCTCTCCTTTTGGGGTCTCTGTTCTTCTCATTAGGATGACAGGCTATTTATTTTTTTAGACAATGCAAAAAGTATCCTGAAAAATGATTTAACAATAAAAATTTTCTTGAAAATTCTTCGAGCATCCTTAAAAATAGAAATACAGTTTTATTTATATCCTTGAGTACCTTTTTACTTTTACTTTTTCATTAAAATACTCAAAAAGGCTAATAAATAAGGTTTTCAAAATAATATACTGTTACGCGAGCTACTGCATTAATATGCTCACTTAGTGCCCCCAGAGAAATCCCCATACGAGACGACTATGGTTCCTCCGCCCAATTTTCGAGAAACATCGAGAATACCCACCGCACCCGGCGAGATCCGCCAGAACGTCGAAAATATCCAGTGCACCCGCGAGAAATTTCGAGAATTACGGCGTGCGAGTATAAATAGGCCACCAGCTTCGCTGCAGGCAATTAGTCAATCAGTCAGTGTTGATACCGAAGGAAAGTAATCGCGCATCGATAAAGTGTTTATTAAGTGACTCTCATATAAATTATAATTAGTGTGTTTAGTGTATTACATAAATTATTAAATAAGGACTGAATTACATATAAATCTGTAAATATAAATTAATTGTAAATATAAATTAGAATAAACGTTACATTGGTGTCAGGTGTGGGGTTAAAAAAATAAAAAAATAAATAAATATACAGGAATATGGCGAAGAAACTTTGTGAATTAAAAGTTTCAGAGCTTCGAAGAGAGTTGGAGGATTACGAACTGGACACAAGTGGGGTCAAGTCAGTGTTAGTGGAACGACTAAAAAAAGCTATGATTAACAATGGATTGGACCCGGAAACGTTCGAATTCACCGACGAAGCGTCCGCCTCTATAATTTCATCCATGGAAAACAAAATGTCGGACATGGAAAATAAAATTTCGACGGATATTAAAAACGAAATTTCATCCATGGAAAGTAAACTTTCGGCGGACATAGAAAATAAAATGACGGACATGAAAAATGAGATGACATCCATGAAGACTGATATTTCTGCCGTGGAAGAAAAGATTAAAAGTATGGAGCAAGAAATGAAACAAAAAATCAAAGAAATCGAAAGGAAGACTAGTAATAAACCGGATATTACAACTAGGCAAGCCCCGAATAACGACGAACTGGCAGAAAAAGTAGAGTTGAAACCGAAAATGGAAAACGATCTTAACAGCCGAGTGAAACTGCCAACATTCGATGGTAAAACGTCATGGCCGAACTATCTTAAGCAATTCGAGGCGGCATCAAAAGCAAACAACTGGAGTGAGAAGGAAAAAGCGTTAAATTTAACTCTTGCCCTTAGAGGAGACGCTATGGATATCCTCCAGACCATTCCAGTGGAAGAGGCCGAAGATTTTGAACAACTCAAAAAGCGATTGAATATGAGATATGGCCTGGAACACCTGGAGCATCTGTACCAGTCGCAGCTGAAAAACCGCAAACAAAAACGCGACGAAACTCTGCAAGAATTCGAAGCAGACATTGCGAGGTTGGTGCGGTTTGCCTATCCATCGGCACCGGAGAATGTCATGGAATGTTTAGGGGTACAGACATTCATCGACGGAGTTCGTGACCATGAAATGCAGAGAACTCTACGCTTGGCTCGGCATAAGACACTGGTCGACGTACTCTCTGCAGCCTTGGAGTACGAAGCAGCTACACAGGCTTCCGGAGTATACGGCAAGGTGAGGGCTGTAGCAGACGAAGAAGTTGAGAACAAGCTCGACCAGATTTTCAACATGATGAAAAGCATCTCAAATGGAAAACTGAAAGCTGTGAGATGCTGGAATAGTGGAGAAATGGGACATGTACGTAGTTCGTGCAAGCGACTGAGAACTGCTACAAACAAAGATGCCCAGCAGGAACAACTAGGAAGGGTCGACCTTCAGAGGGCGGCTTCGACCCGAAGACCTTCCAAAGACCCTCTCATCCTAATAGCCTCTCTGAAATGTCGCGATGATAGTGTATACGTGGATGGTGAAGTTAATGGAAGGAAGTATACACTATTGGTGGACACTGGAGCAACGAGGACTATTATTCGCCCCGAGACTGTCAACACCCGGAAAAGACTTTTACCGACGAGACTGCGACTCAGGACTGCCACAGGTGAAAGCGCCAATGTCCATGGAGAACTACCGGTGCAATTGGGAATTGGCGCAGAGAAGTTCACCCACACTGTCGTTGTCGCTGATATCGAAGAGGACATAATACTCGGAATGGACGTTATGAACCTACATGTCTTCCAGCTAGATTTCAAGAACCGAGTGATTAGAGTAGGTTCTGAGGAGGTATTCCTTCACCCACACGAGGATAAGACTGTTCAGGTAGCCGTACAGGAGGATACAGTTGTACCCGCAAGGAGTGAATTTTTCACTGTGGCAAGGCTACAAGGAACCGTCGAAGAAGGAACACCGGTCATGATGGAACCATGGAATCACGATGAAGAGGTTGGTCGAGGAATCCTGGTTGGAAAAGGGTTAGTCATGGCTGCCGGAGAAATACCTGTACGCATTATAAATGTAAATGACCATCCAATAACTATGAAGAAGGATACCAAAATTGGAACTTGCGTACCAGTGGCGTCGATAATTCATCAAACAACAACCTCTAACGATGCCAACAATAAATTTGAACAAATGATAGCAGTGGCTGGACAATCCCTTAGCCTGCAAGAGAAGAAAAAGATCAGAGAACTCTTGCTACAATACCGATCTCTTTTTGTACCAAAAGGAGGAAAGTCAGGAAGAACATCTGCTGTCAAACACAAAATTGACACCGGCGACGCTAAACCGATAAGACAATCGGCTCGACGGCTACCACAGGCCAAAAGAGAGGAAGCGGAGATAATTGTTCGCGAGATGGAAAAGGACAAGGTAATAGAACCTTCTACCAGCCCTTGGGTCTCTCCGGTAGTTCTGGTAAAGAAGAAGGATGGAACCACGAGGTTTTGCCTGGACTACCGGCAGTTGAACAATGTTACAAAGAAAGATAGCTATCCTCTGCCGAGAATCGACGACACTCTGGATACGCTGGCCGGTAGCAAATTGTTTTCTACCTTGGACCTGAAGTCTGGATATTGGCAGGTAGAAATGGATCCAGCCGATAGAGAAAAGACAGCGTTTACCACCGGATCTGGACTATGGCATTTCACCGTTATGCCATTTGGGCTGTGCAATGCCCCCGCAACGTTCGAAAGACTGATGGAAAACGTATTGCGAGGGTTGTCCTGAAAGACATGCTTAGTGTACCTTGATGACATCATAGTCTTGGAAAGGACATTCGACGAGCATCAAAAGAATTTGGAAGGTGTCTTCAAAAGGTTGCAAGCTGCCCAACTGATGCTCAACCCCAAGAAATGTCAACTATTTCAGAACAAAGTCAATTACCTAGGCCATGTAGTCAGCAAGGATGGTGTAGCTGTAGACGAAGAAAAAGCTGCTGCCGTACGAAAGTGGCCAAGACCCACCGACAAGCACCAAGTTAGAAGCTTCCTTGGACTCTGTACATACTACAGGCGATTTATAAAGAAGTTTGCAGATATCGCTAAGCCCTTGACACGACTTACAGAGGAAGCAAGGGAGTTTCGCTGGGACGAAGATTGCCAAACTTCGTTCGAAACCTTGAAGAAGCACTTGACTACTGCACCTATACTCGGCTATCCACTACCACAGGGAGAATTCATACTAGATACTGATGCTAGCAATGTTGGAATTGGAGGAGTGCTATCACAGGTTCAAGGAGGACAAGAGAAAGTTCTGGGATATTTTAGTAAAGTCCTTTCCAAACCAGAACAAAACTACTGCGTCACAAGAAGAGAGCTCCTAGCAGTAGTGAAGTCCGTGGAGCACTTCTATCAGTATCTGTATGGGAAGAAATTTGTGATCAGAACCGATCATGCAGCACTTAAGTGGCTTATGCAATTCAAGAACCCTGAAGGTCAAATCGCTAGATGGATCGAGCGGCTCCAAGAATATAATTTCACTATTGAGCATAGAGCCGGAATAAGCCACAGAAATGCAGACTCCCTCTCTAGAAGACCATGCCCTGCAGAGTGCTCTCACTGCAGCAAAACAGAAGCTAAGGAAGCTGCGATTCGAAGAACCACGGTGACCATCGACGAATGGACACCAGAAAAGTTGGAAGAGGAACAAGAGAACGATCCCGACTTGAAGAAAATCCGACATTGGAAAAAGGAGAACTGTCGACCTACTTGGCAGGAGATTTCAAGGTACTCGCCAACGATGAAATCGTATTGGGCCCAGTGGGACTCGCTGGTTTTGGAAAACGGTTTGCTACAGCGAGTAATCGAGAACGATGAGGGTTCCGAAAGTAGAAGACAGTTGGTGATTCCAAGAACAAGGATAGCAGCAGTACTGCGGAAATTACACGACAGTCCGTCAGGAGGACATCTAGGTGTGAAGAAGACCCTCCAGAAAGTGCGAGAACGGTTTTATTGGATGCACAGTTCCGAAGATGTGAAGGACTGGTGTAAGAAGTGCACTACCTGTGCTACGACCAATGGACCGCACGGGAGAAGAAAGGCTCCTATGAAGCAGTACAATGTCGGAAGCCCTTTTGAACGCATTGCCCTGGACATTGCCGGACCGTTTCCACCGACAGCAAATGGCAGCAGGTACATTTTGGTGGTGATGGACTACTTCACAAAATGGGTAGAAGCGTATGCCATTCCAAACCGAGAAGCCGCAACGGTTGCCGACGTGCTTGTGAATGAGTTCATTTGCCGATATGGAGTGCCCCTGGAAATACACAGCGACCAGGGCAGAAACTTCGAAAGCCAGCTGTTCCAGGAAGTTTGTGAAAAGCTCGGCATGAAGAAAACGAGAACTACGGCTTTGCACCCACAGTCGGACGGGATGGTAGAGCGAATGAACAGAACTCTTGGCAAATATCTGTCTAAAGTAGTACCTAACCATCAGCGAGATTGGGACCAATATCTCTCGCTATTCGCGATGGCCTACAGATCCGCCATCAATGAGTCCACCGGCCAAACACCAGCAAGAGTTCTGTTCGGACGCGATGAGATTACCCTGCGACCTCGAATTTGGATGCCGACCCGGAGAAGACATAGCTGGTGAAGATTACGTGACCCAGCTGAGAAAAAGAATGGACGACGTACACGAGCTGGTTCGATCGAATCTTCAGATCGCTAGCGATAGGATGAAGAAAAGGTACGATACGCAAGCTACGGAAGGAGGTTTCCACGAAGGAGACAAAGTCTGGCTGCATAACCCAAGAAGACAAAAGGGTTTTTCTCCAAAGTTGCAGAAAGCTTGGGACGGTCCGTACCTCGTAAAGAAAAGAATCAACGATGTCATCTATCGTATCAGCAAGATCCCAAATGGAAAGCCAAAGGTGGTACACCGTAACCGATTAGCGCCATTCGAGGGTGACCACGATGAGGAAGTAAACCAGCTTCAGGAAGTAGCCGATCCTGCTTTTGTAGAGTTCATGGGTGCTTATGGTGGTACCGGAAAAGCAAGATTCGGCGTCACCACTGAGAGACGACAAGACCTGCTTACCGTTCCGGAGGAATACTCACTGGCAATAAACATCCCTGCCAGCGTAACCGATGCGCGCGGACTGGCATCTCTGTTTATAAAGAAGAGTGGCGCACGACCTTTGGTAAACCAGTTACCAGTACCAGGTAAAGCTTTGAAGCTGCAAAATGGCTCCCGCTACAATTTCCACCTAGTGACGAGGAACACCTTCGACGAAAGACCAACGTACGAGGATGTCTGGGAAGCATTACGAAGCCTGAGGGAGCATGTGCTTGAACTGAACGTGCATAGGCTAGCCATGCCCAAGATTGAATGTAGGCATTTAGATTGGCGAATAATCCGTAACATGGTAGAAGTAATCTTCCGAGACACCGAAGTGCAGATACTGGTTTGCGGCCATGCTCGGGAGACACCGCCAACAGAGAAGACGGTCGCATGTTACTTCCATACAACTGGAAAATGCAACAAGGGGACCAGTTGCCGATACAGTCATCTCGTTCCAGTTTCCTAGTTAGTTCCAGGAGGAACTGTCTCTTAAGGAGGGGGCAATGTTACGCGAGCTACTGCATTAATATGCTCACTTAGTGCCCCCAGTGAAATCCCCATGTGAGACGACTATGGTTCCTCCGCCCAATTTTCGAGAAACATCGAGAATACCCACCGCACCCGGCGAGATCCGCCAGAACGTCGAAAATATCCAGTGCACCCGCGAGAAATTTCGAGAATTACGGCGTGCGAGTATAAATAGGCCACCAGCTTCGCTGCAGGCAATTAGTCAATCAGTCAGTGTTGATACCGAAGGAAAGTAATCGCGCATCGATAAAGTGTTTATTAAGTGACTCTCATATAAATTATAATTAGTGTGTTTAGTGTATTACATAAATTATTAAATAAGGACTGAATTACATATAAATCTGTAAATATAAATTAATTGTAAATATAAATTAGAATAAACGTTACAATACTTTTATATTCACTTCTAGGACGGCCGGTATATATAAATATATATTAATCGTAGATATGATAAACAAATGTACTTGTTTAACGGGGTGACTAATAAATTTTGTCGATTTATATTCAGTAGCGTGTTGACTTTCGAATAGAAAATATCGGTATGCCGGTGTGCGTGCGTTCGAAATTAACGTGTATCGTGGAGTGGAGTGAATAGTGCCTATATGGATTACTTGGATTACAATCTGATACATTTGCGGTAAGTTTTCATTTTATTTACTGGTAGTTATTGGTGATACTGTTTTTTAAAATATTTTAAATCACATACGAACAATTTTATTACTATAAACAATTGATTTTTAATACATAAACGAAGTATTTTACAATTGTTAATTAGATTTTAAATTTGCTATAATCCATTTTTGCTTTCTCCTCGGCTTTCTCTTACTATTTTTTTATACCAAAATATTTAAAATTCTAAAAAGTCGGCCGGTATATATTCCTAGCTTATATAAGAGGTTAGTCATGATAAACTGTATATACTTCTACCTTGTATAGGGGCTCCTATGGGAAATACTAAATGACAATTAAAATGTGTCTGCTTCCATTCTGTTTATTAAAATACAGGGTCTTTAAAAATTAGTTCATTTTATTCATATAAAGGTTTAGCAAAATAGAATCAGAAAAATATCTTGAGTTTTTTCCTAGATTCAATAGATTCGGACAATAAGAAATAAAATTTCTAAATCTATAGGAAAAATCTTCAAGAGTAAAAAAAGTTTTTCAAGTCAATAGAGATTTTGAATAATATATTTATTTCACAAAACTCAATCTCGAAAAAAACTTTGATATTAAATAAAGTAAGGGTTGATAATTTCACTCCCTTATAATTTAACAGGAATGTTGAGAAAATACCGGCGGTTAGTAATTGCATTGTCTAAAAAAGAAATAGTCTGTCAACCTAATGAGTATAACAGAGACCCTAAAAAGAGAGATGCATATATACTGAGAGGTGGCGGTTTAAGTTAAATTGCGGTGAAATTTGGGACTTTCAAATACTTGCGTAGCCGAAATACTACTGGCCGATAGGTGGCACCATGATAACCTTAAAATAAACAACAAGTAAATAGATTTCAACTCATCTGTGTACCTACCTAACCAACCAAATAAAATTGTACCTTTTTTATGTAAAACAGTGAGAGCATTATACCCATTGTCTTAATGTAATGTAATAGGCGAGAATATAAGAAAGCTGTCTTTGTGACAATAATGAAAATTCAAATACAATAATTATTTCTACATTTACCAAAACTTTCATTAAAGTAAATTAGGTATCTATCACTTAATTTAAAAGAAGTAGGTATTCGAAATTCGGATGAATGCTCTTTTGTTTGTTAGGTATTATATTATGTTTTTCGTCATTTTTGAAATGAATATTCGATGTTTATACACCGATTTAAATAAGCCTTACTAAAGTATATTTCACAATATTTCGTTGACCGGTATCTGGTCGGATTAATAATAAAAGTTCATCAATCACTCATTGTAAAGTAGGTACCTAACATTAACAGATCCGTAGTCGGTAAAATTTAGATACTAAAACATAAATTAAATTTATTTTGTGACAAAAATCACTGAATTTCTTAAAAACATATTCAACTTTTATTTATTAATTGGAATTGAATAAATTAAACTGTTGAAACATACAGGGAGGCCCACCGTATACGCTTTAGTTTATTTCATCTAATCGGTAGATATGTTATCAAAAAATGAATCAAATAAAAAATATATACGATAATGTGTTATCGGATTAACGTCTACCTGCTGTGGGTTTTTCTCTTGAATCAATCATATTGGTGTTAAGTTAAACCTTAAACCGAAATATCTTGTAATGGAGTTTATATGCTGTGAAAGTAATTTCGAATTTTAAATGAGATATGAATTGAATTTATTTCTTTTAGTTAATCGTATTTTACATTCCGTTCGATACCCCTATATCTATACCGAAATTATTTTCCACAAATGATGTTAATGCGTAAGTTTTCCATAAAAAAATATTCAAAAGAAACATTCTTTTGTTGGACAAATAGATGAACACATTTATATATAATCTTTATCACAGAGATGAATTCCTAATAGAATCGGTATTAAGAACTTCTTGTATAACAATCGGGTTTTGGGTGAAAGTATTAAATTATTAATAACAATTTTTTATTAAATTTCCTTTTATTCTACTAAATTGTACATAAAATAACAATAAAAACAAAAAAATTCAAAGATATGTACATTAAACTTTGATTTAACTCAAAAGTGAGCTAACCTAGAAATATTTGAAAATGAAACGTAAAGTACATAAGAGTCTAAAATAAAGATGTTCAACTGTCACTTATTTTGCAAAATTGTCAGTTTGTCAGATTTTTTTCTGCTTTTTTTGCAGCAGCAGCTTTCAACGATCTATATTTGAGATCCTTAAAAATTAAAGTTCTTATCAATATTTCTAATAAAAAAGATCTATGTACTTTACATTCATTTTCGACAAACCAATCAGACAAGTGCTTTCGCAATTTATTGATAATTTGATTTTTCATCTTCTTAGATAATTTCGACTTTCCCATCAATCCCACAAAATATTTTGAAAAATAATGCATACTTATTTTTGTAAATTATTTTAAAATAGGTGAAGGCACTTTCCAGTGTCAAATTGAAAAGTCTCCTATATTAAAATTCTTTAAAAATATAAGACATTCATTTTTATCCTGAGCTTGATTCAGATCATCTTCTAAAAATTCTTTGCATAAATTACACTCGTATTTATCTAATACCTTTTTACACAAATATCCTGCAAAATAAACTTCTGAACTATTTTTAAGAGTAAATTTCACAATCGCTTTCATATGAAGAACTTCAGAGATTTTGGGCTCAAATTCGACAGTCCAGAGTTACCTAAAAATATAATTGTTTCTTGTTAAAATGTGCGGTTTATTGCATTAATAAAAAACAATGATTATTCTAATCAATTTTAAGATACATATTTAAAGAACAGAAAACAGTTTGCTGTCATCTTCAGTACAAATAATTTTACAAATACCTTTTAATCTATATAATGCATAGTTGGTGAAACACTATGTTTGCTTAAGATTAATCAGCTCAATGAAATATTTTATGGTTACTTTCTTAAACAATGGTACTACATACAATCTTGCAAAGTGTTTAAAAAAGCTACAATTTTATAAAAATTCAAAATGACAAATTCTTAGCACAATGTAAGTACCTATCAAGTAATAAATCTAATAAATATGTCCACTATTTTACAGGTTGTCCCATTTACAAGAAATAAACAGATTTACAAAACCTAATTGCTTTATGTAAAGCTACACTTTTGCGATTAAAGAACAGGGAAAATAAAATGTGATTGTTGTAATGTGAACTACTATCAGGATTATTCTCATTTGATTAGTTAGGTATAGAAGTTAGCATTATGCAAATGATTCGAAGATTCTTAAATAATTATATTCTTGTTTTACTTCCTTTTCAATGAATAAAATACAAAGAAAAATTAATAACATTTATCATATTTGAAGACACAAAACCTGCCAATTACGGCCACCTTTATATAACGGCCAAAATTCCCTGTTTTTTTAGTGGCGCGTTTGGCGTTGGCAACTTAAAGGTAATCTGTTTATTCTCTGCACATACTTAATATAACCTGTAGTAATGTTTATTGTTCTTGTAATTTTTACAAATTCAGAAACACTATATAGATGTAATAGTTTTCCCTTCGAATTGATGAATTGTAGAGCTCATTAAATCATGAATATTTCAATTTTCAAGTAAAGATTTTTCTATTTATGATTAAGTAAATTACCTGAGTTGTGAATCCACTCAATGCATCTTTTTTCATCATGAACAGGAAATGTAAAGTTTCTCAATCCAGGGTTATTTCTACTGGATTTTCCACAATGATAATAGGCACATTTGTTACCTGACATCTGTAACACAAAACGATAATTATTAATTAGGAATATGTTATACAATAACTAAATATATTACTAAAAAGTAGTGCTAACATTGTTATTAGGATCATAATATATATGCACATAATTGTATTCAACAAGTTCCTTATTCATCTGTTTGGTGTTCACATTTTTTTTATATATGTATGTATTATTTTTGGAATTTTCTATTCATATCTTTTATTTTTACTAGTTTTTTGGGATTCTTTGATTTCTTACCTTAATAGGTCTTTCAACACTAAATAGATGTTGAATTATCAAATAAAATAATAACAAATTCCAAAACAGAAATAAAACATTTATTACTCCACTGGTTTCACAAATTATATTTCTATTGTGGAATTTGTTATTTTATTTGATAATTGACTTTTCATATAATATATTATAGTCGAAATTATAGTATTTTGGTTTAAGTTTTCATTTTTATATATTTATGTACAATATTGTTCCTGTACATTTCATTTAATATTATTGCCTATGGACTGAAGATACAGATGCCGTAAATTATTCACACAAAATCTTAAACATAGTGGTAACATAATTGTGACATAATGGTCCTTACTCACAGTGAAATATTGTTAGCGACCTTTATACCTTTAAAAGCTTTGGTTGGATACAAAGATAATATATGTAATAAGACCTCAACTTGGAGGATATGAAAGAAGTGAACATCTAACTTGTAAGTGGAATTACTAACTTCAACATGAGTTTCATTTTTAACATTTTTTTTATATTTGAGCATTTCATATGTCGCAATTATGCTACCACTATGTTTAAGATTTTGTGTGAATAATTTACGGCATCTGTATAGGTAAAAAGATTAAATGAAATCTAAGAGTTACCTATATGAAAAGTCACTCTGACAAGACAAAAACTTGTTTGTACATTCGCGTTGCTAACCAAAGTCAACGCATGTGATTATTTTAGTTAGATAGACAAGTCTATAATGCATAAATATTATTCATGTTAGGACAAACCACTCATTTTTTAGCATTAGCACAAAGCATAGGAACATTTGTACCCAGTTGAAGATTTTATTATCATGGAATTTCAACAATAATTATGGAAAAATTTCACTTAGTAAGGATTGAAACAATTAATTGGATAGGCAATTAATATATTGTAAGACAATTTTTTTTTCTCACCCTGTTATTCTTAAAATAGTTTTCGTTCCAAGTAAAATGAATTAAATCATGGGTATACCTAATATTTCAGAAATGCATTTCTCGACCAAACAACCAATTGTCTGAAACAGATAAGTAAAGTATCAAAATGTCACGTAGTCTTCGAGGCCACGAAAGGGGAAAGAAAATTTTATGAACGATTTGAGTTTTTTTTCTAGAAAATAACTGAAGTGTTCACTTGAGCCAAATAAATCTATTAAAATATAGTGTGTATTGTGGTGCATATCAGGAGTTAAATAGGTGAGTCTATCTCACAGAGTAATTCAGTTTTGCCTGTTATTTGATATTTGAATTTAAAAGATATTTTATCACATAGAGTGTATATATTTGCTAATTATTTTTAATAATAACTTTGTTTAAAGTTCTTTAATATTCAACGTTATTGAGAACATTAATTTGTTGTTGCATTTCCTATTCATCCAATCCTACTGTACTGTGGAGAGTTTGTGCCACTTGCAATTTAACTCACATACCTATACTGTACTGTGGAGAGTTTGCGCCACTTGCGGTTTGTCCATTCCTGATACAGGGTGACTTCTCACGTCACCTATATCTCCTTCCACCCCCCTGTATTGTGGAGAGCTTGAGCCACTTGCAGTGTAACCTTATTTAGCTGCATACAGATATCTTTTCTAATTCGAAGTGAAATATTCCATTCAGCGCCCTCTGAACGTTTTGTCCAGCTTTCACAATACGCCATCTATACGTTTAGTCCAAAATTACGAAAAACTGTTAAATTATTAGTCCCTATGGTTGTTAGACTATTTCTTTTTTAGACAATGGTAATTGCGAGTGCACGAAATTTACAAAATTTAAAGTTCCCAACTTTACTTAAATTTGAGAAAAAAAAAATAAAAACTCAATTTTATTCAGGGTGATATCTTGGAATGGGGTGAGATTAGGAGATTTTGTCATAGGAAAGACTTATCATAATTTTATACGGGAAATCACCTGAATTTTTGCGCCTGAATTTAGGAACACCCTGCATACATAAAATATTTTTTAATGCTGATTTTAAACATACGAACTTATAATTTTACAAACTGCGTATTTTAATTTAATGCCCAAGATTCCTTTAGCTGAAGTAACAAGCAAAAAAATTATTATACAGGATGATTCTTTATAAAATGACCCTATATGCCTTTGTTTTTTTAATCGTAAATGTTTTTGTTTTTTAGAAAACATGATTTCTTAAAATCATTAGTTTAGTTAAATTATTTAAAATCGTTCTTTAATGAATTCTTTTATTCTTTGTTTTAGGTTTCGTAAAGTATTGGTCTACTCCGAAGGAGTGTGAGTGTACAGTAATTCTCAATTTCATATCTCAGTATCATCCTGCCTTTCTTTTACAAATGTTCCTCATATTTTCTAAATACTATCCAGCCCTTTTTTTACAATTGGTACTTTTTTCAAAAGATATAGGTTAGCAACCTATCTCAATCCGAAAATTTTCTAAATACTATATATTTCGTTAATAAGTTGGTACTTTTCAAAAGACATAGTAAGCTATAGTTATAGTAAAATTAATACCTATTTAGAGGTACCAGCCGTTTTAGTAACTTAACGTATGCGGCTTCTTGAACCATCTGACATTAACATGAAATCAAAATTTGACGAAACTTCAAAAACGTGACATCTAATAAATTAGTTACGACGTTCATTTTTGTTGGTAATTTTTTGTTTCAACCGATTTATTAATAATAAATAAGGATGGTCTTATTCTAAATGGGTATAAAATTTACTATAGCTATGTCATTCCTCATATTTCCTAAATACTGTTTTTCGTTAATAAGTTGGTACTTTTCAAAAGACATAGGTAAGCTATGTCAATCCGAACATTTTCTAAATACTATGCCTTTCGTTAATAAGTTGGTACTTTTCAAAAGACATAGGTGAGCTATGTCATTCCTCATATTTTCTACATACTATGCCTTTCGTTAATAAGCTATGTCGTTCCTCGTATTTACTGTTCTGCCCTTTTTCCCCTGTTGGTGTCATTCGGTTTGAAATTGTCAATTATATTCTTATTGCAATTGTCAAGTACGCCACATGTACCGACTTTTTTTGTTTACGATTGACTATTTCCCGCACGGATGCACGCAGTATCACACTGTGAGAAAGTACTCGTTAGCTAGGGTGTCGGTAGCCTCGCTTGCAAAACGAGCAGTCATTCAGATGGGCGAGTACGCTTAAGTGTTTTCCGTTTGTCGAATGGGTATGGGTTGACAAGTAGGGGGAATAGTTGCCCAGTATGGGCCATCAAAATATAGTAGATTTCTAAGTTGGTACGTGCAAAACGGCAATACTTGGCGATTTATTACTAACAATTTTTTTCAGCGCTTCCTTTTCAGCACACTAACACTCTTACAGGCTTCAAGATGTCATAAAATTTTTTCAACATTTTTAAATTTTGTTTGATTTTCTGTTTCAGGAATTTTTTTAGGGATGGATTCATCTCGAATATATGCATATATTTAAGCTCGTTGATAGGCCTATCTTATAATTTTATTTATTTTTTATTTCCTAGGGTTTACATTAAAATCTTTCTTATTAATTTTGTTTTCTGTTTTAGAATTCTTATTAGGAAAGGATTTTTTAGGTTACAAAAGTGACTTTCCAGTCTGGACAAAGATTACAAAATATATATAAGATAGTTCACTTCAAGGCGGTCTGATTCTTCTTAGTGTTTTAAACGATCGCCGCACTCATAAATCATATTTACGGCTCCCTTTTGTCGTGAATAACGACACCGCTAGGTACCAGGGAATTAGAAGAGTATATTTTATTCCAAGCTATACAGGGGTAACTTGAGAAATATATATTCAAAGTAATGGGATGATTTATTAAAGGTTTTTTTTATATAATTTTTTTAAATGTTAATTATTTCGAAAAATGTTCAGGATATTAATTTGAAAAGGAAAGTTTAGGTATACGTAAAAAAAACATTAAAATTTTTAAAATGAATAAATTGACAGTTTTTATTTAAAATTTTAGTAATTTTATGATACGTATTGATGATCTAGCGGTTATTTATACAGATTATCACAAATTCAATTAAATATACTTATTGGCCACCAGAATAATAGGAGTATTTATGCCCTTCAGTGAAGTTTAACATGCACTTCCATTTTTCGCATCTAAAACGTAGATATGTGAATTTTCAAATTTCTATGAATACCCAGTACTTATAAGTACTATAACTAGTTTATTATTATCAAATATCTTTGTTACAATAGTTTTAAAACATTCATTCCATCTACTAAATTGGATTAAAAAAAATTGAATTCCGTATTTGATAATAACTAATTTAATACCCACCTCGCAACGTCTTTGGGACAACGATAAAAGGATATTTCTGGTTTTCCCACCTTGCTGGAACAACCCATCACAGCACAACACACAGGCATTTTAAAACCACAATTTTAATATTATCAATAAGTACGTTTACACCGGGCGTACCAAATTTTTAGTCCGAGGTCTAAATGACGTCACGTGTACTTTACTTTTGGTGTAAACACCCAAGGAGTAAAATTTGGTACTTGAATTTGATCCATCTCATCTAGGGTAGTTCAAATTCAATTTTTAACGGTGTAAACACGTCACATTAGTATTCGTGGACCAAAGTGACGGTTTGCTAAAAGCACAGAGTAAAAATACGTCAGATGTCACGTAAGATCGAGTCAAAATAACCTAAAAAAACTGACTGTGATAAATACTAAAAAAATAATACCAAATAAAACTAACAAATGGATCCTAAAAATGTTATTATCTTTGATTGTTTAACAATCCCACAAAATTACTGCTACTTGAAAGCAAATAAGCTAAATTGCTTTTTAAATATGGAGACTTCGATAACTCTAATTTAAAACTTTCAAGTATTTGAATATTTTTTTTCTTTTTCAGAAACTCTATTACCACTGCAACTATTTTTGTATCCATTTAAGGTTATGTCATTTTAATATAAAAATGTCAATTTTGGTCCCAGGCTTTAAACCTGGACTATTTTAATCCAGCAAAACAGTCAGTATAAACACTTATGTTCTAAGCTAAATAAGTCCACGATTTGGTCCACGGACCTAATTGCTCCACACGGTGTAAACTAACCTAATGTAACTTTTGGAAGACTGCGAACAAGAAATTTTACTTTCAGAACGTTTCTCGAAAGACTAAATCAAATACTTATACAAAATTCCTAGAGATTGTACATTTTCGGGTATATACCTTTTGGTCGCCGCGGTCAGTTTTACCCAAATTTAATCCTTTCACTATTCGAAAGGTGACCACTTGGTCGCCAAAGCTGGATTAAGGGTTCCTAGAAACGATTTATTATGTATAGAGAGAAGAATATTAATATTATATTTTTTCCTATTGCAATAATTAATTAATACATTTAAAATATCTATACAACATAAACTTAAAACACGAACAACGAATTCTAAAATACTAGCGCTCTATAGGCGACGACCCGTATAATATGCGAAATTAAATGCAAGTAAGGATTAAGCGACATACTGTAGCATGGCGCCAACCGCTAAGTCACCAGACAGTAACCAGCGGTATGAATCCTTTGATCGATAGAATTCGTACGAGTGAACAATCTATTGTAACGTTTATTCTAATTTATATTTACAATTAATTTATATTTACAGATTTATATGTAATTCAGTCCTTATTTAATAATTTATGTAATACACTAAACACACTAATTATAATTTATATGAGAGTCACTTAATAAACACTTTATCGATGCGCGATTACTTTCCTTCGGTATCAACACTGACTGATTGACTAATTGACTGCAGCGATGCTTGTGGCCTATTTATACTCGTGCGCCGTAATTCTAGAAGTATCTCGGCGTTCTCGCGGGCGCATTGGATATTCTCGATATTCTGGCGGATGCACCCGGGTGTTCTGGATGTTTCTCGAAGTTTGGGCGGAGGAGCCATAGTCGTCTCATACGGGGATTTCACTGGGGGCACTAAGTGAGAATATTATTGCAGTAGCTCGCGTAACATTGCCCCCTCCTTAAGAGACAGTTCCTCCTGGAACTAGCTAGGAAACTGGAACGAGATGACTGTATCGGCAACTTGCATTTTCCAGTTGTATGGAAGTAACATGCGACCGTCTTCTCTGTTGGCTGTGTCTCCCGAGCATGGCCGCAAACCAGTACCTGCACTTCGGTGTCTCGGAAGATTACTTCTACCATGTTACGGATTATTCGCCAATCTAAATGCCTACATTCAATCTTGGGCAGGGCTAGCCTATGCACGTTCAATTCAAGCACATGCTCCCTCAGGCTTCCCAGACATCCTCGTACGTTGGTCTTTCGTCGAAGGTGTTCCTCGTCACTAGGTGGAAATTGTAGCGGGAGCCATTTTGCAGCTTCAAAGCTTTACCTGGTACTGGTAACTGGTTTGCCAAAAGTCGTGCACCACTCTTCTTTATAAACAGAGATGCCAGTCCGCGCGCATCGGTTACGCTGGCAGGGATGTTTATTGCCAGTGAGTATTCCTCCGGAACGGTAAGCAGGTCTTGTCGTCTCTCGGTGGTGACGCCGAATCTCGCTTTTCCGGTACCACCATAAGCACCCATGAACTCTACAAAAGCAGGATCGGCTACTTCCTGAAGCTGGTTTACTTCCTCATCGTGGTCACCCTCGAATGGCGCTAATCGGTTACGGTGTACCACCTTTGGCTTTCCATTTGGGATCTTGCTGATACGATAGATGACATCGTTGATTCTTTTCTTTACGAGGTACGGACCGTCCCAAGCTCTCTGCAACTTTGGAGAAAAACCCTTTTGTCTTCTTGGGTTATGCAGCCAGACTTTGTCTCCTTCGTGGAAACCTCCTTCCGTAGTTTGCGTATCGTACCTTTTCTTCATCCTATCGCTAGCGATCTGAAGATTCGATCGAACCAGCTCGTGTACGTCATCCATTCTTTTTCTCAGCTGGGTCACGTAATCTTCACCAGCTATGTCTTCTCCGGGTCGGCATCCAAATTCAAGGTCGCAGGGTAATCTCATTTCGCGTCCGAACAGAACTCTTGCTGGTGTTTGGCCGGTGGACTCATTGATGGCGGATCTGTAGGCCATCGCGAATAGCGAGAGATATTGGTCCCAATCTCGCTGATGGTTAGATACCACCTTAGACAGGTATTTGCCAAGAGTTCTGTTCATTCGCTCTACCATCCCGTCCGACTGTGGGTGCAAAGCCGTAGTTCTCGTTTTCTTCATGCCGAGCTTTTCACAAACTTCCTGGAACAGCTGGCTTTTGAAGTTTCTGCCCTGGTCGCTGTGTATTTCCAGGGGCACTCCATATCGGCAAATGAACTCATTCACAAGCACGTTGGCAACCGTTGCGGCTTCTTGGTTTGGAATGGCATACGCTTCTACCCATTTTGTGAAGTAGTCCATCACCACCAAAATGTACCTGCTGCCATTTGCTGTCGGTGGAGACGGTCCGGCGATGTCCAGGGCAATGCGCTCAAAAGGGCTTCCGACATTGTACTGCTTCATAGGAGCCTTTCTTCTCCCGTGCGGTCCATTGGTCGTAGCACAGGTAGTGCACTTCTTACACCAGTCCTTCACATCTTCGGAACTGTGCATCCAATAAAACCGTTCTCGCACTTTCTGAAGGGTCTTCTTCACACCTAGATGTCCTCCTGACGGACTGTCGTGTAATTTCCGCAGTACTGCTGCTATCCTTGTTCTTGGAATCACCAACTGTCTTCTACTTTCGGAACCCTCATCGTTCTCGATTACTCGCTGTAGCAAACCGTTTTCCAAAACCAGCGAGTCCCACTGGGCCCAATACGATTTCATCGTTGGCAAGTACCTTGAAATCTCCTGCCAAGTAGGTCGACAGTTCTCCTTTTTCCAATGTCGGATTTTCTTCAAGTCGGGATCGTTCTCTTGTTCCTCTTCCAACTTTTCTGGTGTCCATTCGTCGGTGGTCACCGTGGTTCTTCGAATCGCAGCTTCCTTAGCTTCTGTTTTGCTGCAGTGAGAGCACTCTGCAGGGCATGGTCTTCTAGAGAGGGAGTCTTTGGAAGGTCTTCGGGTCGAAGCTGCCCTCTGAAGGTCGACCCTTCCTAGTTTTTCCTGCTGGGCATCTTTGTTTGTAGCAGTTCTCGGTCGCTTGCACGAACTGCGTACATGTCCCATTTCGCCACAATTCCAGCATCTCACAGCTTTCAGTTTTTCATTTGAGATGCTTTTCATCATGTTGACAAGCTGGTCGAGCTTGTTCTCAACTTCTTCGTCTGCTACAGCCCTCACCTTGCCGTATACTCCGGAAGCCTGTGTAGCTGCTTCGTACTCCAAGGCTGCAGAGAGTACGTCGACCAGTGTCTTATGCCGAGCCAAGCGTAGAGTTCTCTGCATTTCATGGTCACGAACTCCGTCGATGAATGTCTGTACCCCTAAACATTCCATGACATTCTCCGGTGCCGATGGATAGGCAAACCGCACCAACCTCGCAATGTCTGCTTCGAATTCTTGCAGAGTTTCGTCGCGTTTTTGTTTGCGGTTTTTCAGCTGCGACTGGTACAGATGCTCCAGGTGTTCCAGGCCATATCTCATATTCAATCGCTTTTTGAGTTGTTCAAAATCTTCGGCCTCTTCCACTGGAATGGTCTGGAGGATATCCATAGCGTCTCCTCTAAGGGCAAGAGTTAAATTTAACGCTTTTTCCTTCTCACTCCAGTTGTTTGCTTTTGATGCCGCCTCGAATTGCTTAAGATAGTTCGGCCATGACGTTTTACCATCGAATGTTGGCAGTTTCACTCGGCTGTTAATATCGTTTTCCATTTTCGGTTTCAACTCTACTTTTTCTGCCAGTTCGTCGTTATTCGGGGCTTGCCTAGTTGTAATATCCGGTTTATTACTAGTCTTCCTTTCGATTTCTTTGATTTTTTGTTTCATTTCTTGCTCCATACTTTTAATCTTTTTTTCCACGGCAGAAATATCAGTCTTCATGGATGTCATTACATTTTTCATGTCCGTCACTTTATTTTCTATGTCCGCCGAAAGTTTACTTTCCATGGATGAAATTTCGTTTTTAATATCCGTCGAAATTTTATTTTCCATGTCCGACATTTTGTTTTCCATGTCCGACATTTTGTTTTCCATGGATGAAATTTCGTTTTTTATATCCGTCGAAATTTTATTTTCCATGTCCGACATTTTGTTTACCATGGATGAAATTATAGAGGCAGACGCTTCGTCGGTGAATTCGAACGTTTCCGGGTCCAATCCATTGTTAATCATAGCTTTTTTTAGTCGTTCCACTAACACTGACTTGACCCCACTTGTGTCCAGTTCGTAATCCTCCAACTCTCTTCGAAGCTCTGAAACTTTTAATTCACAAAGTTTCTTCGCCATCTTCCTGTATATTTATTTATTTATTTATTTATTTATTTATTTTTTTAACCCCACACCTGACACCAATGTAACGTTTATTCTAATTTATATTTACAATTAATTTATATTTACAGATTTATATGTAATTCAGTCCTTATTTAATAATTTATGTAATACACTAAACACACTAATTATAATTTATATGAGAGTCACTTAATAAACACTTTATCGATGCGCGATTACTTTCCTTCGGTATCAACACTGACTGATTGACTAATTGACTGCAGCGATGCTTGTGGCCTATTTATACTCGTGCGCCGTAATTCTAGAAGTATCTCGGCGTTCTCGCGGGCGCATTGGATATTCTCGATATTCTGGCGGATGCACCCGGGTGTTCTGGATGTTTCTCGAAGTTTGGGCGGAGGAGCCATAGTCGTCTCATACGGGGATTTCACTGGGGGCACTAAGTGAGAATATTATTGCAGTAGCTCGCGTAAAAAAAACGAAAAAACATACTAAAAAGATCCACATAGGCTATAATAGACTGAAACCCATCAACCTGTCTGAATGTGCTTTTGCAGATGACGTTATGATTTGTGCACCGAGCGAAGATGACCTCCAAAAAAACTTACAAACATGGGAAAGAGAACTCAGTAAAAGAAATCTAAAAGTAAATGTACAGAAGACAAAAGTCATGACTACCGGAATAACAAACACAGAAATTGACATAAGGCTACAAAATGAAAAAATTCAACAAGTGGACTTGTTTAAATATCTTGGTATTAAGATCGACAGAAATGGAACCGAAGATGAAGAATTGAATGAAAGGATCACTAATGCCTCAAAACTCTACCATTCCTTGTCTAGAGCATTCATTGGTAAAAAAGAAATAAGTAGGAAAACGAAAATGACAGTGTTCAAGACAGTATATCGACCAATTCTCACTTATGGAAGTGAAAGCTGGATACTGACGCAGAAATCGAAGAGTAGAATACAAGCAATGGAGATGAGATACTTGCGCAGGGTTAAGGGAATAACACGGAGAGACAGAGTTAGGAATGAGGACGTTAGAAGTGAACTTGGAATTGAATCGATTCTTGACTTGCTAGACAACCAAAAACTTGAATGGTTTGGTCATTTAGTAAGAATGAACAACAGGCCAGTAAAAGATGTTTGGGAAGCGCGAGCAACTACAAAAAGGAAGAGAGGAAGGCCAAAGAAAACTTGGAACCAAGTGGTTGCTGAAATATTGGAAAAAAGAGGGAAAAGTTGGGAAGAAGCCAAAAAGATGGCAAAAAACAAGAAACAATGGAGCAATTTTATATATGGAAAGGAGAAATAGATTTCCACCCTTACACCTTCGGGTACAAAAAGGGTTTAGATTATATATATATATATATATAGCTCGCGTAACACTATTTTATTTTGTAATCTTTGGTTTGGAGCTGTTTGCGCCGATATCAAATATTCTCCTCGTTACCTTTAAATGTCGCTACCGCCGTCATAAATCATTAATTAAGGACCACTCCGAAAAGCTTGACTACCGGACAACGGCGCCAAAAAGACGAGAGTCGGCGATAACAGGGAGAAAGGGTTGAGATTCCGACGGAATAACACGTATTTTAATAAGATTCTGTAAAAACCCAAATATTGTTTAATTTCTTAATTTCTTTCATTGTTCTAGTATAAACAAATATAAATTGTGTAAAAAACAGTTAAAAGTGTGCTTTTTTCAAATAAAGCTGGTGTATCCCAGCCAAACGAGAGGTTTTTTTTTCTTAGTGTAAGACATTTTTTTTCTCACCCTGTTATTCTTAAAATAGTTTTCGTTTCAAGTAAAATTAATTAAATCATGGGTACACCCTAATATTTCAGAAATGCATTTCTCGACAATTATCTGAAATAGATAAGTAAAATATCATAATGTCACGTAGCCTTCGAGGCCACGAAAGGGGAAAGAAAGGTTTTAAGAACGATTTGGGTTTTAGTTGCTAGAAGATAACTAAAGTGTTGACTTGAGCCAGATAAATTTAAATATATAAAATATAGTGTGTATTGTGGTGCATATCAGGAGTTAAATAGGTGAGTCTATCTCACGGAGTAATTCAGTTTTGCCTGTTATTTGATATTTGATTTTAAAAGATATTTTATCACATAGAGTATATATATTTGCTAATTATTTTTAATAATAACTTTGTTTAAAGTTCTTTAATATTCAACGTTATTTAGAACATTAATTTGTTGTTGCATTTCCTATTCATCCAATCCTACTGCACTGTGGAGAGTTTGTGCCACTTGCAGTTTAACTCATATACCTATACTGTATTGTGGAGAGTTTGCGCCACTTGCGGTTTGTCCATTCCTGATACTGGGTGACTTCTCACGTCACCCATATCTCCTTCCACCCCCCTGTATTGTGGAGAGTTTGAGCCACTTGCAGTGTAACCTTATTTTGCTGTACTGTGGAGAGTTTGTGCCACTTACAGTAGTTATAATATTGTTTGTGGAGAGTTTGTGCCACTTGCAGTTAACTCACATAACTATACTGTATTGTGGAGAGTTTGCGCCACTTGCGGTTTGTCCATTCCTGATACAGGGTGACTTCTCACGTCACCTATATCTCCTTCCACCCCCCTGTATTGTGGAGAGCTTGAGCCACTTGCAGTGTAACCTTATTTAGCTGTACTGTGGAGAGTTTGTGCCACTTGCAGTTTAACTCACATACCTATACTGTACTGTGGAGAGTTTGCGCCACTTGCGGTTTGTCCATTCCTGATACAGGGTGACTTCTTACGTCACCTATATCTCCTTCCACCCCCCATTATTGTGGAGAGCTTGAGTCACTTGCAGTGTAACCTTATTTTGCTGTACTGTGGAGAGTTTGTGCCACTTGCAGTGTTTTATTATTTTGCTGTACTGTGGAGAGTTTGTGCCACTTGCAGTGTTTTATTATTTTGCTGTACTGTGGAGAGTTTGTGCCACTTGCAGTGTTTTATTATTTTGCTGTACTGTGGAGAGTTTGTGCCACTTGCAGTGTTTTATTATTTTGCTGTACTGTGGAGAGTTTGTGCCACTTGCAGTGTTTTATTATTTTGCTGTACTGTGGAGAGTTTGTGCCACTTACAGTAGTTATAATATTGTTTGTGGAGAGTTTGTGCCACATATTCCTTATATGCATTGGGGAGAGTTTGCGCCCCTTGCACCTTTCCTAATAACCCTAAATACTTACTATTAGGCATTTAACTTTACTTTAGTACTGATATGCATAATCACAGTTCAAACACATAAGATGCACCTTGTATATTATTAATACTTTCATTAATTTTGGGGATTTCAACTATACTAATCGTTAGTTAAATAATTAATCATTATTTATGGCAAATTGAATACTCAGAGTGTTTTTCTATCTAATTCCAGGTACGTCATCTCGGTTGTTCAACCTACTTGGACCATGTCCACATGGACTGTTCAATTAAATCCAGGCATCACGTCCAGTGTCTTGTAAATAGTTATTTTCAACATTTAGATTTGTTTTATTATCTATATTATACAAAAAAATATAATGTAAGTACACAGTAAGTAATTAAAAGTTAAATTCTAATTAAATATATCAATCTTTACAAATCACTCATTCTCCTCAAGTCAAGTTTTTCCCTCATTACAATTTATCAGAAGTGGGATAGAGATGACCTGGATTTATTAATTCAATGACATAAAATTACAATGCCGAGATGACACTATTTTTTTAAATGTTATTCTAGCTTTGTGTTTTTTTTATTTTATTAAATATTTATTTACCGTATTTCTACCATAAATCACAAAAGTAATAATAAAATCAACTGAAATGGGTCCCCAACGTCGCAATAAAATACCGCTACCAATTGAAACCCAAGAGGCTTCGGGCTTCGGGTTCGAGTGAATCTGTTACCCCAAGAAGAAACCGTATTGATTCTTTGACACCGAATGACTATTGAACGATTGACCACTGTAATGACCACTTTTCTCGAAAATACTGCCGAACGAGAACGGCCTATCAAGACGGTCCGAGGGGATGTGGTACTGTACCTGTATTTGACCTCGAGGGTAGGGTGCAATCGATTTCGGTTTGGCTTCAAAAGGTCGATGAACTTCGTGATATTTTTCGATGTTTAGGGGAAGCCACTATCTATTACGCTACTACAAAGTTCCGAAGGTTGGCAATGGTTTGGTATAAGAGTTTGCTAATGTGTCAAGTCCAAGGCACCTCATCTTTTAAGTTTTTTTTTTTGTTTTTTTTTGCTCTTGGCTGCTCTGTTTATGTGAAGAGATTAGTTGCCCTTATTATGCTTAATAATATTTCCACAATATTCTCCTCAGAGAAATCCTTCCTTGGGTACTATAGCCCTAGAATCTTATGTCTCCAATGAGTGGTATTCTCTAAGACAATTTCATATGCAGAGGCCGGGCATCTCGGGACAAGCTGTGCAGTGGTACACAGTATCTTTCCGTATTTTTTTGTCCATAGCTCAAACCCCACATTTTATTTTCTAAGCGTTTGTCCAAGTTCATTGAGAATTTCGATTTCTACAGGTAAATGGTTTACATTTACAGGTACATCTGCTTATTGCGACTGTTTTGGCAATAGTTTTTCTAATACGGACATTCGAAAGTTGTAAAATGTCATTTTCTAACCAGAGTACTTATTATAAAGTTTATGGGCATTGTGCAAATACAACTGGATCACATGTATTATAATTTTCTAATATCAACGTAACGTTCGGCGTGCCGTTGGATAATAAGCCATCATTTGATCACGAATGCCTTATGTCTATTCCACTATTTATTATACTTGACTTTTGCTTTTAGTTACCACTTCATTTTTTTTTATTCAGTAGATATGTCTAAGACGTCTCTTTTATCGGTCCACTTGCCAATCATCATATTGCAGTTATACATAGCTTTGGTCTCACCTTTTCTTAATTTTGTAGCTACAACGTTTTTGGGGAAATCTTTTCGGCTTTTCTGAGAGTACCTGTACAAAAGGTATTTGATCAAGCAACTTTTTTTTTGCCAATGAATAACTATTGTAAAAGTTGTCCATGTATAAGCTATGTCCGTTATTCAGACATTCGCGCATCAGATACATCACTATCTTTTGTGCATGATCTTTTCCGCCAGTTATATCGCTCGAGCCAGTATGTACCATCATATCTAAATTTGTTCCGTCCCCTTCTATTACCATATACAACTTTATCCCATATTTCTGCCGCTTCTTTGGTAGATATTGCTTGAAGTAAAGTCCCCCTTTTCACAAGACCATAGATTCATCAACGGATAAGTTTTTTTTTATGGGTAATATATTATCTTCATTTTATTAGTAAAATGATCCAGTATAGGCCTGATTACGACCATCTGGGGACAGCTCATTGGTTTTAACTTCAGGAACATAGGGGCATCTCATTATTAGCAAGTAGCGATCCCTACCCATTAAATGTGAGAAACAGCTGGAGAATAGTCTTATGTTTTTTTTTCTCAATAGTCCTGCAAGCTAGGTACCTTTAAAGTACCTGTATTTAAGGTAAGTCCAAAAAAAAATGAACAGTTCCGATATTGTCAAATCTTGCCATAGAGAAATTCTTGAGTAGTCACTTCTCGCACTGGTACATAAAACTTGTACTGCTTAATTGTTGATTTGCGAAATAATATACCTGATTTAATAATGGATTACGTTCCCTAATGGCACGGCAAAATTTCTGGTTCATGCACGATGGTTCTCCTGTTCATTTTAGTCGAGTAGTTCGTCAATATACTCACAGTTCGTACGGGAATCGATGTATTCGAGGGCGAGGGCCAGTCAATTGGCCTGCAAGATTACTCGATTTCATTTCATGCGATTTTTGTTTTTAGGGCTACTTAAAATTGTCAGTATATGCTGTCCCAATACAAAATCGTGTTCAGCTTTGGGAAATAATAAGTGTACCTAATTCTAATGTTCTGTTTTTGATCCGTATGTTCATCCTTAGCGAAACACGGTTATTTTCAAATGGCAGTATTGGTAATGGTTGGTTAAATCTTGTAGATATACCAACCCCGTTTGACTTAGGAGTGTAATTCAATGTATGTCGGGGCAGATAGCCCGGGAATTAGTTGTTTCATCTTAGTTGCACGGTCACTGTTTTTGAAAAATATTTTTCAAAACTTAGTTGTAAAGCGTTGAATAACATATATTCATTTTTCGATATCTAATTTATGCGCCTCTAAATTATTCAGTACTTAAATACTGATGGTTTGCGAACATCTGTTTTTACTTTTGCAGAAACTATTTTATTTTCTTCTGTAGGTTGAGTTTTATTTTGTCGAGTTTTTGACCTCGTTATAGCTAAGACGTGAAAATTATCTATGTACAAGTCTTTTAATTCATTTATCGATATCCTTGAAATACTGTCTGCATAATTTGAATTTCCTTTCATATACTGTATTTCAAAATTATATTCTTCTGTCTAGTCTAATTCTTGTGAGTTTTGAAGTGGGTTCTGTCATTGAGATAGATGTGTTTACGGCTTATGATCCGTTTTTACTATAAACTGTGGGGAACCATACAAGTAACTCTTGAAGTCATTAATTCTCAAATGGATAGCTAACAATTCTTCCATAATTATAGGTGTTTGTTTATTTCACTTTTCTTAAAACTTTGCGATGCATAAGATATAGGTAAATCTATACCTTCGTATTTCTAAGAATTGCATGCAGACCACGCGTAATTTGAAGCATCTGTAGTCAGTATAAATTGTTTACTGAAATCAGGATATTTTAATAAAGGTAGCTCTATTGATGTTGTTTTTAATATTTGGGATGAGGACTCTTCCGACCACTCGAATTTTACATGTTTCCTGGATAATTTTTCGGGAGGTATGCATATTTCAGCGAAGTTCCGAATGAAACGTCTGTAATCATTACAGAATGCTACGAACCTTTTAGTTTCTTCCGAGTTTTTGGGCACTGGATATTGTTCAATGACTAAACATTTTGCTTTGTAGGGGAGTACTCCCTCACTAGACAAATTGTGCTCTAAATAAGTGTCTTCACGCCTGAAGAATTGGCAATTTTGTGGATTTAATTTTCGTCACAGTAGTAAAGACAGGAGCCACAGCAGGGAGTCATATATCTACTGAAAGCTTGTATGGATAGTTTAGTTCATTGGTAAACATGTCAAAGATTTCTGAAATCCATTTTCAGTCCAGTCAAAAAAAATAACCAGTCAGGATGGGAACAGAACTAGTAGATGTCTCGGGACGAGATGCTCGCAGGATGGCCGACTGTAAGACATTTTTTTTTCTCACCCTGTTATTCTTAAAATAGTTTTCGTTTCAAGTAAAATAAATTAAATCATGGGTACACCCTAATATTTCAGAAATGCATTTCTCGACAATTATCTGAAATAGATAAGTAAAATATCATAATGTCACGTAGCCTTCGAGGCCACGAAAGGGGAAAGAAAGGTTTTAAGAACGATTTGGGATTTAGTTGCTAGAAGATAACTAAAGTGTTGACTTGAGCCAGATAAATTTAAATATACACTGTGTCCGTAAAGTATGGAACAAATTCATTTTTAGCTAAACAGACCATTTTAAGAAATAATCCTGAAACACGTCGATTTTTGATTTTAATTTAATGTATTTTAAAATAATAATCTAATATACAGGGTGAATTACTTTCGAGTAATGACGTCAACGTCATTTTTTTTAAATGGAACACCCCCATTTTGTTTCAATTTTCGGATTACTCTAGCTGAGCTGATTCCAAAAATGTATCACATGTTGATTCCAATTGGTACAGGGTGAACAAAAATACAATAGTTTTGTGTGTGCTCATAAAGTAACATGTTTGGAAACAGCTCATTTTTATTAATCTAAAAATGTAACAAACTACAGGGTGTTACATTTAAACCAATTGCCGCTAGACAGTAAGTATTTTTGATAATATTGTTAATTTAACTAATAAAGAATGTTACGCGTTACTTTATGAGCACACACAAAACTATTGTATTTTTGTCCACCCTGTACCAATTGGAATCAACATGTGATACATTTTTGGAATCAGCTCAGCTAGAGTAATCCGAAAATTGAGACAAAATGGGGGTGTTCCATTTAAAAAAAATAACGGTGACGTCATTACTCGAAAGTAATTCACCCTGTATATAAGATTATTATTTTAAAATACGGTAAATTAAAATCAAAAATCGACGTGTTTCAGGATTATTTCTTAAAATGGTCTGTTTAGCTAAAAATGAATTTGTTCCATACTTTACGGACACAATGTATAAAATATAGTGTGTATTGTGGTGCATATCAGGAGTTAAATAGGTGAGTCTATCTCACGGAGTAATTCAGTTTTGCCTGTTATTTGATATTTGATTTTAAAAGATATTTTATCACATAGAGTATATATATTTGCTAATTATTTTTAATAATAACTTTGTTTAAAGTTCTTTAATATTCAACGTTATTTAGAACATTAATTTGTTGTTGCATTTCCTATTCATCCAATCCTACTGCACTGTGGAGAGTTTGTGCCACTTGCAGTTTAACTCATATACCTATACTGTATTGTGGAGAGTTTGAGCCACTTGCGGTTTGTCCATTCCTGATACTGGGTGACTTCTCACGTCACCCATATCTCCTTCCACCCCCCTGTATTGTGGAGAGTTTGAGCCACTTGCAGTGTAACCTTATTTTGCTGTACTGTGGAGAGTTTGTGCCACTTACAGTAGTTATAATATTGTTTGTGGAGAGTTTGTGCCACTTGCAGTTTAACTCACATACCTATACTGTATTGTGGAGAGTTTGCGCCACTTGCGGTTTGTCCATTCCTGATACAGGGTGACTTCTCACGTCACCTATATCTCCTTCCACCCACCAGTATTGTGGAGAGCTTGAGCCACTTGCAGTGTAACCTTATTTAGCTGTACTGTGGAGAGTTTGTGCCACTTGCAGTTTAACTCACATACCTATACTGTACTGTGGAGAGTTTGCGCCACTTGCGGTTTGTCCATTCCTGATACAGGGTGACTTCTTACGTCACCTATATCTCCTTCCACCCCCCTGTATTGTGGAGAGCTTGAGCCACTTGCAGTGTAACCTTATTTTGCTGTACTGTGGAGAGTTTGTGCCACTTGCAGTGTTTTATTATTTTGCTGTACTGTGGAGAGTTTGTGCCACTTGCAGTGTTTTATTATTTTGCTGTACTGTGGAGAGTTTGTGCCACTTGCAGTGTTTTATTATTTTGCTGTACTGTGGAGAGTTTGTGCCACTTGCAGTGTTTTATTATTTTGCTGTACTGTGGAGAGTTTGTGCCACTTACAGTAGTTATAATATTGTTTGTGGAGAGTTTGTGCCACATATTCCTTATATGCATTGGGGAGAGTTTGCGCCCCTTGCACCTTTCCTAATAACCCTAAATACTTACTATTAGGCATTTAACTTTACTTTAGTACTGATATGCATAATCACAGTTCAAACACATAAGATGCACCTTGTATATTATTAATACTTTCATTAATTTTGGGGATTTCAACTATACTAATCGTTAGTTAAATAATTAATCATTATTTATGGCAAATTGAATACTCAGAGTGTTTTTCTATCTAATTCCAGGTACGTCATCTCGGTTGTTCAACCTACTTGGACCATGTCCACATGGACTGTTCAATTAAATCCAGGCATCACGTCCAGTGTCTTGTAAATAGTTATTTTCAACATTTAGATTTGTTTTATTATCTATATTATAAAAAAAATATAATGTAAGTACACAGTAAGTAATTAAAAGTTAAATTCTAATTAAATATATCAATCTTTACAAATCACTCATTCTCCTCAAGTCAAGTTTTTCCCTCATTACATTAGCTGCATGGGTTTAAAATGTGCATGTATTGTAGGGGGTGGTAAAGTTGTAGTGATATTTTAATTATAAAAGATTGTATGTAAAAATATCTTTATGTTGTAATTAGTGTTTAAATTTTTCGGCTCTTATAAAAAAATGTAAATATTAATATTTTATTGATATTAAACATATGTTTTTTTATAGCTGCTAAGTTTGCATTTATTTTATCCTGTTTGTAAATGTATATTATCTGCACTTTGCCAGAGTAAAGGCTGGCTTAGTGCAGCCGGTAGAAGACATGCAGCTTTCAGGGGGTCGCATTTTCTAGTTTTGTCTGTGATTTCCTCCGCCGGCGGGGAATATTTTCCATCGGTTGTGAATATTTTAACCAGTTGATTATATTTTCTACCGATAAAAGGAACAACTTCCAGCCGTGATGGGCAACGATTGCTTATATTTAATTTCATAAGTTTTGTATTGCGTTGGTTATGTATATTAGGTACCAAAACAAATATGATATTTTGTGATATTGTTAGATATTGAACTCTACTTTTACCGTAGCTAATAGAAATGTTGTTTTTATTTGTCTTTTTTACAGTACTGTTCTACACTCTGAATTAAACTGTTACTTGAGAGATAACAGAACAGAGATTATAGACAAATCTAATAATAATTATTAAGATGTTAGTACCCTCCGAATTCAAGAACAGTATATTTTTATCTTCTTATTTTACTTTTACCATTGTCTAGGATATTCAATGGGATGTTAAACCGATACCCGGCTTTTAAACCGGATAGTTTTCCAATTACAGCGCATAATGCTTCTCAGTGGCGCACAATGCCGAGGTGTGTTAATGCGTAATTGGAATGTGCATCATATTTTCTGCTACTGAGCTGGTATCAATGCGCGCATCACCCCAAAGCACTACTTTCCAAAGTGCTCGATTGTGCGACGCGTTGCTGTAGTTGGAACAGTCACCGTTGAGCACTATGCCGCATAATGCGCTTTAATGCTGTAATTGGAAAACTACGCTTGTTTTTAAACTAGGAGGAGCATTTTAGGAAACCTCAAACACACCACTAAAAGTAACTAGATTGGGAGAGTGTTCCGAAAGGGTCGTGTTCAGACTTTTTGAACTAATTGACAATTACTTGAAATATGTTTTGTACTGCTGGTAGTTGTCGTAGCCAATGAGGGATCAAGGCATGTCTAAATATCGAATAATCATTGGCCACAGGCCATGGCGAAAGTAGAGAGCAAATGACACATTATTGGGAAAAAATGTATGGTTATAATAGGTAGTTTATGTAAAATTTGTTAATAATTTGAGGATAAATAAGTACGTAGAAAATGCAACTGTATGTTTCAATTATTCTTTATTTTCGTTGGAAGCTTAGGTATAGCACAAACTAAAAGTAAACAGAGGGTTTGATATCGAAAAATGCGATAATATTGTACTGCAATGTATGTAAAACTAGATGTATAAATATTTAGAAAAATAAGATTTTACTTGGAAACTTATATTATTAACAAGAAAGAACAAGTATGGATTTTGTTTATCAAACTGAATAAATAATAAAAATAGCACTTAACTTGGTTGGAATATAATACTTTGTTAAAAATAAAAAAATCAACAACAAACGCAAAAAGGGGTACAGTTAGATTGAACTATTTCATATAAATAAACACAAAACTGACAAATGTCGTTGTCAGTTTCATCAAAAGAGCTGTGTGAAACGGGCTGCAATCTGACCAATCACTAGGCAGCAGAAATGCCAACTTAAATTCAAATCGCTCCTCTTAGTTTCAAAACAAGGTATAGGAGAAAACTGGAAATTAAGAATTCCTAAATGTTTGCAACTTTCACTACAGATACGTCACGCACTTAAAGATGAAGCTAGCCACTTTGTGATTTAGATGTTTTATGAAATAATAGCCAGTTACAAAAGGACCATTCGAATTTGAAGAACTGTCAAAGTCTATAACACACACACACACACACACACACACACACATATATATATATATATATATATATATATGTTTTTTGTTTACAGTTTATATGAGCTTGAGGTTTTAATATTACAAAAAAAATAAAAGCATTGTGTTAATATTTTTTTAGTTAAATTTAGTTAGTTTTTCTCCACAATAATCATATAAATCTTGTTTTGTAACATACTGCACAAACACAGCAGTTGCAACGCCTCGTAAAAAGTTTGTAACTGTGCCCAGGGTATGGGCACTCTGAGTGCGCAATGGTACTGCCACCTGGAGAGCCAGAGCACTTCTAAAATTGCGGATTTAATGAGAACTGTAACGCCGTTAGTAGTGTCTCTGGTAGTAATTCCAGATTCTTCCACATATGTCACCACTAATAACTTAACCTAATAACAACTACGTTTACGACGATTAGTTTTATTTCTGGGTTAGTTCAGTTTTAAAAGATTGTTTTTCTTTAATATATATATATTTTTTGTTCAGGTCGACAGGGTGTGTTTAGTTTATTGTTTAGTGTGGACTTTACAGACAATGTATAGTGAAGGACTTTAATGTGGGGTGTACCCGGTAAGCTTTATATTTTTATAAAATAAAACATGTTTCACTAACTAAAAAGTGACAAAATATTGAAGTAGTTATTCTTTTATACAGCCTTATACTTCCCAGCCTCGAAGAAGAACGTTCAGTTAGGCTGGAAAGAAGTGGAAACCAATCTTTGGATTTAACAAGGCGAAAACATTGGAGAATATGCCCTCGTCATTTTGGCCAGGCCTGCTTTTTAAAAGTAGAAGTAGTCGAAGGCAAACTATTGAAAAGGTTTTCTGTGCCATCCCTGTTTTTTCCTGGTATGTAATTCTTTTTGTACATATATTTTATTGAATGTTATTAAATGTGATTATGTTTTCTAGATTACAATCCAAAAGGGATTCCGATTTTTTGTTCCCCACTATGGTGCCCTCACAGGAAACAACTCCCGAGAAAATATAGATATTTATTTTCTAGAGTTTGAAAAAAAATTTACTTATATATAAAGATTCTGTAGATATGATGGAAATGCCCTCCACATCAGCAACTTATTCGCCAGTTGGGAAGGTGTAAACACCAACAAAAACTTATATACGGAAATTAATTAATGGTGAGTTTTATGCAACTCGTTAGCTATAATTTTGGCAATCGTACAGTGTACCTAAGAAAAAATAAACACCTAATTTTTATGTTATAGCTATTCCATTCACAAGCAAGGGGTTTGAGGAGGAAGGATTGAAGGGCATTAAGCCATTATCAGATAATGGTATGTATAAAATAAAATAAAATATCATCTGTCTGTTCCTTTTGTTATATTATTTGGTTTATTTAAATCCTAATTTTTATGTTATAGCTATTCAATCCACGAGTAAGGAGTTAGAGGTGGATGAATTGGAGAGTATCGAGCAATTATCAAATGATGGTATGTATAAAATAGTATATCTTCTGTATGTTCCTTTTGTTATATTATTTGGTTTGTTTAATTCCCATCAAAAACTAAGTAAATTACATATTTTATAGTATTATATTAGTAAATGAATAAATTGTCTACAGGTACTGAAAGGAACAAAAAAAGGATTTCCCGAAGAAAGGTCCAAGCATTTTTCGAAGGTAAGCAGTTTCGAGAAACAAATATGTAAATGTTTACAATCATATGTATTGTGTGTTTGAGCTAATTAAAAATATCCAAATGTAGCTACCTAATAAATTATATAGAAGTAATGATAGTCATAATCTTGTAAACTAAGTTTTTTAAATGGTGTGCACATTTTAGTTATCAGTGTTATTAGCAAACTGTAGAAATGTGCTTCATGTTTTTTCAATATAAGCTATTTTTTTATTTGTATGAAAAAATGTTATTCTTTATAAATAGTTTTGAAATACATTTGTCAGTTTCCTCATATTACTATCTTTATTTGCAGAAGCCAGTGCAGCAAAGGTTTTCATAAGACAGTGACTCTCATAAAAAATCTTAAAGGGGTTTTGAAAGGTATTGACATGTCGAGAGTGATTCAACAGAGATGGTCCATTTCAATTGGCCCATAATAAATATCTTTTTTTTTTTTGGCACTGGAGTAAACCAACTGGCCAATATCTTCGTATGTACGTATTTGTACAGTCATTCTAGTTCAATACACTCAATATTTTTAACGTAAATCAATTATTCGCTTTTCCTTAACAATCTCTTCTATTTATATTTATTTTATTCATTTATTTCTTTTTTTTTCTCTCCTTATTTTAATATCTTTATTTCCTTTTTTTATTCCTTTATATTATTATTATTATTTTTTTTTTATCATATTTGGTACTAGGATACACAAAAGGAATTATTTTTCTTTGCCCAGAGGACCACCCAGGCGGGTTTAAACAAACAGGTGTTAATCCATGGATAGGTAAACAGTAGAGAGGGATACATAAATTACAATAATTGTTTCATTACAATTTTATACCAGCTTTTCTAATATAATCATATAGTAGTTGAAAACACTGACTTTTTGTTAATAAAATATTCAAATTTATTGGTTGCTCTATGTTATTAAGATATAACTGACGAAAGAAGTTATTTAGATGAATAAGATTAATTGGACATTGAAGGATAACATGTTCTAGATCACCATACTCTCCACAGGAACAATTTGGAGAATCAGTTTGCTTTATTCTATGAAGGTATTCTGGATATAATGCCTTATTGCACCTCATTCGACAAATTATTTTTACAAGGTATCTGTTGGATATATCTCTAAACCACGGTTTATTTGGAATTTTTGGTTGAATAGTTTTATAAAATAGTCCCTTTTCTGTATTGTCATATATGGTTTGCCATTTTTCCCTCAATTCATTTTTAAGTACGTTGTACAAATCAGTATATGGAAATTTACATCCTTCAAGGGAGCTACCTTGAGTTGTAGCCATTTTTGCTAGTAGATCTACTTCTTCATTCATCTTGATTCCTGCGTGAGACTTGATCCATACCAGAGAGAGACATTTATTTTTACTTTTAATTTCATTGTAAAGTTTGAGAATATCAACGATTAAATAGTTTTTTAGACAATTAGGTGAAACTGATTTAATGTTCTCTAGTGCACTTCTGCTATCAGAAAAAATTACGAACTTTGTCTCTTCGAGGTTCAGACATAATTTAATTGCTTCCCTTATAGCTGTTAACTCTGCTGTAAAGATTGAGGAGTGTTCTGGGAGTTTAAACATTTTATTTTCCTTGGAGTTTTTATGTATGTATGCACAACCAGCTGCTTTATTTAATAATGACCCGTCTGTGTAAATTTGTTGATAGTTATTCCAGCGAGTGTTAATTTCTCTTTCTACTATTCTGCTGTGCCTAGGGTCATAAAGTGAGTTGGTTACTATCTCAATAATGACATTCGGTATGTTTTCAAAATAATTATATGTCGGTATATTACTTAATAGGTTGTTGGAGGTATACATGTTCTCTGTATAGGGTAAAATTTTATTGTAATTTTCGATGAGATTTGGTATTTTTTTATGTCTCCAAAATCTGTGATTTGCACATGCCAAAGCTAGTTTATTGATTTTAGTAATTAAAGGACTCTCTTTAAATAGTAGTTTCAGCAAAAACTGTTGGCCCATGAAGTCTCTTCTTAGGTGAAATGCGGGTTCTCCAAATTCAGCTTCTAGGACTAATATTGGGGTGCTCTTTAATAAACCACTACTGATACGTATACACTTATTTTTAATTTTTTCTATTTTATCCAAAAGAGTATTTGATGCATTGTGGTAAAATATAGAACCATAGTCTAAAATGGATCTGACAAGACATTTATAAAAAAGCATAGCAGTATTTGGGTCTGCGCCCCAATTACTGCCGCAGACAGCCCTTAAGATGTTTGTAGCATTTTCTGCGCGACCTATTATGTAATTAATATGCTGTTTCCAGTTGAGTTTCATGTCAAGGAAAACGCCAAGAAATTTAACATAAGAGTTGTATTTGAAGTTGAACGAAGCAATATTGATTTGCGGTGGAGGTACGAATCTTCTTCTGGTGAATGTACACACACTCAATTTAGGTTCAGAAATAGTGAATCCAAGTTTTTCAGTACAAGCATAAAGGGAGCTCACCGCATCTGATAATTTTTCATTACAACTTTGAATTGTTTTTGACTCTACATACACACATATATCATCTGCAAATTGAAGTATTTTAATTTCTGGAGTAATAAGGTTTTCCAAAAAATATCTTAAACGCCGTAAGAGATCATTATGAGTTATTTTGAAATAGATCAGCTTGATGATTGGTCTTTTATCAACATCATACAAAACACATGTCAGTTTCTTTTTTATGTTCCTTGTATATTCATTATTTTGTTGGTATTTTTAGTTCAATTTTCCTTTTTAGCCCATTTTGTAATTATCTTCTCATATTTGTGTATTACTAAAAGTTATTTGTTTGCAAACAATTCTACCATCTCCTTGCTTTTTATTTTAGTATTTATTTTAATGATTATTGATTTTTATTAAATGTTTGTGTCTTTTTAACTTCACTATATTATATTGTAATTATTTTTGCATTCCAGAATATGCTTCTTTTGCAATATTAAGGGTGAGAGGGTCACTGTTTCACTATTTGTTCTACTTTGCGTCGTTGATCACTGTTAATAATTGTTAACTTATTAAGACTTCTTACTTTAAAAAATCGTTTTACCTTACATCGCATGCTGATATTTTTCAAAGTTATTTACTCAGTTTATTGCTTTGTTGTTAAACTCCTAACATTTATTGTTCTTCCTGTTTGTGATTCAAAGATTTTAAAAAACGTTTTATTTATTGTGTACTTTTTTATATTGAATAAAATATATAAACTTGATGATTATTGCTTTATTTTTTCCACTTCAGGCATTATATGGTCCATTTTTTGATATTTCATTTAATTTAACTTGACTATTTGATTGTTATTATTGTAATATCAATCAAATGTTGAGTTGATTTGAATGAAATATAAAAAAATGGACCATAAATGCCATTTTGCAATAAAAGTAAAATTACAGTAATTTTGAATATGCCGCCAAAAACTGTAAAATTACAGGAATCTCCTTTTTCTGCTGTTAGCGAAGATCACAACCATGTCAAAGGTGCTAGAGCTACTGCTCAGGCTCTCAAGGTGGCGCCACCCGCACAATTAATTCGCCACATCTGTGACTGTGCCTGCGGTAGACGAAAATTGTGGTTCGAGGCTACTAGAACAAAATATATACAGACTACAACTAGTTACTATTGCTGTGAAGATCATTTTATATGTGTGTGTAGCCGTAAAAATAAATCGGAAGTAAATTTAAACAATTCCTAAGTCATTCACTATAAAAGCAATATAACATAAGCATAACCTATACTTCATCACGATTTTAAAAAAGAAAACGACAGAATTGTGGTCCTATGTCAACCCTTACGTAGCTAACTTCACAGATCACCTACCTATAGATAGGCATCTGACCCGTGGCGCTTCATGTGGCGAATTAATTGTACGGGTGGCGCCACCTTGAGAGCCTGAGCAGTAGCTCTAGCACCTTTGACATGGTTCTGATCTTCGCTAACAGCAGAAAAAGAAGATTCCTGTAATTTTGCAGTTTTTGGCGGCATATTCAAAATTACTGTAATTTTACTTTTATTGCAAAATGGCATTTATGGTCCATTTTTTGATATTTCATTTAAATCAACTCAACATTTGATTGATATTACAATAATAACAATCAAATAGTCAAGTTAAATTAAATGAAATATCAAAAAATGGACCATATAATGCCTGAAGTGGAAAAAATAAAGCAATAATCATCAAGTTTATATATTTTATTCATTATAAAAAAGTACACAATAAATATAACGTTTTTTAAAATCTTTGAATGACAAACGGGAAGAACAATAAATGTTAGGAGTTTAACAACAAAGCAATAAACTGAGTAAATAACTTTGAAAAATATCAGCATGCGATGTAAGGTAAAACGATTTTTTAAAGTAAGAAGTCTTAATAAGTTAACAATTATTAACAGTGATCAACGACGCAAAGTAGAACAAATAGTGAAACAGTGACCCTCTCACCCTTAATATTGAAAAACAGGAAAAGAAGCATATTCTGGAATGCAAAAATAATTAAATATAATATAGTGAAGTTAAAAAGACACAAACATTTAATAAAAATCAATAATCATTAAAATAAATACTAAAATAAAAAGCGAGGAGATGGTAGAATCAAACAAATAACTTTTAGTAATACACAAATATGAGAAGATAATTACAAAATGGGCTAAGAAGGAAAAGAACTAAAAATACCAACAAAATAATGAATATACAAGGAACATAAAAAAGAAACTGACATGTGTTTTGTATGATGTTGATAAAAGACCAATCATCAAGCTGATCTATTTCAAAATAACTCATAATGATCTCTTTTCCGGTCTCTTACGGCGTTTAAGATATTTATTATGGGCCAATTGAAATGGACCATCTCTGTTAATCACTCTCATGTCATTACCTTTCAAAACCCCTTTAAGATTTTTTATGAGGGTCACTGTCTTATGAAAATCTTTGCTGCACCGGCTTCTGCAAATAAAGATAGTAATATGAGGAAACTGACAAATGTATTTCAAAAATATTTATAAAGAATAACATTTTTTCATACAAATCAAAAAATAGCTTTATATTAAATAAACATGAAGCACATTTCTACAGTTTGCTAATAACACTGTTAACTAAAATGTGCACACCATTTAAAAAACTTAGTTTACAAGATCATGACTATCATTACTTCTATATAATTTATTAGGTAGCTACATTTGGATATTTTTAATTAGCTGAAACACACAATACATATGATTGTAAACATTTACATATTTGTTTCTCGAAACTGCTTACCTTCGAAAAATGCTTGGACCTTTCTTCGGGAAACCCTTTTTTTGTTCCTTTCAGTACCTGTAGATAATTTATTCATTTACTAATATAATACTATAAAATATGTAATTTAGTTAGTTTTTGATGGGAATTAAACAAACCAAATAATATAACAAAAGGATCATACAGAAGATATACTATTTTATACATACCATCATTTGATAATTGCTCGATACTCTCCAATTCATCCACCTCTAACTCCTTACTCGTGGATTGAATAGCTATAACATAAAAATTAGGAGTTAAATAAACCAAATAATATAACAAAAGGAACAGACAGATGATATTTTATTTTATACATACCATTATCTGATAATGGCTTAATGCCCTTCAATCCTTCCTCCTCAAACCCCTTGCTCGTGGATAGAATAGCTATAACATAAAAATTAGGTGTTTATTTTTTCTTAGGTACACTGTACGATTGCCAAAATTATAGCTAATGAGTTGCATAAAACTCACCATTAATTAATTTCCGTATATAAGTTTTTGTTGGTGTTTACACCTTCCCAACTGGCGAATAAGTTGCTGATGTGGAGGGCATTTCCATCATATCTACAGAATCTTTATATATAAGTAAATTTTTTTTCAAACTCTAGAAAATAAATATCTTTAATTTTCTCGGGAGTTGTTTCCTGTGAGGGCACCATAGTGGGGAACAAAAAATCGGAATCCCCCTTTGGATTGTAATCTAAAAAACATAATCACATTTAATAACATTCAATAAATATATGTACAAAAAGAATTACATACCAGGAAAAAACAGGGATGGCAAAGAAAACCTTTTCAATAGTTTGCCTTCGACTACTTCTACTTTTAAAAAGCAGGCCTGGCCAAAATGACGAAGGCATATTCTTCAATGTTTTCGCCTCCAAAGATTGGTTTCCATTTCTTTCCAGCCAAACTGAACGTTCTTCTTCGAGGCTGGGAAGTATAAGGCTGTATAAAAGAATAACTACTTCAATATTTTGTCACTTTTTAGTTAATGAAACGTTTTATTTTATAAAAATATAAAGCTTACCGGGTACACCCCACATTACAGTCCTTCACTATACATTGTCTGTAAAGTCCACACTAAACAATAAACTAAACACACCCTGTCGACCTGAACAAAAAAAATATATATATATATATATATATTAAGGAAAAACATTTTTTTAAAACTGAACTAACCCAGAAATAAAACTAATCTTCGTAAACGTGGTTGTTATTAGGTTAAGTTATTAGTGGTGACATATGTGGAAGAATCTGGAATTACTACCAGAGACACTACTAACGGCGTTACAGTTCTCATTAAATCCGCAATTTTAGAAGTGCTCTGGCTCTCCAGGTGGCAGTACCATCGCGCGCTCAGAGTGCCCATACCCTGGCTAACTTCACTTTTAGGTAATGTAGGTAACAGCATAAATGGCGAACTATTTATATCATCCAAAAGTTGAATTTTCAAATCGACATAAAAACCTGGTGAGGATAAAAATATTAAAAATAATTGATTCCCCATTATGATTTTGTCCACCACTAACTATTAACATTGAGAAAACATCATATTTTTGTTAAGTTTAACACTCCATTGTGGAATTTGTTATTTATTGATTTTATTTAATAACTGTGGGAAAATTCCACGCAGTGAGGGTTAAAACAATTAATTTCTCAAAAAAGTAGGTATTTTGAATACCTCGTTTCACTTTGCATTTCATTGCTTTAATGATGACGTAGGCAGCGAAAACAATGACATCACAGCAGCGCTTTATAGAGCTAGATCATTTTTCCGCGAACAATATGAGTAGTACCAGATAGCGCAAATAGCGTGCTCCCCGAACCTGAGGATAACCAATTATTTGGATAGAATTTACTATTTGGACCTGTTAAAGAATGATTGAGAGGAGAGAATTTGAATGGTGAGGCTTGGTTCTGCAAAACGATCATCTGTCGCCCGTAACATCTTAGAATCTTCGAGAAAAACACGAAGGACCACTTGAATTGAGGTTCAAGACCTAGTTACCCATGTCAGCTACGCTTACCAGTGGGATAACACAAATTGAGAATTATAAGAAATAGTCTCCCACCTATAAAAATAATAAACCGGAAGAAGACGGAGACTTTAAATAAAACCAATAGATTCGAGTAGTACCTTATCTAATTTATGTGTTACAACTAGTGTGACGTTGGAAAGGGCACTATAAAAACCATACACTCGAACAGGTGGAAAGTCGGACACACTAGAGGGTGTTATTAAAGTTCAAGACAATATTTTACTAATGTTACGCAACAAATTAAATAGCACATACAATGTTTTAACAATAATTATTAAGCTATTTAGCATTAGCAAAGTCACTTGCTATAAAAAGGTTGATAGGTGGCAACTATACGAGTTAAGAAAATATAAAGGAAATATTATGAACGGCAACTCCACTGCGATCTATAATGGCGCCAGAATGGTTTACCGGCAATGCTGCTATATTTCGGAGGATAATGATTTAATTAACGTACTTACAAGTTGACAAACACTAACAAGTCACTATTAAAACTATACATTATACTTTGAATTGAAATTGAAGAAACTATTATATTATTTCCCAAGAAAGGGACACTAAAAGAAAAGAGGGGACATAGGACAACGTACTTCTCGGTTGATGATGAGCTCATGACTGAATTGGACCGACTGACTTTCGCGGGGGGAAAATGCTTAGATGGCTACTCGTGACCGGTCTCAAATATTTTTTACTTACAGGTTTGGTTTTTGATACTTTTGTAAGAATTTTATTATTAGAAATTCTTACAGGACCCTTACTTTGTGGAATCTACTCATATTACTTTTGTTAAATTAAACTAACTGTTTCTAATCAATTCCACTATTTAATGAAAAAACTAATAAAAATTCTAAAATATTATTATTCTTCTGTCATTCTGACGATGATGCAAAAATCGAAATAATTATCAATAATATTTTAGAATTTTCATTAGCTTTTTCATTAAATAGTGGAGTTAATTATAAAAACAGTTAGTTTAATTTAAAGAAAGTAATTATTTGGATAGATTTTAGATTTGTAATTCGGTTGTTCTCTATTGATTTGATGATCCTTTTTATTATAAACAGTCATATATGGCTTTTAAAATACCTAAGCAATTAAAACAAGTACATTATGAAAATAAGTTCGGTGAGAGCATGAGAAGTGTTATTTGTCTTATACATTGGAACTACCTAAGGGCATCTTCGTTCACGAACCAAAAAAGAAGAGGTGGGTGGCGATAGCAGCGCTACAGTTCCATTGGCCGTTCTCATTCCGTGCATTTCATGTATCGTTTTTCTTGAATCTCACGAGCTAAGAAATGTTAATAGAAGGATCAGAAGACTAAATTTTGATTGTTTTCTTCCATAATTCGTTATTTTATGTGATATATTTCGTTACTTTATTGTTTTGTTGTATGACTTTATGTAAATTCTGGCCACTTTGCAGACAAGTGAAGATGTCGCAGAAACTTTGTTTGGTTTGTGGAAATAGTGACAAAAAGTTAGGATTTCTGATCTTATTGAAGAAAAAAAAAATAATTCCAATGCGTTTATAGGTCAAAATTGTAGTAAGAAGCGATGAGAATGGAGTAGAGATGTCTATAATGGTGATATGTTTATGCTCTTTCGTATTTCTAGCTTCACTTATCAACAATTTTTTGTGTTGACTTGTCTCATTATTTTTCAAACCGTTCCGTAGTACGCGCGTTGTACTCCCTAGCTTCCTAATAACCCGCGCGCCACCTACTAGCACCTTACAACGAGTAGACCGGTGAAGTTTTGCGAACTATAATTTTGCACGAACTTGGGCCTCTCGGGGTTGTCTCTGCTGTTAGGCACACAGATTGATACAACACAAGATTTTCATTCATTTTTGTTATCTAGTAAGGTTGCCATAAAGGTTATGGCTAATTTCTAAATGACAGTTCGTGCGTGAGGAGGTCCCACCCCAACAGTTATAAGCACGCTAATTAAATCGGACCAGCCCTAAGCAGTTCAAGTACCGATAGCAATACTAGCGCAGTTCGGAACGCAGCCTAATACATCTGCCAGTTAAAAATGTTGTGGTTGAAAGGAAGCTGAATCACTCCAAATGTTCACAAACCTCAGCGTGGACTATCTCTCTCTATCAAGTAATATCTATTAATTGTTTTCAATCTAGGAGAAGCATTTTAAGAAACCTAAAATGCTTTATTAGGAAATAAACTTTTGTAAATTGCAATTTTTGTATTGTTAAAATAAAGTACTTGAAAAAAATGATTTTCCTGTACGATTGGAATTATTTAAATATATTTTTTATCCGATTGTGTCAAAAATGACGTTTTATGGTTAAGATATTTGGACGAAAAGGAAACCTTTTCATGTTGGTTTTGTAATTTATTATAAAAACACTATTTAAAGTAGCAAAGGTTTTACTCTACATGTTGGCATATGTCTCTGACCTATCTCCCTCTTCCCGCCACCTCTCTGCTGTCAATCATGTCATGCTTGACTTCTCAGGCACGTTCCGTTGGTACCAATTGTATTACCTTACATCCCCCTTTTTAAGAACCTAATTCAATCTTAAAGAAATAAAAACAAAAACATAGAAAATAACAATTCCTAAAAACTAAAACAGATTATTCAAATCTGAAAGGTGGCTTGGAAAGTCTACCTGAATTAGTGACATTTATTTTTTTATAAATCTCTCTTTCTACATCTGAATCATCAGTCTCGCTTTCATTTGTAATGATTATTCTAATTTCTTCTTGATCATTACTAGATGCACTGGAATATTCACTATCAGTCTTGTTGTTTACACTGTCATTATCTGTCATGTTTTCACTTACAACTTCTACCTCTATAACATTACTGTTATCCACTATATTCTCTAGTTCTATAAAATACCTAACTTCCTGTTGAGATAAATCATGATTCTTAGGACTACTATTACATATTATTTTCTCTTCTTTTGCAAATGAACACTGATTCTCGTTGTTGACTGATTCAGTTACATTTAATTTTTTAATATACTTACGGTTACGAATTAAAACAGAACCATTATTCATTTGCACTTTATAATTTCTGTTTCTAACTTTTTGTACAACTATACCAGGAAACCAGTTGCCGTTTGGTTCTCTTTGAACATAAACTTTTTCATTTACACTAAGTTCTGGTAAGAATTTTTTCCCTTTATTATAATATTTTTGTTGGTGTTGTTGATTTTTTTCGATAACATTTTTATTATATGTAGAACAAATCTTAGGTTTAGATTGATTTTTAGTTAACATTAAATTGTTTCTTAATTTCCTAGACATAAGTAATTCCGCTGGTGAAATATTATCAAAAACAGGGGTAGACCTATAATGAAGTAAGGCCATTTGAATATCTTTTTTATCATCTAGAATTTTTTTAAACATTTTTTTTTAGCCGTTTGGACATTTCTCTCAGCCATACCATTGGACTGTGCATTAGTTGGTGACGTAATCACATGTTCAAATTCCCATTCTTTACAAAAATTTTCAAAATCTTTTGATCTAAGTTGGGTACCTCCATCGTTTACTAGGGTAAGGGGAATTCCATGACGGGAAAAAATTGCTTTAAGATGTTTAATTATTGAGCTACTAGTAGTGTTATTATTTAGATCTTCAACCTCAATATATTTCGAATAGTAGTCTACTATTAAAAGGTATTTTTTACCACTAAGTTCAAAAATATCACACGATATCTTATTCCAAGGTAGCAGAGGTATATCATGTGACTTTAAAGGTTCTTTAACTTGAGAGTTTGCGTAAGTTAAGCATTGATGACAAAGTGAAATTTTGTCCTTAATGTGTTGAGTCATATTTGGCCAAAATAAAGACTCTTGGGCTAATTTAATGCATTTTTTTATGCCTAAGTGACTATAATGAATTCGGTTAAGCATTTCAGATTGTAATGCTTTAGGAACAACTAAACATTTACCCTTGAAAATTAGATTATCTGAAATGGTCAACTCTGATTTATATGGAGCAAACATTTTAACCGATTCTTTCAATTTTTTATTTGAATTTGGCCATCCATTTAAAACAACTTGTTTTAAGTCTTTCAAAACAGGATCTTGTTCAGTATGAAATTGGAATTCTTTAATTTTTTCATCTGTAGCATTTAATTCTAATCTAACTAGACAAACTTGACTGTCAATATCTTGATCCAAGTCTGTACTTTCACTGCAAGGTAAATATGCACGTGAAAGAGCATCAGCCAAGATCAATTGTTTTCCAGGTTTGTACTTAAGTTCAATGTCAAATTTTTGTAACTGTAACATCATCCTTTGTAGACGAGCAGGGCACTTGTTTAATGGTTTTTTGAAAATGGAAATTAAAGGTTGATGGTCAGTTTCTACTGTAATCTGTTGACCATACACATACTGATAAAATTTATCTACTCCGAAGCAAATTGCATATAATTCCTTCTCAATTTGTGCGTACCTCGTTTGGGTTTCAGTTAATGCTTTCGAGGCATACGCACAAGGAAGGTTATTTTGCATTAAACAAGCTCCCACTCCAGATTTTGAAGCATCTACAGAAAGCGTAATTTTCTCTTTTGGGTTAAAAAATTGTAACACTGGTTTATTTATCAAAGTTTGTTTTAAATTTAGAAAAGCTTCTTCATGCTCTTGTTGCCAAATAAATTCAATGTCTTTTTTAATTAATTAACGTAACGGTTTAGTTTTGTCTGAAAAATGTTCAATAAATTTACTAACATAAGTTAACATACCTAATATTATTTGAATGTCTTGTTTATTTTGTGGTCTTGGTAGCTCTGTGATTGACTTTACTTTATTAGGATCTGGAGCTATACCTGCTGCAGAAATAATATGGCCCATATATTTAATTGAATGCTGCCCCATCTTGCATTTTTCTTTATTAAATTTTACATTATTTTGCCTGGCAGTTTCTAAAACCTCTTTCAATCGCGCATCATGCTCTTCTTGGTCTTTGCCCCATACAATTACGTCATCTATATAAATGTCTGCTCCCTCGATGCTACCAAAAATGTCTTTAAACTTCTCCTGAAAAATTTCTGGAGCGCACTTTATGCCATAGGGGAGTCTTAAGAATTTATGCCTGCCGTAAGGCGTCCCAAAGGCACAAAGTCTTGTGCTTTCATCATCTACCCAGGTAGCAGAGTGACGTCAAAACGACGTCATTTTCGGTACAATATACGTCATTGACGTCAGTTGTCCTGAAACTGACGTCCATATGACGTCACATATGATACGTAATTAATGACGTCCAAAGTACGTCATGGATGGGTGATAAGTAGGACCAAACATTTTTTGTGATTGGTTTTCAAAATTTTCGACGGGAAGATATTAGTATAGGTGCTTTGTAGGTATACCCAAACTTATGAATATTTTTTCCGTACCGTTAATTCTATATGACCTAACTTTTACATTTTATAGAATTTTTTTATTATAATTTATGTCTTACTTAGAGACCGAAGAGGTAATAAGGCAAATTACTATTCATATCTCTGTTAGTCACATGTAAAAGTCGAGTGGGATAGAAAAATTGACCATTAAGGACATTTTGTATGAAAACATTGGATTGGTACTTTCAAAAACGCCGCGTTCACAGGACGTCACGTGCTCAAGGTTGTCATTGGCTTCCATCCAAGCCCAACGCCATTTTCCATTTGCCTGTGAGTTTGAGAAGGTAACTAGTATCTTTGATGGGATTAAGATTTCCTTCCATTTATAAAAGTAATAGTGTATTTCGTTAGTTTCACAATATCCATGTGGTTAGTGTATTTTTTGAAGTGGTATATCATTTTTTACTTATTACATTTATTTATTATACCAGTGTTGCCCGGTGGTTTGTTAAAGGTAAGATTTTTTGTTATAACAGCATGTGGTATTATTCGATTATCCCTAATAAAAACAATCATCATTTGAATATGTCGTACTTTTAGAACAAAAATTATTATTATAAATATTTTATAGATATGTTTGCAGTTGTAGAGTTTTGTGACACACAGGGAGGTGGTTTAGCGGTAATAAATTCCCAATGGCTAACTCCTCGAAAGCATGAAGTTTACTGGCCACCTATAAAGGACTCTGTCCAATTTAATAAAGCTGTTCGATCTCTTGATCAGTGTATAGACGATGATACATGGATTCCATATAAAGTAGCCAAAATCTTCTATACAACGGGTAAGATTTCTATAAGGTTCATGGTTCATTACTTCTGTTTAAAATCAAATACAGGATTTTTCATAAATTATTTCACTTGCATACCAAACAACTATTATTGAGTCAGTTGAATAACATGTATATTGCAAAACTGTTTCAAATAAATATCCAAAATTATAGATTACATACATGGTTCAATGGTTAAGTACAGAAATGTCTTTACATTTTTAACCATTTGTACTGAGTGTACAATTAGTCACTTCATCCTTGAATTTTTTAGATGACTATGATAAAGCAAGACAAAAATTAAAACAGGCCGAGTTAACAAGTGACTTGAACACAGACACTGACGAGAGTCAAAATAGGAAAAGGATACGTCCTAAAAAATTGTTGGATAGCAGCAGTGATGAGGAAGAATTCTCCAAATTTCAGAGACCACCAAAAGTGAAATTGAATGTGCTGGAAAATTCAGGTTTGTAATTTTTTGGTGTGGCTTTGAAAAATATTTTGAGTGAAAAATTGCCTGCCTCTTAATAGTATATTGTAACTTTCTGTAGTAATAATTTATCAAAAATAGATACTATATTTTAAAAATTGATAGCAAATATTATATATATTTATATATACTGGTTTTTAGATCAATTTCAAACAGACTTTGCATCAAGAAAAAAACAATCCCACCCAATTGTACCAGAGAAAGTAGCTCTGACTCCCGGATGTTCTACATTAAATGATCATTCAAAATTAAATGGTAAAGAGAAGGTAACCCCCACATTGAGATGCTCTACACCAGTTTCTTCCTTGGTTGGACCATATAATGGTGTCAATTATAATCAACAAGGTATGATATGGCTTAAACATTTTCTATTTGTGTTTTTTATTGTCTCTACTATAAAAGGAGTCATCATTGGACTTCCTCACACTAATGCTGCACTATGTATATATATATATATTACTTACAAATTGCAATACTGTAACTTCACTGTATTGTTTTTTGTTAGCATATAAAGGAAGTTTTTGATTGACTGAAAATAAAACGGTGACAAAAGAATTCTAGTAGCTTATACGTTAAAATCTAAAAGAAACTTTTATAGGCCATTTTTCTTCAATGTAAATATGTTTTTTAGTATTACCTCAGATTCTGGAAAAACTTGTTAGAATTGAAGTTCAAAATGAACAAATTTTAAACATATTAAACAAACGAGATACAAATGCAAGAAATATAATATCTACACATTTGCCTTCACTACCTGTAAATTTGCCGTTGCAATCCATAGAAGATATTCAGCAACTAGACCTGGTGAACAAAGAACAGTTCAATTTATTGGTAAAACATGGTGAAAATAGTGTGTAAATTTAAGCTTAACTCAATTTATTTTTAGCAATCTTATCTTGCGTCTATGGGAGGCAACAGGATTACCACTCGAACAAATCGAATAATGAGAAACCTACTGACAGATAATATTGCATCCTCATATAGTTTTTTTGGTCGCAAGAAACAAGATTTCCATAGCCTTCAATTAACCAACCTTATTATATGTAAGTAAATATTAGTTGTCATAGTTTAAAAAAAGGTAAATTGTGATTTAGAAAAGTATACAAATTCAAAATGAAAGGAACAAAAAACACATACTTTGTTTATTTGAAAAAGTTGAAAAATCTATTTGTTTTATTTCATAATTGCATGATTTGATTAGAAATCATGCAATTTCTACTTTAATGTTTTTTGATGTGTATTAAGTGCATTTTTTTAAACCTAACTTACTCTTCAATGTTTTTTTATTTTAATATTATTTATGCTCTACTCGTTATAGAAGAAAACTGGCATCTGATGGCAAATGTTGATGTCTTGCTATGTGTTACTTACTGCTTTTTTATATTTCATTTTTCCTGAAAATTGATGTCTGTTTCAGCTTCAGTGAAACTTGGAATTCCTCAATCAACAGATCAAGAAGTTGAAGATGTTATCAAAAGCTGGTTGAAACATGCACATGAAAGGTACAGGAAGAGAGCAGAAAATAGATAAAATGTTAAGAAGAAAAAGTGTCGTGGGTAAAAGACAATTAAATAGGAGGGTGGCACGAGGGATTAGACAGTTTGTGAAAGAAATTGCAAATTGTGAGAATCAAAATATTTTGGAGTCTAACCTAAGTGAAAGTACTCTTTCAATTTCTTACAATTTAGATAGTGATCAAGAAAGTATGTATCAACAAGTGGAACCTGATCCATTTGAAAATCTTTTAGCTTCTACAAATTCAGATCATGTCACTCATGTAGATACAGTCAATAACAATAACTCTATTAGTTTAGTTGATAACACAAATAAATGTGATTTACTGCACATACTTTCTCCCTATCATAAAAATTTACCTTTAGATTGTCGTACTTTATTGAAAACTTCTGTGATCACAAAAGAAACAAAACTAGACAATGGCACATATATACACATGGGCTTAAGAACAGGTTTAAACAACATATTAACTACATTTAAAATTAATTTTAATGAAAATATAATAAAACTATCTTTCAATATAGATGGTTTACCTTTGTTTAAAAGTAATAAGTTACAATTTTGGCCTATATTCTGTTTGATAAAAAATGTACAATTTTCACGTCCATTTATTGTTGGCATATTTTTTGGATCTTCTAAACCAGCACCCCTTAAAGATTTTCTTGATAATTTTATTGTTGAACTTGGTGATTTGTTAAAAAATGGTTTTTCATTTGGTAATACCAATTTTCAGATAAGCGTTCACAGTTTTGTGTGCGACGCGCCTGCAAGAGCATATCTAAAATGTGTCAAGGGTCATACTGGTTACTCAGCATGCGATAAATGTGAAGAAGTTGGTGAATTCCATGGAAGAGTTGTATTGTTAAGTATCAAATCTGTTCGGCGGACTGATGAGTCCTTTAAGTTAAAATCTGATGACGATTATCATCTAGGTGATTCACCTCTCATGGAGTTAGGTATAGGTATGGTATCTACATTCCCAATTGATTACATGCATTGTATATGCATAGGTGTAACTAAAAAGTTACTTCTTACTTGGATTTCAGGTAGTTTATCTGTTCGTTTGCATAACCACTTGATTACCCAAATCTCTGAAAAATTATTAAGTATAAGATGCTGCATTCCCCTGGAGTTTAATAGAAAACCAAGGTCTCTATCAGATTTATCTTATTGGAAAGCAACAGAGCTACGTACATTTTTAGTATATGTAGGCCCAGTAGTATTAGAAAATTATTTGGACATATCTGTATATGAAAATTTTTTGTTATTGCATTGTGCTGTAACAATATTGTTGTCAGCAAAACATATTTCAACTTTTGGAGCCGACTTTGCAGGCAGTCTATTAGATACATTTGTAAATCATTCCAAAAAAATGTATGGCAAAGAGTTTATCATTTATAATGTGCATATGCTATGTCATTTGCATGAAGACGTTAAGATTTTTGGGCCTCTCGATCAGTTTTCCTGTTTTCCTTTCGAAAACTTTCTTGGTCAATTAAAGGGTTTAGTTAGGTCTCCTGTTAATCCATTGACCCAAGTTTACCGTAGGTTAAGCGAAGAAAATAATTTTATTTTCAATTCTTAGGATTTAAGTGCATCACTAAGTAATACACACTTATTAGAACACATGACTGGACCAGTTATAGAGAAAATTGCTATTTCAAAACAGTTTAAAAAACTTGTTCATAATACAGTTGTTTATTGTTCAAATAGTTACAAATCTTCAGATAGCTATTTTATTTCTAAAACAGGCAAAATTGTTCAAATTGAAAATATAATTCTTACCTCAGATAACACGACAGTTTTACTTGGTAAAGAGTTTTTGACATACAAGAGTTTTTATAATTATCCAATTGAATCAAGCTTGCTTGGTATTTATGTAGTAAAAGATCTATCAGAGTTTCAAATTTGGGACCTTGTAGAAATAAAAAGCAAATGTTTAATTGTGCCTTCAAATAGATCTACCACTGATTTGGTGTGCTTTCCACTGGTTCATTCCATCAATTAATTCGGCACTTGAAAAGAACTGAATGATCTTTAAGTCAAGCACTCTACTTATTAATTAAAACTTTCATCAGTAATGACAGCGATGATTTGTGAATAAAAAATTTAAATGTTAATGAATTTACTTTATAGTTTGGTACTGTGTTATTTTAAATAAATTCTGTAGGATGTCGCATCTTATTTAATATACTATGTATTTATTATGTTTAATATATTCATATATTGCACTACCAAATCGAGACACTTTGACAAATTATTGTTGTTTGTAACATATCCTAGGTGATAACATCTGTGTTACTTGTTGATGAATAAACCGTTTTTAAGGTATCTTTTATTTTTAAATATATATCCCATAAATGTAGGTCGAAATGGTCACTAGTATGACCAAAGTAACGTTTTCAAGACGCCATAGAGACGTCTTGTTTGGTCACAGTTGACGTCCGAGGTACGTCTCATTTGGTCACAGTTGACGTCCAAGGTACGTCTCAGTCTGACGTCATTTGGCTTGACTTATAAGGTCATATAGACGTCATGTGGACGTCATTTGGTTGTCAAAATGACGTCTTTCGCGTCACAAATATGACGTTCTTATGACGTAATTTTAGCGTCATCCTGCTACCTGGGTAGAGGAATCTGATGGAAACCACTGGCTGCATCGAGAGTGCTAAACACTGTAGCACCTGTTAAATTGCTGGAAATTTCATCAAAGGTAGGTATTTTATAAAATTCACGTTTACAAACCTCATTAACATCCTTTGGATCTAAACAGATACGCAGTTTACCATTAGGTTTGCGGACCAGTACCAGAACATTCAACCAATCAGTTGGGCCTTCAACTTTTTCTATAATTTTTTGCTCAACCAAACTCTCTAAACCTTCCTTTAGAGGTTGCATTAAGGAAAGTGGCACTTTCCTAATTGGTTGAATAGCTGGTTTACTGTTCTCTTCCAATTTAATTGAGCACCCAGGTAGCAAAGGTACGTCAGAATGACGTACTTTTTAGGTCATTTCTGACGTTAGACGTCAGTGTCCATAAAATGACGTCTCTTAGAACGTCATTACTAGACGTCACTATCACGTTTGTATAATGACGCCATTTTGACGTCATTATTTGGCCATCTTGTGACGGAATAGCAGAGGAGATTATTTTTCTTAACAAAATTATGTTATTCATGTAAATACCTACACGAATATTGAAATTAAAAAAAAAACTAAAACAAAGCTAAGAAAATAAATTTCGAATTATTTTTTCTTTTAAAATTTTCGCCACTATGACTATATCAGAGATGCCAGAAAATAATTTTGTTGTTTCTGAATAATTTTTTCGCCCACAAATAATGCCTGAAGGGCCTTGTGTATGGGCGGAAAGATAGATTAGAAAATATCAAAATTATTTAATTATTTCAAAATTATTTTGTCCTTGTTATATCGAAAGCGTACGACAAGGACATTACATCCAATTACATCTTTCCATTCTCATCGAGTCTGCCGACCGAAACCGAAGTGCGTCGCGTCGCAGTTCGCACGCAACAATTCCATTTCCCGTCCCGCTCTTTTCGTCAATTAGTTCGTTGAATTGTTGCTTGTTGTCTCTGCTTGTTGTGATCGCCATACTCGCCTTTGGTTTGTGTGTCGCAAATAAATAATACTCCGTGTATCGTTTTATGGGAATTTTTGGTCGCCGTTTAAATAAAAATAATATGCCTATATATTTATCTCTTAAATATTTAAATTTAAAAGACGTTTTCCGTGGTTGAGTTCAGTGAGGAGTTTGGTGGCACTCTTGCCGTTGTCCATTCAAAATGGCTGACACCGTTGAAAAAGGAAGTGTTTTGGCCTCCTTATAAGGACACGAAAGTCTTTAATAAAGCGGTTCTGAAACGAGAGGAAGTTTGCGATAAATGGAATGTGTATTCGATTTCAAAGTGTTACTACACAGCAGGTATGTAACTCTAACAATATCTAATCTAAAATGCATAATATAAAATTTAAAATCTGGCTATTTGATGTTTTTACTGCCATTTTGATACCTACAATTTATGATGTTTCTCGGCCCCATAACTCGTGAGTCGTGACGTCAAACAATGATTAATTTAATCACTTATTTTTTCCAGTATCAGCTGCTAGAATGCATTGTATATAAGTACTGTTAGAAAATTTGGAAAGCCCTGTACACACATATGTTTTTATCTTTCAGACAATTTTGAGGTAGCACAGAAGAAATTAAAACTTGCTGAACTAACTTCAGATTTACAAACAGACAGTGAAGAGAATGAATCCATCACTTTGAAATCCAAAAGAAAAGTTAGTCGTCCAATTCGATTTGATAGCGATGAAGAATATTCAGAAAATAATATTCCTCGGCCGCCAAGCCTCAACAATCTAAGGCCAAATATTGAAGGTATTTTTTTTACTCATATTTAAAAAAATATAACTTATGTAAACATTTTTTTTTAAATCCTTTTTTATAAATTTATAAATCTGGGTAACATTTTTCCTTGAAATATTTTATTATTATTATTTATGATATAACGAATAACTATTGGTTTTAACTCATTTCTTTCTAGCACCAAATGATCATCGAGATGAAGCAGGTAGTGGTAGTGCTGGCACCAGTAGTAATTATTCATCAAACTTAAAGGCTATCAACATTGGTTAAGTCAGAGAGCTCACTCACGATTCCATACAACCAGCTATAGAACTAATAATTAATGGTTCAGAAGCTTTGTTCAGAAGCAATTTCAAAATCAGGTACCTAAAGTTTAAAAAATCTATACCTACGTATTTTAATAATAAATAAAATGTAAAATAGTAAAAAGTAACAATATTACTTTTATTTTTGCTTGATTCTGTTTTATAATTTATATACAAGCATAATATTGGAATATTTTTTCAAGCATTTGAAATCCTTTTGACGAACCTGTTGGAAATAAAGCAACGAAACAAGAAAATTTTAAATTTATTGGATCAAAAACAGAGATTAGCAAAATCAGTAATACCGGATGATCTTCCAGTTACATTTCCTCTAAAGAATTTGGATGATCTTGCTTCTTTTGAAGACTACCTAACATCAAAATCTGAAGGTGCACATGCCATTGTAAGTATTTGATTTATTAAACATTTTTTTATCTGATATTAATGTTTGGTTTTTGCTATTAAAGTTAAGTTATCCTATGAATGATTATTGTGCTATGACAAATGGAATACTTATGTATGTACAGGGTGGTCCGCCATAAATTGGCCCCCCACCTGCAGCCGTAATTACAGGTGCTAGGTAAAAAAACGTAAATACAAAAATAGTAGCGTTTTATGTGAAATGTAAGATTTTTTTTTAATTTAACAAATGAACATCGTAAATGTCAAATTTTGACATAATTGTATTTTTGCTCTATCTCAAACCGTTTAGATTCTACAGTTAGATTTTGAGTTTGAGATAATTATGACAAAATTTGACCTTTACGATATTCATTTGTTAAATTTGATAAAAAAAATCTGACAGTTTAGATACAACGCTACTACTTTTGTATTTACCTTTTTTACCTAGCACCTTTAATTACGGCTGCAGGTGGTGAGTTAATTTATGGCGGACCACCCTGTACAACAAAAAAATAAGTATATAAATATTTTTAGGTAAAACATTGGTCTGGTTTTGGTGGTAAGGATGTATCCTCCAAAGAATTTTAAAAGAAGTACTAAGTGACGGATTAGCCAAGGATTATAAGTTTTATGGGTGTCATAGGAAGAAGGCATTTTCAGAATTAAAACTTGATTAATAAAAGAGCTAAGTTTTCAGGATATTATTACCAAATGTATTATTTTTCATCTAACAGATAACTTTCGTGCAGCTTTTAGTTTGCTACATAATATAAACTAATTACATTTATTATTAAAATGTATTATTATGAATGAATGACGTTTTATGTTTAATAAAAATTAACTTCAAGTATTGTTTGTTATTTTTATCAGTAAAAGATTTTTGATATAAACGTCTAAAGTTGCCGTTTTAATGACGTCTAGAAGTGATGTCCAATGACGTCTAGAATTGACGTCCAATAACGTCTAGAATTGACGTCCAATGACGTCTAGAATTGACGTCCGCTGACGTTGACATTTGCCCGTCATTTAGACGTCATTTTGACGTCATAATATAGGTGACCCAGACGTCTGCAATGACGTTTCTTGTACGTCCGAGGTACGTCTTATGCTACCTGGGCACTTTTGATTAATACACCCTATTCCTTCAAATACATCACCATATGCCTGTATTACTTTGTTATAATTGTTTGACAAAACAGAATCAATTCTTTTTATTAAATTTAAAGAAATACTAGATTTAAGACCTAATATCGCTTGGAGGTCATCCTTAACCACAAAAAAATCAACATCATAACATTTATCATTTTTAAAGCAGGATAATTTACATTTTCCAATAACTGGCAACTCATTTTCTGTGTATGATTTCAATTTACTATCAGTATTTTTTATTAACTTATGTGACAAACCTATATAATTAAAAGTGTTTAATGACAAAACATTTGCATCTGCACCCGTATCAATTTTAAATTTAACATTTTTATTATTTATTTCTAATTTTGTTGACCACTCTGAAATTGTATTATTATTCATATTATTCACATTATTTATAGCTCCGATAAACATGAACTCACCATTATTGTCTTCCGTAATTGTATTAATATTTTCTACATGTATTTCATTTAACTTGTTTCTGGACTTTTTTTTCATACACTTACTTTCGAAATGATTCTTAACTTGACAAAAGTTACATTCTTTTCCATATGCTGGACATCTATTGAGCAGATGGGAAAATCCACATTTTGAACAATCATTTATTTTCTTGGAAGTTGTTCCATACTTCTTATTGACAGCATTTATCAATGTAACCTCTGTATCAGCACTGGCTAAATCTTTGCTGTTAACTTTCGCACTTTCATAAATAATGCATTTCTGAATGATATCCTCTAATTTAACATCATCACTTTCTTGCAGTAGTTTTTCTCGAATATCGTTATTGGAAATACCACAAATAATCATAGTTTTAGTTAACTCGTTTTGTAGACTACCAAATTTACATTTAACAGCTAACAGTTTTAGTTCGGTAACAAATTGTTCAAAAGTTCGATCTAATTTTTGTCTGGATGTAAAAAATTTATATCTTTCGTAGGTCAAATTCTGTTTCGGAAGGAAGTGGTTTTCGAATTTATTCAAAAGAATTTCTAATTTGTTTTTTTCTGACTCAGCAAATGAAAATGTTGTGTAAATACGGAAACCTTCTTCTCCTATATAGTGAAGTACTTGTGCACACTGAATAGCTTCATCCTTTTTATTTATTTCGCTTGCAATTAGGTAATTTTCAAATCTGCACCTCCACATTTTCCAATTTTCACTTATATTGCCGGTCATCATCATTGTGGGAACGCCCCTGTTATCACCCATTTTGTTGTTTTATTATTTGTTAAATTGTCCAACTTGACTTATTTTATTATCTTTCCACTCGAACAACAAACTCAACTAACTGACTGCGCCATGTTGGTTTTGTAATTTATTATAAAAACACTATTTAAAGTAGCAAAGGTTTTACTCTACATGTTGGCATATGTCTCTGACCTATCTCCCTCTTCCCGCCACCTGTCTGCTGTCAATCATGTCATGCTTGACTTCTCAGGCACGTTCCGTTGGTACCAATTGTATTACCTTACAGTAAGGTAACACTTTTCGTCCTAGGCCGAAAAATATTTTTTCTACAATCATTAATAAGTGACGTTTTTTTAATCGAGTTTCGTACATAACATATGTATTTGTTGAACAGTTTAAAAAAGTTACATTAGAGTAAGATAAAGTGACATTAGGGTGAGATAAAGTGACATCAGGGTGAGATAAAGTAGTTTTTTAACGCTAATTTTAAATATTTCCGCTAATGGCTCTGCAGATTGCACTCATCTGACATTTTACGTAGCGTTTTGTCATCATGACAAACATTCAAATCGACGCCATTTTTAGTCCATTTGCTTGATTGTAGAAAAAATAGTGTATGCAACAAATGCATAAAGTGTCTTTTTTCACTCATAGAATTGACACATTCGCCTGCGGCTTATGCGTCAACTTTTCCACTCGTGAAAAAAAGCACCACCTTATGCACTTTTTGCATAACTATTTCGGACGCTGAGAACGACTGTTTATTTTTCTCTTGTCGATAGTCCATTAATTTTGTATAAGCTCTTTCATATATTTCCTTAGATTTTTGCGGCAACAAATGTAACATAACATCATCGGCAGCTTCTTGAACATCAGGTGGCGTACATACAAGATCTTCACTATCACTTTCTAATTCCATTTTAGAGTTTTTCCGATTTTAAAACTCTCGTCTTATTGACAAAACGCCAGTTAAATTTAATTATTTGTTATATCCATAGAGACGCAAATGAGGTGACAGGTCTCATTTATCTTTCCATGCAAAATTAGTTGTACTGATTTACTTTATTTATACATTTTAGCCATTTGGATAAAAAACAATCGGATAAAAAATATCGTATGTAATATGTACGAACAATTTCGCATTTTTCTTATTTTGCAAAAATTCTTTGTATCTGCTGTGTGCCATACGTACGCTAAGCATCATTTTACTGTCAATAGATGGATAGACATTTTTCATACCGCCTGCTCTTGTCACTGCATCGTAAATAAGACGTAATGCTATGAGACTATAATTTTCAGTTTGATTTTCTACTATGGCTTCTTTATTGACAGAAAACCCTCGCTCAAGTGCAGCATTACCATGTGACATGATCAAAATTAGTTGCAAAAAACATTTCAAATTTTGACTTTCCTTATTAGACATTTCTAAAATTTCCATCCAAAATTTATCAAGACGCTTTTCACGACGATTGTATTTTTTCATACAATCCATCACGCCAGTCGAACGCAAGATGTCATTATATTCTTGTTTGATTTCATCTGCCGTAGATCCATAAATCAATTTATTTTTTTCATGCAGAGCTTCCAAACACAGGTCAACAGGTCAAGTCGCTTTTGAGCTACATGGGTCCGACTTGAAATCTAATTTGGGTCCAAACACGTTATACATCTTGTTATATTATACAAAAGTGGTGAGCGCTCTTGTATTTTTTTTATCATTGCGACATAGCAATTTTTACAGTCATTCATAAATTTTAATGCTATTTCTGTAGATGGCTTAGCTTCCTTTAGAGCACTTTTTGTTTTGAATCCTAAATTCACTTCCTTTGCAGGCAACAAATTTTCATTTGTTATGCCTATTTTTATTACAGAAGACCTAAGACCTTTTATTAAGAAGACCTAAATTTTGTTGCAAGTCAGGGGTGCCAACTGTTTTGAGCTGTCTAATTTGGGAGCGCGCTCTTAATAATGGTCCACCATTATTTTTTTCTGTCATAAAGTACGTGTGTAGATTGAAAATTAATTCATCCACGTTTAAAACACGTCTCGACATTTTTTACTTTCGAAATCAACACTGTAAGATCAAAAACTAAAATGAATGAAAAATGGAATGTGAAACATAATGGACTGCCCAAGTCTGACGTCACTAGAGGCGTGTTCATAAAAACCTTTAGGGGAAATTCCATAAAGTTCAAAGATACCTGAGGCATATTTCATTCACATTCCCCGTTAAACGCGGTTAAAGTATCTCGGTGAAGGTGGTGGGAGGCAACTACGTCATAATGACGTCAACTTTAACCATTTTTGAAATCCTATTTCTTTCACTTTACGTTTTTTACCCACTACACCACAGTTATGACAGTTTGTAACTATAACCTAACTAACATACATTTTGAATCCGAAAGAAAAAAAATTTGTTGTTTGTTGTTCATCTATGTTTTATTGTGATTGTGTAAACCTAATTAATCATGTCTATGAAAATAGAAATTAAAAAAATTAAGTTGTGTGCAACTATGTTGTTGGTGGATGATCTGACCTCTGTTTTGTTAGGAGGAAAAGACATATTACTCCATTTGATAAAAGAGAATCATCAAAGTATTGCCACAATAACTGCTCTAAGAGGTATCAGGTTTCATCATTTCAGAAATCCTTCTTTCTTTGAATCCTGGATAGATTATTACCTAGAATCAGATTTCTATCGCATGTTTCGAATGAGGAGAAACACTGTACAACAACTGTGTCAAGAAATTGTTCCTTTATTAAAAAAAAAGAAATTATCATGGCGGACAAATCCCAGTACCATTAGAAAAAACCATACTTATATTTCTTCACTACGTAGGGATGATTTATATATTATTGCAGATCGATTTGATGTAGCTGGATCAACAGTTCACAGAATTATCACCAATTCATTGGATTCCATTCTGAAAATAGAGAAAAAATATATTTCTTGGCCTAACAAAGATGAGAGGTCCCAACTGATGGCAAAGTTTATGAGGAAAAATGGATTTCCTGGTGTGATAGGTGCTATCGATGGTACCCATATCAAATGTAAAATCCCCAAAAAACAACAGGATTCCTATTGTGACCGTAAATTTGATCATTCAATCACCATCCAAGGCATTTGTGAATATAATGAAATATTCACTCATATTTCTGTTGGGTGGCCTGGATCCATCCACGATGCAAGGGTAAATATTGAATATTTCAGTTGATGGATCCTGTTTCAATAATTAATGAAATATATTTCTTGAAGATTCAATTGAGACACAAAAATATAGTCTGTTATATAACATGAAAATATTACTCTTGCTTGAAATTATACCTACTTATTTAATTTCAGATTTTCAAGGAGTCTGGCTTTGGATGCAGTATTGATACCTATGGTCCCCAGTACTATTTTGATGAAGGAAACCATATTTTAGGAGACTCTGCATATGCAATAAAACCTACCTACTTACCCCTTACAAGGACAATGGTCATCTTTCAGATGTCCAAAGAAACTTTAATAAGAAACTAAGTCAATTGAGAGTCACTATTGAACATTCATTTGGAAGACTTAAGGGAAGATTTAGGATATTAAAATATATTGATGTAAATAGTGTGGAAAGAGCTGTGAAAATTATATCGGTTTGTTGCATTCTACATAATTTATGTATCAAAGCAAATGATTTGGAAATAAATACAGTTGAGTTCCCAAGAATACATTTATTTGTAGAATTGGATGTCCAGGCCAATGCAAAGAGAGATGCCATAGCACAATTTTTAAGGCAATAGGCAATATGTTTTGTTTACATTGAAAATTTTCATTTAAGTAATAATGTATCGCTATAAATAATTATTGTATTTTGAAGTAATGGTATTATTTTATTTTCTCCTATTTCATCAGCCTCATTGTCTTGTATTGTAATGAAAAAGTGAATAATTTGAACAATATACCATTTATTCATAATGTAACAAAACAAGAAAAAAACTTAAAAAATAAAAAAAATACATGTAGGTACAAATATTGACAAAGAATTGTATAATAATAATAATAATAATAATAATAATTTATTCAATTAAAAAAACATAGATAAATTTATACAAAGAAAATAGTTAGCCTAAATTGAATAAACAGTTTAGGTCACAGAAGTAGTTTTTATTACTACTTGTATTGTGACCGTAAAACATGAACATGAACAAATCAGTTTTTTGTCAAATCCAGTAAATTGTCAAGTCCAGTAAATTGTCAAGTCCAGTAAATTGTCAAATCCGGTAATAAGAAAAATCCAGTAAATTGTCGAGTTCTATAATAAACTATTAAGTGGTACCATATTAACTGTTAGAAACCTGAATATTTCTGAAATGGATACTTTTAATTATGATAGAGTTTGATTTACTATATTACTAAAGTATCGTCTGTCTATTTCCATGATCCATTTTTTAATTTGCTTTTTGAATAAATTGTAACTCTTTGAACTTTTTATATCATCAGACAACAGCACGTAAATTCTTGGTGCTAAATAATTAGCATTTCTTTGACCAATAGTTTTCCCACTGCGTGGGAAAACGATCCCTTCGTATCCCCTAGTTTTATAAGAATGTTCATGATGTACAAATTTTATTTTACTTTGAAATATAAACAGCAATATTTTTTGAATGAAAAGTTGACGTACATCTTTTACCTGGGAGTCTATATACAGTTGATTCGATGGATATAAAATATTTTTTTGAAAAATGATTCTTAAAAACCATTTTTGTAAAATATGAACTCTATTTAAGAAACAGTCCTTCACTCCGCCCCAACCGACAATTCCATAAGAAATCAATGATTCCACCAGTGAGTAATATAAGACTTTTAATTCTTTAGGCTCAAGAATTTCTTTTAAATACTTAAATTTTGGAAGATGGCCTCTTATTTTTTTTACTATATCATTACATTGTGGATCCCATCTCAAATGTCGATCAATTGTAATACCAAGATATTTTATTTTTTCTGTTTCTTATAAACTATTAATTTCCAAAGATAAAGTCTTCTCACAAATCACATACAGGGGTTGGATACTGGATGAGAAATTTCTCCTCTATAAGTAAAAAAAAAGAATTTCTAAAAAACATAACAAACATAAATAAAAAATTCATCTCAAATGAGATCAGGTAAAAATGTCAACAGGTACAAATGACAACAAGAGATCGATCTTACAAATCAGCTTTGAAAGTTAAGAATCTAAAGATGAAGAACGTTTTCGCTTTCTTGTTTTATTTTCTTTATCAACAAGTTTTTCAAAAATATTGATTAATTTATTCCTTTGATCATTTTGTTCTTTAAGAATTTGATTTTGGTCATTCATCAATTTGAACATTTGAGAAAAGTGTTTTTCTGAGTTTTTCTCAATGTTCTTCAATCTTAAATTGATATCTTCATTCACTGACATATATGCCCCTTTCTTTGCTAGATTATTGTTTTTAGTGGAATTTGAATTTTCTTTAGTAACTGATGCTGTAACAGTGGGAGCATCATTTCTTTCCAATGGATTTTCAGATACATTATTTTCCACCAAATTTATACTAGCAAGAGGTTCTGTAGAAACAATTTTCTCAGAAGTATTCAACTCAGAATCAATAATCAGTTTGGGATTTGTTTTATCTTTCTCACCAAATATTTTATGCAATTCATCATAGAATTGGGGTGGATCTTTTTTGGCTGTTCCTGTTGTTCTTTTGACATAGGCAACAAAATTCATGTAAATTTTTGTTAAATTTTTAAATTTATGCCTCAATTTATCAGTGGCTTGCTTGCCTTCTCCTACCCAATATCCTGCCTCATTCATTATTTTGGCTAGTTCACGCCATAAAATGTTATGGCTCGATTTCTTATCATTGAAGCATTTCATATAATGGTCATTTCCTCGTAAACTTAAAAAGAAATCTGTGGCTTCAATATCCTTCCTAGTTGGTTTTCCCCTAGTAGTCCAAATCATTCCTGAATCTACAAAAATATAATATCTCAGTATTGCACTATAATAATACATTATATACTAACTTCTTAGATCCAAATTAGTCTGGTCATAATATGATGTAGGTGATGCTATTTTGGACGTTGATGGTCCTGCGAATTCCCCTAATATTGAGAAATACATAATTATAAGTTACATTTCAAAACCGCAGACTATTTTGACCAGGCCTTACATGTTGGGCTTGACTGAGTTTCATTGAAGTCTGCATCAGAATTGATATCAATGTTATCTATACTCTGATCCTGTGCTTCCTGCATTTGTTCATGAATCTCTTCATTTTCAAAAATATAAATTGATTTTATTCCACCATGTATGGGAAAGTCTTTTAAATAATTTGAATCATATAGATCCAAAACATACTGTTTAAGGATCTTGTCATCTGAAAAAATGAAATTACCTAAAAAAATACTTTACTTTCCTAATATTTACCATTCCGTAACATCTGTACATTTTCCCGTGTATCTCGTACTTCGACATCCACTCCATTGATTTCTAATTTGAAATTCTCCATATTAGTAAACAGATCTTCAAGTTCAGCCCTAACCTACTCGAGTTCAACTTTAACCAACTTTACCAACGATGGAGTTGGTAAACCCAAATGCAGGTAGGGGAGGTGTACCCAAACGGAAATGACGTCAAGGTTAAACTCAATAAAATGGGATTATCAGCTTTAACCATGACGAGTAATGTGAATGAAATATGGCTCTGGCGTTAATGAGTTTTATTATGATCTAGAAAGTAAGTATGACATTACTTCAAAAAATGTGAGGAATTAATTGACAATTGGTGGACACGAGAAAACAGGATTAATGAGATTAACCCAATCATTATTTATCTCAACGATGTAAGCGACACTAGTAGTGAATCAGACATGATGGTGATTTTGAAAATATGCAAATCATAAACTGTTTAGATATTTACCATAATAAACAGAAGAGTTTAAAAGATTTACTTTCTAATTTTAAACAAAAATGCCAATGGTCATTTCAACTTTCAATAATAATGAATTTTAAAACTGTTGAACTATTATTAAAATTAATACAATTTTATTCATAGAGGTTCAATTTGGCACCCGCCTATGGTTAAAACAGCTGGCCACTTGTATCGACCTTTTCTTACTTTTACTTAATCCTAAAAGGGCGCAAATTCGGTGAACAAGCTATATATGCTCGCACCCCTTTAAATTTTCTTTCAGCTGATCTCGAAAGTAAGGAGCTAAACCGTGTACGATTGTGTAACCTGCTTTATCTTTTGCTAAATGCATTCTAGCAGCAATTTGACTATCAGAAAACATCATAGAAAAAACCTCGACAGACTCAGCAGTATCACGATAACTAAAATGTCTCATCACTGAATGTAAACACCATACTATTACAGCTATTGCATCTTCATCTCTGCTTACGAAATTGCATATAGTCTTAGGCTTTGCTTGTGAAGCAAGTTTACCAAATTCAAGTTTATTAGTAATATTATCGGTAAAGTCTCATTGTCTGAAAATTTAGTTTAAAATAATCAATTATATTTTTTCCATGCTCAAAATCAAATATCAAATATAAAATCAAAAACTCTATTCAACTTACGTTTTAGACCAGCAGAGCCAAGAATGCCAGTACTTGATAAATTTATTTTTTGAGGAACAAATGATGTCAATGGAACAGTTTGCATAGGTAAGATTTGTTTTCTTTTGTGTTTTTTTCCTTCATTATGACTAACAAGAGCTTGTCGACCCATGGATTGTACATTTATGTCCTTGCTACACCATTTACGACAAGCCCAGTTGGTGCCTTTTTTGCTCGTTTCAACCCAAGTAAACTCCTTTTCATAATTTTTGGAGTAACTAATATTCCTATTAGCGTACGGCATTTCTGTCTAGAAAGAGACGTGTAAATCGTAATTAATTAAAATAGACGAAAATTTATGAGATACTTGTAAAAATTACTATAATTAAATTTAAACTAAAAATCTTAAAGTGTAAAATGAATCTTGCAATGGAAAAATATATCTCATTTATTCGTTATCTTTTATATTTGAAAAAAAAAACAATGAAATAGGTTTTTAACGAAAATCGCGATTTTTTGGCATAAATTTCTTTACACGATTGTTAGGATAAAAAAAATTTTTTTCAACTTTCAACTTGTATTAAGTCAAATAAACAGTATATATTAATGGTTAAATAATAACGTCAGGTAGGTCGAATAACAAGCCTGACGTCGGGAGGCGCCAAAGTCAAAACATGTGCATTTGTTTTTTTATTATACAATAACAATTTTGTTTGAAATTGTTATATATTGAGATTTTACAAGCTTTACGAATTTAGTTGATGTCCAAGTCATGCGGTGCAATTTTCGATTGTTTTCAAGACACTGAACCTTTCAGGCGATGAAACGCGTCGAATGGAGTCAAAACATATCGACTTAAAGCTCAAGGCATGCCAAAAGACGCCCACCGTTCTAATTTTTTCAACACAGCATGATTTTGTCTATTCTCTAATAATAGGATTTAACGACAAAGATAGAGAAGAGCACTCCTTGGTAGTAATGAACATTATTGTTAAGAATTTTTTTCCACAGATTTATATTTAAAGTACTTAGCTCACTGCATGGAAAAAACGTTGTACATCTCTCAATAGAACTAACGTCAACCATGGAACTGATTTTTTAATTCTTTCTCACTTGGACAGGAAGAGTAGCACTGTTAACCTTTCAGATTAAAAGCCACTTTCGTACTGCGACTTTGAGTCAGCAATAACAGTCATCTGAAAGGCGAGTATTGACTTACCTTATTTGCCAGTTCGAACTTGCAAGTGCCATGCAGTGTGTCATATGTTTTGTCTAGACATATGTGAGCCGCATTCCTCTACTCATACACACCTTCTATGTTTTCAAACTGTATTTCTCCTAGTTGCAATTCTCAATAGGCCATTTAATATAGTACATTTGAAGTGGAACATTTCCTCCAAGTATTTCAAGTGATTTTTCCTTTTTTTCTCTCCGTTTTTCATATTTTTGTGTAGCTAATATTTTACTATTTAGGAAGCCAGATTCTGAAAAACTTTATACATATTGTAAACATAATATATCTCTTTATTCATCTTCAATTTATTTTTTATAATTGGGCAATCCAACTTGTGAAGTAGAATATACTTACTTGCACGTAGAGTGTCTTCTTTATTCTTCAAATTTCTCTTTTAAAGACATACTCATTCTAACTGTGCTTGACCTTTAAGTGAGTTCTAAAATTCCATACTGAAGAGAAGACATGATAGTAGATATTCATATTTTTGATCGCGTAAAAACATATACATTCAGCAGCACAGAGTGGAACTAATTGTTTTACCACAAAACGATTACAATTTTCGATATTTTTGAAAACGAGGTCAAAAGACGGATTTCTTATTCACAATATTTTCCATTTCTGTGACCTAACCTCACTTACTTCACACGTGGACGGCGAACGCGAACTGTCAAAGAAGCTAGCAACCAATAAAACATCATGAACTCGAGTTTTATGATTGGCTGCCGTCAGATTTTTTGGTACGCCGACTTATGTGGTGCCCTCTATAATGACCAGAAATTGGAATACATGGAGTTCGATCTCCTTGTATAGCCTCCCGGCTCCTGGTATTGTCTCCATGATCGGGCTAATTTGAGTATAGGCAACATACATTACATCTATGCCTACATACCCGATTAAGCCCATTGATAGTGTAATATTCAATTGAATCTTTAAAAAATAATGGAATTGCCTTTAGATCTGAGATGACATCTATTTAAAAATCAGTTTATCCCAATATGTATGTTACTATCGAGTAGGGTAACTCGTGAACATAAGGTTATCCTTGTTTATTAAAAGCATATATTATGTATCTCGTCTGTCAACTCATTCATTCGATTCATAACATTTGAGCAAATCGAATCTGATCGAAGTCTCGAATAGCCCGTTGTTCATTTAGCCTCTAACAGGGTTGATTGAACAGTGGCGCCAAATCATTCATCTTCAAGTATAATGACCATATAATGACGTTCATTATTCAGTAGTGAATAATATGTGTGGATAATAGGTATGGATAATGAACAGGTCACATGACACGGATAAATAGGAACTATGTTGAACGTTATTTTTTGTATAGATATGGAATCTTAGAATAAAAGTACAGGGTCAATTAGAAATAAGTGGAGAATCATGAAAGTTGGAATGAAGTGGTTTTGAAGAGTGAGCTATTCATTGAAAACATTCATATCTATTTACTACTTCCGGTTATACCAGGAGTTGTTCATAATTTCGTTTTTGTGAATGGGAAAGTACCGACAGGGCGCAGCCATGTCGTTTTGTCCTAAAATCGAATATCGGGATGGTATCGAGCTCAAGGCTAATTTGAGTATAGGCAACATACATTACATCTATGTCTACAAACCCGATTCAAGCCCATTGATATTTTAGTATTCAATTAAATATTTAAATCATGTTATTTTATTTAGATCTGAGATGACATCTGTTTAAAAATCAGTTTATTTCAAGATGTATGTTACTATCGAGTTAGGGTAACTCGTGAACGTAAGGTTATCCTTGTTTATTAAAAGCACATCTATGTATCTCTTCTGTCAACTCATTCACTAGTGTTGGGAAATACGGTGATCTTCCGGTAACCGGTGAAGCGGCGACAGTGATTTCTAAATCACCGTGATTCTAAACGGTGATTTCAATCACCGCAGTGACTAAGTATATAGCACAGACAAATCAAAATATAAGACCAGCGCGCGGTTACTGGCGACGAATACGAATATATTATTTATTATTCCAGCATCTCATCGGTTTATTCTAAAACAATAACTTGTTGGTGCCCGCCAGCCGCCACCAGTCCACCGCCGATCGTATTATCTATAATAACATCATATACTCATGTACCTATCGGCTTAAATCACCGTTTTTCCCTTCACATAATATTTAATATTAATTGTAAATAATGATATTTTATATCGATATTGGATCGGCGCAATCTTCCAACCAATGCTAGTGTCAACTGTTGTTGAAACAGAATCACCGATCACCGCATCTGCGAGAAGTGAATCACCGGTAGCGCCAGTGATTTTACATTCACCGGTGAAATATCGTGGTTACCGATATATCGACCAACACTATCATTCACTCGATTCATTACCTTGAGCAGTTCGAATCTGATCAAAGTCTCGAATATCCCGTAGTTCATTTACATGCGAAAATTGCGAAATCGAGTTATTGGTTTATATTTAAAACAAAATCGAACGTATATGTTATGATGAAGTCGGTCGATAAGTGACGTGATTGTGATTTCCACAAAAACAAGGGGATTACCCCAATTGAATTTTCCTTGTAAAATCTCGATAATGCATTACAGTATAAAATTTAGTTTTGCAAACACTAAAGTTATTTGCATGGACAGGTAATCATCAATAATTAACTATTTTTACATTGATGCTACTCCATATGAGTAACCTAATTTTAGCTCCTGAGCAAGGCAATGGAAATTGTTCAACGAGTAATAATTGGAAGTAAGCATTATTCTGAAACAGTTTTTTGTGACAAAACAGAAGTGGTAGGCGACGATAGTTATCTTCTCGGTTTTAAAGATTCCTTACCAGTTTTAAGTAACATAATACATAAAGATACAAAGAATATGGCATCTACACCTGGTAAAGAATTTAAAAGAACAGTTAGAGTTGAAACTAATTCTTATACTGGTGAAAAGTTTATTATGTTGAATGGAAAGAAAATTAAGATATTAGCAGAATCTGAACTACCTAAAAACAGTCAAATAACAAAACTAGCTTCACTTCAAGCAAAAAGTTCTAGTTGTCCTGTGAAGATTAAAATACTAAAAGGTATCTCAAAGAAGAATGATAAACAGCAAAATCTATCAATTAATCAGATGAATCTGCATGCTACAAATAGTGATAAGAAAATTACATCACAGATAAGCAGTAAAATGACAGTAAATGAAAACAAGTTTTTAAAAATAATACCAATCAGTAGTGCTGAGAACATTATAGCAAACACACCAGATAAGACTACTATTAATGCAGATAGCACGAGAATGTTAAAAAATGATAAAGTTGGTAATAAACCAATTATTGTTAATAGGACTTTATTACACAATCTTATGAATAGTTCAAATAATATCCAAAGTGCAGCTTTAGATCTAACCAAACAATGTGATAGCCAGGAATCCACCACATCAGGTTTGTTATTCATAATGTATTAGTTACTGTGGCATCTAGTTAGTTTGCCTCATATTTGTTGTATATTTTGTGTTGAAAGAGTGATACTTCTAAAACGAGTGCTTGTTAAAAAATGTCGAAATTTATACATTTTCAACTTCTCAATTACAAATAAGTAAGTGGGTACAAAAAGTATATCCCTATAACTATTTTTGAGTAAAATCTCACTAGACTTCGTTATAACGCTTGTTTATATGCAAATACACATCTTTCTATGTCATTCACTTTCACAATTGTGTTTATTTTTTAGGTATAATGAAGAAAGACAGAAGTTTACAAGTAGAAATTAAACCTATTATGATCAGTAGAGAAGTTCAAACAGATGATAATTTGGATCCTGATTTAGATTATTTATTGAAGATGGATATATTTGATTTTAGTTTAATTAGAGAATTAGAAATGAATACACCAATACCTGTTAAAAAAATAATAAATAACACTGAAGTTAATGGAGATGAATATGATGACAATGCCCCTAAAGATTATATTACCCTTAATAATGTAGCTTCTAAAAAAAGTATTGGAACTTCTCCAAGTGAACCATCTAGCAAAAATGCAAAAAATAGTGCAGAAAACTTTTTTAAAGAGTTGCGAAGTTCTGTTATCTTTGATGAACAAGGCAATATGTAAGTACATTTAATTAGCTTAATTTGGTATAAGTATGCTAGGCTATCCTATTTGGATATATTTTTACAGTTGATGGAATGAAAAATTTGTGGGGTGGGTGACTAAGAGCAGTAACATAAAAACATTTGTCTTTGTGGGAAACATCCACATGGAATGATACAGTTGAAAATAATTTGTGCCTATAATAATTAAGAAAGTTGGTATTTGTAGGTAGATAAAAATTTTCTCAAGTTCTGATGAAGGTGGTTGAAACTCATCAGCTTCCTTAAGATTATTATTTTTCATGCGAATAACATTGAATATAAAAAAAAATGTCTTCTATTTTTGATATGCGTGTAGGTAGTTCACAATAATTAATACAATTATATATTTTTACGGAAAATATGTAGGTATGTAAATAACCTCTATATTCATGATAACAATTATCAAACTGGACAGGATAAAGATAAAATCTTGCCACCAAGATAACATCTTAACTGATATTAATTTTGTGGGTTTCAAAAAAGGTTTTATATTGATAATGTTTGAAAAAATGTTGAATATAATTTTTTATGGATTAAGTCCGTGGCGTCATACCTATACTTTTCTAGGAAATGAATTCTTAAAAAGTTAAAATTGTCTATTTAATAAATGTGCTTGAAAAAATTTGATGCAATTAATTGTAGATTATAGATTCACATAAGCTAAAAGAAGTTGCACCATTTTACTGTAGCTCCTCTAGTAAATGAAACAATTAAATTCAGTCCAATGTAATTTACTGTATTTAGTCTAATTTAGAATTTTGATAATTATTCCTGATGAAAATTAATGTATAAACAAAGGTGATATTTAAAAACAGGTGCTTTGGAACAATCGGAAGATAAATCAAGCATCTTTTATGAGTACGTAGATTTTTATTTTTTTGAAAACAACAACCATTATATTATTTTCATCTTTTTAAAATCATTCTTATGTAGCACATATTTTATGTTTTAATATTGATGGTCGCATTAAGCAATTTCGGAACGCTCTACAGTAGCAGTAATCTTCAACTGCTGAAGATTTTTGGAACATACATACAAACAGTGTTGTAAATGAAAAGAATCAAACATAACATAACCCCTATTATTTATTTACTTATTTTCAGGTGAAGTGTAATAATGGCCGAAACGAAATAAATCTTTTTGGTTGAAATATTAAGCAGTGGCTAATCTATAGTACACTGTGTTCATTTGAAAAGGACCCACCCTTAATATTTCAGAAATGCGACATTAGAAAGAAATGCCGAAACATGTCAACTTTTAACTTGAGGGGGACACTTTTTAGGACTAATGTCATAAACATCAGATTCACCCCCTCCTTACTGGAGATAACCCTTACATTTTTTCAAATGGCATTAGGTATCAAGTAATACCTCATTTAAAAGGTCTGGTAAATCTCTATTGAATCATTTTGTTTTGCCTTTGATACCAGCCTTCCATTGTTATTTAATTGTTGTTTAAAATTTACAGGGATTTGAAAATAGACTTGCTTGAATGTTAATGGTGGTCACTTTGAACACATATGATTAAATAACAATTATTTCTTGTTAACATTGGCCTTTTTACTATTTGTAAATTGTTTATTCTTTGAAGAGTCTTTCTGTCAGAACATAATATTGGGGCATACGAATAGTTGGAAGAGAGCCAATTTTAAACAACAATTAAATAACAATGGAAGGCTGGTATCAAAGGCAAAACAAAACAACTTCCACATTCAAATACTCCAGTATAACTCAAAACATTTTTTGTGAAATTTACATATAAAAAAAATATAAAATTTAATTACCGATTTCAGATAATAGGTATGGTGTGTTGATTGTTGATAGAACTCTTAAAATATAAAATTTAATTACCGATTTCAGATAATAGGTGTGGTGTGCTGATTGTTGATAGAACTCTTAACTCAAAATATACATAACTTAACTTATTTCAATTTGGGGAAGGGATTATCAGTCAATGTTCAGCCTCTAACAGGGTTTCCTGAACAGTGGCGTCAAATCATTCATCTTAAAGTATAATGACCTTCATTATTCACTAGTGAATAATAGTTGTGGATATAATGAACAGGTCACATGACACTGATAAATAGGACATATGTTGAAGGTTATTCATTGTATAGGTAGATATGGAATTTTAGAATAAAAGTTTCTTTTTATATACAGGGTGCGGCAGATAAATGGTCAATTATAAATATCTCGAGAACTAAAGGTATCTGAATCATGAAAATTGGAATGAAGTGGTTTTGAAGAGTGAGCTATTTAATGAAAATATTTCTATCTATTTGCTACTTCCGGTTATACCGGAAGTCGTTTATAAATTCGTTTTTGTAAATGGGTAACCCACATATATTTTTCAATTTTAGAAATATTTACGTTATTCTGAACATTTTTTGTTAATATTTCCCCATACATATCTTGAACCGTTTTTGAGTTATAATGTTTTTTATATGAAAATTACACTTTTTTACCATAAACATAAAATTCATTATATGCTCTAATGTAATTTGAATAAAAGTTTAAATTCCTTAGGAACTATTTACCACCTACCGCGTTATCGTTTACACTGTGAAGTTACCTTTTTTATTAGACAGGGTGCTGTCAAAATTGGAATAAAAACGGCACCAAAAATCTTCGCGTAATTCCTTTTTTTTCAAATGGGACACCCTGTATGTGATTCATTATTTTAGAAGAATACGTTGCCCACTATCGATCTGTATTAGTATTCCCTATACCTATCACTTGCAGAATAACGTAAATATTTATAAAATTAAAAAATATACAGGGTTTCCCATTAACAAAAACGTAGTTATAAACAACTTCCGGTACAACCGGTAAGTACAAGTAGCAATATTTTCATTAAATAGCTCACTGTTCAAAACCCCTTCATTCCAATTTTCATGATTCAGATACCTTTTAGTTCTCGAGATATTTATAATTGACCGTTCGCACCCCTTATAAATGTGTCACTATAAAAAATAAATATACCTGTATGCAAATGATCTGTTAGATAAGACAGATAATGAAGTTTTTTGTCAATTATTTAAAAAAGAAGATAAAGTCAAATTCACAATGTTAACGCATATCAAAATTTTGAATAAACCAAATGAAAAATTTTAATCTAAAAAACGGGTACTCCAAAAAAAGATTGAGGAGCGTTGCAATATAAATAAATGGAATGCATTTTTGAAAATTGAATTGAAAAGCAGAAAAATTTTAAATCAACGTAAAAATCGAATAAATAAATGGAAATAATAAATAATAATATGCATTTTCATAAAAAATAATGTACAATAAGCATGAATATTTTTTCCATCCAAAAAAGGGGATGTTAAAAAAATTAATTGCCTAGTTCAAAAATACTCTGAGGTGCCTGAATAATAAAAATATAGATACTTTTCTACTAGATAACGGCATTTTTTTTTGGACCACAATAGATCTGCAAAGGTCGCAGTGGGATAGGACAAAGAGCCACTCCAATTCTAATCTAACTCAATTTTGGATATTTTGTGACATTCTTGTTTTTCTCCTGTAGTCAAATTTATATAAAGCTGACTTTTTAATCACTTCCCTTATTTTTAAATGATTTTTCACAAACAATAACACTTGTAAAAAATCACGCAGATCACGCTCATCTGCTCTACGCCAAAGATTACAAATGAGAGACATGAAGGTGAAAATAGTGTAAGAATGCTAGGTTTTACTATCGACAACAATCTAAATTGGAAGCTGCATGTAAATGAGCTAAATAAGAAATTGTCAAGTGGACGTTTTGCATTGAGAAGAATGAAAGGTGTTGCATCGAAAGAAGTACTTAGGGTTGCTTATTTTGGAATAGTACAGTCTCACATTCAATATGGAATTCTTTTATGAAGTTCAACAATTGTAGCAAATGAAGTTTTTATACAGCAAAAGAAAATTATATGTGATATGGTGGGTGTAGGCTTCAGAGAACATGCAAAACCATTGTTTATATCATTAAGAATTCTGACCCTACCATGCCTCTTTATTTTGGAAGCTATTTTATATGTGCATAAAAACAAACATAAATATAACGCAGGATCAAATGTTCATAACTATAACTAGGAGTAAGGATTTTATTAAATTACCTCTAAACAAACGGATTTTATTTATTGTAAAATTTACAACTCTATACCAATTGAATGGACAAAGTTTAATTATGAAAAGTTGAAGTATACTGTAAGGCATGCACTTGAGATACTGGCTTTTTACTCGTTGGATGAAGTTTTTAACTGTAACTGTAACTGGCTAGGTTAGTCAATTTTAGGTGAAATGTTTTTATTTGTATGTTTTATTATGTTAACGTGTCTAAACAGTTTGTCTTTGTGCAGATTTTAGGAAATTTTAACTTTCATAAAATGTTATATTGTAAGACTAATAAGGCTATCTATCTATCTATCTATATTGAAATTACTAGAAAATTTAATATGGAAAGCGAATCAGACAATGAAATGAATGTTAACCCGCCAAAAATAAGAGAAGCAGCACAAGGAGTATCCTTACATTTAATGTCAGAAAAATCGAAACATTTATATATGAAAGCCTAAAATTCCCTCCTAAATTGGAGAAAAGAGAATTAATAAATTCATTTATAAACAGGTTATTAATAGACGTGGACAAAATATAGTATTCTACTCGCACATAATGGCTATTATTCACTCAGGTGTTTATGTAACTCGCCTGCGGTTCTCGACATAAACGCACTATCGTGAATAATAGCCGTGATTATATGCTTGTTGAGTAATACACTATTTATTTTCCTATAAATCAATATTTTTTTGCATTTGTGAAAATAAATTTTCAAAAAAGAAACTATTAATCTACAGTTTGATATAAAAATGATTCCAAATTACATCATCTCACAGAATATTAACTAAATAATCTATACTAAGAACTAAATATTCTTACTGTTCCTCGACAAGATCACACTTACACATGTCTGAAAATTGTGTTGGAGATACTGATTTCGCGGCAATAGTCTAATCAAAAAGTTCAAAAACGAGTTAACTCTTGATAAAGCTCCTAAAAATATGGGCGATGGCTCATTCGATTCGGAATGACGTCTAGAAAAAATGTGTAGAAAGTATGTATTAGCTCATAAAACATTGCAATTGTTATTAACAAATTAAGATGAAAAAAAGATTTAGTTTTTTGTTAAAAACTACTTTTTTAAATTAAACTAACTGTTTATAATGAATTCCATTATTTATTGAAAAAAACCAATGAAAACTCTAAAATATCATTTATAATTATTTCTGGCGATGATATGATTAGTTTTCATTGTTTTTTTCAATAAATAGTGGAATTAATTATAAGAAGTTAGGTTAATTTAAAAAAGTAATATGCGTAGATTCCACAAAGTAAGGGTACAAACAGTAAGTTCAATTCTAAAACTACTAATATTTAAGGAATTTTGAAAAAAGATCCTTAAAGAGGAGGACATTTCCAATAAAAAAGTTCCGACTCCCGGAACTCTCTCTCTATTATTTATAATTTTTATTCAACGCCGAAAATAGGTCACAAGTCATTTTGGATATGCGTGCGCCTCGTCACATTAAATTTTTTCAAGGTATAAATTGTTAATTTAAAAATTTGAAAAAATTATGGTGTATTCTGAACACTTCAAAGAATTTATTCCTGTTGGAAACAAATTTTAAGTCAACTTTTCGAAAAGTTACACTATAGTTAATTAATTATTTTTTTTTCAATCTCTGTTATCTTATATGACTACATAAAAGTGTAAATAATATATATCTAAAAATTTTTGTCTTCGTAAAGCCCTTCTTATACATATACTTAACAAGGTCATGCGATAAAAGTAAATTATTTTGTTTATAATAATTTTTTAAAGTTAACCAACAAAGAAAAGTCCAAGAAATGTTGTTAAAAAATTTCTTTTCACCAAATATTATGTTATTGCCGTTTTTGTATCTAACAATGGCTTTCAGTAACGTTGTAAAAAAATTTTTACATCATTTGTTAAGAAATATTTTATAAACAAATAGACAAGATTAATATTTTTCGAAAATTTTTTTACTTGGCAAAAAATGATTTTAAGAAAATTTTCTCTTAAATAAATTTTTTTAATGTTTATAATCGTTTTTTTATTTTTTTATTGTTTAAATAACTAGCTAAGAAGTTATTTTCTCAAAAATCATAATAGGCATTTCTTCATAGATTAACAAAAAAAATAGTTATTTATGTACCAACGACGAAAAACTGTCTATTATAGTCGAGTCTGCAAATTGCAGCAGCAAGCAATCAGGCGAGACAATAGGCAGTTATTCGCCGAGGTGCATATTACATTTTTTCGTCGATCTTTACAAAATAATTACTAATTTCCGAATGAAGGAAAGTATTTTTCGTCCGCTGTCCAAAAGATAAGTTTAATCTATCACTATCCAATCTTGATTATTATGAACACTAATATTCACACCACGGTCTTATCAACTCGTAAAATCTAGCGGATTTCGTAAATAATTAATTTGACAACAGCAAATGACAGTTGTTGTTGCAGCCATTCTCGCACCGTGCTGTATCATAGTAACCACAGCGGACGTCAAAAATAGACGATTTTTCAGGTCAAGGTCGACCAAAAGAATCTTTTTTTTATAAATAGTTTAACTGCTTGTTAACTTAACAATTTGTTATAAGCAAATTTTAACAATCATTATATATTTTTTTCTAGAGCTAAAAAAACAAAAACAGGCATATAATAATGTATATCAAAGTACGACAAAAAAATTTCTTCTATTTTTTTTACATTATAAATAAGTAATAGAGATAGAGTTCCGGGAGCCGGAACTTTTTTACTGGAAATTTCCTTCTCTTTAAGGATCTTTTTTCAAAAATTCTTAAATATTAATAGTTTTTGAGTTATTAACAAAATCCTATCTTTTTTACACGCTTTATATTAGCTTCACTTGTATGTTTGTTTGTAACGCAACCTTTAAACTCGATTTTCACTCACTTTACACTCTCAGATTAATTCGAAATTCTGCACAACCTTCAAGGACCGATGAGAATACAATATAGTAGTAAAATATAGGGTGTTCCATTAAAAAAAAAATAACTTTGATCTGGCATAGAGTTCGAAAATAACTAGAAAACAAAAAACCCTCCTTATAGTAAATCGAACTATAAACTAAAAAATAAATTATAGTTAAAAAAAAAACAAAAAAAACACGCTTCATAGGTAATCGAAATAAAAAGTAAAAAATAAGTCTTAATCTAAGAATAAAATGGTTAACGAGAAAATTAATGTCATTGTTGTGAAAGCGTGGGGTGCTTTTTGTTATTGTTATAATTTCTTACTAGTTCTATTCCGAAATGCAGAGTTAGTGTATAAAATGTAGTACAAAGTACCCCACGCTATTACCACAATGACATTAATTTTCTCGTTAATCATTTCATTTTTAAATTAAGAATTATTTTTTACTTTTTAGTTCAATTATCTATAAAGCGTGTTTTTTAGTTTTTTTTTTAACTATAATTTATTCATCTTAAGTTGTTAATTGCAATTTTTTATGTGCTAATACATACTTTCGACAAATTTCTCTAGACATCATTCCGAATCGAATGAGCCATCGCTCATATTTTTAGGAGCTTTATCAAGAATTAGCACGTTTTTGAACTTAATGATTAGTATACTAACATTCAGTCATATCTCTTATCTCTATGATTCTGCCTGAGATTGGAAATTCGTTTCTTCAGTTTTATCTGTGTTTTCGACTATATAATATAATTAGAAAAAGTGTAAGTATACTACATTGACAATTGACATTATTGACGTGAAATCAGGAACTTCAAAACAACTTAGCCAATCAGACATGCTCTTTATAAATATTGATGTTTGCACCCAATTACCCGGTTTGAAGGGCGAGGCTCTGTTTACGGATATATAACGCGAACCTTGACATGAAAAATTCGTTATAAAATTTCTCTTCCCCCGTGGTAGAACATTACCAAAGTTATTGGGTTGGCAACTTGAATTGAAGTTCCCTCGGAAGTTTCCCATTGACTATAGCTTGTTATCTCTCTAGGTTTCCAATAAATAGATAGTAAGCTCGTCGTGACAGCTTGTATACTAATAATTTATTAATTGCTGTTGCTTTTATTTCAGGCCAATTCATGTGGGAGTTCTGACAAATAACATGAAATTACTAAAACGCAGTATATATCTTCTGAAACTCTTGAAACAATCAGTGGACATAAGAAACAATAATGATTATGTAAGTACCTACTTCTTTACAAATATTTTATAATGGTAACAGTTGTCAGGATTATCTTTTATACATGGAGAATGTGCATTATATCTAAAATTAAAAAACTGAAACTTAAAAAGTTATATCCTTCGATCATTAAATAAAATCTTAGCCATCCACTTTGTTTGAAGCCAACATTTTAACAGCATATGCCTCCAGTAGCAGTGTCGTGCTGTTTTGTATTTTTTATCAAACACAATGGGCGCGTTCAGACGGGCTCAACGGTTCAGCTGCTGACTCACCGGTTGCATTCAGACGGGATGCTGCCTCTCAACTGTTGAGCGGTGTCAAAGTGTTGGGTTGAGTTACGTTGTGTTTTTTGGTAATAAACAATAATAATGGAAATGAACTTAGAAGATTACAGAGCAGTAATAAATAATGAAATGATGCTATCCAATGAAACTAGAAGGTTATTGTTAGAAAGTTAGGTTATGTTCCACCGCTAACTAGCAGAAATGCTTTTAGACAGAACTCAGCCGCTAACTGCCAGCATACTCAACATGTTTTGTGCTTAGTTCCAACCGTTGAATGCTTCCATTGTTCTGTTTATCATTCACTTAAATTTATGATTATATTATATTTTGATAATTTAGTGGAACCGTTATTTTGACCTCCTTATTAGATTGGATAGACCCCGTCAGTGTGGCCAGTATTTTGAGAATCAAGATTGTCAAGCGTCAGTAACGTGAGTGCCCAAAACGCCTAAAAACTATATCGCCCAAACCAAAACTTTTACTGTCAGTATTGTCATTTCAAACGCGGGGGAGAATTCAGTTCTCTCTCTAAAGCATGATACTGAAAAAGAGAGAATTGAATTGATTGACATTAAAGCTTTTTTCCCAACACCAATGAACAGCTGCAGGCATGGAATAGTCGAGTAGGTTGGTAGATCTGGGAATCGACTTTGTCACAAGCAGTATTATAAAATGGTCGATTTGGGCGCCCATCGCCAGTTGAACATTTTTGGGCAGAAATTATGTTCTTAACTCGCCCATACTGTGGACACTGGATCACGTTCATATATCAAACGATACGAAAATGTCACTGTCATTGTCGGAATGTTGACATATGTATAAGCGGCGTTGGCACATTTACTGAATAATACTGAAGTCTTCAGGTTTACATGCTACTTATAAACTTTGAATAATGTATGAATGAGGTACCTCATAATTGCAAAGATTAAATAAATTACTTTCTGTACATTTATTTAAATCGTGTAAGTATCGAAGGAAGGAACCATAATAAAATTGTAGTCATTGGATGATTATAACTTTTAAATAATACGATATGACAACATCTGATAAAGAAACAAAAACTTAACGAAGCGCGCGCACCAAACAATAAAAGGGGAAGGGAAAATAATTATTTTTTTTTCACTATTAGCCTCTAAACCCAACTTTATTGACTTTTGTTGAGGTATTAAAGTTGTTCATTATTAACCAAGGTAGAAAAATACAGAGCTTACTTGATTATAACTAAATCTCAATCCATTTAATAGAATGTGAGGTTAACTTGTGCACAGCTGACATGTCATATGAAACGGGAGTCGACAAACTAATATTTAAAAAAATAAAATGCCAGTAGTGAAGTAGAGAAAAAAATGCTATATGAGCCACGGTAGAAAAGTGTATTAATGTCTCGGATCCATTAAAGACCGAGAAGCTTCGCTTCTCGGTCTTTAATGGACCTCGACAATAATACCTCACTTTTCTACCTTGGCGCATAATTACTATTTTCACTACTAGCCTCTAAACCTAACTTTATTGACTTTTGTTGAGGTAGTAAAGTTGTTCATTATTAACCAAGGTAGAAAAATACAGAGCCTACTTGATTATAACTAAATCTCAATCCATTCAATAGAATGTGAGGTTAACTTGTGCACAGCTGTCATCTCATGTGAAACGGGAATCGACAAACTAATATTTAAAAAAATAAAATGCCAGTAAAGAAGTAGTGAAAAAAATGCTATATGAGCCACGGTAGAAAAATGTATTAATGTCTCGGATCCATTAAAGACCTCGAAGCACAATAATACCTCACTTTTCTACCTTGGCGCATAATTGCTATTATTCACCCTTCCAAAGAATACACAACAACAAGAAGTGAAGACTGGCGAAAAATTTTTGATGTTGGAGGGGCAAAAATAAAGAACCTTGAAGGTGACAGCTAACTCTGGCATACACTGAGGATGGGCGTCTGTGAACTCGTTTCTATCCGAAATTTCGCTTCTTGTTAGTTGGGTATTCTTTGACCCTTCCCCTATTTGTGAAATATCCAATATTTTGTAACTCAACGCTGGTCTGGTTCTGGATTTCAATATTGGCTTCAGATAATTTGTGTGTCTATTCTTCTAGTAGGTACATTGTTTGGAGGTTTTAGCTGATAGCAATTCTCCTAGTTTTGTTATGTGTAAAATTTTAAACAGTTTTTTACTTCTAATTAAACTGTATTTCTTGTAAACATTTAATAAACAATTGAAAAATAGAGACAAAAGTAATATTAACTTAACTCAATGAAACGTTTAACAAATACTTCAGGCCAAGGAGTGTTAACATTACTCAAAATATTTTGTCTCGACTAAATTAAAATATCAAAATACTATTAATAAAACCTACTGCTATTTACCAAAATAAGTTGATGAAACAAACGTTATACATTTTAATTGGGAAGCAAATCGCTTACTAGAGTTTTGTAGCTGTGAGTTATTTAATTGCTGAAAGGCCAAAGGCGATTAACAATGTTGATTTGGATCCCTAGCTATTTTTGAAAACTGACTCTAGGGTCTTGTTGGGGCGTCTTCTCCTAAATTTTCAGCTCCTAAGATGCATTTGGGGCGTTGCAAACGCAAAGCACTTTTTTCACTTTTTGGTCTATATCAGCCGCAAATCAATATTTTTTGACGTTATTTTTTTAGTTTTACTCATGAGGAAATTTCCTAATAAATACGTATGTTTCTAGATTTTTTTGGAATTCTATAGCTCACTATAACGTTTTTTTTTTAAGAAAATATTCACTTTTTAATTTTTTTTCCATTTTTGAGCCTGAAACATCTCCTGTGCAAATTTGAGAAATATCCTATTCGATTCCTCGAGAAAAAATACAGTATCTGTACTAAAAAGTTGAAAAATCCAGCCGCCTTTTGGACTCTGAACGATTATTCATTGCAAAATTACGATTATCACTGATTCCCAATATTCCACCACCATCGGAGTGTATGGATTTCAAATTTCAATTCAAAATTCCCAATATTATGGACTCTACGATTTTTTGACAGAGAACGTGTAATTTGATACGGTATCGCGAACTAATATTTTCAATTTTCGAATTTTCAAATCCGTACTATAACCTTCCCGACATGGAGGATGGAGGAACATAAACAATACGAGGGTTGTCTTTTATATTTTGCATACAGAGCTAGAAACAAACAGTAGATCACTTTTAAACACTATTGTTTTTCAAAGTATTCTCCACGAAGAGAAATGCATTTTTGCATCCTTTGGAACCAATTCTGGAAGCACTTATTCCACTCGTTTGTTGGTACATTCAAAATAGAGTTTTGAAGGCGTTGATTGCATCTTCTTGTTTTTCAAAACTCGGCAATTACTGCCGGCAAACAAATCGATATGTACCCATCTGCAGTAACAGTTCGTTCTTGCAGATGAATTGTTGCTACATGGCCTTATTTTAAGAGTAAATCCAGGATTCATCACCACTGAAACTAATTTTCTTACAGATAATTATTCATTTGAAATTTTTTGAATTGTGGTCTTTGAACTGCCCAATGATGCTCCAATTTACGATATATGACATGTCGATTTTCTTGGATCAGCTTATGTACATCATCGATGTTTTCCTGGGTGACTGCCGTTGTTGGTGGACCTGTTCTTGGATCGTCGCTAAGATTAATCCGTTCACGTTTAAATTCTCCATGACAACGAGAAATTGTCGACTGATTTGGTGCTTCATTGCCGAAAACAGAAACCAACTCGGCAAGGCATTCTTGTGGAGGCAACTGTCTTCGAAAATTGTAAAAAATTATTGCGCGAAAATTTTCTCGACATAAGTCCATTTTTCGACTGACTCATCAACTTTAAGAAGTCTTTTTAGGTACATTTTTAAACGAAGCGGACTGAAACTTTGGCGTTAAGTTAACTAAACATGACAGTTAATTTTAACATTTGATATTTGTTGACAGGCGCCAACTGTTGTTATATGTTATACACTTAAAAGACAATCGCAATGCACGGTTCTGAATAGACCATTCACAGAAACCAAACCAAACCACTTGAAGCAATACCAAAAATGAAATTACTCCTCTCGGCCGTTATTCTGAGACTATATTTTTTAAATTGAAATGAAAAAAATTACTCTCACTAATTAAGATTAATCAATATACCTAGTTCTAATTTACATTATAACAGCTGATGGGAATATATTTATCAATTATACGATTTGCGTTTTGCGACCTTGAATTTATGTTTAAATTTAAAATTGTTATTGTTTTGCTGAAAGGGGGAATCACTTTCTAAAATATTTACGATAAAAATACTACTTGAATTAATATTGTTTTGTATAGTTTGTAATGATCCTTCAATTTTAATAAATTCCAATCAAGTTGATTCTAAACAATTATGAAAACCAATAGTATTATCTGTATGAAAACAAATATATTGTGTAATATTTTGAAATAACAATTTTTTTACATTTCCATTCAGTCGTAAATAAAAATAAATGTACTGAAGTTAATAACCTCTTTTGTGTTGTGTTGCAGAAGCTAAAGCAGTTTTTTCGATCTACGAAATTAGTATCAGTGATCTGAGAAAGCAACATCTTTTAAGAGTGATTCAAATGATCAATTACATCAAATTTCATTTCACTGTGTAGTGTAGTCTTACTCTGGCCTAGGCATTCTTTTGATCTCACATATCGTTCTTTGTTTACAAGCCATTTGACGTTGAAGTATACGATACGAGCCTGAAAAAAGGCGCGCGCATGATCGCGTTCCTTTGACTCGTGCCAAATTTACCGACAAGAAGCGGGAAAGTCCAAGCCGCGCCAAAAATGACGAGCATGCCCTCACCCACGGCGTGTGGCTCGGTGAGTCACGAGCCAGGTTCGTCAAACCACGCGCCGTGGGATTCCGCCTTAAAACCCCTGACTACTGGAGAGGACATGAAAGAGAGAATCAGAGCGGCATTTCGATCTATTAACGTTAATATGCTGACAAATGTGTCAATCATTTGAACTTAGACTGCAGCATTGCAATGATGTTAACGGTGAACACTTTGCATTTAGTTTATTATTACGGTTAGGATTATACTTTTGGTGACTTGTTTTGTTTAGAATACATAATTTATTGAAATTTATTATTATTTATGATTTTTTGTTACATTCAACGCTTGCTTTCACATAATGGGTTAATCAATTTCGGTTTACAATAAATATTACAAAATATTATATATTTATAAACTTTGGGTATAGGGAATGCTCAACAAAAATAAAAGTTACATAACCGAAGATTCTATTTGTGCTATAAAATACAAGGTGTTCCCTTTGAAAGATGAAATAAAATGAAAGGTTCGAGTTTCCGTCCACCCTGTATACAAAAGAAAAAATAATTAAAATTTTATGGAATTCGGAGATATTATATAGATATCATATATTATATTACGAAACTCTGTTAGGCAAAATAAAATTTTTTCTTTAACGTACAGTAAGCTAAGCTTGATTTACCTACGATTTTCACATAAAAGCGTCCATACCTTTTAAAGGACTTTGTATAACGTAGCAAAACCTTATATCAAAAGCCCCCAAAAAATGTGAGCAATCCGAATTCAGTATAATATACTGGCGTTTCCATTTAAAAAATCATATGTTTGGTTTGTAACGGAGTTAATTAACACTCTGTATAGTTCGAGATAATTTAAAAATATGGACCTTAAAGACATCTACTAATTTTCTCAATAACATTTTTTGATATCTCTTGAAATAACCCATATACCGAACTTTGTCGTATGATTGGTACACCCTATATATGTATCATTACCATGTTCTCCTGACTAACGTCAGTCCTGATCATTTCTGAAAAGGATATTTGTTATATTGTATTCTAAAAATAAAAGGCAATATTTTCATATCTATACGATGAATTAATCGAGAGCTTTGTTTAATTGTAGGTACTTATGATACATGTATATGTATTAATAGACTATCATTGTCTTTCTTTTAAAAATATAAGTATTGTACTTTCATATCTATAACACGAAGTAACCAAATGATGATTGAATTCGAGATATGAAAATACTTTTCTTCTATCTTTTATCCCCTTTTTAATAATTCTTATTGAAGTTTTATTTTATTTTCCTTTTTTGAATTTTTCAATAAGCATTATTGAAATTTGATTTGACGTCCGGAATTCGGTTTTACCAAATTTTTACTATTAGTAATTCCCAAGATCCTAAGATCCGTTTCATTCCTTGACCCGGTATCAAAATGTATTTATTTTCTCGTGTAAAAATGGAATGTAGGACTTTCCTATCAAACTTCATCCTTATCTCTAAACCTCGTTTTTAATATTCTTAACCGCACACTATGGAATTTCGTTAATTTATAATTAACGGGGAATTTCAGTAAAAAAATTACCCAATGAATGACTTAATTTTATTTAAGGAATTTTTTTATACAAACTATCTTCCATGTAAAATAATAACTTAACAAATCGCCACGATTGATGATGCGCAGTTGTATATAAATCAATATAATCCTGTAATAGTCCGGGTCGAAAGATCTATTCCTATTCGTTTTCCTAAATTTTCGAATACATACGCAGGAGCTTGCGACGCAGCTTGCAAGCACTACCTAGGAGTTGGAGTTTTTTACGCTGATATCTCTTTCAGTTTTGCTCACACAAAAAAATTGTAGACATCAAAATTGTAGGAAATCTTATGCATTATAACATAAAAAAGTAGATTTAGAGAAAAAAATTTTTAAACCCGTAATTTTTTAAAAATTGTTTAACAATTTGAAATTTTATCTATTTAACCTGCAAGTATAATGAAAATGACAAAATCAAGGTGATAATATGAGGTGATATAGAGGATATGTTTCTGAAAAAGTTTGTGTTTTTAAATTTTGAAAATTTAAAATTGTGGCTGCGTTTACTGACTGTCACAATATAACAAATAAAAATATCGCAGCGTCCCGTATTCGAACAATAAGCTTACAATTCTTCATTTTCGCAGCTAGACCTCTATACCACTCTGCTACGAAGACATAATTAAATAACCAAGCAGTTGTATGTAGAGTATATCTTGATGTATGTCAAAACTAGAAAAGTGACGTTTTAAATAATTTATAGCTGATTGCAAAAATTTTAATTATTATAAGTACTGAATTTGAATTGAAATTACTAGAAAATATAATATGGGAAGCGAATCAGACACTGAAACCAATGTTACCCCTCCAAACAAACTAGAGAAGCAGTACAAATAGTCTCCTTGAATTTATAATCGAAAAAAATTATACATGAATAATTCAGTCCTAAATTGGAAAAAATAGAAAAAAATAAATCATTTATAAACAGGTAATAGTCGTGGACAAAATTTAGTATTCTACTAGCATATAATGGCTCATTATTCACTTACACACCATCGTGAATAATAGCCATCATTATGCTTGTTGAATAATATACTATCTTCGGGCATAGACCGAATGCGCCGATTGATGATTATTTTAATAATCTCATAGTCCTTTTGCGCCGGAGAAATCTCAGGTAACCATAATCCCAGGGTCAACTTGCGCCAGTTGCCTCTACAGGGGGCCGTAATGGTATGATACATATTTTACAAATTCAAATCTTTGGATATGTCCTGCTTTATATAATTCGACTTTTTCTGATAAAAATTGCAATCTTTGTTTATATTTTTGGTTAGTTATTTTTGTAGGTATACACACACTGTTTATTTTTATATAAATACCTAACCTAACCTAACCTTACATAACCTAACCTAACCTAACCTAACCTAACCTAAACCTAACCTAACCTAACCATTTTCATCGGTGTAGAGCTTAGCTGTACAATTTTTATTCGCACATCTCCACCTTATCTGAGTAAAATTGAACGAACATTATCGCGTTACTTTATAATACCAACTTCTTTGAAAACAAGTTTATGTATTTTTTCCACTATCCAGAACTCCAGATTGCAAATATTATATTTCCAAGAATCTACCTCCTTAATCCTTTGATTCGGATGACACCCCGCTGTGGATCATTAGACCGATAGCCGGCGCAAGTGGACGGTCGGATTAATGACCCTTTCGGGGCATCTAGTTTAGTACAGGTAAAATCGGCGCTTTCGGTATATACCCCTATCTTCAACAGCTGTTCATTTTATGAACAATAACTATTTTGGCATGCCGTTTGTTGCAATAGACAGAGTGTATAAAACTTCTCTGGCATTACTAAAATGTTCGATGGACTGCAGCAGGCTGCCAAAGAAATTTCTCATAGCTTTAATTGATTGTGGCCTTCAAGAATATATAAAGTTCGAAGGACCACCGTGTTACCACGGACCATAATAAATAAAACCACTAAAAAATGTCTTTAACAATTTATGATGTAGAAAGTTTAAAACAGTACATATGGAAAAAAATAAGAATGGAATGATCACGCACAAACAGATGATTCTACATAAATATATTAGAAATAAGATAAGGTGTAATCCACCTCGCATCCAAATGACCCCCCAGGTTGGCAACACCGCGATAATGAATCGGGCCTGGCGGTGGCCGGCAAATTGAAGTAAACGAACGTTTCCATATAAATATATAAATATTGGTTATCTTACCAGATTTAAGTTTCACTATAACTATAAATCTATTCACTATAACTATTTAATACTATTCATCTCTTATTAAAGGCTTTGAGCCATAAAATTTAGGATGGGACATAGTGACGATTCACATGGTGCCTTCTATACACTCAGACATGGAGTGTGGATATTCGGTTGGTCGCTATACGGATCGACGTTCCTCGGGACGAAGGTGTCCGAGAAAACGGCGGTTCTATACTATTGGGGTTAGATCTATTTAAATAATTTGGCGGGGTCGACGCAAATGTTAAAATGATTTTAACACAGAGTAAGAGTTGTATGAGCAGTTAATTTCAACTTCCTTCAAAAACCACACATTTTGAAAAAAATTAATATGATCTTTAGAAGTAGAGACAACGGAAGTCAAAGTTCGCTAGGTATTGGTAGAATACTATAAGGAATTTTAAGTTTGTAATTGTTTCGTTTGGTTATTGAATCCAATCTGTAAATTAATTCATTTTTTCATGTTCGTTGTACCACTGCATGTGTACAAATGGGACAATTATTTCAGCAACGAAACTATAGCGCTGCAGTGATTAGGTGTCATGGTGGGGTTCAATATCCTAACGAATTATTCACGAACTTCAAATTCCTTATAGAATTGTATTTCGGTTTCTCGGCTTCTAATTATCGTATTCAATACGCACAGCTCACCATCTTAATGAACTTTACCCCAAATGACCTGAGGTTTTGAAAAAATGTTACAAAAATAGTGCACTTTTAAATGAAAAATTTTCAGAAAAACGGATTAAGTGTTACATCGCATTAAAAATCCACTTATGAAACCTATAGTTATGAACAAATAAAAATAAAATAATAAAAAGAAACAAAAAATTGTCTCAAATGATATACTAAAAAAAACGAACATCAGTTATACACAAATTATTTAGTCAATTATTCCAATTTTAAGATACGCCTGGGGCACCGGTAGAGAAGAGCTAGGGGGGACTGTTCCTTCGCCCCTCCTGGCTACTCCACTGATCATAGGAAATACACAAACTAATTATTAATTAATTTTGTTTTAGAGTGCCCTCCAACTAGCCATTATCCACGATGTCCCAATAAATATTATTGGAGCTCTTTTAACTAATGGAGCAAGTATCAACGTAACAGACTCTGACGGAAATAATGTAATCCATTATGCAGTTGAATACGAACGAGCCGAAGCCCTTAAATGGCTATTGAGTTATGTAGACCATAATACCCAATGCATAGACGAATATAATCATGAAGGTAAATTTCGATTAGAATTTCTCTATTATATAAATTGTTTTTAGTTATACGACGGCTCCCACCCCTTAACGTGATATTCGATATTATAAGCTACCTCTACCGCGACTGCATCTTACATTCGGCCATCTTGCTTAGCGCTTCGTCTCCGAGGTACCTAAAGTGGTTTGTACTTACGCCCATCTCACTCGTTCGTGAACTTGATGCTGTTCCTGCAAACACCCATCTCACTCGTTCGTGAGCTTGATGCTTTTCCTGCAAACGCCCATCTGGCTCTCATTCCAATCACCCACTTACTTTCACATCACATTTTGGCATCATGTGTACATTTCGTAGGACTAATCCCACTTGTGATAAATATACAGTACGAGAAAGGAGCTAGGGTCATCATAAGCGACAATGTTGTTGGAAGAAACAACTATATTTGGTAGGGATACGAGTATGTCAATGCTTGGTTTAATAGCCGAATAGGTTATGTTAACGAGAATGAATAGGGAACTAGACAGGGATATTTTATGGGCACTAGGAAATTTTAACATCATGTAGATTACAAATAAGATTAAGTATATAAAAGAATAAAATGAATAGAATTCCGGTTCATAGCAGATCGTTCAACTAGGAGCGCATAAATTGCAAGCGGTGTACGGTGGAAGCTACTTACTCACCACGGCTCTCACAGGTGGCAGTAGGTTATCTGTGGGTGGATGCAAGCTTATTTGTGGATGAATGATAAGCAGTCAAGACCATTTGAAAAATTTGTCACCTCTTTCGCAAGTTATGTTCTCCTGTTTAACCAAGCGTTGGTATACCTGTATTCCTACCAAATATATTTGTTTGTTTTTAACATATTAACTTCCATGTGACCGTACTGTATACGGTGAAAATTGAAAAAACGAAATTAGCTCGGAGCTCGAACGCGAAACGCTACGGCCACGACACTCGCGTACGCAACTTCCTGCGCTACGGATGGTTCCTAACCCACAAAAAGGCTATTCATTATTATAAGCTATCTCTACGCGACAAAATTTAATATATTCTCACGTAATTTGAATAAAAGTTGACAATTTTTAGGTCATTGTATATCGTTCACCATCATCAATAAAATATTTTTCAAAAGGAACAGTCTTTGGAGCTGATCAATCAGCTTCAGTTCATTGTTATTTGTTATTTCAATTTAGAATCATGATGGTAAATCCAAGTCTCATTCCTTGTAATGAACCGACGGACAAACTCGGCTTTATTCTTGTTAAAATAATCCAAATTCCATTGACCAATCTGTTTTTTATCGGGTTTTTTTTTGTTAGATGTAGTTTTTCTATTTGTTTGAAAAACTATTGCTGATTAACCTAGAGTGGAAATGCTGCTAATATTTTATATAAACAAGCTGATAACGCAGAAAAAATTTACATGTGGGTCGACTATAGAGTTCAAGATAATAATGTACGTTTTGGTTTTAACAATTTAGATTGTAGATTTGTGACCCATTTTACATAGCTGGTAACATGTTCTTAACATGAATGTTTATCTTATTGCTATTGCAAATTAATTCTATAAAATTATCCCAGGCGAATTTAACACCATCTAATTTTAAACAGTATTGAAGTATTTCTCAAAGTTTATACTTTTTTTAATTCAATTTTTATTGTCGCATCAACCATTTTGGTTCCTTATTTACAAAGTTTTTAACAGATCAATTTCGGTGAAATATTTAATTATAGCCCTACAAAAATATCCTTGATTTTCATTTGTTTGGAATATGGAATATTTGGGTTTGGATATTTGTGACAGGCTGCGTACAACAAAGAAATAGGCGAGATAGGCGGTAGGAGCTGTGGAAATGTACATTCAGCGTCAGAGTTTTTCTGCTTTCACCCCAATTATAAAAATTATATGGGAAATCTAAATAAACTAATGAAATGCGGATATTCAAATATTACCTAAAATTTGTATTAGATCTTCCAGGACATTTCTAATAAAGCCAAGTGCAATAACTTCCAAAAGTATTCATTACTTAGATTAAATCTAATTAAGTAGTAATAAATTGACAAACTCATAATTAAATTAAATCCAAGTAGGCTGAATCCCCAAAAGGTCAAATTCAGAGTCTGAACTACCATATGTGCAAGAATTCTCAGAATCACTGTCACCTCTTATGGTTATTATTATTTCATCAACTATTCGATGTAATATTTGTTCTTGTTTTGTGTAAAATTTTTCAAATTAAAGCACTTGGCGTGTTCGGGTCGCTTTTGTTATTCTTCTGCTCTAAAAGAAGAAAAAATATTCATCGCACAGCCTCTCAACGGTTTTAAACGTGAAATCGACATTGTTCTCTGCCACATATTGTTCCACATATTAACATATTAACTTCCATGTGACCGTACTGTATACGGTGAAAATTGAAAAAACGAAATTAGCCCGGAGCTCGAACGCGAAACGCTACGGCCACGACACTCGTACGCAACTTCCTGCGCTACGGATGGTTCCTAACCCACAAAAAGGCTATTCATTATTATAAGCTATCTCTACGCGACAAAATTTAATATATTCTTACGTAATTTGAATAAAACTTGACAATTTTTAGGTCACTGTATATCGTTCACCATCATCAATAAAATATTTTTCAAAAGGAACAGTCTTTGGAGCTAATCAATCAGCTTCAGTTCATTGTTATTTCAATTTAGAATCATGATGGTAAATTCCAAGTCTCATTCCTTGTAATGAACCGACGGACAAACTCGGCTTTATTCTTGTTAAAATAATCCAAATTCCATTGACCAATCTGTTTTTTATCGTTTTTTTTTGTTAGATGTAGTTTTTCTATTTGTTTGAAAAACTATTGCTGATTAACCTAGAATGGAAATGATGCTAATATTTTATATGAACAAGCTGATAACGCAGAAAAAATTGAGTTGAGGTCAGGATAATTTGGTGAAAGCCTCAAAAATGTGTGACTATTTTCAGTCATTACTCATAAGTTTTATACTTTTAATTTAATTTTTAACATGTTATTTGTAAAAGGTATATTTTTTGCCGAAACTTTCTTTCATTTCGTCTTCCCTACAACCCATAGTTGGACATTTGCCTTGCTGAACATTGTGGTATGGAGCGATATCAATCACAAGAACGCTATTTGGTAGTAGATTTGGTTTTTCTTGAAAACAGTTTTTATAATTATTGTAGCTCATTTTACTATGATAATCACCTGAATTTGTATTTGATTTAAACTTGAACTAGGTTAATTCCTTTTGAATAGTCTCAGATGATCTTTCTTTGGGGCTGCTATTTTTTTCAACTTTTTCCATAAAGTACCTCATAAATTCATTATTAGGTATGCCAGAATTAAAGATATTCCCAATCGATGCTCGAGACCTATGAACTGGAACTGACCGCCTTTCCTGGCAAGTTGGTCTACTACTTCGTTACCCTAGATTCCGGAATCCATACCAGGACGACCTTATTGATTGCATCCAGTTGATTTAGGAGTAGTCTAGTATTCCCAACCAGATTTGGATTGCAACTGCTGGAGCACATTGCCGGTATGGTAGCGTGGCTGTTGGATATTTTTTTCGCCTACCTTACCGGAAAACCAATCATATGAACACCAAAAATAAGGAGGAAAGTATTGTTTAGCAGCCCAAGGGCGGAAAATTCTTAACTCGACGGTTTTTGAAATTTTTTACCATCTGTCACTTGAGTACTTTGACATTTCACGTACATTTTTTAATTAAACATCAGTGACTGTCAAAGTTTTTTGTTTATTCGGTATCAGCGAGGGCAGCTGATATTTTCTGCCCTTGTGAAACAATATACTGTTACTGACTTCTAGAGTAAGCATTCTCCAGCATCTATCCAACGCACCGCACCGATCAATGGCGGAGACTCTCTTGAAAAACTGTTGAATGCTATCCAAGACTTACAGAAAGTTCAGTCTTTGGTCGGCTGCATCAAGCGGCGGATCCAACTTGATATGGTCTCACATAAAATAGAGAGAAATATTAGCATATTTCAATATTTTACCCCAAAACACCGAGCTATACTCTTTCAGTGCATGTGCCTTCCGATAAATTGATGTCGTTTCTTAATTCATTATAGATTGCAAATATGCCCTTTTGGTTTTATCGCTTATTACCTTCAGCATGATATGTAAAAAATAGTTGTCAAAAATTCTTAGAGATTGAGAACTTAATTTGACACAAATGATCATACCAACTTTGTTTACAGGTCGTCATGTTAAACTAGATAAAACTGATTCACAGGCTTCTGCTATTCAAAAAGAAGTTGAATGAGGTTTATTGTCTATTTTTATAGGAATATTTTTAGTGGGTGTTTTGTGGGCGGTGTACACATACGGTAACAGTATCGCTGAAATAATACCTTTTTGAATGAATCAACTAACTTAACGTATTTTTTCACTACGCAATATAGATAATACTTTTTTTCAATACGCCTATTATTTCTGATTCAATGGAATATCACTTGATATATTTATCTATAATTATATCTAATAAGCAGAAATCATTTTATTTAGAAATGAGTTTATTCTTACAACTTTTAATAGAACTAAACTGTTGTCGAAATTTCGATTACATAGAAAATGTATTTCTAAAAACGCCTAATAGCGCATATCTGGGTATAGGGATACTAAGAAAACCATTAAATATAGTATGTTGTATTTAATTTATTACAGCTGGCAAAATTTTTGGAAAACATTTTTTTCATATTTTATTACCCAATGTCGAAAAAATTCCGGGTATATTGAAACAAGCACTTGGTATACAATATGTCTGATAAAGTTGGCAACATATGGGAAACTTTTTTATTGTTAATTATTTTTCATACAAAATTCAGCAGAACGTAAAACGCAGATATCAATTTTCAAATTTTCTTATTAGTATACGAGTTGTATAAAAAAATATGAATTTGGTACAAGAGTAAAGTAACTTTATTTGGACAATATCGAAAACTTTAATTATGAAAAGTTGTTCGGTATGGAAAAATATGTTGTAATATGCAATTAGATCTTCCTACTTTAATTTTTTTTCCATTTCTACAAAATTTTCTCAAAATATTACACCACTAAAATTAACTAATTAATTCTTGCCACATAAAGCCAAAGTTTATTAATTAATATTAATTGATAAATAAAATTAAGAAGAAGGCTGTAATTGCATATTACAACATATTTTTCCATTCCTACCAACTTTTCACAATTAAAGTTTTCGATATTGTCACAAATAAAGGTACGAGAGTTGACTTTTATATTTTGCATATAGAGCTAGAAAAAAATAGTAGATAACTTTTAAACACTATTGTTTTTCAAAGTATTCTCAACGAAGATAAATGCATTTTTGCATCCTTTGGAACCAATCCTGGAAGCAGTTATTCCACTCGTTTGTTGGTACATTCAAAATAGAGTTTTGAAGGCGTTGACTGCATCTTCTGGGGACTGGAATATTTGACCACGCAGTTCATTCTTAATTTTTTGAAAAGAAAAAAGTCGTTAGGTCGAGACTGTATGGAGGATGGTCCAACAATTCGATGTTTTCTACTTTAAAAACTCAATTGTTTTTCGAGCTGTGTGGGAACTTCCATTCTCTTGGTGGAAGATCATTCGTCGTTGGGGGTTGGTTTTTCGAAACTCAGCATTTACTTCCGGCAAACAAATCGATATTTACCATCAGCAGTAACAGTTCTTTGATCTTGCAGAGGAATTGTTGCTACAAGACCCGCTTTTGAGACAAATGTCGCCACCATATTTTTGGAACATTTCGAGAACGGATAACTATCGTCGGTTTTGGTTCATCTTGGAGCATCCAAACAGCCGGCTGACTTTTATTTTCAGGTTCATAAGAGTAAATCCAGGATTCATTACCACTGACAATACTATATATAGTTTTTGAGATTGCGTTAAACCGGTTTAGAGTTTTTTGACACCAATAGACTCTAATTGCTTTCTGTTCTTCCGTCAACAGATGCGGTATCCAAGGAGAAACTAATTTTTGTACAGATAATTCTTCATGTAAAATTTTGAAATGCCCAATGATGCTCCGATTTCACGATATGTGACATGTCGATCTTCTTGGATCAGCTTACGTACAGCATCGACGTTTTCCTGGGCGACTGCCGTTGTCGGTGGACCTGTTCTTTGATCGTCAATAAGATTAATCCGACCACGTTTAAATTTTCCATACCAACGAGAAATTGCCGACTGATGTGGTGCTTCATTGTCGAAAACAGAAACCAACTATGCAAGGCATTCTTGTTGAGACAAATGTCTTCGAAAATTGTAAAAAATTATTGCGCGAAAATTTTCTCGTCTAAATTCCATTTTTCGACTCTTGTGATTTTGATATAAGTTGAGAAATTGAGGATTGAATATTATATTTGTGACATTGATTTCAAGAAAAAAATTGTATATTAAGGCATGTCTGTCTTAGTTTTTCACAGGAAACATGAAATATCTGGTTTATTATTGAAACATGACAACATTGACATTATTAAGTGAGTGAAATGTAGATTACGCCACATTAATTATCCTTACTAGTTACCTATTTTGCTACCCAAGACCAACGTTCGACAAGTACCGCTAGATCGCATTACAATATGATCCACAGCAATATGGAAGTATGTAAAACCATCAATTGCTTGTAAGCAAAGAATGAGCTAGCAGATGGAACTGAAATTTGACGTATGCTACAATGCCAAATGAAACATGGAACAACAATTTTAGTTCCAGTTTCTACCGATAAATGGCGCTACACGAACTCTTGAACCAACCTGTATTAATTTTTTTTACAAATACATTCAAATATTAAATTTTATTATCGTTCATAATTTTGTCATTCTTATTTTGATTTTGTCATACATGAAATTGCTAAAAATAGTTACTGAACTCGTATCAACCTACCACTGTATACTTACGCTTAAATATATAAAAATACAATGTATGCAAAAATTTGATCCTCATGTATAAGGCTGTGATTTAGCTATATTTATTGAGTGACTCGGATAAAGTAAACTTGATTTCATTAATCACTATTTAGTGGAATATTCATTTATGAATTGAATGTCTTTAAAAAAAATTTCCAGTAAAATGATTTCACTATTTACTCATTTATGAGTAGCCTTCTAATAGCAGTAAAAAATATTGCTAGATAAGTTATGGTTAAAATATGCTTTAAATTATCAAGTTTGGATAAGAGAGTAAAAGTATCAAAAGATAATAATACTATGCCTAGAAAAATGTGATTCTAATTTTATTACATACAAATAAGTTATTATCTGCGTTAGAACATGAAAATGTTGATTGATTTATGATAAAAGTGGAGCATCATTATTTGATAGAGTTAATTAATTCAGGTTCATGAAAAATTTACACATTACATACTTTCTTTTTTTGTTTGTTGGCTGTGGTAGTAACCGATTAGCCAGACTAGTTTCTTATGTCATGTAGAGATAATACATGCAATACTCACTCACTCAATTATTATCAAGAGGAATTTTTAGGGTGACATCGGACGGTGTTCAGTTTTTTCATGAACTAGCTAAAAATCGGTCACGCGTGGTTGTGGCTCAGTTGTATAATATGCAATAAGCATTATTGAGGTTAGATTTTCTTCCCGGGATATTTTTTCACAAAGCAGTTAACATGCTTGACGATTCTCTAAATCACAATAATGAGTTCTATTATTGTACTATACCTTGTTTTTAAACTAGGAGGAGCATTTTATGAAACTCAAACACACCACTAAAAGTTACTAGACTGGAAATGTGTTCCGAAAGAGTCGTGTCCAGACATTTTGAAATAATTGACAATTACGTGAAATATGCATTGTACTGCTCGCCGTTGTCGTGGCCAATGAGGGATCAAGGCATGTCTAAATATCGAATCATCCTCGGCTACAGGCCATGGCGAAAGTAGTAACCAAATATCACATTGTTATGAAAAAAATGTATGGTTATAATGAGTAATTTATGTAAAATTTGTGTTAATAATTTGAGGATAAATACTTAAGTATGAAGAAAATGCAATTGTATCCAATTATTATTTATTTGAATTTGAGGCTTAGGTATAGCACAAACTAAAAGTAAACAGAAGTTTTGATATCGAAAAATACCATAATATTGTACTGTCATTGATGTAAAAATATTTACAAAAATAAGATTTGACTTGGAAACTTATAATATATTATAAACAAGAAAAAACAAGCATGGACTATAGATTTTGTTTATCAAACTAAATAAATAATATAATTAACTTGGTTGGAATGTAATACTTTGTTAAAAATAAAACAACAAACGCAAAACATTGTAATAAAGATTAAACTAATGAATATTTTTATTGTATAAATAAACACAAAACTGACAAATGTTGTCACTTGTATCAAAACAGATGTGTGAAATGGGCGGCAATCTGACCAATCACTAGGCAGCAGAAATGCCAACTTAAATTCAAATCGCTCCTCTTAGTTTAAAAACAAGGTATAATACAATAATAATAAGAAACAAAATAACAACACCTTATCATGGGCGTTGTAATCGAACTGTTATTTTAATACTTTTAATTCAACTTGACGTCTGTCAGCCTCGGCTGTCCCAATTATTATATAGGTAATTATTGTCTGTTCTTCAAAAAATAAAGTTGAATACACGTTGCTGCGACTCGACTTAGTGGCATATGCATTATTGGGGTTATATTCTCTTCGTGGCATTTCACCAAAAACAATTAAAATAAAACCAAAATAATAAAAAGAAAACAAGTAAACTCTCCTTAAAATAAAATTATAATATCTTGTTTATTATTAAGTGTGCTAAAACAATGCAAAAAAATGAGAGCGCACTCAACATAAAATAAAATACAATGAATACAATAATATTTCATGTTTGGCTTCTTTCGAAAAGACAAGTACCTATAATCTGTCCTTTTTTGACGTGTGGGTATTTTTGTTCCCGACAGGTACCTAGTAGATTAGATATCAATTTAAGATGCCTGTTAATAATATGTTATTTGGTTCCCAACCCCAAAAAGGTAATTGGTAATTTGGTTCTTGGGCATTGCTGTATAAGAGGCACTACCTGCGTAATCCCTTGTTTGTTTTATTTTAGTTTATTGTAAAGTAATTATTTATTACAGGCTTGTTCTACGAATTTTACTTTTGTTTAGAGCGTGAGCCGAAGTTTTATTTTATATGCTTCAATCACTTTTTTTATTAAAAAAATAGTAAACAAAATGAAGGCGTCACCGATACTTTGATTTTATGGGCGATTTAAAATAAACAAACAACAGGATTTACCAATATAAATAAATTCTAATATGTGATCGTACTTACTTACTTAATTCGTTTATTTGAAAATAAGAAAACAACTTATAAAGTAAACTAATGCTGTGCTTGAGATGCGTGACGTGAGCATAGAGATACTACAGATAGAGGCAACAAGTCATAGGCCGCTGTGTAAGTGGGAATGTCCGTCTCAACTCCAGTGAGAGAGAAAAAGACAAACGTCAGAGGTTTTTCTGTCTTTGTCTCTCGTCTATAGCATACGTGCCATTAGAGAAAGACAGCCTGAACCTCTGATTTTCTCTCTCTTTCTCTCTCTCTCTCTTATATGCTGACGGGTTCCGAGCTGGATTGTTGCCGCTATCTGTAGTATCTCTATGGACGTGAGACCCTGAAATACCTGAAAATAAAATATCAACCTGAGCATTCAAATTCCCTTTAGTTTGTATTTATTTATGAAATCATTTGTAAGTACTGGATTAAAAGATATAATAATTTATTATTGATGATGCAATTTAATTTAAACAAGAATGTCTGTCACCCACAAGTGCTAAAATGTGCTAAGCATGTCGAAAAACTCCCTCATAAAGGATTTAGAACAATGAAACATTATTCACAATGCACGCTAAGCGGCTCAAGCACTCCGCAATAGCGCAAAACAGTTTGAGAATTACAGACTTGAGCACTTTAATTATTTAACGTTATAGTGATTTCTATTATCATTAATTTAGACTAATAAAATGATCAGTTAGAACATAAAATAGAAATATAATATAACCAAATAGGTAAAATTGAATAGCTCTGTGAGTAAAGTCACCTTATTTCCAAGCTAAACCTAATACATTGGGAACCAGATTACACATTTTTTCTGGCCCTTATTAATATGGGAACCATTACATGTACCCTTTTTGACTGGCAGCTAGAAACCCTCATTATAAATGCAAATCTGCGAAAAGTTGTATACCGTTGCGTTGGCCCAATTAAATTTCATAGTGATAAACATGTTTAGATAGAACTCACGTGTTTTCGAATTTACTAGTCTAGTCCACTCTGTTTTATCTCCAATAACAATAGAACGATAAAATTATTACAAAGCTTCGATGGTAAAAGTACCGATGGCAAAAGTACCGATTAGTGACGTGCGTTGTGCAAACCATCATCTAATAACTATTTATTTATTTATGAAACTTTCCAAGAAATATTAAATACAATATGTTAACGATATTAAATTTAGAATAATAATTATTGTATGTATCGCAGATACACATGTCAAACTATTGTAACTGCGTCGTGTGCGTGACTTCGGAAGCTCACCTAAAATGTTTTTTAGTTAGTGTCAGATAGGGACCAAGATTTAAAAACTTAATTGCTCTTGATTTCGGTAGCCGAACGTTGAATTAAAAACATGAAAAAGAAAGTGGTTTAATTTCTCAAAATAATTAACAAAAATAATAATCAATACACCACACGGAACATACAGAAGATAAGGAATTATGGTATGTTTTTTACTTGATTTTGTCAGTTATTTTTAGAATTTATATTTTTCATTTGAATTGTATTTTTTGCATTAATTTTCGTGGTCCTTTGTAATTTAATGTTAAGTTATGCACTTGAACTGTTGCTACACATTATAATATTGGGACTATGTACGTTGTACATCTGTAGAAATATCAAGAAATTTATTTAACATATTTATACCAAATTTCCTTTAAAAATAATGCCATATGTATGTATATGAGCAACAAGTTTTTTACTGTTTGCAAGTTAGCCACAGAAACATATTATAACACAACATGTAATAGCAATGAAATCTATTTAACTAATTTATTTTGTTGCAAACAATTATAATTCCATAGTTCAAAAATTCATAACATGAATTTTGACGCTTTTTTCCAATTGTTCTACAGGACGTTTTTTTCCATTTGTACTTTTCATCGTCATAACTCTTTTCCCAACAATAGAAATTGATGGAATGAAGTACACTGCTTTTACCTATATTTACACAATACAGAAAACAATAATTGCATGAAATTAACACCTATGGACCGTTAGCCCATGGTGCTCAAAGGTGGAAAAAAAATTAACTAACGTATGCCGAAGAGCGTTAATCTTTTGCTATCTTAGTAGTTGAAAACGTTAGTGGCATACATTTTGCGGCGAAACATAATTTGTTAATAATTTTCCAAATATGATGTAAAAGTTATAATTAAGAACAATTAACTAATGGATGCAGTTTAATATATAAGTAAACATTATCGAATAGTCTTCAAATATTCAATGGCGGATGTTTTTTTTTTGGGTATAAATTAGTGAACGATGAAATAAGACAATATAATTTGTTTAAAACTTCATTATATTTGAACTAACGTTCAACTTAAACTCGTTTGATAAAGCTACAGTGTTAGAGTAACCCGACACAAGTTTAAATTGAAGGTTATTTCAAATATGATAAAAGTTTTAATCAAATTATATTGTTTTATTTCATCGTGTCAGTATGGATCTTCATCAAGTAAAAGCCTCATCTATTCAATTTTTATAAATTAGCGGCTGCCACGGTTAAAAGGTTGAAATTTATTAATTTTTAGAACAATAAACTAATGGATGCCATTAATTGTGTAGTAAGAAAAAACTGAAAAATAAGTGGCATACATTTTCGATGTATAATGGTAATGTAATAACAACAATGAACTACAGTTTGCCTCTCAATACAGAGCACATTACTAAAAATACATAGATACACGTACACACATATACATTTTATCTTTATGGTCTGACCAATTTGCTGTCAACTTATAAACGTCAAACAAATTCCATAACTCATAAGTAAAGAGGCACCTTCATTACGCGGCTATTGCAACGCAACGTTCACGCTCGTATATTTTTTGTAAATTGATTTTATTTATTATTAGCGCACCAAATTGTATGCCACGATGAAAAAAAACATGGAAATAAAGAGTTGATTATTTATACTTAATGGCATACATTAGTTAATTGTTCGAGAATGCTCAATATTTTTATTCATTAACAGTAGTTTATAATAATTAGTGACATTAGGAATTGGAAGCCAATCTGCAGTTAGCATTAGAATAGAAATGTTTCACTGTACAAAAAGTTCAAGTATTAGTTAATTGTTCTAAATTATAACTTTTACATCATATTTTGAAGATTATTATACCTCAAAACTCATAACTTCAAATTTTTACGTTCTTATATCCAAAATCTTTCAATCAACTGTGAAAAAAACATGGTTTACATTTCAACTTTGCCCCCCTCTATCTTTTTTATTATCAATATTTGATTAAAGCAAGTTGCGTCAGATTGTAATATCTTACGACCAACCATCTACGATTCCAGTTTGGACCATTATTTAGGAACCACCCTGTATATTTTTATGAAAATCATTGAAATAATTGAATATTATTTTCAGGTTTGACGCCCTTAATGATATGCTGTTTAAATGGTTATCACGATTGTGCAGAGATTTTATTGGAATCTGACGCTGACGTAAATCTTAAAGATCAGATTTCCGGAAGGACGGCCCTATTTCATGCTTCCGAAAAACACGATGGTGAGTATTTTAAACAACTACTAAAATTTTTAAAAAAATGTTCAAGTTTTTGAAATCTCATAATTCAGTCAAAAATATATATTTCGGTTTGTAATAATGATCCAACAATCCTAGTCTCGTGAGGGTTAGTGCACGCCGATTCAGAGTAAGATTCATCATGAACAGACAGTTTAGTTTAATGGGCCACAATGGCGTCTGGAAGCCGATAGTGCGCGAATGTGTCTGAGTCAGATATAAAATCGAAATGCTTTCTGCATTCTGGTACCAAGCAACTGATGGAGTGGTGAAGCTATCGGCTTGCATTCTTAATGGATGGGGTTCAAATCCCAGGTCTGCCTGACTTGCTATGTGTTTTTTCAGAGGTTTTCTCGTAGCACTAGGCGAATGCTGGTTAGCGACAAAAGTCACGCCATTCTTTCGAATCTGAATTGGATTCGGCGTGCACTGTGGACGTATCGTAACATCAGAAACCTGATTCGGGGTGGGCGAGGCAGGCACAAAGTATATGCTTCATTATCACCAGGCAAAGACAGCACATCGGATCTTTCGACGGGCAGTTTTACTATATTGTAACGTTTATTCTAATTTATATTTACAATTAATTTATATTTACAGATTTATATGTAATTCAGTCCTTATTTAATAATTTATGTCATACACTAAACACACTAATTATAATTTATATGAGAATCACTTAATAAACACTTATTCGAGGCGCGATTACTTTCCTTCGGTATCAACACTGACTGATTGACTAATTTGCTGCAGCGATGCTTGTGGCCTATTTATACTCGTGCGCCGTAATTCTAGAAGTATCTCGGCGTTCTCGCGGGCGCATTGGATATTCTCGATATTCTGGCGGATGCACCCGGGTGTTTTGGATGTTTCTCGAAGTTTGGGCGGAGGAGCCATAGTCGTCTCATACGGGGATTTCACTGGGGGCACTAAGTGAGAATATTATTGCAGTAGCTCGCGTAACATTGCCCCCTCCTTAAGAGACAGTTCCTCCTGGAACTAGCTAGGAAACTGGAACGAGATGACTGTATCGGCAACTGGTCCCCTTGTTGCATTTTCCAGTTGTATGGAAGTAACATGCGACCGTCTTCTCTGTTGGCTGTGTCTCCCGAGCATGGCCGCAAACCAGTACCTGCACTTCGGTGTCTCGGAAGATTACTTCTACCATGTTACGGATTATTCGCCAATCTAAATGCCTACATTCAATCTTGGGCATGGCTAGCCTGTACACGTTCAATTCAAGCACATGCTCCTTCAGGCTTCGTAATGCTTCCCAGACATCCTCGAACGTTGGTCTTTCGTCGAAGGTGTTCCTCGTCACTAGGTGAAAATTGTAGCGGGAGCCATTTTGCAGCTTCAGAGCTTTACCTGGTACTGGTAACTGGTTTACCAAAGGTCGTGCGCCACTCTTCTTTATAAACAGAGATGCCAGTCCGCGCGCATCGGTTACGCTGGCAGGGATGTTTATTGCCAGTGAGTATTCCTCCGGAACGGTAAGCAGGTCTTGTCGTCTCTCAGTGGTAACGCCGAATCTCGCTTTTCCGGTACCACCATAAGCACCCATGAACTCTACAAAAGCAGGATCGGCTACTTCCTGAAGCTGGTTTACTTCCTCATCGTGGTCACCCTCGAATGGCGCTAATCGGTTACGGTGTACCACCTTTGGCTTCCCATTTGGGATCTTGCTGATACGATAGATGACATCGTTGATTCTTTTCTTTACGAGGTACGGACCGTCCCAAGCTTTCTGCAACTTTGGAGAAAAACCCTTTTGTCTTCTTGGGTTATGCAGCCAGACTTTGTCTCCTTCGTGGAAACCTCCTTCCGTAGCTTGCGTATCGTACCTTTTCTTCATCCTATCGCCAGCGATCTGGAGGTTCGATCGAACCAGCTCGTGTACGTCGTCCATTCTTTTTCTCAGCTGGGTTACGTAATCTTCACCAGCTATGTCTTCTCCGGGTCGGCATCCAAATTCAAGGTCGCAGGGTAATCTCATTTCGCGTCCGAACAGAACTCTTGCTGGTGTTTGGCCGGTGGACTCATTGATGGCGGATCTGTAGGCCATTGCGACTAGCGAGAGATATTGGTCCCAATCTCGCTGATGGTTAGATACTACTTTAGAGAGATATTTGCCAAGAGTTCTGTTCATTCGCTCTACCATCCCGTCCGACTGTGGGTGCAAAGCCGTAGTTCTCGTTTTCTTCATGCCGAGCTTTTCACAAACTTCCTGGAACAGCTGGCTTTCGAAGTTTCTGCCCTGGTCGCTGTGTATTTCCAGGGGCACTCCATATCGGCAAATGAACTCATTCACAAGCACGTCGGCAACCGTTGCGGCTTCTTGGTTTGGAATGGCATACGCTTCTATCCATTTTGTGAAGTAGTCCATCACCACCAAAATGTACCTGCTGCCAGTTGCTGTCGGTGGAAACGGTCCGGCAATGTCCAGGGCAATGCGTTCAAAATGGCTTCCGACATTGTACTGCTTCATAGGAGCCTTTCTTCTCCCGTGCGGTCCATTGGTCGTAGCACAGGTAGTGCACTTCTTACACCAGTCTTTCACATCTTCGGAACTGTGCATCCAATAAAACCGTTCTCGCACTTTCTGGAGGGTCTTCTTCACACCTAGATGTCCTCCTGACGGACTGTCGTGTAATTTCCGTAGTACTGCTGCTATCCTTGTTCTTGGGATCACCAACTGTCTTCTACTTTCGGAACCCTCATCGTTCTCGATTACTCGCTGTAGCAAACCGTTTTCTTAAACCAGCGAGTCCCACTGGGCCCAATACGATTTCATCGTTGGCGAGTACCTTGAAATCTCCTGCCAAGTAGGTCGACAGTTCTCCTTTTTCCAATGTCGGATTTTCTTCAAGTCGGGATCGTTCTCTTGTTCCTCTTCCAACTTTTCTGGTGTCCATTCGTCGGTGGTCACCGTGGTTCTTCGAATCGCAGCTTCCTTAGCTTCTGTTTTGCTGCAGTGAGAGCACTCTGCAGGGCATGGTCTTCTAGAGAGAGAGTCTGCATTTCTGTGGCTTATTCCGGCTCTATGCTCAATAGTGAAATTATATTCTTGGAGCCGCTCGATCCATCTAGCGATTTGACCTTCAGGGTTCTTCAATTGCATAAGCCACTTAAGTGCTGCATGATCGGTTCTGATCACAAATTTCTTCCCATACAGATACTGATAGAAGTGCTCCACGGACTTCACTACTGCTAGGAGCTCTCTTCTTGTGACGCAGTAGTTTTGTTCTGGTTTGGAAAGGACTTTACTAAAATATCCCAGAACTTTCTCTTGTCCTCCTTGAACCTGTGATAGCACTCCTCCAATTCCAACATTGCTAGCATCAGTATCTAGTATGAATTCTCCCTCTGGTAGTGGATAGCCGAGTATAGGTGCAGTAGTCAAGTGCTTCTTCAAGGTTTCGAACGAAGTTTGGCAATCTTCGTCCCAGCGAAACTCCCTTGCTTCCTCTGTAAGTCGTGTCAAGGGCTTAGCGATATCTGCAAACTTCTTTATAAATCGCATGTAGTATGTACAGAGTCCAAGGAAGCTTCTAACTTGGTGCTTGTCGGTGGGTCTTGACCACTTTCGTACGGCAGCAGCTTTTTCTTCGTCTACAGCTACACCATCCTTGCTGACTACATGGCCTAGGTAATTGACTTTGTTTTGAAATAGTTGACATTTCTTGGGGTTGAGCATCAGTTGGGCAGCTTGCAACCTTTTGAAGACACCTTCCAAATTCTCTCGATGTTCTTCGAATGTCCTTCCCAAGACTATGATGTCATCAAGGTACACTAAGCATGTCTTCCAGGACAACCCTCGCAATACGTTTTCCATCAGTCTTTCGAACGTTGCGGGGGCATTGCACAGCCCAAATGGCATAACGGTGAAATGCCATAGACCAGATCCGGTGGTAAACGCTGTCTTTTCTCTATCGGCTGGATCCATTTCTACCTGCCAATATCCAGACTTCAGGTCCAAGGTAGAAAACAATTTGCTACCGGCCAGCGTATCCAGAGTGTCGTCGATTCTCGGCAGAGGATAGCTATCTTTCTTTGTAACATTGTTCAACTGCCGGTAGTCCACGCAAAACCTCGTGGTACCATCCTTCTTCTTTACCAGGACTACCGGAGAGACCCAAGGGCTGGTAGAAGGTTCTATTACCTTGTCCTTTTCCATCTCGCGAACAATTCTCTCCGCCTCCTCTCTTTTGGCCTGTGGTAGCCGTCGAGCCGATTGTCTTATCGGTTTAGCGTCGCCGGTGTCAATTTTGTGTTTGACAGCAGATGTTCTTCCTGTCTTTCCTCATTTTGGTACAAAAAGAGATCGGTATTGTAACAAGAGTTCTCTGATCTTTCTCTTCTCTTGCAGGCTAAGGGATTGTCCAGCCACTGCTATCATTTGTTCAAATTTATTGTTGGCATCATTGGAGGTTGTTGTTTGATGAATTATCGACGCCACTGGTACGCAAGTTCCAATTTTGGTATCCTTCTTCATAGTTATTGGATGGTCATTTACATTTATAATGCGTACAGGTATTTCTTCGGCAGCCATGACTAACCCTTTTCCAACCAGGATTCCTCGACCAACCTCTTCATCGTGATTCCATGGTTCCATCATGACCGGTGTTCCTTCTTCGACGGTTCCTTGTAGCCTTGCCACAGTGAAAAATTCACTCCTTGCGGGTACAACTGTATCCTCCTGTACGGCTACCTGAACAGTCTTATACTCGTGTGGGTGAAGGAATACCTCCTCAGAACCTACTCTAATCACTCGGTTCTTGAAATCTAGCTGGAAGCCATGTAGGTTCATAACGTCCATTCCGAGTATTATGTCCTCTTCGATATCAGCGACAACGACAGTGTGGGTGAACTTCTCTGCGCCAATTCCCAATTGCACCGGTAGTTCTCCATGGACATTGGCGCTTTCACCTGTGGCAGTCCTGAGTCGCAGTCTCGTCGGTAAAAGTCTTTTCCGGGTGTTGACAGTCTCGGGGCGAATAATAGTCCTCGTTGCTCCAGTGTCCACCAATAGTGTATACTTCCTTCCATTAACTTCACCATCCATGTATACACTATCATCGCGGCATTTCAGAGAGGCTATTAGGATGAGAGGGTCTTTGGAAGGTCTTCGGGTCGAAGCTGCCCTCTGAAGGTCGACCCTTCCTAGTTTTCCTGCTGGGCATCTTTGTTTGTAGCAGTTCTCGGTCGCTTGCACGAGCTGCGTACATGTCCCATTTCTCCACAATTCCAGCATCTCACAGCTTTCAGTTTTCCATTTGAAATGCTTTTCATCATGTTGACAATCTGGTCGAGCTTGTTCTCAACTTCTTCGTCTGCTACAGCCCTCACCTTGCCGTATACTCCGGAAGCCTGTGTAGCTGCTTCGTACTCCAAGGCTGCAGAGAGTACGTCGACCAGTGTCTTATGCCGAGCCAAGCGTAGAGTTCTCTGCGTTTCATGGTCACGAACTCCGTCGATGAATGTCTGTACCCCTAAACATTCCATGACATTCTCCGGTGCCGATGGATAGGCAAACCGCACCAACCTCGCAATGTCTGCTTCGAATTCTTGCAGGGTTTCGTCGCGTTTTTGTTTGCGGTTTTTCAGCTGCGACTGGTACAGATGCTCCAGGTGTTCCAGGCCATATCTCATATTCAATCGCTTTTTGAGTTGTTGAAAATCTTCGGCCTCTTCCACTGGAATGGTCTGGAGGATATCCATGGCGTCTCCTCTAAGGGCAAGAGTTAAATTTAACGCTTTTTCCTTCTCACTCCAGTTGTTTGCCTTTGATGCCGCCTCGAATTGCTTGAGATAGTTCGGTGTAATATCCGGTTTATTACTAGTCTTCCTTTCGATTTATTTGATTTTTTGTTTCATTTCTTGCTCCATACTTTTAATCTTTTCTTCCACGGCAGAAATATCAGTCTTCATGGATGTCATTTCATTTTTCATGTCCGTCGAAATTTTATTCTCCATGTCCGACATTTTGTTTTCCATGTCCGACATTTTGTTTTCCATGTCCGCCGAAAGTTTACTTTCCATGGATGAAATTTTATTTTCCACGTCCGACAATTTGTTTTCCATGTCCGCCGAGAGTTTACTTTCCATGGCTGAAATTTCGTTTTTTATATCCGTCGAAATTTTATTTTCCATGGATGAAATTTTATTTTCCACGTCCGACAATTTGTTTTCCATGTCCGCCGAGAGTTTACTTTCCATGGATGAAATTTCGTTTTTTATATCCGACATTTTGTCCGCCGAAAGTTTAATTATGGAAGAGGTTATAGAGGCGGACGCTTCGTCGGTGAATTCAAACGTTTCCGGGTCCAATCCATTGTTAATCATAGCTTTTTTTAGTCGTTCCACTAACACTGACTTGACCCCACTTGTGTCCAGTTCGTAATCCTCCAACTCTCTTCGAAGCTCTGAAACTTTTAATTCACAAAGTTTCTTCGCCATCTTCCTGTATATTTATTTATTTATTTTTTTTAACCCCACACCTGACACCAATGTAACGTTTATTCTAATTTATATTTACAATTAATTTATATTTACAGATTTATATGTAATTCAGTCCTTATTTAATAATTTATGTAATACACTAAACACACTAATTATAATTTATATGAGAGTCACTTAATAAACACTTTATCGATGCGCGATTACTTTCCTTCGGTATCAACACTGACTGATTGACTAATTGACTGCAGCGATGCTTGTGGCCTATTTATACTCGTGCGCCGTAATTCTAGAAGTATCTCGGCGTTCTCGCGGGCGCATTGGATATTCTCGATATTCTGGCGGATGCACCCGGGTGTTCTGGATGTTTCTCGAAGTTTGGGCGGAGGAGCCATAGTCGTCTCATACGGGGATTTCACTGGGGGCACTAAGTGAGAATATTATTGCAGTAGCTCGCGTAACAATATGATTGTTCCGACTATAGAAACCTGTTAATAGTTCTTTTAGACAACGTAAGTCATGTCTTTGTGTGGTAACATCCGTCAAATCGGAGAGTTTTGGCTAACACCAGCCATGCTGTGAGAAGTTCCTCTTGGGGATGTTATCAACTATGTTAAAACCATAGGGTGGTTGACGTACTGAGGACTTCCAGGAGGCTGCACAAAGGGCCTAATGAGGCCCAGGTGCTGTGAGGCTGCCCTACCCTCCCAACTTTTAAGATCAGAAGCTGGTAAATTTAACCAGAAGTCTAAAACTCCCCTTGCAGTCCAGGACTCTTATGAGGGTTATGTAAATATAACTACAAACTGATTTAATTTCATCTATACAGATGAATAATCTTTGGGCCTTGGTTCATACAGTAAAACCTCTATTTTTGGACTCCTCTATATAACGGACAAAAATACATGTCCGGAATGCTGCAATGACCATTTGTGTATAAACGACCCTCTAAATAGCGGACCCTCCAAATAACGGACGCGGACATACAAATTAGTTACCAAAAGACATTATTTCTTTAAAAATTAACTCCACGTACGGATACCTTTCCAAATTTCAACGAAAGTTGAGAATTTGTAATCTACCTACGTGTACGGATACCCTTATATATATTTCCAATTCCGATTTTTCCATTTCTAAATGTGTTGAGGACTTCTTGGAGAACAGTGATGAACAATCTGATATTGAAGAAATAAGTGACGAACAACAAGCTCCTAAAATTTCCAGCCTTAGTGAAGCATGTGATAATTTAAGGGATCTAGAAAAATTCTTTTTTGTAAATAACAATATTAACGCCTAGACAAAAATATGAGAGATTTTGATGAATTGTGAACACGAATTTTTCGAAAACAAATTAAGGAATATGAAACAGACGACAATATTAAATTTTTCGAAAAGATAATTCATATATCATATGTACATAATTGTAAAAATTGAATATATGAGGCTTTTACTTGATGAAGATCCATCCTGACAAGATGAAATTGTTTTATTTCATCTTGTTAATTGTATTTTATAATTTTTTCAAATAAATGTTACAGGAAGTGGCAGTTTTTTATTCTTATCTATGTGTGAAAATGCTTATTGCTCAAAATGTGCACAGAAAGGATAAAAAACCGATCGTTTTGATTAATTTTACATTTTTGAATTTACTGTAAAAATATTTTTATTTTACAATTTTGACATAAAAATCCTCAAAACCTCAAAAGACTTTGAATATTTTTATTACTAAACCTATTTAAGGAATTTTGGATAACTTTAATTTGCAAGGCATTAATCGAACTTCCTTTATATTAAAATTGTTAAACCTCTTAATAACGGACACCTCCCAATAATTGACAAAAAAAATTCCCCTTAGCTGTCCGCTATTAAGAAGTTTTACTGTACAAGAATTCATACTTTTTGGAATAACAGCAAGGGTAGAAATTATATACACGATTATATCTATAAATTTATTGTGAAGCAATATTTTAACAATACATATAAACATACTTATTTATAAGTGTATTTAATGATGGTATTCACTATCTGTCGGAATAGTAAAATAAGATATTTCAGTCAAACCCGGGTTTTTTTGGTTTCGTTTCATCAATTTGTAGTGTACAATCAGATATCGTTATTAAAGTTATCTCATAACGTATTTATTGTAGGGAATACTTATCTCAAGTACCCGAACGTGGATAAGCTTATCTATGTTTATTTCACCAAAAAATTTCTAAGAAATCAACTGAAAATTCAAGGAAATATTGAGTAAATAATAAAATTTTATTTACATTTATTTATTATCTAAAATTTGTTAGAAGTGTCTACAAGGTCGCTAGAAATTTGGAGAAAACTAAATGTCTGGATTGTTCAATTTTATGCTCTTTTGAAAGCCGGGACCTTTTGCGGCATCAGCACCAATGTAATATTGGAAGACATTGGCAACGCCGTAAAAAAGAGAACAAATGAATGCCTAAGACTGCAAAAGAGTCTTGACAGGGGCCCTAACAATACTCTGCTGCCTGAATGAGCATTTCAAAAAGCTCAAACTAGTGAAGCAAGAACGTAGATTATGTGGAATGGAAGGAGAAACCTAGTTTCGGAATGCCTGGAAATACAGAATCCTATGGCACAACACCTATGAGAATGCTGGATAGTAGAGGGATACTCACCTAAACTAAAGCCTGCGGATATCCTAACATTCCTCCAGGAAATAAGACTGAACGAACTACTAGTATGTAAGACTTCCTCAGTAACCAAATAGAAGGGGGCACAATAGATGTTTTAGGTCTCGGTGAATGTCAATCCACATACTTTGTAGTATTTCTCGATACAAATATCTAGACCTTCCACATCGCAAAAACTATAGAAAACATAAACATTATTTTTTAAAGTGAGATAAAAAAATGTAATTATATACGGGAAGTGTCATTTAAAAAAACAACTTTGATGTGTTACTGTTTTTGGAACACCCTGTATATTTAAAAATATTTTCAAAAAACATATTTCCCAATTTTTCTAGATTGGACTCAAGTTCCGTGCCATATGCGGTGCCCCACCCTGTAGTCAATCCTCCTATTCCATGCACAACCGACAAATAGGTTCAACCCTATGTCAATGGTATGCAGGTCCTTCATTAGGATGCGGTTAGTGATCCTGTCACTTTCTTTATTCGACCCCTACTCAGGTTTAATATTTCGTTGGTCAGCGACTCCCAGGTTTTTTTTACCAGGTGTTTGCTGAGTGCGATTTAGTCACGTGGCCCCAGTTTGTCTGATCTTTTATTTAAATCCACCGAGACAAAGAACAGTTGATAACGACATTTATTTTTATTATTTGCAGTTGATATGGTCGAAATGTTACTCCAATTCAACGCTTGCACTAAGACGAAAAATTTCTTCGGAACCAGCCCGCACTATGCCATGTACGAAATCGAAGATATACCGGAACAAATAAAATTCATGATTCTGGGAAAAAATAAACGAAAAACAGTGGACGATCCGAGACCTTCGAAATACAAAAAAACCGAATTACATAAAACTGGTTTGAAAACTTACGCCAGAATAGAAAAAATCCAACTTAGACCGTCTATAAAGTCGTTTACCACCGTTAAATGAATTCGTCAAGTACCCACTACTTTTAATTGTATGAGGTGAAGTATTAACAGGTTTAAATTTAAATTTAAGGCAGTTTAAATTGTAGAATTAATTTGAAATTCATAATAAAATAATCTCAAATTTGTATATATTTCTTACCGATGTTTTTATGGTTATAATCTTGTAATTAAAACAACCTATATTAAATCGTAATTGCTTAGTTATAGAGCTGTCTCAAATGTATCTACTTTTCTGTGCCGAACCTTTGGTTAATTTCTAACTGCCGATTTTTCGTTTCTTTTATTGTTTAACTGAAAAAATATGTTAGAAGGCTCTGTACTTTTTGAATAAAACTTTTACAGCGTCAAATCGGACAGATAATCTAAACTCTATTTTTATGAATGAGAGAGTATTAAAATAATAAAGCATTCGTAATCCATACGCGTATTACTTCTTTTAGTAGACAGTTAAAATATTTTTTGAAGTATTTTCGGATGAAATAACATTTGTATAAATATAATAAATATATCGGGTGTATTCTTATATTTTCACCTAATTAACCTGCTTATAACTTCTACACAGCTGAAGGTAGAAAAGTGCAATTTTTTATAAAATGTTTTATTTTTCCACAAGGTATGTTAAGAACATTGTGTCATACTGGTTATATAGATATAAGGGTTTGAACTTTGACTTTTAAACAACGTTACGTTCGAATGATGAAATAAAACAATTTAATTTGTTTAAATCTTCATTTTATTTTGAACTAACGTTCAAATTAAATTAGTGACGCGTTTCGCTACACAGTAGCTTTTTCAAACTAGTCTAGCGAAACGCGTCACTAATTTAATTTGAACGTTAGTTCAAAATAAAATGAAGATTTAAACAAATTAAATTGTTTTATTTCATCATTTAGAATGGATCTTCATCAAGTAAAAGCCTCATCTATTCAACGTTACGTTCATAAATAATAATTTTAATATAAAAACTCACCAGTATGAGTAGAGCTACTTCTTACAAATCAAATCAGAAGATGAACTGTCGCAACCAATATTTACAATGAGTGGCTCGATCATTTCATCAGTAATATTGTCCAACTTCCACATTTTCTTTTCTTCTCTAATCGTATGATTTACTGCCTTTTCCCAGTTTCAGGCTTCACATTATTTACAGCCTCCAAAAACAACTGTTTAACATCACTCATTTTAAAAGAATTATTTTTTCCTGAAATCTTTATCTGTGCCCATACCAGTTCAGTCGGGTTTAGTTCGCAATGATATGGTGGTGATCTAACCACCGTCACCCCACGATTTTTTGCAATTTCATCAATTTTATATTTATTGAATTTCTCTTTATGAAGGGAATACAAAGAATACAGTTCTTTTCTCACAGAACCGGGACGGTACTAAATATTCTTTGGATTTAGCCAATTCTGTAAATCTTTTTTCAACCACTTGGTTGTGGGCAATTTTTCTAAAAGTCTCGAGTGATAACTTGCATTATCCATTACTATTATACAGTTCTGGAGAAGAAGATCTATCATTTGTTCGAACCATTCTTTAAAGACATCAGTATCCATGCCCCCATGGAAGTCACCGGTACGAGTAGATTCAAAAGTCAATAAACCACCTTTAACAAAACCGTTTGAACTGCCGATGTGTACTATTATCAGTCTGCGCCCCTTTCCTGACGGTGGATTTAAACCAGTAGATAAATTATTTAAAAACGCCTGTCTTCGACTTGTAACAGTTTTATCTTGTCAAAATTTATTAGGCGTATGTCCCTCGTTGGTCCATGTTTCATCTAAATAAAATATATTTCTTCTTTGGTTTCTCATTTCTTTTATAGTCCATTGGCAATTTCTTCTCCATACTACAATGTCGCTTCTTTCTATTAAAATAGACTTTCTGGAATGCTTTTTCCAGCGAAAACCTATTTCTTTTAAAAGTTTACATATTGTGGTTCGACTCATTTCAGGGTAATCCTTATCATCTCGAACCGTAGCAAGAACTTTGTCTACTGTCGGAAATTCTTTTCTAAAGAAGAACGCATGTACTTTTCTTCGAAGCCTTTCTTTCAAATGATTTTCTATTTGAAATTTTAACTCTGTAAATCGTAGATTTCCCAACACCAAGCGTACTACTAACTAATTCCACTGTGTCATCAATACTTTTACATAAATGTTTGTCAGTAAATGATTTAAAACAATTAAATAATAATGTTTTTTCATTAACTGTGCAAGGACCGATTTTTCGGCGTTTACGCGGCCCTTCTAAAATTTCCATCACACTAGAATTCACAATTTGTTGGGAAGGTATTTATCTACTTACAATTCGATTACTGTAAGAGATTCTTGGAATTAAAATAAAACAAAATTTCAAACCTTTATTGGCAAATAGGTACTTATTGAAAATAATCTTATGATAGGGCTATATAATCTTTAATACACAGGGCTTTTGGCCTGTCCAAACCTTTTTCTATTGTTCTGTTTAGCTTATGGTTAGAAAAGACGGAATTCTTGTATTAGCTCAGCTACATTTATGAACATTTTAGGAAATATTTAGATTATTCTGTTATAATATTTAAAATGACTGTACTAAGTTTTGTATTAGAAATTAGGTTTTATTACTCTCTCATACATAAAAATAGACTATAGTTTGAATAAATCTTTACAGACGATTTGCAGCTTTCTGTCAGTAAACAGGCGTGCGCCCAGACTGGAAATTACAATCGCCATTGCATGTTGTTTCATGTATTTTTTATTGTTAAAAAATATATGTTGGATAATATCAAGGAATTAGTTACGTGTCTGTAAAGATAAATGTTTTCTACTGTATATTTGTTATGTTCTGTACTTATATATAGAATTTGTAGTTACAATTTTATTATTTATATTGTGAGACGGTTGATACATTTAGTTTTCAAGTCTCGTTCTCACTATTAGCTACTGATTAATATTCGTGACTTTTAACTTTTTTATTATTTCTTGCAAACAATTGAACACATCCAATCTTTTTTTAACTCACTATGGGCAGTCAGTTATGTAAAATGAAACATTCTACTAAACTTTGATCATTTGTAGCTTTGTAGCGTCCTCCTTTATAATGCTTTACCATATTTGTTGGTCTACGGCATATTTACAGGGTGTAACAAAAAGATTGGTCATAATTTATACCACTTAATCTGTGGTCATAAATAGGTCGATTGAACCTCACTTACCTATGTATAAAACTGCATACAGAAAAAGTTATAAGGTGTTAAAGTTAAAAATTTTAATCAGTTTTCTTAACGTTCCTCTTGAACCAATGAATATTTTTTCATGAAATTTTGTTATGAAGTGTTAGATTACAATGGGTAATACAAAGGTTCAATCGACATATTTTTAACCCCAAATTAAGTGGTATAATTTATGATCAATATTTTTGTTACACCCTGTATACTTTTTAATATTCATTCATTTGTATTACAATACAAGTTTTGAGTTTAAAATGAAATAACTTGAAATATTTCTCCATCTAACCAGCCAAAATCAGACTTTTTTCACTCCATTTGGTTTAAATATTCTTGATTTTTTCACATTTTTGTAATTTCCAGTGGATTCGGTAATAGTATTCTTAATCTACAACTTTCAATTTAAAAAATGGAAACTAAATTTAGAATCAATATTTAAATTTTCTTCTCTGAACCAGTTTATCTTTACCGTCGCACTTTCTTTCGTTCCAATTTGACCACAGGCAATTAATTTTATATTTATCTATCATCAAAAATATTTGGAATTTTTCATATTTTTTTACACAATATTTTCTTAAAAATTCCATAATTGCTTGGAAGAATATGAAGCAACCTTCTTAGATGCATTTCACTACTTTCAATGAATAGAATACATGAATCTACGCCAAAGACTTTTGTGCTGCTAGCTTTTATGTTGGACCTCCAGTCATTCGAAGATCATCACTTCATCTCCTCATCTGTTCCTGAATGATTTGTCTAGAAACAGACTCACTGTTAACATAACCATTGGTATAAAATTGTTCAATTTAGTTCCACTAGCAAATTTAGTTCATTTTGACTATCGTGACAGTTTTTTCAGAAGAATAATCATTACTAGCCTAGATCAATTCCACGGACACACTAATACGTAGGATCCCAAAGTGACGGTGATGTCAAAAGAAATGGTTAAAAAATGAATATTCATCCTTTTCTAATAATTATCGTCATTTTCCAAAATGTAGAATTGTAACAGAGTTTTAATTTTTGTCCGGTTAACATATTTAAAAAAAGTAATTATACCAAAATATTGTAGTTTATTTCGCGTACTTTGTTAATTTTTTCTGTAGTGTAGGTATTGCCACATCTAGTAGACTGTATAATAAATTTATTGTTATAAAATGATCACTAGTCTTAGGTTATATTTTAGCTATATAGGTTGAAAGTTATTAGGCGGTTATCGGAAATATTTTTAAATCTATAAGGTGTGCATTATAATTTTAACCAATCAATAGTTTGTTTAAGATCTTTTGACTTGTTAGGAGTCATGTGTCGGTGAAGTTGGCCCAAAACACTCAAATATTATATTTTTATATTTATTTCATGACGAAACCAACTTCATTTCTGTATGAAGTCTTGAAAAATAAGTTGAAATAGCAAATTGAGTAAATGTGTCGTATGTCCGTACAAACAAAACTCAACTTGAGCATTCATTTTTGGCACATTTTACATGTTATTAAATGCATTGAAAAAATTTTACTCATACTTTCCAAGTTTACTTGAAATGAGAAATCGTCAGAATCACTGGAAATCGATTTAAGTTCAACATCACTTTCATCATCATATTTCATCTAATATATTTTGACTCGAATTACCGGGACAAATTTGATATAGAAGATTCTTCGAATGTTAAACTGCCTTGGTAACAAAAGCATGTACAATACTCCACTTATTTTTCATATTACATCCCACTGTTTTCGAAGCACAAAAGTAACAGTAACTAGTCACGTAGTCACTAGGTTCTCTCCATAACATGCGTGAACCAAATGGAAGGTATACGTTACCTCCTGATGATCTCTGAAGTAAAATTTTGTTGGAGTAAAACGATTGTACAGCTTTGACAAAACACATGAGGCACCCCCTTTTTATCTTGGTTTGTAACAGGAAATTCAAAATAATGAAGATATGCACTTTTTAACGAATCTATAAGGGATCTTCTGCTTTTTGAAAATATAAACTGTCCTCATATGTAGCAAAAACGATCAGAACTTTGGTTATACTTTCTATCAGACATTTTAATTCGATTTGAAACAATATCTTTGTTGAATTTACTGTTTCATATTACTCTTATAAATGAAACTAACTGCTTCTAATTAATTCCACTATTTAATGAATAAATTATGAAAATTCTAAGATACTTATTGATAATTATTTCGATATTGACATATCCTCGTCAGAATGACAGAAGTTACTTTTCATGTGCCTACCTGTTGTTTTTATTTTGGCTAGACCAAATAGTGACCTATCTTGTGATTGACTTGACAAATGGATAACTATTGCATGTAATAAATAAATAAATTAATAAAAAAGAGAAAAAAGTGGCATTACAACTAATTTTTCCTAAAAAAATCTAATTATTAATTTAATAATACTAATTATTAATTTAATAATACTAATTATTATTTTCATAATTTATTCATTAAATAGTGGAATTAATTAGAAACAGTTAGTTTTATTCATAAGAGTAATATATTTGTTGTTGAATAGAATAAATGATGAAGTCAACACGTAGGGTAATTCGTTGAAAAAAATGTGACGGGACAGAATATTTATACACCTTTAGGTTTAAGGGGGTAGGTTACATATTTATAAACATTTTTTTCGGGGTATGAAAAAAAAAAATTCGTGAACTAATGTAATCAGTCGAACAAGTGGTGGTAATAGAATATTTCTTATAATTTTTTTCCTGCGTTTGTTTGGAAAAATATAGTACAATATACCAAAAATGAATACACGCTTTCTATATATCTGAAAAGTATGCTGGCCCAACTTATTTTTTCGTTAAGAAGTTACTAATTTTTTGTGTTGTGCCATCTTCACTGCATTCCGATAACTACCTATCAGTAGACCGAAACAATCAGTATTTCAAACAATTTATCGATTTTTCCTAAATAATTCTAAAAAAAATAATTTGTAATATCAATTTATATTGTATGCTGTTTGCACCAGAATTGTACGTTATTTTCTTTGTCATCTATTGCTTTAATTAGCTTGTAGAAAATTATAATTTTGCCCTTTCGTTGTTAGGTACCAAAGATTGTAGTCTTTTTTCGATAAAGATGTAGGTGACAGGGCCGGATCTACAGTATAGTATAGAGTATAAACCTGGTATTCGCTATACGTAGGATAACGAGTCACTATTGCGTTCTTCATCTTTATTCCAAGTATAAACTGTGTGTGATTTAATACAAAAAGTAATATCGAATTAATTGGAGGTGCAGTGATTTTCTTCTTGTTTCAATCAATACGCTCAACGATTAGAACTGGGGACGTTCCTTGGGTTGTGCAGTCGCTAGCAAGGAAAAACTAGGAAAAATAAGAAAGTGTTTAGTTTCAAATACATTAAAAATCTAACGTTCCAATAAGACCGTTCCTTTTTATGTTTTCAATAATTCTTTAAATTGAATTCTTTTAATTTACTCAAATCCCGTTAAAGTTTGGAAACATGTAAATCTCGTCTAATCCGGCCCTTTTTAGTGGAAAACATCGTCTAATATGTTCTTGAAACTTTTCTTCCTTAAGCATTTCCCAATATTTCAGGTTATATTATAGTATAGGTATACATGAGTATAAAATTTTGAAATTTAATGTTAGTTATTTTAAAATATTATAAATAATTAATTATTATTAAATTATATTGTGTACACATTTTGGAATAATATTACTCTATATATAAAGTATACTTATAGTTGTATATTTAAATAAAATTGAAAATATTTTGAAGACAAGTTTATATAATTGAAAAAAGTTATGTATAGTGTATGTACTCCACGAGAATCTTTGATTATTCATTTTGCATTAAGTAATGAATCATTTTAATTCATTGAAACTACTTTTTAAATTCGTTCATTAAATTTTGATGAATGTAGTTATGGAAAACTTTTTTGCTTTTTTGTGGTCGAGTTTTATTATTATTAATTTGGCTCTTGTGAAATACCAATATTCTGAATTAAATGGAACACGCCATATATAGTATACATTATTAATTATTATTAAATTATATTGTGTACACATTTTGGAATTTAATATTATTCTATATTGTATTGAAATTGAGATGATCATAAATGAAATAAAATAATTACTTTTAGAAAGTATTATATCATATGTACATGAGAGTCTTATGTTATGTCCATCATTTTTAACAATAACGTTAAAATGATTAAATTAGATACTTACTGTTAGATATTTTTATGTACCCTGTATAAATTAACTGATAAAGTTGATATTGGAAAATGCCAGTAAAAGAACATTGGTTGTTATGGACATTTTTATTTGATTAAATATTATGAACTGTCAGTAACTGGATTTCAACAAAAATTAGTAATTTCTATAATAAATAAAGAAGAAACAAAAGGATATTCGTTAGCAACGGCGAAGGAAGTTTGTTAGGTGATCGGTAACTAAGGGGGAGACGAAAAAAAGTAATTTACGTTAGAAGTTTAAATGTAGGAAGACTTTAAAAAACTAATAAAAGAAAGAAATAGTGAGTTAGAAATATCTTACATAACTTACCTTCGATTTGAATCCAGTAAAGGTTGTTCAAGCTCAAGATCAAGAGAGATCATACAGCATTAAACGATGGTAATATAAATCATTTTATACTAAAACTTGTACCTAACAGCTGCTTGTAAACAAGTACCGAGGTCCGAGACGTTTACCAGTAATCTTTCCTTTGCGCAAGGCAGAATTTCTTCGCTTCCGAGGACAAGCCGTTTTCTATCTAAATTATACAGCAACCGGCAGTATTTCAATAAGATATTAAGAGATTTATTTTGTGTGCGGAATTGTGTTAATTTTATTTTTAATATAGGTTGTAATAGGCTAGGAGACCATCCACGGATTGCAATCTGGAGATAGTTGTTTAATTAATATTAATTTAATTTTGACGTTAAAGGTTCGCATGTAATATTATATTTCAAATTTCACTTCTTAAATTTAGACAACTCACTTTACCCAAGATATACCCTGAGATACTGAGACATGCATATCCAAAATGTGTACACAATATAATTTAATAATAATTAATTATTTATAATATTTTAAAATAACTAACATTAAATTTCAAAATTATATACTTGTATATACTATAATATAACTTGAAATGTTGGGAAATGCTTAAGGAACAAAATTTTCAAGAATATATTAGACGATGTTTTCCACTAAAAAGGGCCGGATTAAAGGAGATTTCCATGTTTCCAACAACTATAAGTATACTTTATATATAGAGTAATATTAAATTCCAAAATGTGAACACAATATAATTTAATAATAATTAATCATTTATATTTTAAAATAACTAACATTGAATTTCAAAATTTTATCCTTTGTATATACTATAATATAACATCAAATATTGGGAAATGCTTAAGGAAGAAAGCTTTTAAGAACATATTAGACGATGTTTTCCACTCAAAAGGGCCGGATTAGAGGAGATTTCCAACAACTATAAGTATACTTTATATATTGTTATGGTATACAATAATTCAATGTGTGGTGATTTTATTCCATTGAATAAGTATTATATACCACATATATCAGTATCAACCAGAACCTCAAATCAAACAAATTTTATATTCAAGTTGTATTTATTAATCTGAAATATTTGAAATTTAATATTATATCTTATCATATATATCATATATAATATTAAATTTCAAATATTTCAGATTAATAAATACAACTTGAATATAAAATTTGTTTGATTTGAGGTTCTGGTTGATACTGATATATGTGGTATATAATACTTATTCAATGGAATAAAATCACCACACATTGAATTATTGTATACCATAACAATATATAAAGTATACTTATAGTTGTTGGAAATCTCCTCTAATCCGGCCCTTTTGAGTGGAAAACATCGTCTAATATGTTCTTAAAAGCTTTCTTCCTTAAGCATTTCCCAATATTTGATGTTATATTATAGTATATACCCAAGTATAAAATTTTGAAATTCAATGTTAGTTATTTTAAAATATAAATGATTAATTATTATTAAATTATATTGTGTTCACATTTTGGAATTTAATATTACTCTATATATAAAGTATACTTATAGTTGTTGGAAACATGGAAATCTCCTTTAATCCGGCCCTCTTTAGTGGAAAACATCGTCTAATATATTCTTGAAAATTTTCTTCCTTAAGCATTTCCCAATATTTCAAGTTATATTATAGTATATACAAGTATATAATTTTGAAATTTAATATGTTAGTTATTTTAAAATATTATAAATAATTAATTATTATTAAATTATATTGTGTACACATTTTTGAATAAGATTACTCTATATATAAAGTATACTTATAGTTATTTAAATAAAATTGAAAATATTCTGAAGACAAGTTTATATAATTGAAAAAATTATGTATAGTGTATGTACTCCACGAGAATCTTTGATTATTCATTTTGCATTAAGTAATGAATCATTTTAATTCATTGAAACTACTTTTTAAATTCGTTCATTAAATTTTGATGAATGTAGTTATGGAAAACTTTTTTGCTTTTTTGTGGTCGAGTTTTATTATTGTTAATTTGGCTCTTGTGAAATATCAATATTCTGAATTAAATGGAACACGCCACATATAGTATAAATTATTATTAAATTATATTTTGTACACATTTTGGAATTTAATATTATTCTATATATAAAGTATACTTATAGTTGTTGGAAATCTCCTCTAATCCGGCCCTTTTTAGTGGGAAACATCGTCTAATATGTTCTTAAAAGCTTTCTTCCTTAAGCATTTCCCAATATTTGAAGTTATATTATAGTATATACATAAGTATAAAATTTTGAAATTCAATGTTAGTTATTTTAAAATATAAATGATTAATTATTATTAAATTATATTGTGTTCACATTTTGGAATTTAATATTACTCTATATATAAAGTATACTTATAGTTGTTGGAAACATGGAAATCTCCTTTAATTCGGCCCTTTTTAGTGGAAAACATCGTCTATGTTCTTGAAAATTTTCTTCCTTAAGCATTTCCCAATATTTCAAGTTATATTATAGTATATACAAGTATACAATTTTGAAATTTAATGTTAGTTATTTTAAAATATTATAAATCATTAATTATTATTAAATTTTATTGTGTACACATTTTGGAATAATATTACTATATATATAAAACTATAAGTAGTTGTATATTTAAATAAAATTGAAAATATTTTGAAGACAAGTTTATATAATTGAAATAGTGTATAGTGTATGTACTCCAAGAGAATCTTTGATTATTCATTTTGCATACACGACACATTCATTTGAAATACAATTAATTTATGCAAAGTGCGTAATAAATGGTTCTTATGACATAAGTAGTTACTTATGCCTTTGATATAATAAGGGGCCGTTCATAAAATACGTCACGCTAAAATAAGCTTTTTTTGACCCCCCCCTATTGTCACGCTGTGTTATACTTTCTGCGGCCCCCCTATAAATATTTCGTCACAAAAACTAAGACCCCCCTGAACATGATACATTTCAATTGATAGTTTATTTTATGTTTATAATAAAACTATGAGAAATAGTATTTTCATTTGTTACTAGTCGAGGGCGCAGGGTACGTGGAGACGTTAATACTCTCTCAAGTATTGGTCAGTCAAAACGCTAGAGCCACGCCACAGAGCTAGCGCTCATGTAGAAAAATAAACATAAGTAAATATATCAAGTTACAATTTATTGTAATAAAAATATATACGGTTGAGAGTCTATATATTTGCTAATACGAAATGAATGACTTTCTATCATGACAAAAATAAAAATAGTCGAAAGAAATAGTAAAGTAATTTTTTTTGATGAACGGTGAACGTCACGTTGCCGTTGACCCCCCCCCCGTCACATCTTTCACATCTTGTAACACTCAGCAAACCCCCCCCCCCCTATATGCGAACGTACCGTAGAGTGGGGTTACTTTGCAACGCTTTTGGGATATTTTGCTGTATAATTTTTTTGAATCGAAGGTTAGCAATTTATAATATATTTTTAGGCTTGTAAAAATTTTTCAGAGAGCATATCCCAATAATTAAATAACATATTTTGAGCCACAGTGTTTTTATTATTATTTTGTATCGGGCAAAGTTACCCCATATGTGGGGCTAATTTGCCATAAGTATCAAATCGTTATAGAGATGCCTATATTCTGGATAAGAGGTTACTTTGCCTACTTAAATATTGCCACAAACAGTTACAGTTTACTTCGGTTTTTTTAGGGGTCAGAAAAATGAAACATTAGTAAAGTTTAATGAATGTAATATTTTTTACATTTTCTTTATTTGAAAAAATTGATAAAAAATTCAGATAACTTTTTCAGCAATTACCTACTAGGCAGGTAAACTAAAATAACATTATTAGTCAAAAAACCTAAAGCTACAACTAAAAAAATATTATAAACGTTATAAAAAATCAGATTTTTATTCTCTTAACAGCCAAAACGCGGAAATGGACGTCTGAAAGTCAATAAAACCTTAAAAATGAATCTAGGAACGTTTAAGAAATCACATCTTCAGATCTTACTTCAGATCTCACTAAATTTAAAAATATCTCTGGCAATTTTTGGTTCTTTGAGAATAGTTTCGATATCCTCTTCGAAGGCAATTGCTATGTCATCGATATTAGGTAAAACAAACAAATTTTCGCTTTTTTCTCAGATATTTTACTTCATAGGAGTTTATATCGTGAAGAGATAAAATCGTACCAATAAAATGTTTGAATTTCTTTTTAGTACTAAATTTCACAACTACAAAGTCTCCAACTTTTGGTTTATTTTTGTCATACCGAATTATTGCAAATCCGTTTTCGTCTGCTTCATCTATATCCATACCTCCTGGTGTTGCTTCTACATTAGGGGTGTCTTCAGCATTAGGGACTACGTTGGATGGTCCACTCTCAAGCTTGTCCAATTCACTTGGAAGCATATCCAAATAGGAAATAGACTGCCATGCAGGAACAGACAGCATTTTTTTTCTGCCTTGCTTGTTGCATTTCAGGGCTCTTCTTTTCTTTGAAAATCTAAAACAGCTTCATTAATCAGTCCTGCTTCTCTCAATTCTTGTGTTTTGCTTTTTGGCATTCTTTTTGTTACTTGAAATTTATCAAGTGGATAAATACCTGAGGCTTTAAATGTATTTTCTATAAAACCTCTGCCTTTGGAATGCATCTTATTAATCAGTTTACCCAGCAAACCTGGAAAATAGATTTTATTCAACGTTTGATACATTCGGGTTCTGTATTTTGTAGGTCGTTAGTATTTCCCTCCAGGCTGCTTTCAAGGATCTGAAAAATCCCACGTCGAGAGGCTGTGTAAGATGTGTTGTGTTTGGAGGCAAAAACACGAAACGGATATTAAAAGTCTGACAGGAGCTCAATATTTCAATATTCAGGTGTGACACAGCAGATGCTAAGTTTTCTTCGGTATAATCTTTATACCGTCGAGAGCCTAGTTTTCTCTTATAATTTCTGCCCATTTTTGAATCTAAAACCAAAAGTTATTATCATATACAAGCTAAAAATTTTGTCGGCAAAGTTGCCCCATTTATGAAAAAAAATTACATTTCGCCATATTTTATTCAATGTGTTGCAATTATTAAAAGAATCTGACAATTATTCTCCTGTTGCTGATGAGTTTTATTACGACTACAAATCAGCTGATTTTCACTCTATTGAATATCATCTGGGACTTATTCGTTGGGATCCTTTGTTATTGAATAGATCACTAGATGATATGTTAAATATTTTCTATGATATTTTGTATACCGTGATTCACCTGTTTGTACCTGTTAAGAAAGTTTCATCCAGAAAATTCCCCAGATGGTTCTCATCAGAACTAAAACATCTCATATATTTAAAGAAGCAAGCTCACTTGAGATTTAAACTAACAGGATCTCTTGTTGATTATTTGGAATTTTCTCAGCTGCGTTCTCGGTGTAAGCTCAGGTCTAAAACTGACTATAACGATTATATTAGGTTTACTGAATGTTCTGTTGGTGTTAATTTAAAATCGTTTTGGAACTTTGTAAACTCCAGAAGAAGATGTAATACAATTCCTGATGAAATGTACCTCAACAATGTCAAATATCCTGTGGGAATCGATTTAGCTAACCTGTTTCAAGATTATTTTAGCTCTGTTTATTCTCATAAGACCTGTCCTAGCTATGGTTATATATCTTCTACTCCTTTGAATGCTTCTGAGTATTGTGTGTCTATCTCTGAAATATATGAACATGTTTGTGGTTTGAATGTATATAAAGGTCCTGGGCCGGATGGCATCCCTCCTTCTATTTTAAAATATTGTAGTGTTGTATTGTCTCGCCCCTTGCATATCATTTTTAACTACTCCCTTAAACTTGGTATCTTTCCAGATCTCTGGAAATCTAGTTTCGTCGTTCCTATTTACAAAACAGGTGAAAAATCAAACATATCCTTATAGGCCGATATGTATTCAGAGCGTAATTCCTAAATTATTAGATAATATTGTTACTAAAATCCTTACCAAACTTTTGGATCCTTATATCATTAACCAGCAGTTTGGCTTCCGTTCAGGGAAGTCAACTGAGCTTAATCTCCTTACATATGTGGACTATCTTTCAAGTGCCTTGGACTCTGGTTATCAAGTTCACTCTTTGTACACAGACTTCTCCAAGGCATTTGATAAAGTTAATCATGGCCTTCTGATTCAAAAAATAAATAATATGGGTGTTAATGGTAGTCTCCTAAACTGGGTTCAAAGTTACCTTACTAGCCGTATTCAAATAGTCCGTGTGTGTGGCTTCTTATCATCTGGCTTTGTAGTTCCTTCAGGTGTTCCCCAAGGATCACACATAGGACCACTTTTGTTTAACATTTTCGTCAACGACATCCAGAACTGTTTTATTAACTCTCAATTCTTATGTTTTGCTGATGATCTAAAATTGTATATGACTGTACGTTCATTAGAGGATTGTCAGAATCTTCAAGCAGATTTGGACAATTTATCTCGGTGGTGTACTGCCAATGGTATGGAACTGAATCCAGCAAAATGTCAGTTTATTAATTTTAGTAGAAAGCGTCACCCTATTGTTTTTATCTATAACATTAACCAAATACCTCTTATTATTGTGTCAGAAGTTAAAGATCTTGGTGTTGTGATTGACTCTACCATGTCTTTTCGGCCCCATATATATGTTTCAATTAATAAGGCATTAAGGATTCTTGGTTTTATCAGAAGGATAACTTGTGACTTTCGAAACGTGCAATGTCTTAGAATACTTTACTTCTCCCTTGTTAGACCTCTTATTGAATATGCATCTTCTGTTTGGAATCCCTTCTATACGAACCATATTCACAACATTGAACAAATACAAAGAAAATTTCTAAGACTCATTGCCTATAAATCTGGAATTCATCCTGTTAACACCTACCACCTAAATTACCATGATTTGCATTCCCAGTTTATGTTGGAGCCTCTTCGTTACAGAAGGAATTGCAAGGATCTTTTCATTCTATTCAACAAAGTCAATTCTACTCTCGATTGTCCTACTCTTTTGTTGAATATTTGTTTTTCCGCACCAACTAGATCTACTAGAAATAGTGTTACTTTTTCACAACCACACTACTATCGCAATAATTCGTTCATCCCCAGGTCCACAAGATTGGCCAATCGATTGAATCTTGATTTCTTTACATCTTCTTCTGAGTTTCGCCGACAACTCCAAATTTGTAATTTTTAAAAATATTTTTAGTTGTTATTGTAAGTGATATGTGCTTTAACTTATGTGTTATTTAATGTATCTATAAGTTTATGGTTTTTTCTATTTATATATATATTTTTTTCTTTTTTTTAAATTCTATTTTTCTGTGTATCAATTATTGTACTCTATTGTATTTAATGGGTTCTAGCCCGTCAATAAATAAATAATAATAATATCATTAAGAAAAGTATCTAGTTTGATAACAACAAGCTTTAAAACCCCTTGATTTGATCCTAGCGACCCGATATACCTTAGAAGTTAGGTATTCTAAATACGCATTTTACCTCGTGTTTACTTACATAAATGTTTTAAGCGCCAAAACCACCTGTTCACTTCTGAGTGTCGGCGAGAACTATCGCAATACCGTTACTAATCGATTGGCTACTTTCTCCCATCTATCATATTTAAAACTTAGCAATAATTTAGAAGTTGCCAAATTTCTTTGTTAATGGGCAAAGTTACCTCTGCGGGCAAATTACCCCCACTATACGGTATTGTATTAATGGCCCCTAAGTGAAATATTAACAGTTGTGTAACCACTACTTGGAATATTTGTTGGCAGAATATACTTTGTGTTAATACGTCATCCGTAATTAATAAATGTTAAATAGATGAACAAATTAACGGTATATAAATACTTTTCACTAGAACTCGAATAATTCAAACTTTTTATGTCCATTTTGAGACTCCGCATTTTTGCAACTGTTATTATACTTTTTTAATTTGTAATAAATAGGTTCACTCGATTGCTTCTTTATTTGAGCCCCTTAATTTGAAAGTGGTACAACTAACATTACTATTATATTGAGTAAATTAGTGTTTTCCTAGAATGTGTAGTTTCAGATTCACATTTGCACGAGCTTTTATGTTCTAGTATAATATGGGAAAAAATTAATTTTCACCTACTTGTTTTTGAAACTAAATTGACTTATACCACTTTCAAAATAAAGTAATATGGAATTAATCAACTTTTTTTAAATTCTTATTAGGCTAAGAACATTAGATAGGTACCTACGGTTTAGAATAAAGTTTATTTAAAAAAAAAACATTTAAGGAACATACAAAAGTTAAATTTTACAAATCCTAGTCGCCGTCGTCTGATACTGGGGTAACTTCATCTGGCCTACTGGTTGTTATCCGTCTTAAGCTTCGAAAGTAGGTGGAACGGAGGAATATACGGTAGTAATTCCACCATGTCTTTATACTTGGACGCAATTACTGGTATTGGATTTGTGTGCAGCATAGTCAATGTTATATTGTCGTAGTTTTTGGGCGGCCACGTTTTGGAGTTAAGTCCAAGATAAGAAAAGGTACAGCATTATTTAAAGACGTTTTGTAGAACATTTTGTATGGTTGTGATTTTAGGAATCTTATCCATTGTTTTTGAAGCCAGTTTACATTATCCCCTTGGGTGTTTTTTTGTCCTTCTCAAGATGGAGTCTTCTAAATTTTTTGTCGATACAAAATTTTGTTGGATCATTTTATATATTTTAAAATGCCTTTTTCTTTCGGCATTTTGCAATTAGGTGGAAATAATGATCGAGCACGTATAAGTTATTGGTTTTTCTGATCGATACTTCTACTACACCGAAGTCCTTGTCATTGGGCATGTAAGAATGGCCCGAAACCATAATTTTGTGGTCCACACACGTAACGTTTACATTCTCTGATGACTGGACAAATTTCATCCACTTAAGAGCCATCTTTATGTTTCGGTTCTGGCCGGTGCATGCATCACTATAGGCCACAATATGTTTTTGGGTGGTAACGTAGGTCATTAAGTGTTTTCTTAAACAAGATGCCACTTCTTGGGCACCTCTTGATGCCGTACATTCATCCCATACATACATGTCAACGTCATTGTTCCTGAGATTGTGAGCTGCTAGATTAAGTACATATTCCGTTTATAATAGGCTATCGATACTGTAAGTTTTGGATAAGGTAGCGCTTTTTGTAGATTTAAAGAAAATGCCAACTTTTCCTCTGGAAATTCTTGTGCTTGTCATTGATTCTCGAGCGAGTTCGGCACGTCTTAGATGTAGGTCCATTCCTTTATGTGCGGTAAATTATGCACTTTTCAAGATAAAGAGTATACATTTTTCTTAAATCTAGATTAGGATCTAAATACTTTCTTCCGGGATTATGAGCACGAGTATAATGACTTTCAAAAGAAGGAAACGCTGTGATTTGATTTCTTCGGTTTTCCGGGAAGAACCTTCCATCTTCCCCCTCATATCTGAATTAGGAGCTTTCTTTAGAAGTCTTGCCAAACGACCCACTGATATCTGAAAGGTTTACAAGAAAAAAGATTTGTACACTTTCACAGTTTCATTATCTGTGGATAAGAAGTATTTATAATGGCATTCCCTTTTATTTCCTTGATTGATTCTTGGTCGCCGAACCTTAATCAATTGGCGATGCGCGCATGTGTTTAAAAAAATATTTTGTTCTTTAAAATTTCCGATATTCCAAAGCATTTCAAATTTTTTTTTTGCCTTAATACATTATGCTTTTGCTGTTGTGTATTCTTGGCTTTCATCTTGAGTGTACATTCCATCATTTCTAGCCCCTTTTTCTTCCTTTACGAGATGGTGATGCATCTGTAGTTGCAAGACCATCAGAATCTGTAGCTACAACAGAACGAGTGTCGCTGTCCAAGGACTCACTGCTTGAGTCACTGTCCTTAACATAATTGGGAGCCATATCTGAAAATAATAATATACATCACGATTCCTATAAAGCCATCTGCAAATTTATTAATTAAGCGATAAACAAAACATGTACAATGCAAATTTTCAAACAAGCAGAATGTACCAAAAGTGTTACATGACCAAGTACATGACTTGAATAATGAAGTTTAATGTAAATTTTTAATGTTCAAACTGTTTTTTACTTACCTGAATGAAGGTTCATTTTGTGTATAATATGAATCTCCCTTTGCTGCTGTTTCAGTTACTTTACTGGTTGATGATCCAGAGTCTTTATTAACTGTAGATAATGTAGGAATATGTTTTACGTTTTTATTCTGAATTTTAGGGTCCATTTTTGCCAAATACTCACTTATAATAATTTAAAAAAACATAACCTTTAATCCTCTTTCAATGAATGAAATGTATGCCACTTATAGTTTGGCAAGTCTATCTGAAGAAACGGGGCATCCGTAAGGGGGGAGGAAACATGGCCGATATCTGTCATAAACGTACCAATAGCTTACGGTACCTATTTTATAAAAGTATTAAAAATAATAATTATTATATAATAATTATATATAGAAACTGATTTATGCTTTGCTTCAAAGGTAAGGTATTTTTCAAAACACGGTACCTATTTGTTAAAAATTGTACTTGAATTCAATATGGATACGAAATAATAAGATACCAAGTAAAACTGAAAATACGAAGGAAAATATTGACATTATAAACGCCACTGGCTAATCAATGTCAATCAATTGTCGAAGTGAGAGGGAAGAACACACGCACGTGCTTGCCAATAGGAAGTCAGGTGGTTACCTAGCAACGGGGGTTCGATAAATATTCACCAATTGAGTTAGTAGGAGGGCGTGGTAATTATGATTTTTGCACGACGTTGCCGGCTTAAAGGAACGTTTAATCATTAGTGACATATTGTTAATAATAAAAAGTCCATTTATTTCACTTACAAAATAAACAACTGCTTTATAGCGTTGAGAATGCATACTTCCGGCGCCATCTATGGGCGACTAGGTCAAGGAATGACTTGAACCGTTTTCATAATAAACAAATTGGATACTAATATAATCGTTAACGACTTAATCCCATTTTTTTAAATTTTTGACTTGTACTACTTTCAAAATAAGGGGCTCATTTACTGATTCAATTTTACAATCAGTTTGTTATCTTTATAAAAAAAAATGCTAATTTTGTTTTCCTGTTAGGTTTTATGTAAATGTAAATATTTTGAGTATTTAGTTAGTTCAGTTTTTTTTTTCAGAGAACTACTTGTGATTTTTTAAAACCCGCATACTATCTATTTTTTATTACATTTGTACCTTTTAAAATAATTAACAATTTTTAACAAGAGGCAAACCAATAAAATTATTTTGAAAATGTGTAGCTGTTTTATTTTGTTCCCGTTGATTAATTTAAAAATCATTACCATCGTCGAGTATCCCTGAAGATCAATACACTACATCCGCTTGGAACAACTTTCGAAGTACTTTTTATTTTCTAAGCGATTGAGGTTCCTCCCAAACGGCCATTCCCAACGCTTCTTTATGTGTCAAAGAACATTATAAATAAGCGACTCCGTGTTTAGATGTAATGGAACCACGTTCCTAATAGTATAGTCAAAGTAATTATGCAGTATTGGCAGAAATGCAGGAACCTCCGCTAATCATCCGAAGACAATTTTTAGATGAAAAGCTGTTGATCAAATATCCATCATTTAACTCGGTAATGACAAACAACCATACAAATCTTCGGCTAAACTGGAATGGGACGGAAACTTGAGGTCAGGATGGAACGCTGGTGTGGTAAAACGACGAATCTAATACTGACAGAGGATCAGGAGCTAAATCAGGTGCAACGCTTAAGCATTCTTAGGAAAGCTCGCATTCATATTACAGGTAAAAATCAACACTATCAACACGTGTATGCAAATGAGCATTGAAAGAAGGTATAGAGGCCAAAATATCCTTATCAGTTAAGCAGCACTGAAATAGTTAGCATGCCCCCATCAGATATTGGAGCCCAGTGCTTGAGCCGGAACACAGTCAAGTTCTAGTTAAAAAATCCACAGATAGTAGGGGGTCTAAAAGTGACTTCGGCCGAAGTAAAATTTAAATGAATCGGTTTTGGCTGAATGCAATATCCACCCATATGCTAATTTGCAATCGTTCTCACAATTAGATTGGATTTTTATCCTATTGAAGAAAATGGTAGAAAAACCCGAAAACTTTCTTGGTTTATAAAAAGAAACATAACCCAAAAGTGCCCGGTTAAATCCTCTAGTACCAGTTTCATATTTGCAGCTGGTAATACTGAAGCTGTCAAGGACGTCTGTCTTACATTTGCTTGCAGAGGGTCAAACGATTGCAACGTTATATTTATTATTGTTGATTGTATATATTTAGTGATACTAATTTTGTTTTATTCATCAAAAAATGGAAAAAATACATAAATCTAAAGGCCAAAGGGAACTTTTGCAAATTAACAGGACTGAAAACCTACTAACTTGATTTTATTCCTAGCGAATAATATATTTAATGACAAACCTGACGAGTTTAATTTCGTTCGTTCACTGAGACCTAAAAGATCTATTGTGCCCTTACTTCTACGTAGTTCCCGAGGAAAGTCTCAGAGACTAGTAGCTCCTTTAGGCCTATTTCCCGGAGGAATTTTAGGATATCTGCAGGCTTTAGTTTAGGTAAGTGTCCCTCTTCTATCCAGTAGTCTCCTAGATGTTGTGCCCTAGGATTATGAATTGCTTTGCAATCTGTAAGTATGTGGATGGATGTTTCTTCTTTCATACCTCAGAATCTACATTCTTCTTCCTCCACTATTTTGAGCTTTTTCAGGTGCCCATTCAGGCGACAATGGGCCGTATTCATAAAAAAATGGCATGCTTATACTTGCAGAATATAAAGAAAATCCTTCATTCATAATATTCCATAAAAACCTTATACTTATAGAGTAATGAGCAAATCCTCCACAAAAAGTATTTGGTTATTCCTATTACCTTTTACTCTAAATAAAAATATCCTTCAATAATTTCGAGTGTGGTCAGTAGCAGACTTAGTATAGTAGATACTTCAAAAATTTAGTATATACTTGAAGCACTAGCATGTACTACGTTTTGTGCATTCCACCCAATGGGCCGTATTAATAAAAAAAGGTTATGCTTATTCTTGCAGAATATAATATTCCGAGTAAAACCGTATACTTATAGAGTAAAAGCATATTATCCTTCACAAAAAGCATTTGGTTATTCCTATTACCTTTTACTCTAAATAAAAAGTATATCCTTCAATAATTTCGAATGTGGTCAGTAGCATACTCAGTCGTGTAGTGATCAGTTGTAGCGATGGCAGATATTGTGGAACTGAGAGAGATTAAACACTACAAGCAGCGTTTATCAACACCTATTATACCGATGTGAAGAGGAAAATGTGCAATGGCTTGCCAACAGATTTTTGAGAATAAATAATGCTGAAGGAGGAGGTGCGTTATCATCCGTCCTGAAAATGCAGATATGTTTACGCTATCTCAGTGACCCCGGGTATTAGTAAGGCATTGGTCAAGTACTGGTTGTAAAGGTCCCCATTCACGTTGAGATCGGTGTCAATACGTGTAGCGCGACAGGCGGCGATACATGTATCTGAGATTTGTATCCATGTTTCAACTGTTCCCTACACGTTGAGATGAACTCAGGAAACATCAGTTATTCAGTAACCGGTTCAGTTCAATTCACATTTAAAACAAAAGTGGTGTGGCCTGACATGCCTGTACTCCCGTACTTGTAACAATGGCAGTTGCATTATCAGAGGTTTCGAAGAAGAAAACTATACAAAAAATAATATGGGCAAAGAAATGGTTACGTGAGAGAAACAAATATAGAGTGGTAAATTTACTGCAAGAATTAAAGTTCAGATGCGTCCTCCAAATTGTCACCTAAATTTGATTTTCCCTCTCTAGGCATTTCAGAGTCGGCAATAAAACTCAAAATGTCATATAGTACCACAAGTTTGGCACGTATACCTCGTCGGTAGATTTTCCACTTTTTATAGTATAGTGCACAAAGATTGAAAAGTCGTATAAAAACTAATTCCGTGTGCAACTCTTTTTTAAAATGATTTGACATATTTATATTTATATGATAGTGTATCCCTTCCTAAGTCGAATGTACCCAGCAGTATAAAAATCGTGACGGGGGGAAAGGTGGGGGGAGCATTTTTGTTTAAAAAAATTAAAAAAAAATTCCCCAAGACAAGTTCTATCAACTGGTTAAAAGCGAATCCTCTAGTATCAACGGAAACTAACAAAAAAAAAATGAATTTACAGTTTGGACCCTTACTTTGTAGAATCTACTCATATTACTTTTTTAAATGAAACTAAGTGTTTTTAATTAATTTCACTATTTAATGAAAAAATTATTAAAAATCTAAGATATTGATGATTATTTCGATATTGACATATCATCGTCAGAATGACAGAAGTTACATTTTATGTGATGCCTACTTGATGTTTAATATTTTGGCTAGACCAAATAGTGAGTGACCTATCTTGTGATTGACTTAATATATATGAATAAAAAAAAGAAGAAGATATGATTTTACAAAAATTAAAGCTTAGTTATTATTAGCCCTATTGGAATATCCTGGATATCTTTTTCCCATTTAAGATCAGTATAACTGTGCAATGATATAGGAAACCAAGGAAAACAGTAAAGGGGCTGCACCGATTCGGCCTATTGGTGGAGGCGCTAACATGGGAATCTCCATAAGAAAATCGCAAAAAAAGCTAAGCTCAAAAATAGCAAAAATGGTTCCCTTCAAGGTCACGCGTCGGCTTCATTATTGGAATCCAGGCGCGCTTTTGAGATATACCGAGGTTAGTTGTCTAAAATAATTTTGTGATATACCAGGTATACCAGCAAGGACTCTAGTATACGATATACAGTGTGTACAAAGGAAAATCAAAGCTGACCATCTCGTATACAGGGTGTATAAATTTAAGCTGGGACCTAATGTTGACATGTGACAAGAAAAATCGTCGTAAATTTATAATCAATACGCCGACCGGGGCACAAAAGACCTTAATATCGACCGTCTAGGACTCACGGGTGTATAAATCATAATATTAAGACCCACGGTATCCAAAATATTGTCGCAGCGTCATATCGTCAAACGCCATGTGTCAAAACATCTGTCAAACGCCACATGTCAAACGTCACGCGTTAAACGTTACACGTTACGTGTCAAACGTCACGTGTTAAACGTTACACGTTACGTGTCAAACGTCACGTGTTAAACGTTACCAAAGAAAATCGTTGTAAATTTATAATCAGTACGCATGCCCCGGGGGAAAAGGACTCTAGTATACGATATACAGAGTGTACAAAGGAAAATCAAAGCTGACCATCTCCTATACAGGTTGTACAAATTTAAGCTGGGACCTAATGTTGACATGTGACAAGAAAAATCGTTGTAAATTTATAATCAGTACGCCGACCGGGGCACAAAAGGCCTTAATGTTGACCGTATAGGACTCACGGGTGTACAAATCATAATATTAAGACCCACGGTATCCAAAATATTGTCGCAGTGTCATATCGTCAAACGCCATGTGTCAAACATCTGTCGAACGTCACGTGTTAAACGTTACCAAAGAAAATCGTCGTAAATTTATAATCAGTACGCATGCCCCGGGGGAAAAGGACTCTAGTATACGATATACAGTGTGTACAAAGGAAAATCAAAGCTGACCATCTCGTATACAGGGTGTACAAATTTAAGTTGGGACCTAATGTTGAGATGTGACAAGAAAAATCGTCGTAAATTTATAATCAGTACGCCGACCGGGGCACAAAAGGCCTTAATGTTGACCGTATAGGACTCACGGGTGTACAAATCATAATATTAAGACCCACGGTATCCAAAATATTGTCGCAGTGTCATATCGTCAAACGCCATGTGTCAAACATCTGTCAAACGTCACGTGTTAAACGTTACCAAAGAAAATCGTCGTAAATTTGTAATCAGTACGCATGCCCCGGGGGAAAAGGACTCTAGTATACGATATACAGTGTGTACAAAGGAAAATCAAAGCTGACCATCTCGTATACAGGGTGTACAAATTTAAGTTGGGACCTAATGTTGAGATGTGACAAGAAAAATCGTCGTAAATTTATAATCAGTACGCCGACAGGGACACAAAAGGCCCTAATGTTGACCGTCTAGGACTCACGGGTGTACAAATCATAACATTAAGACCCGCGGTATTCAAATTAGTGTCGCAATGTCATATCGTCAAACGTCGTGTGTCAAACATCTGTCAAACGTCGCATGTAAAACGTCAAACGTCACGTGTCAAACGTCACGTGTTAAACGTCTCGTTTTAAACTTACACGTTACATGTCAAACGTCATGTGTTAAACGTTACATGACACCTACCTCTCTCTCTTTTTTAATATGTCTTCAGTACAGACGTCGAAGAGTTTATTAAGAACATTGGTAAAGAAATTGCTTTTTATGAGAATAAAACTGAGGGCATATATTAAAAGTAAAAAAATCGAGTACAGAGAGGAGCTAATGTTGATCCTCTAGTATACAGTTTGTACAGAAATCAAGTGACCGTCTCAGGGTGTACGTTGTAAATCTCTAATCAGTACACCCCGCCCGTGATAGTAGTGAGATATTTTGGGCGCAAAAGGACCTAATATTGACAGGCCTCTAGTGAAACATTCTTTTAACATAGTGTTGCAAAAAGTTCGCGAAGTTAATCAACTGACTGTTGAAAAGACGTCCAGTTATGACAAGTGACATATCGTTGAAAAAACCAGCGCACGTAACTTTACCTATGGATAATACTATAGTAAAAGATAGTAATGTTGAGATTATGTTGGTTCGAAATTTTCAGATTGCACTCAAGTTATGAGCGAAACTAGGTGAAGTTGACGATTTAAGGCACTACGCAATTTTAATCTAAAGCTCTGAAGCGTCTATATGTGAACAAGCTTCAGATCAAACTATGAGACGTTACTCATTTTCATCATTTTGAAAACAAGTTGCAATTAGGGTCACTCACCGCTTTTTTCGCTCACCTGTAATATCACTCAACGAAGTTAATGAGGATGCATAAGTAAAACACAAATTAACAAGACATTTTTATTTAAATATTTTAGCTACAGTTTCATGAACATTTTCGCGCACTTTCAATAGATGCTTTGGCGCTTTAGTAAAGTATTCAAGTGTAGACTTTTCAAAAATACCCACCATGACTAAGTCTTCGATGTTTTTACACTCAAATTCATCTTTTCTATGAGTTACTTTTAGTTTATGAGGTATATGATGTTGCGTAACTGCTAGGGAGGGATAATAAATTATCTCATTGTGTTCTATCCAGAAATGTGGCGTAATTTTTATGCCTTTCGAATAGACCTTTGTACCTAGACATAATTCGGTTGTTATCCCGTATTTTGCAACTACTTCATGGAAAATTAAACTTCCGGCTAGACACACCCCACAATAGTTTGCTCGAATAAACTCCTGCTCAATACAACACTTAATGAGGTTGAGTTTAACGTACTCACGCTTGGGATCTGTAAAAGTCATCTGCTCAAGTGATCAATGATGAATGACGATCTGTTTGGATAAATATAGTTTTAAACCCTGGTCCGAGTTGTGGACAATTACTATGGAACGACAAGAACTAAAATTTATTACCAAGCTTAACTAAGCAGTCTTATCAACGACCTTGAGAAAAATTTGTTCATGTAATATACAGAGGAGCGCCCCCTTTTTCGCTCTCCCTATAATATTACTATGTCACTCGTTGAAGTTATCTAACCACAACCCATAAGAGGATGAAAACAGGTTGTAAGACATTTTTATTTGTGTAATTGTTTTAAAAATTTTCGAAAATTTGTTCATGTAAAGTTGTAAAAATTCAAGACCATTTCTCTCCCGATGCCGGGAGATAATTTTTATCGCTGGTAATTTTGGAAGTATGGATTGTAGGACGTATGAAATATTTTGCGCACGGCCAACCCAGGAGGCAATAATCAGAGATTATCGGAGGTGTTTAAGGCCTCGTTTTAGGATTCCCCATTGGAAATACTATATAGCAGAACTGTATAATATTACCAATAGGCCTACCGGCTAAGTAGTCTTAATGAAGACTCTTTCTCATATCCTCGTCCGCGTTCTGTCTTAAGATGCGACAGGTTCCCAAAATCGAGAGCTTTTAACATTCACTCGTTATTTCTTTTCAGGTGTCCAATTCGAAATAATTTTAAAGACACACAGTTTCCCAAATTGGGAGGTTTAACATTCACTCGTTATTTCTTGTTGAATTTCAGGTTCTGTTTGGATAATTTTACTTTTAAACCCCCGGTTCGGTGCGATACACAAAGTTGGAGCTGATTTGGAGAAGTGGTTTGTAGGAAGCTAGGTGATCATCTCTTTACTTGCAATTCGGCGCCGGTAGATAATTTCCTGCAATCACCAGTGCTATAAAATTATTTCGGTTTTAAATGTTTTTCAAAATACACAGCTTATCGATGTGCGCTTTTATAATTTTCTGCTGTCACCAACGATATAAAATTATCTCGGTTTAAATTTTTTTTTCAAAATACGTAGCTTATCGTTGTGCATTTTTCTACGATTTTTCCCAGGGCGGTGATGTCAATTTTCGTGTGTTAATGGTTACCACATCCGCTAAAAATACTTTTACTATAGACTATGACAGGTAAGTATGATAAAATTGAAGAATCATTATTTTAATAATTTTCAGATTTAGTAATATTTAGCAAAATTAAATGTCCTTTAGCAATAAGAATGCTTGTGGTTGAGAAGTTGAGAGTAAAAAAAATTGGAGAAAAACATTGAGCTGTTTTTTCAAACGATGCGAGAGCGGTTGAGAGGATCAGTGCATCATACGCGATGAGATTCCTTCAGAATCTGTTCTGGTACATGAGAAATTTACATGATGGACCGGAGGTTTACAGCTGTCCCAAGATGTAGAGTTAGGCTACATTAAGGGTAGCTTGGGGGTTCGTCGTGTTTATTAAGAGGATAGAACTTTAAAAAGCAGAAGCTCACAAACTTTTATAAGCTACTCACATTACTCTTCTGAGGGTTCAGAAGTGATGAAGTCTTCGCTTAAATATATAGTAGTTGTAATAGTTACTTCATGGTCCCCCGGAAAATAAGTAATCTCCGTAAATACATTCGTTCTCATCTATATAAAAATTATATGCGCGAACTAATCGGCCATCTAATAAGAATGGATTTGTAGCAAATCACTGGTTCCGTGATTATCTCCTAAAATAAGATGGTGATGAAATCTATGGTTGTTAATATCCATATTTATTTAAATTTGACAATCGTCTTGTACAATTGGATAAACATTCAGATGAATATCCATACCGAAATTTTCACTTAATAGATTAAACGAACTAAGTATTCGCACGTCATCATGTAATACAAAAAATATAAACTGTATCTAATAAAATTTAAAATTGATAAGATACATTGTTGCACTTTTGTGGTTATGGGATATCAGCATGGATACTTTTCCACATACTGACTACAAAACAAAAGATAATGGCATACCCCTCTCCTTGATGAATACAGCCAATATAAAAGAATGATAAAAGTTTTTGATGTTAAATAGCAACAAAAATGGGTAAGAATAATACAAATCTTTTTAATACTGTGCTGACATATTTTTTTTCAGAAAACCTGGAAGCAGTTATTAGAATGCGGCTACCAACACCGTTGAGGGTAAGTTTATTAAACATATAAAATAAGTAAATTACGTTTTTGATTTTATAGAATAGAGGATTGGTAGTTTTGAAGGGACCATCTCCAATATACCTACGGAGACCCGAGGGTATGTTGGGGATGGGGTCGTACCAGGGGTACAACATCTGGTACGCTCCAAACCCAGAGACGTCATCGGTGGTGGTGTGGGCGTTAAGGTATAGTATTGTATCACTCAAAACAATTAATACATTAAAAATGTTGTGTTATAGACCCCGCCACTGGACTCCCGAGGATTATGCGGGGGTAAGAGTGGATGTGTATATACTGAGGTAAAGTATTTTATTACTTAAAACAATAATACATTGAAATTGTATTACAGTCCGCCATAAGCCCCAGAGACCATCACGTGATGAGGTAAAGTACTTTATTTATTACTTAAATCAATTATTACATTATTATATTGTGTTACAGTTGCCCCCAATGAAAAGAAGACAATTTAATGTTTTTCAATAAAACCTTTTTACCAATCCTAGATCCTCTTTTTCCCGGCCGAGAAAACTAGTGAGCTTCAAGCTGCTTCGGCTGTTACGTATAAACATGTCTAGCTCATTAGAAAAATACTTATTTTAAACTAGACACTTTTATATAACTGACACTAGTTACCTATCCCTTTCCTGTACTTCTAAGGATAAAAAGTTTCAACAAGAGCAAACATATTTTTAATTCACTATTAACACATTAAAATTATGTTACAGCCCCAACCAGCCTAAACGTTGAGGTAAACTATTTTTATTACTTAAAACGATTAATACAATCGAGTTACAGCCCCGAATGAACGCCAGAGACCACTTGGAGGTGTGTGTGTTGAGGTAAAGTATTTTATTACTTAAAACAGTTAATACATTAAAAATTGTGTTACAGCCCTGGATGAACGTCGGAGACCACGCGGAGGCGTATCAATCCCAAGGGAAATCAAAAATATATTTAATAAATGTTACAGCCCTAATAAAATAAGAGAAATCAAAAATATGTTTTTAATAAATGTGACAGTGCCAATAAAATAAGAGAAATCAAAATAATTTTAATAAAACCTTTTACCAATCCTACGTATAAACATGTCTAGATTATCAGGAAAATACCTATTATAAACTAGGCACTTTTATATAACTGACACATCCTTAAACCCTTTCCTGTACTTTGACAAATAAAACTTTTTAAAAATACAAAAACAAGTAAATAAATAAAAACAACAAAAGTGGTTTAGGAAATATAATTTTGAAAATTACCAACTGCAAATAAAACTTTTAAAAATACAAAAAACAACAACAAGTTAATAAAAACATCAAATCTGATTTAGGAAATATAATTTTCACCAAAATTAAAAAAAAAGATGATCAACGTCAAATAAATCTTTTAAAATACAAAACAGTAACAAGATAATAAAATCAACAAAACATTTTGATTAAAAAACTTGCTTAGAGACTATTCTTCACGAGGATTAGGAGGGATCCAATTATTCAAGCCACCCTAAAAAGTAAACTCTCTATCGCCGTACTCATAAATCACCCCTAGAAATCCGCTATCTTCTAAATTCTGAAGGTAATACCTATAATGATTTACTAGATCATTATTTAAATATAAATGAATATTCACAACAGAACCCTCACTCCTATCTTCTAAGGGAATGGTATGTTCAAACATATACGGGGGCATACGATGAAAATCGTTAGCTATTCTCACAAAGATTGTAACAATGAGACATATGCATCTCTCTCAAACACTCCTACATCATGATAACTCAAAGGCAGCTCGCTAATGCTCTCAGAGAAAATCATACATCGGATTAAGTAGTCGGCCATGGATTTTGAACAGGATTAAGTAGTTGGCCATGGATTTTGAAATTCTTAGAACTAAATATACATGATAAAAGGCTCGCTTATATATTCAGGAAAACTTGATTATTTCTATTATTGAAAACAATACTATGATGGTTTGTAATATTTTACAATGTAACCAGCGGTTATTTTAAAATAAAAATGTAATGCTATTTTACTCTTCAGAACCAGCAGTTGACGGTTTGTGGTTATCAACTACATAAATTTCGATCTAATAACTTTGAAATTCTAAACACATGTATAAATATACTTTGTGAGATACGTAATATTCCTTATAATTGGACAGGCCCTAATATTTTAATCGAAAGACTGAAATATCTAAAAGAAGAAGCTGCTAAATTCCAAGAAATAATCTAAGAATTAAGAAGGGCAGACATATTTGAATAAAAAGAAACTAACAACAGAGATGAATGTTCATTTGATGAGTAACTGTTCTAAAGATGTTGAATTGTAAAAAAGAATGTTGGTTCAAGGAAAATGTTTATATTAAAAAGTAATATCGTCTTAACTCTTTGGTGAGCAGACATAGAAAACATTCTACACGATTCACAAGAGTGTAGAGGAGTGACGGCGGATAGGTTTGGACACTTTGAAGATTACTTCAGTAAATACTTCTAATAGAATATATTTTAAAATTTGGGGGTTTTACCAACCCTGACAACGGCACAGTGTGTTCCACTCGAAAGCTGTGCAACACCTTTTAATTTATCCTGATTTTTCTTAGCTATTTCCGCTTTTACAAGTCATGACGTGTTTTCACGCTTTTTGCATACTCCATGCTTTTTGTAAACGTCATTTTTTCTACAATTGTTGCATGTTATTTGAATATCTTATGCCTATAATTTTAAAATAATTCGGTATCCCTTATTAATCATCATGCTGATAAATAAAAAGTGAGGTTATCTATACCTTGTTTTTAAACTAAGAGGAGCGATTTGAATTTAAGTTGGCATTTCTGCTTCCTAGTGATTGGTCAGATTGCAGCCTGTTTCACACAGCTCTTTTGATACAAATGTCAACGACATTTGTCAGTTTTGTGTTTATTGATATGAAAATATTCATTACTTCAATCTAACTGTACTTATTTTTTTGCATTTGTTGTTTATGGTTTAATTTTATATATTCCAACCAAGTAAAGTGCTATTTTTATTATTTATTCAGTTTGATAAACAAAATCCACGCTTGTTTTTTTTTGTTAATAATATAAGTTTTCAAGTAAAACCTTTTTCTAAATATTTCTAAATATTTTTATATTAAGTTCTACATCATTACAGTACAATATTATCGCATTTGTGCTATATCTTGAGCGTCAAAAGTAAATGAATAATAATTTAAACATACAATTGCATTTTCTACACAATTATTTATCCTCAAATTATTAACAAATTTTACATAAACTACTTATTATAACCATACATTTTTTCCCAATAATGTGACATTTGCTTACTACTTTCGCCAAGGCTTGTGGCCAATGACGATTCGATATTTAGACATGCCTTGATCCCTTATTGGCCACGACAACTACCAGCAGTACAATACATATTTCACGTAATCGTCAATTAGTTCAAAAAGTGTGAACACGACCCTTTCGGAACACACTCCCAATCTAGTTACTTTTAGTGGTGTGTTTGAGGTTTCCTAAAATGCTCCTCCTAGTTTAAAAACAAGGTATAATCACATACTGTTGAACTCGTAAGCTCGCAACACGATTCATCATGATGTTTCCGCGGTAGAATATTATTTAAACATTTGTTTGAACTCTTCTACTAAAAAAGATATTTTTCTCGCGAGGGCCACAACCACAAATTATCTTTAGAACACAACTGCAAAACTATTATATTTTCACAAAATACCTTTTGCAAATAATGATAGCTTACAAACAAATTTACAGTAAGAAATTAAAAAAAAAAGATTATGCAATATTATGTAATGAAATTGTTTTATTATCGGTTCACAAGGTCGTTTTCATAGCTGATACTACCGCAAAAGTAAGGTTATCTAACCGCACACACACTATTTAGTTTTAAACTCGGAATGTAACATCAATATCTTTATAAATGAATCATCATAGCGATTCCCTGATAAAATATTATTTAAAACATATGTTACTTCTAATAAAGTATTATTATTTATCTTAAAGAAGGTTTTTCTGAAATAGATCATGTGACATCATTTTTTCTCTATAAATAGAGATGCAGCAACTGAAAATTCATTTATTTCTTCAGTCATCATCATCGTGTTCGGCCGTGTCTTATCAGTTGCGGTAATTCTTAAACATTTTTACCCTCAGATTGTTGTCGAATTTGATTTTAACTTTAAAATTTTTCACTCTTAGATTTTCGAATTTGAAACACACACTATTTAGTTTTAAACTCGGAATGTAACATCAATATCTTTATAAATTAATCATCATAGCGATTCCCTGATAAAATATTATTTAAAATATATGTTACTTCTAATAAAGTATTATTATTTATGTTAAAGAAGGTTTTTCTGAAATAGATCATGTGACATCATTTTTTCTCTATAAATAGAGATGCAGCACCTGAAAATTCATTTATGTATTCAGTCATCATCATCGTGTTCGGTCGTGTCTTATCAGTTGCGGTAAGTCTAAAACAATTTTACCTTCAGATTGTTGTCGAAATTTGATTTTAAGTCTTTTCACTCTTAGATTTTCGAATTTGAATTATTTTTCAGCGATGGAGAAGTTTTTAATAATTAAAGACTTCAAAAAAAATATTCGCCGTTTTGGCGTTCAGGGTAGAGTTCAAAATTAAGAATATTCCCCACGGTACAGAACCAACAGGGTGGGTAAAAGATGCAATTACCCAAATTATCCTCAGGGGAACAGAAGATGTTGAACCTACTGATTATGTGGGTTTTACCTTTTGTTCCAAAGACTTTGCAAGAGGTCAGGGGTGGATGCGTTTCAAGTCTGCTTCGGAGGTGACAGTTGTTGATGTATGGGAGAAAATTTCTGCCATATATCAATCCAACTCTACTGGTTTGAATACGGAAACTTTCTGTTTGGGGGTTACTTTGGTACGAATGCCCAAGGGACAAGGCCGCGGTACAAAGTATAATTCTTTTAACGAAGAATGTACTAAGCGTCACGGCATTGTTTCGATAAATAATAAAGATAATTTGTGTTTACCTCGTGCTCTTGTTGTTGCAAAAGCCTACGTAGACAAAGATATTGAATATAAAAAGGTGCGGAAAGATGCCGGGAAACTGCAGGAGCAAAGAGCCCAACAATTGATGACAAATGCCGATGTCTCTATACCTGAGGAAGGGGCTGGAATACCTGAACTCCAACAATTTCAACGGTTTCTTGCCACCTACCAGATAATCGTGTATGATTATAATAGCAAGGGGGCGTGACATTATTTTCAAAAGTAATGGTGTTGGTCCTCATCTGAATTTACTCTTTCACAATGGCCACTACAACGTCATTACTTCTTTGACCGCCGCATTCTGTTGCAGTTATTACTGCGAAGAATGTCACATACCTTATGACTATAAGAAATATCACCGTTGTGGGGGAACCTGTCCAGGATGTCAACAATCGCCTTCTTGCCCCAATGAAGTGTTATCTATAAAATGCGATTCTTGCAAGAGATCTTTCCGGGTGACAAGTGTGTTTCGATTAGCATTTGCAATATGGTATTTGTTCACAGATACGACGTTGTGAGGAATGTTTCAAAGTTGTTCCAGCAAACAGACCTCATACCTGTGGTGAGATCTTTTGCAAAATTTGCAAAAAAAACATTCCCCATCCGATCATCTTTGTTATATCCAACCCGATACTGGGCCCAATACGATTTCATCGTTGGCGAGTACCTTGAAATTTCCTGCCAAGTAGGTCGACAGTTCTCCTTTTTCCAATGTCGGATTTTCTTCAAGTCGGGATCGTTCTCTTGTTCCTCTTCCAACTTTTCTGGTGTCCATTCGTCGGTGGTCACCGTGGTTCTTCGAATCGCAGCTTCCTTAGCTTCTGTTTTGCTGCAGTGAGAGCACTCTGCAGGGCATGGTCTTCTAGAGAGGGAGTCTGCATTTCTGTGGCTTATTCCGGCTCTATGCTCAATAGTGAAATTATATTCTTGGAGCCGCTCGATCCATCTAGCGATTTGACCTTCAGGGTTCTTGAATTGCATAAGCCACTTAAGTGCTGCATGATCGGTTCTGATCACAAATTTCTTCCCATACAGATACTGATAGAAGTGCTCCACGGACTTCACTACTGCTAGGAGCTCTCTTCTTGTGACGCAGTAGTTTTGTTCTGGTTTGGAAAGGACTAAAATATCCCAGAACTTTCTCTTGTCCTCCTTGAACCTGTGATAGCACTCCTCCAATTCCAACATTGCTAGCATCAGTATCTAATATGAATTCTCCCTCTGGTATTGGATAGCCGAGTATAGGTGCAGTAGTCAAGTGCTTCTTCAAGGTTTCGAACGAAGTTTGGCAATCTTCGTCCCAGCGAAACTCCCTTGCTTCCTCTGTAAGTCGTGTCAAGGGCTTAGCGATATCTGCAAACTTCTTTATAAATCGCCTGTAGTATGTACAGAGACCAAGGAAGCTTCTAACTTGGTGCTTGTCGGTGGGTCTTGGCCACTTCCGTACGGCAGCAGCTTTTTCTTCATCTACAGCTACACCATCCTTGCTGACTACATGGCCTAGGTAATTGACTTTGTTTTGAAATAGTTGACATTTCTTGGGGTTGAGCATCAGTTGGGCAGCTTGCAACCTTTTGAAGACACCTTCCAAATTCTCTCGATGTTCTTCGAATGTCCTTCCCAAGACTATGATGTCATCAAGGTACACTAAGCATGTCTTCCAGGACAACCCTCGCAATACGTTTTCCATCAGTCTTTCGAACGTTGCGGGGGCATTGCACAGCCCAAATGGCATAACGGTGAAATGCCATAGACCAGATCCGGTGGTAAACGCTGTCTTTTCTTTATCGGCTGGATCCATTTCTACCTGCCAATATCCAGACTTCAGGTCCAAGGTAGAAAACAATTTGCTACCGGCCAGCGTATCCAGAGTGTCGTCGATTCTCGGCAGGGGATAGCTATCTTTCTTTGTAACATTGTTCAACTGCCGGTATTCCACGCAAAACCTCGTGGTTCCATCCTTCTTCTTTACCAGAACTACCGGAGAGACCCAAGGGCTGGTAGAAGGTTCTATTACCTTGTCCTTTTCCATCTCGCGAACAATTATCTCCGCTTCCTCTCTTTTGGCCTGTGGTAGCCGTCGAGCCGATTGTCCTATCGGTTTAGCGTCGCCGGTGTCAATTTTGTGTTTGACAGCAGATGTTCTTCCCGACTTTCCTCCTTTTGGTACAAAAAGAGATCGGTATTGTAGCAAGAGTTCTCTGATCTTTTTCTTCTCTTGCAGGCTAAGGGATTGTCCAGCCACTGCTATCATTTGTTCAAATTTATTGTTGGCATCATTGGAGGTTGTTGTTTGATGAATTATCGACGCCACTGGTACGCAAGTTCCGATTTTGGTATCCTTCTTCATAGTTATTGGATGGTCATTTACATTTATAATGCGTACAGGTATTTCTTCGGCAGCCATGACTAACCCTTTTCCAACCAGGATTCCTCGACCAACCTCTTCATCGTGATTCCATGGTTCCTTCATGACCGGTGTTCCTTCTTCGACGGTTCCTTGTAGCCTTGCCACAGTGAAAAATTCACTCCTTGCGGGTACAACTGTATCCTCCTGTACGGCTACCTGAACAGTCTTATCCTCGTGTGGGTGAAGGAATACCTCCTCAGAACCTACTCTAATCACTCGGTTCTTGAAATCTAGCTGGAAGCCATGTAGGTTCATAACGTCCATTCCGAGTATTATGTCCTCTTCGATATCGGCGACAACGACAGTGTGGGTGAACTTCTCTGCGCCAATTCCCAATTGCACCGGTGGTTCTCCATGGACATTGGCGCTTTCACCTGTGGCAGTCCTGAGTCGCAGTCTCGTCGGTAAAAGTCTTTTCCGGGTGTTGACAGTCTCGGGGCGAATAATAGTCCTCGTTGCTCCAGTGTCCACCAATAGTGTATACTTCCTTCCATTAACTTCACCATCCACGTATACACTATCATCGCGACATTTCAGAGAGGCTATTAGGATGAGAGGGTCTTTGGAAGGTCTTCGGGTCGAAGCTGCCCTCTGAAGGTCGACCCTTCCTAGTTTTCCTGCTGGGCGTCTTCGTTTGTAGCAGTTCTCGGTCGCTTGCACGAACTGCGTACATGTCCCATTTCTCCACAATTCCAGCATCTCACAGCTTTCAGTTTTCTATTTGAGATGCTTTTCATCATGTTGACAAGCTGGTCGAGCTTGTTCTCAACTTCTTCGTCTGCTACAGCCCTCACCTTGCCGTATACTCCGGAAGCCTGTGTAGCTGCTTCGTACTCCAAGGCTGCAGAGAGTACGTCGACCAATGTCTTATGCCGAGCCAAGCGTAGAGTTCTCTGCATTTCATGGTCACGAACTCCGTCGATAAATGTCTGTACCCCTAAACATTCCATGACATTCTCCGGTGCCGATGGATAGGCAAACCGCACCAACCTCGCAATGTCTGCTTCGAATTCTTGCAGAGTTTCGTCGCGTTTTTGTTTGCGGTTTTTCAGCTGTGACTGGTACAGATGCTCCAGGTGTTCCAGGCCATATCTCATATTCAATCGCTTTTTGAGTTGTTCAAAATCTTTGGCCTCTTCCACTGGAATGGTCTGGAGGATATCCATAGCGTCTCCTCTAAGGGCAAGAGTTAAATTTAACGCTTTTTCCTTCTCACTCCAGTTGTTTGCCTTTGATGCCGCCTCGAATTGCTTGAGATAGTTCGGCCATGACGTTTTGCCATCGAATGTTGGCAGTTTCACTCGGCTGTTAATGTCGTTTTCCATTTTCGGTTTCAACTCTACTTTCTCTGCCAATTCGTCGTTATTCGGGGCTTGCCTAGTTGTAATATCCGGTTTATTACTAGTCTTCCTTTCGATTTCTTTGATTTTTTGTTTCATTTCTTGCTCCATTCTTTCAATCTTTTCTTCCACGGCAGAAATATCAGTCTTCATGGATGTCATTTCATTTTTCATGTCCGTCGAAATTTTATTCTCCATGTCCGACATTTTGTTTTCCATGTCCGCCGAAAGTTTACTTTCCATGGATGAAATTTTATTTTCCACGTCCGACAATTTGTTTTCCATGACCGCCGAGAGTTTACTTTCCATGGCTGAAATTTCGTTTTTTATATCCGTCGAAATTTTATTTTCCATGGATGAAATTTTATTTTCCACGTCCGACAATTTGTTTTCCATGGATGAAATTTCGTTTTTTATATCCGTCGAAATTTTATTTTCCATGGATGAAATTTCGTTTTTTATATCCGTCGAAATTTTATTTTCCATGGATGAAATTTCGTTTTTTATATCCGACATTTTGTTTTCCATCGAAGACAATTCGTTTTTTATGGAAGAGGTTATAGAGGCGGACGCTTCGTCGGTGAATTCAAACGTTTCCGGGTCCAATCCATTGTTAATCATAGCTTCTTTTAGTCGTTCCACTAACACTGACTTGACCCCACTTGTGTCCAGTTCGTAATCCTCCAACTCTCTTCGAAGCTCTGAAACTTTTAATTCACAAAGTTTCTTCGCCATCTTCCTGTATATTTATTTATTTATTTATTTTAACCCCACACCTGACACCAATGTAACGTTTATTCTAATTTATATTTACAATTAATTTATATTTACAGATTTATATGTAATTCAGTCCTTATTTAATAATTTATGTGATACACTAAACACACTAATTATAATTTATATGAGAGTCACTTAATAAACACTTTATCGAAGCGCGATTACTTTCTTTCGGTATCAACACTGACTGATTGACTAATTGACTGCAGCGATGCTTGTGCCTATTTATACTCGTGCGCCGTAATTCTAGAAGTATCTCGGCGTTCTCGCGGGCGCATTGGATATTCTCGATATTCTGGCGGATGCACCCGGGTGTTCTGGATGTTTCTCGAAGTTTGGGCGGAGGAGCCATAGTCGTCTCATACGGGGATTTCACTGGGGGCACTAAGTGAGAATATTATTGCAGTAGCTCGCGTAACAATACTTTAGACATCCTCGATTTTGGTTAAAATGGGTAAATTTGTTCCATACTACATACTAGTATTGTTATTTAGCACTTTACCGGGACCCGAAACCTTACCTGGACCCGAAACTTTACCTGAGACTTTACCTGGGACAGGAACTTTACCTGAGACACTACCTGGGTCAGGAATTTTTACCTGGAACAAGCAAGAACGTTAACTGAAACTAGAACTTCAAAAGGACACCATCTCTCCGCCATCACTTCAGGAAAGTACATCTGCTACATAGTCAGCTAGTCAGCTCATCAACATTGAACAACAACCTACCTAGTCAATTTTTTTTTCTATTTAATTTTTTTTGAACAAAGTCAATATACAACTTGTAAATTTAATAACGTTGTTCATATAGTTTTTTCCCTTCCAATCTTACAGGATTTGTCGCCATAATGCTGATGTGAATAACAAATAAGCTAGTATTATTCAGAGTGGCGCCCACTTACCTTTCTTAATTTTCATAATTTACCTTCATCTAATTTCAGTACCTTAAATAAATTTCAAGTAGGATTACCCGAGAACCGGTAAGACTACTCTCTGAATTTGTACTGGTTTGGTCTCAGAATCTACACCTGAGGTGCTCTCTAAACTGAGTAGCCGTTGCAAATTGTCATTACCTTATCGTTACGTAACAATGACACCGTTTCACCATTTATGCATCACCTTTTGACACAACGTAAGAAATTTAAAAATGTTACTGTTCTCGCCCACAACGGCGGTGGATTCGACCATCAGTTCGTATTTAATTATATTTTAACAAAAACAGACCTAACACCCAATCTTATTATGCGTGGAACAAAAATAATTTCAATGTCTGTCGGTAATATCAAATTCATTGATTCACAATCTTATTTTCCAATGGCATTGTCAGGTCTTCCGAAATCATTAGGCTTTTCAGAGTTGAAAAAGGGTTATTTTCATCATTTATTCAATACCACTCAAAATCAGAAATACGTAGGATCTATGCCCCCTATCGAATTTTATTCTCTGAACAATTTTAAAACTGAAAAAGAACAGGAAGAGTTTATACGGTGGTATAACAATAGGCTTTCAGACAATTATGTCTTCGATTTTCAAAAGGAAATCATCGAATATTGCATTTCTGATGTAGATATTTTGACTAAGGCTAGTCTTAAATTCAGAGAACTTATGCTTTCTGAAACTAATGTATGCCCTTCTATGGAGGCTACTACCATCGCTTCAGCCTGCAATAAAGTCTTTAGGCGCAACATCCTAAAACCAAACACCATTGGTATTATTCCAAAGAATGGGTATCGTTTAAGGGATAATCAATCCAGAACTGCTATTCAATGGTTACTTTGGGAGGAACATCAAAGACTGGTACATATTCAACACGCTGCGAAAGGTCCTGAAGCATTACTTGCTGGAGTTAAGGTTGATGGATTCTGTCCCGAAATTAATCAAGTTTTTGAGTTTCAAGGTTGTTTCTACCACGGATGCCCCAGATGTTTTACCTTTCAGAGAGATAAACCTCTCAAAGACAACCCCTCTGAGAATTTAAACATTCGATACGAGGCTACACAAGCTAAGGACGAAAGATTAAAGTCTTTTTGGTGTGAAGTTATTGAAATGTGGGAGTGTGACTTTAGAAAAATAATGACCCCAGAAATTCAAACATATACAGAGACACATTCACTTTTGTCAAACTATCCTCTAAATCCTCGTGACACATTTTACGGGGGTCGTACAGGAAACGTCTACTCGTATTATAAAGCCAAGAATAATGAAAAAATTAATTATTCTAATGTCCGTTCTCTTTATCCCTGGGCTTGTAAATATGGATAATTCCCTGTAGGACATCCTCGAGTTTTTGTAGGCGCTGAATGTTCATCAATTAACCTTTCTTCAGTTTGTGGGCTCGTCAAATGCTCGATTCTACCCCCTACAAATCTTTTTCGCCCCGTGCTACCACAAAAGATGAACGGCAAGTTAATCTTCACCCTCTGTCGCTCATGCAGTGAAATATTCAACCCTGAGGAGTGCTGTCACACAGAGGACCAACGAACCCTCACAGGCACGTGGGTGGTGGAAGAGGTAGTTAAAGCTGTGGAAATATAAAATTCGCAATATCCAGGAAATTTGGTCCTATGAATCAATTCAGCTCAGTAAAACGAATACTGGATTATTTACGGAGATGATGAATAAGTTTATCAAAATTAAACAGGAGGCATCTGACTGGCCCAAAACTTGTCAAACTCCAGAGGAAAAGTTCAACTAGAATTTTCAAAAATTTGCAATAACCCAGGGCTTCGTTCATTAGCTAAACTCATGCTCAACTCGTTTTGGGGTAAGTTTGGCCAACGTGAGAACCAGACAAAAACATCAATTGTCAAAACTCCCGTTGAATTTTTCAAAATGGTGTCTGATCCCTCGATATCTGTAAATACACTACTTCCAATCAGTGATGAGACCTTAATTGTCAATTGGGAATACAAAGAAGAGGCCTATGAATCTCTACCAAACGTTAATGTAGTGGTTGCGGCATATGTAACGGCTTTAGTTCGTTTGAAACTTTACAGTTATCTCGAAAAAGTTGATCAGAGGGTCTTATATTATAATACATATTCAGTCATATACATCTCAAGACCTAATGATTATAACATTCCAACTGGAGAGTTTATCGGAAATATGCCTGACGAGCTTGAAACAGATGGCCATGGATCGTACATTACGGAATTTGTAAGCGGTGGGCCAAAGAACTATGCGTATAAATTCTGGTCCACCAAGGATCAAAAAGAAAAAGTATGCTGTAAAGTAAAAGGAATCTCTCTGACAATTGAGGCAAGAAAGACCGTTAATTTTGACACCATTAAAGAGATGATACTAAATCCTGGTTCACCTGTCTACATAACGACAAATCAAATACAGCGATGAGCTGCACACGAGGTAATAACAAAAACAATAACCAAAAAATATCAACCGAATTCCCTAAAAAGAAAGTTTCTGTCGGATCATAATTCTGTACCGTACGGGTTTAAGGAAATAAAACGGTACACATTTTGACAAAATCACCTTTTTAAAATTTATTCAGCTTAGTACTGTATCCTCGAATGTCAGCCTCACAATTTTGGGAACTTGTATGTCTTAGAAATTATTTCGAATTGGACACCTGAAAAGAAATAACGAGTGAATGTTAAAAGCTCTCGATTTTGGGAACCTGTCGCGTCTTAAGACAGAACGCGGACGAGGATATGAGAAAGAGTCTTCATTAAGACTACTTAGCCGGTAGGCCTATTGGTAATATTATACAGTTCTGCTATATAGTATTTCCAATGGGGAATCCTAAAACGAGGCCTTAAACACCTCCGATAATCTCTGATTATTGCCTCCTGGGTTGGCCGTGGAAAGAGGTGCGCAAAATATTTCATACGTCCTACAATCCATACTTCCAAAATTACCAGCGATAAAAATTATCTCCCGGCATCGGGAGAGAAATGGTCTTGAATTTTTACAACTTTACATAAACAAATTTTCGAAAATTTTTAAAACAATTACACAAATAAAAATGTCTTACAACCTGTTTTCATCCTCTTATGGGTTGTGGTTAGATAACTTCAACGAGTGACATAGTAATATTATAGGGAGAGCGAAAAAGGGGGCGCTCCTCTGTATATTACATGAACAAATTTTTCTCAAGGTCGTTGATAAGACTGCTTAGTTAAGCTTGGTAATAAATTTTAGTTCTTGTCGTTCCATAGTAATTGTCCACAACTCGGACCAGGGTTTAAAACTATATTTATCCAAACAGATCGTCATTCATCATTGATCACTTGAGCAGATGACTTTTACAGATCCCAAGCGTGAGTACGTTAAACTCAACCTCATTAAGTGTTGTATTGAGCAGGAGTTTATTCGAGCAAACTATTGTGGGGTGTGTCTAGCCGGAAGTTTAATTTTCCATGAAGTAGTTGCAAAATACGGGATAACAACCGAATTATGTCTAGGTACAAAGGTCTATTCGAAAGGCATAAAAATTACTCCACATTTCTGGATAGAACACAATGAGATAATTTATTATCCCTCCCTAGCAGTTACGCAACATCATATACCTCATAAACTAAAAGTAACTCATAGAAAAGATGAATTTGAGTGTAAAAACATCGAAGACTTAGTCATGGTGGGTATTTTTGAAAATTTTTCGGAAGAGTCTACACTTGAATACTTTACTAAAGCGCCAAAGCATCTATTGAAAGTGCGCGAAAATGTTCATGAAACTGTAGCTAAAATATTTAAATAAAAATGTCTTGTTAATTTGTGTTTTACTTATGCATCCTCATTAACTTCGTTGAGTGATATTACAGGTGAGCGAAAAAAGCGGTGAGTGACCCTAATTGCAACTTGTTTTCAAAATGATGAAAATGAGTAACGTCTCATAGTTTGATCTGAAGCTTGTTCACAGATAGACGCTTCAGAGCTTTAGATTAAAATTGCGTAGTGCCTTAAATCGTCAACTTCACCTAGTTTCGCTCATAACTTGAGTGCAATCTGAAAATTTCGAACCAACATAATCTCAACATTACTATCTTTTACTATAGTATTATCCATAGGTAAAGTTACGTGCGCTGGTTTTTTCAACGATATGTCACTTGTCATAACTGGACGTCTTTTCAACAGTCAGTTGATTAACTTCGCGAACTTTTTGCAACACTATGTTAAAAGAATGTTTCACTAGAGGCCTGTCAATATTAGGTCCTTTTGCGCCCAAAATATCTCACTACTATCACGGGCGGGGTGTACTGATTAGAGATTTACAACGTACACCCTGAGACGGTCACTTGATTTCTGTACAAACTGTATACTAGAGGATCAACATTAGCTCCTCTCTGTACTCGATTTTTTTTACTTTTAATATATGCCCTCAGTTTTATTCTCATAAAAAGCAATTTCTTTACCAATGTTCTTAATAAACTCTTCGACGTCTGTACTGAAGACATATTAAAAAAGAGAGAGAGGTAGGTGTCATGTAACGTTTAACACATGACGTTTGACATGTAACGTATGAGTTTAAAACGAGACGTTTAACACGTGACGTTTGACGTTCGACACGTGACGTTTGACGTTTTACATGCGACGTTTGACAGATGTTTGACACACGACGTTTGACGATATGACATTGCGACACTAATTTGAATACCGCGGGTCTTAATGTTATGATTTGTACACCCGTGAGTCCTAGACGGTCAACATTAGGGCCTTTTGTGCCCCTGTCGGCGTACTGATTATAAATTTACGACGATTTTTCTTGTCACATCTCAACATTAGGTCCCAACTTAAATTTGTACACCCTGTATACGAGATGGTCAGCTTTGATTTTCCTTTGTACACACTGTATATCGTATACTAGAGTCCTTTTCCCCCGGGGCATGCGTACTGATTACAAATTTACGACGATTTTCTTTGGTAACGTTTAACACGTGACGTTTGACAGATGGCGTTTGACGATATGACACTGCGACAATATTTTGGATGCCGTGGGTCTTAATATTATGATTTGTACACCCGTGAGTCCTATACGGTCAACATTAAGGCCTTTTGTGCCCCGGTCGGCGTACTGATTATAAATTTACAACGATTTTTCTTGTCACATGTCAACATTAGGTCCCAGCTTAAATTTGTACACCCTGTATAGGAGATGGTCAGCTTTGATTTTCCTTTGTACACTCTGTATATCGTATACTAGAGTCCTTTTCCCCCGGGGCATGCGTACTGATTATAAATTTACAAAGATTTTCTTTGGTAACGTTTAACACGTGACGTTTGACACGTAACGTGTAACGTTTAACACGTGACGTTTGACACGTAACGTGTAACGTTTAACGCGTGACGTTTGACATGTGGCGTTTGACAGATGTTTTGACACATGGCGTTTGACGATATGACGCTGCGACAATATTTTGGATACCGTGGGTCTTAATATTATGATTTATACACCCGTGAGTCCTATACGGTCAACATTAAGGTCTTTTGTGCCCCGTTCGGCGTATTGATTATAAATTTACGACGATTTTTCTTGTCACATGTCAACATTAGGTCCCAGCTTAAATTTATACACCCTGTATACGAGAAGGTCAGCTTTGATTTTCCTTTGTACACACTGTATATCGTATACTAGAGTCCTTGCTGCCCCTGGTATATCACAAAATTATTTTAGACAACTAACCTCGGTATATCTCAAAAGCGCGCCTGTCTGATCACGTTAATATCGTAAGGGATCGTAGCAGTGTATTCATATCTTAAGTCCCGTGTCATCTGTCAGCTATCAAGAGTAGAGGATATACATATAGGACACGAAGGTTGTTATTTTAATATACCCTGTATATAATCTATTTAATAAAATATTCTTATCGCTCCTCGGCGTTATCTAACCGCAGCTCGGATTCCAATAATGAAGCCGACGCGTGACCTTGAAGGGAACCATTTTTGCTATTTTTGAGCTTAGCTTTTTTGCGATTTTCTTATGGAGATTCCCATGTTAGCGCCTCCACCAATAGGCCGAATTGGTGCAGCCCCTTTACTGAAGAGTATATCTGCTGATCTTTGCAATTGTTACTTAAGAAGACAATTTAATAGTGGAGAGCTTCCTAGATTTATCTGTTCATTGACGACTTCATATTGTCGGTCTCTTAAGTGTCTTCTTATTTTTAGTTCTTCAAGGAAATCTAGTTCTTGTTTCTTATCACAAATATGCAGTACTTCTATATACTATACCATTTAAGTCCAATCATCACATGTCACATAAATTAGCAGCATATAATTCAATGATACATAGAGCATTCTCAGTTCCTATGAACAAATATAATTTTGATAGAGAAATTAATATAATTAAACAAATAGCCACATTCAACGGTTATCCATTATATATAATAAATAAATAAATTAATAAAAAAGTGGAAAAGGTGGCATTACAATTAATATTTCCTGAAAAAACTGGGGAAATACAAAATTACAAAACCATCACATATGCTGGTAATATTTCTAATAATATTTCAAAGATAATAATATATCTTCTTCAACAAATACAGCAATTTCTTTTAAAACAGAAAACAATGTGAGTAAAAAATTGTTAAATGTAAAAACAAAAATACCCCCATTAAAAAAGTCTGGAATATATAAACTTAAATGTCCAGAATGTAATGCTGTCTATATTGGCCAAACAATTCGAAATTTTGAAATAAGATACAATGAACAATCACGAGCATAGAGATTAGAACAGCCAGAGAAATCACACGAAAAACACCTTCTTGACACAAAACATTCATTAACACCTAACACAGAACTAGAAGTACTGCATATTTGTGATAAGAAACAAGAACTAGATTTCCTTGAAGAACTAGAAATAAGAAGACACTTAAGAGGCTCAACAATATGAAGTTGTCAATGAACAGATAAATCTAGGGAGCTCTCCACTATTAAATTGTCTTCTTAAGTAACAATTGTAAAGATCAGCAGATATAGTTTTCCTTGGTTTCCTATATCATTGCACAGTTATACTGATCTTAAATGGGAAAAAGATATCCAGGATATTCCCATAGGGCTAATAATAACTAAGCTTTAATATTTGTAAAATCATATGTTCTTCTTTTTTTTATTCATATATATTAAGTCAATCACAATATAGGTCACTTACTATTTGGTCTAGCCAAAATATTAAACATCAAGTAGGTATCACATAAAATGTAACTTCTGTCTGACGATGATATGTCAATATCGAAATAATTATCAATATCTTAGATTTTTAATAATTTTTTCATTAAATAGTGAAATTAATTAAAAACACTTAGTTTCATTTAAAAAAGTAACAAAAAAAGTTTCTTTTTAAAAATTACATTAGTTTAAATGGACAATAAATTTTATTTCTGTGATTTGTGGCTAAACGGTAGCGTTTGACACTTTTCAATTTTTATTTATCGCTATTGCGGCGAAACAAAAACTCCAATCAAAAAATATCCCGAATAAAAAAAAATAGCCCTTTCTTTTCTACTTCTAATGGTTTTTCGTTTGCTAAAATTGGCTGCATAATAAGCGAGAAACTTAATTTTAATTAGGAGGATGTCACTAAAAGATGCGGCGCACTCAATGCAATCGGTACCCTCAAACGCACCCCGCGCTGCCCGATATTTCCCAAATGTACGCATTTTAGTTTTCAGATAAAATACGCATCGAGTATTCAGGATGGTGGATACCACGAACCCTCTTTGGAATTCCATGTTTATCAATGTTTCGAGCAATTTGGATGGTCCTAAGATTATTATTTTTTCCTCCTGATCCTAAACCCGAAATAGTAATCCTTGACGTCAGCCTTATTACCCTTTATCTTCTGAAATGTTTCTCTAGCTATAAAGTATTTTTCGAACATAATTTTCAAGAATTAAAATACACAGACACTTGCTACGATCACACAATAATCAACCCATCTTTATTCGAAGCATAATGGATAAAATTAGCCGATGAAATTATTGTGGAAAGCGTAGGATTCGCTGAAATACTAATGAAATCTCATCCTTCAATTACAAAGAAACCGAAAATTTTGTATCCTTCCATAGATTTGGGTTTATGGAGAGAGCCGAGAATAAAAATACAAACAATAATACCGGACTTAATGAACGATATAATTTTATTTCTTACAGTAGGTAGGGTTAGAGAATCATAAAATTTCAAACTGGCTTTGGATGCGTTTGAACTTCTCTTGGAATTGATAGATGATAAAACTATAACCAAACGGTTTCAACTGGTTATCGCAGGAAATTGCAAGACATTGGATGAAAAATTTCATTACAGCGAACTATTAGCTGCCGCTGAACAAAGATTATGTGCGGCACAAATAACTTTTTTAAAACAACTACCAATAATACTCGAAAAAACATTAATAACGGAATGTGCTATATTGATTCACCCTGCTAAAAATGATGTTTACTCTGACTTTATTCTCAAAGCAATGTCTCTAGGAAAACCAATAATAGCAACAAATAAAGGCATCGCTTCTAAAATACTTGTACACAGACTTTCGGGGGTAATAGTTGATCCTAAACCCAAAGTAATAGCTCTTGCTTTGAAAAAATTATTGGTGAATCCACACTTGCAAGATTTTTTGGGCGATACAGCTAAAGAGACTTTCGATAAGTCGCATTCATTCGAAGCTTTTTGTGGGGAAATAAGTCAGATTATGAAGAGACCGATACAAGGTTCGTCAAGCAGTGATGAAAATAGACCGATATCTGATAATTAATGTGATAACTATTAGTTAAATTTAAATTATTGTTACAATTTATACCCAAAATTTTCCTTGCTAATGTGGTCATCTAACATTAAATAAAGTCATTTGAAAATAAGCTTGCATTTTTTACCTTCATGTGTGGCATGAAAGAGTGTGGGGATAAGAATTTTATCTCAAATTATAGGTAGTTTGTCCAAAATCAAATGCAGAAGCTAAGTCACGTGTTCTTCGCCTTCGCCGACTTTTACGCTATCGACACGTGTTTGCGAATGAACATCGAAAGAGTGTACAATAGAGGGAAAATACCCGTGGTAACGGACATCCCCTAGTTCCGGACACTAAAGGTATCTTCAGTTTAGAGACACTTAGTAACGTGGAAACTATTATTTTTCCAATGCTTTAGTTTAGTCAGACGACGCCTCAAAAAGGTTTGGCTCTAAATGCAATTTGTATCAAGTTATTGTCGGAAGAAGAAAAATGCAACATGAAACCTGGACGTAGGACCCAGAACTATGATGACACCAAGAGCATTATTTGTGACGTGTCATTTAACGAAGTTTAGGTATGTATGTATATTAGGGGGACATTCACCAAGACCTAAAAGATCTATGGTGTCCCCTTACTTCTACTTAGTTCCTGAGGAATAAATTGTTTTTTTGAATTTTTTTAACAAAAATGCTCCCCCCACCCTTCCCCCGTCACGATTTTTATACTGCCGGGTACATTCGACTTAGGAAGGGGTACACTATCATATAAATATGTCAAATCATTTTAAAAAAGAGTTGCACACAGGTTGTACGATAGAGACCAAAGTGCACTATATTATTAAGGACGAAACGACTTTTTTAAGTTCTAGTCGAAAAGCACAACGACTGCTGTGTATTTTTTTACTCCTTACACTTGGAGTTCCATAAACACGGATGTAATTTATATAAATTGAAAAAATCCTCTCAAAACACACGATCTTCCATGTTAGAAACAACACTGTTTATGTTTTATTAGCGCGATACATAATAAACGTCAACATACACGTTGCAACAAGTATCAGTTGCATGCGTTCAGTATCGAAGTTTCGCTACAGTGATACAGACGGCGATACCATCCGATACCGATACAGCGATACTGAGACAGACAAATACACTGTGAGATTTGTATACTTGATATTGATATTGATACTTGAAACATGTATTGATGCCGATCTCAACGTGAATGGGGCCCTTTAGCATAACTTTTGCGCTATACATGTGTGTTTGTAAAAGTAGGACATGTAAAAATAATCTCACTTAAAAGTGGTTTATTCATTTAATTTATATTCCATTCATGTATTTAATTTAGTTTAATGTATTTCTTATCTGTTTATTTAAAATTATGTACTTATTTCTATCTATTCATTTAATTTCTAAACAAGTATTACTACTTGTACCAACGTTGTCAAAACAGCATTTGTATAGTGTACAGTGTACTATAGTATTTTTTTAAAAATAAATCTACCTCTCCGCGGCATCACTGTTACACAAAATTGTAATAAATTAAATCCCGTGTATTTGCACAGAAAACTGAGTAGTCGTACAGATGTGCGTAACATAAATAATATCTAAGGTCAAGAGTGTTAATAGCTAGTTCTAATATACTATTTATAACAACTGAAATCGATTTAAAAGCTGTAGAATGTGTAAAAAGTTAATTTAAAAAGTGTATTACTGACTGACATTTTTCAAAAATGTCATTGATTTTAAAAGATCTTTCGATACAATCGATAAAAAGATTCTAAAAGAACTAGAAATATTGGGAATTTCTGAGAAACTAAGAGATTTATGGGAACATATTAAAAAATGAATTCGTTTGAAATCAATACTCTTTGTCACCTACATCATTTAATTTGGTATTATAGTTTATTCATTAATTCCGCGGAGCAATAAATCAATCAATTGGCCAAATTCCATAAGCGTACTTAATATGAGTTTAAGAATGTGTGGCTCAATAGAACTTTTTATATTCAATATTAAAATAAAAATTCGGCATAAGGTAAATGTACCTTTCGCCGAATTTCTAAGGTTTTAAAGTATTAAATATCTTTTAATAAGCAACATGCCGTTCTCGGGTTACACAATTATTTTTCAATGAAAAGGTTTAGGTTTTTAGACTTCAGCAAAAAAAATTATTAATTCACATTTTGAATCAATGACCGTTTTACCGACCGGTGTTAATATACGTTCCTATTACCGACCGATTTTATACCAATTAACGACCAGGAAATAAAGACAAAAGAAATATAAGTAAGGGTACGAGCGAATTATATTTTTTGTTCATTTCTTTTGCGGAGTATACGAGTAATAGACCGAGTCTCTCAGAAGGACTTAAAATCAGAATAAAGTTATGGTTAATTATCACATTTAATAGGTATATATAACTGACTGAAGCCAAATAAAATTGTTTTTCCGCCTACCTCTATCCAAAGTATACATTTCCTGGCCTCATTGTAGGGAGCAAAGTCGTACTTTTCCTCCCTAGGAAGGAAAAGTAAAAGTGACGTCATGGTATGTCATCAATGAAATAACTCTTCTACAGCATTGACGACCTAAACTATATTCTATTATATAAGTATAAATTTTACCGTTTAATTAAAGAACACCCTGTATTTTGCAGAATAGTAGAAATCAGTAAATTGTTATTTTAATTTAACGATTTTTACATTAATAATTTGACTTCCATTCATAGATTCATCCAGTTTTCGAATTTAGGACAGATAAATATTAGGTATAGCAAGCTATGGCCGATTGACAGATTAACAATTTGAAAGTGTGTTACTGTTGTTTTTTAGTTTTATAATTATAGACACTTTTTACGTAAGTCTTTTTATTCCATTATCATCAAAGAAAAACAATCAAAACGTAACTTAAAATAAACGTGGTCATTCTATTATGTATGTTTAGAATCAACTACTTTCTTCTTCTTTCTTAAAACTTAAAATCTAGCCAACTTAATGACAATCTGCTAAAGGCAGTTTTTCGCGAACCTAAATAGGTCGCTGATTACTTTATTTCAACAGTTACGCTATAATTTATCTACAAAATATAAAATAATATTTAAAAAATGAGCGATTCAAGCGAATTTGAAGATATAAATAATATACCACCGGATATTTTGAAACAAGTTGATGAAACAGTACAATCTCTATTACCCCAAAAATCTAATGAAAAATACGAAAAACAGTATTAACATTTCAAGGTTATAAGCAAAATAATGGAGGCATATCAATATCTCTGATTTTTCAAAGTTCCTATACCTGTAACTTCTAATGTACACATTTGATTGAGTTTTTATACTGATTTTCGGAATCTACGAGGATTAATGAAGGTAAGATATTTCCAAGAAGCAGGTAAATATTAAGAAAATAAAAGTTAAACAGCAACGAGTTGGTGCACAGCTCACTGTTCATGATAGGCCTGTAGGTGATGGTTCGAATTTCGGCGAGGACAGCTTTTTTCAGATCTGCGATTTTTTAATTTTTTCAATTTCAGGAACGCAAAATCTTCCGCCGTTATTTACTGAATTTGGAGGCTGGATAACACGAATAATGTCATTAATCGAGTAGGCTAAGACATCTTCTTTTTCTGGCCATCTCCAATGAGGGCCACTCATTGTCATTGTTTTTATTAAAAATCCTAACGGATCAGTTCCAATAACTTGCCCAGGAAACAATTCATCTTCGTAATTGACTATTATATAGTCACCTATTTTTAAGGTAGCAATAACTTGCTCTTCAGACTCTTTAAATTCTGTCGTTTCATGATTTGTTGGATTTCTAGTTTTTTCCAGTTTACGATTTTCTTTAACGCTTTTCTTTGGTTTTTTTGTTACTAGATTTTGGTTTAATTTCTCTTGTTTTTTCAGACTTCGCATTACTTTTTCTTCCTCTTTCTTCTGTTTTTCAGAATCTACTCGTTTCTGGTATTCTATGAATTCTTCGGACGTTGCTACGGTTGGTGTATTGCTTTTTAGAACTATTTCATTTTTGTTTCTATCGGGCCAATACATTGCTTCTTTAAATGGACTTGAAATGTGTTTGAAAGGAGTTGGAACATGTGTACTTGTTTTGTCTGTGTTTTTCATACAACCTGCACTTGTCTGAGGAGTTGTGTTCGGTGGTGATTTTTGTAAGTTACTAGCAGTTTCTTCAACATTACCTGCATTTGTTTTGGTAGTTTTTCTTGGTGGTTTCTTGAAATTAGGTTGTGTTAGTGAATTAGCATTTGTAGTTGCATGTTCATCGCTCGGCCCAGAAGATACATTTTGTTTTAGATTGTTAAAAATTTCAATAGCATTTGTAGTTGAAGTGTTTGTATTTAGTTCTTGTACAGTTTGTTGATCTTTTGTTAATAATCCATTTTTTATGGACTGCAGGACCAAGTTCATTCAGTATAATTTTTTTTCTTTTTATCTCTATTAGCGTTATCCTTTGGTCAGATTAATATTAAACTGAAACAAAATATCCATATGTACATTTGGAAGATTCTCTCATCACAACACATACAACTATTAAATACCAAAACTAACAAAATGAAAATTATGTATGTACCTAAGAACTTTGAAAAATATGTGGCGTTATTTCTCTTAAAGGTTTGTTTAATACTGATGAGCTATCAAAAAAAATAGTTTCACGTACCATTTAAATATATACTTATTATTGATTAAGCCAGTCGGTAATCGGAAACGAATGAATTTACTGAACCTAATTACCGACCATCAATTTTTTGCGATTTGCTAACAAAATGAACAGATTTTTAAGAAATAGATAGATGATTTCTCTAAACAAGTTCAAAAATGAAAAACATGCATTTTTTAGATGTCATTTAAAACATTTCACTCACCTAGTTGCCGGTCAGTGAAAGCTCTCCATGATATAACATACAGATTGCGAAAATCCCTTTCTTACGCTGCGACTTATACAAGTACGACAAGGAAAATATGAGCAAAACTACGTGAAAGAGAGAGAAGACTTGTTAGCCCAGCGATCAGACCTCTCTACCAAAACTGTTGGGCGTGTATTCATCGCTCCACTAGTTCAACCGCTGTTGCCAGAAGCTCAGATTAATTTGTGAAAATGATATTTTTGTCACGTTATCGTTAACTTTTTTTCGAGCTCATACACTATTAGGTAAAATTAAACACCTTCATCCGGAAACAGAGTCCTTTACATAGAGAACTCACATTTAAACGTATGTGATCTTTTCGCTACAAACCTTTCACACGTTGGTAGCGCAAGCCGTTGTATTTGAAAATAAAACATTTTACAATGCACACATTAAAATACGAAACCTGCGAAAAAGTGCAAATTATAAAATAGTATTTTGGAGGTCATTCGGCTGATGCAATAGTTAATTTGTTTATTGTGGCATGTAAAAATCGCCCAATTCCTTCACGAACAACAATTTTGAACATAATTAATAATTTCGAGAAATATGGATGTGTTTCATACTGTAGAAAATGCCAAGCGCCGGAAGATCCAATCGAACGTCCGATAAACGACGAAAGGCAAACTAGAGAATTGAATGTTTGTTTAGCGGTTGAAACAGGACAACCATGTTCTTCAAGACAAATTGCTGAAGAGGTCAACATGGATAAGAGAACTGTACAGAATATTTTAAAACGGAACGGGTATCATTGTTACAAGGTTCAGACAACGCAGGAAATTTTTCCCGAGGACAATATCAGACGGATGGATGTCTGTGAAGAAATGATGGAACGTCAAAATGCTGTCGAGAACTTTTTAAGAAATATTTTATTTACGGATGAGTCAACCTTTTCATTACATCAAAAACACAATCCATTCGTCACAAGATATTGGTCTCGGGAAAATAAACATCTAAGCATTCCAATCCGAACACAGTATCCGCAGAAGCTAAATGTTTGGACGGGTATTTTAGGACATTGTAGGTCCTTTTTTTATTGAGGGGAACTTAAATTCCGCCAAATATTTAGAGTTATTACAAAATCATGTAATTCCTGCAGTTCTCCTTATACCCGATGTTGATCTCAACAGAATTTGGTTTCAACAAGTTGGTTGTCCAGTCCATAATTCAAGGATAGTAATGGAATTTTTAAGGTTTACATTCCCCGACAGAATTATTAGTACTAATGGTACAATTAAATGGCCTCCAAGATCACTTGAACTAGCTCCAAATGATTTTTTTCTTTGGGGATTTTTGAAAAGTAGCATTTATCAACATGAATTTGAAAGAGCCAATAATTTAAATGAATTGAGGGTGAAAATACAGCACGTTTGTGCCAGCATTACGCCAAATAATCTTAGAGATACGAGATCAAATCTTCATGAAAGATTTGGTTATTGCCTGACACAGCAAGGTGGTTTATTTGAGCACTTAATTCATTAAAATTATGTTTACCTCTAGAACGGATTTTTAGTTTAATTTTTTCAAGAAGTTCATATTTTATGTTTAGAATAAGTACCTACTTATTTTATTTTTTCAATCCAATTTATTAATCGAATCGATCTTTAGTTTTTTATACCCAATTACTTTATTATTTTTTATCTCAAGAAAAAATGTTTTATTTTCAAGTTACAATGGCTAAAATAATATCCTATTCTAGTTAGAAATTAATTGTCAGCTTGGTCAGAAACGATCAAGTTGACAAAAATGAATTTTAAGATGTACAGGTTACGTAATAACGAGTGATTTTTTTTATTTCTTTAACAACCTCACTCCTTCCATGTTGGGAAAGTACTGAACCATAGTGAACCTACTCACAGAAAGGGGAGTCAGTCTCTGCTTCAGCGTTGCCAGTTTAGAATGTTTGGTTTTTTCTAAGTAATAAATAACTTATTTTGCATTTGACTTTTAACACCGGATAACGGTGTATTTAGTGGGAGAAAATCGAGATTGGTAATATTGACTTTTGAAAAATAAGTGAGATCCACACAAATAAGAATAAAATAATGGAGTTCAAGAAAAAATTTGGACAAATTACAATCTGCAATAAATAAAATCCGTACACTGCTTTCGATTTAACAATTATTGGTATCTAACATTGTTGCCGCTTGAAATGCCGTTGAAAATTTTAAAACAACGATAGACAAAAATTAGGAATAATTTTTACAGATAAGTACATTTGGCAACACAACAGTTAAAATAAATAGGCAGGGACTGAATACACACACGCCCAACTGTTTTGGTAGAGGGGACTGATCGTCTTCTCTCCCTTTCACGTAGTTTTGCTCATATTTTCCTTGTCGTACTTGTATAAGTCGCAGCGTAAGAAAGGGATTTTCGCAATCTGTATATAGAAAGTACAAAAGTTCTTCCGCTACAATTGTTTTTGAAATAAACTAGACACTGTACCTAATTTGCGACCGATGGTCGGTGATAGAGTCAACGTAAATTATAATTGCACCTTTTACCGACCGATGTTCTTATCAAATGAATTCAAAAAATTAAGTTATTTCACCCTGATAGTTTTGCAAAAAAGGAAGCAGAAATGTTTTTTGTACTCTTACATAGTCCTTTAATCAAAGTACTTACTTCACGGATTTCACAAATTACGAAAATCAAACTGCAATATATTAGGATTTTTACTTAAGGTAACCTACAATAACGTGCGTACTCTCTCGTTGATAAACGATAAATGCTAACCGCTGAGACTTTTTGGCGCGAAATTTGGATCAGGGAGGAAGTGTTACGAACGCAGTGCGCAAACACTTAAGCTGTGGCGTATCTCTAAATTATGTAAGAAAATATATGATAGTCGGTAATACGTGCCGGTGAAAGGTACATTTACCTTATTCCGTTTTTTGCATAAAATAAACCAAAAGAGAAATAATTAATTACTTTCAAATGATACAATTCAGATTTATTTAAAACGTTTAAAACATTCATTTCATCCCAGCCCACGTCTTTGACTATTGTAATAACTTAATTTTCAATCTCTTGACAATCGAAAATACCCTAGATTGGTCCTGATACGCAGTGAAGATAAATGCACGACACAGAAAATTAATGTTCACGATTAGTATTTTATGCAACGATCATGTAATGATAGCCATTAAGACACGAGCATGCTGTAGGATACGAAACGAGCCGCAGGCGAGTTTCGTATATAATATGCGAGTGTATTAATGGCCATTACATGAAAGTTGCATACAATATTTTTTCTATTCCGATTAATAAGAATTATTTAATTAATAATTATCATATATAGTTCCTTTTGAAAATCAAAATTATTTGACAGCTGTCAAATTAAGTGTCACCTAATATAATTAATTTCAGAAATGTCAACCAGGTATCCATGGCTATATTAAATATTGTGCGAATGTCGCATTCCTATTGGCTTAAAAATCTGTATCATGATGAAAATTTGTATCATAATGAATATCATTATGATACAGATTTTAGTCTTTTAATAAGTATATTATAAAACAGGAGTAGAAAAAATATTTTAATATTACTTGTATGGTTTATCCTATATTGGTTTTGCAGGGGTCACGAAGAATTATTACTCTGTCGTATTTATGAATAAACTATAGAAGGCATCCGATTGTGTCACAATAAAAGAAAACACTTGCTTCTGGAAATGAGAAGTGATAAGACATTTGTAAGATACTAATTGGTATCATCCTGTATATATATATATATATATATATATATTTATATCTACTCATTTTTATTCCATTACATGTTTTTATAGCATACATATACCTTATCGGTATATTGACCAGTTTAGGGAGTTCGGTATATGAATAAAGACGTTTCACATTAAACGTTGTTTCATTTGTAGTTGGTGATTATATTCAAATTAATATTTTCATCCAGATATATAACAACATTTGACATAATATTCAGCTAAACTGGAATGGGTTAGAAGCATGCAGGATGTAAATCCCCAAATCACATTCAGACTAGAATGGGACTGCCTTAAAAAACTCTTAACCCTGCCAAAGCTCAATAGCGTGACGACTAAGTGGCTCCTGGGGCACAAGTATATTGTAGGCAATGAAACGGTAGATAACCTGGCAAAGCAAGGGTTGTATGTATGTAAATTGGGGTGACATTCACTGAGACCTAAAAGATCTATTGTGCCCTCTTACTTCTACTTAGTTCCTGAGGAAAGTCTCAGAGACTAGTAGCTCCTTTAGTCCTATTTCCCGGAGAAATTTTAGGATATCTGCAGGCTTTAACTTAGGTAAATGTCCCTCTTCTATCCAGTAATTTCCAAGGTGTTGTGACCTAAGGATTCTGAATTGCCGTGCAGTTCGCAAGTATGAGGATGTGGAACTGGGAGTGTACGGGCAAGGAACCAAACAGTCTGAAAGCTTGGGAAAAACCCCGAGTATCTTTCAAGCGGAAATCCACGCCATAAGAAAGTGTGCCCAGTTCAATATTGATAAAGGATAAAGAAAGCAAAGAATTATCATAATGTCGGATAGTCAATTAGCCATTAAAGCACTGAGCTCTTGTGTTATCAGTTCCAAAATGGTGTGGGAATGCCTAGGCAAACTAAATGAACTAGACGAGAACAATATAGTCACCTTACTGTGGATTCCAGGACACACAGGGATAGAAGGAAATGAAATAGCAGATGAACTAGCAAAGAGGGGAACTGGAACACCCTTTTGGGAGCCGGAACCCTTTTACGGTATCAACTTCAATGAAAAAAAATCAAGGGTTTGAAACTGCATTGACTGGTCCTAAACTAGCTTTTGGGACATGAAAAACTGCAGCACGGGGGTTAATTCCTTTTTATAATTTTCAAGCAACTCAAAATATTGAAAAAATTATAATTTTACAGAAAATTTCCACAGAATAAAAATAGTCTTTCTTCTTTTATTTTTGCTCATGCTTTTTCATAGCCCCAACCCAGCATATTTGTCTCCTGCACCCTACGTTTGTGTTAGTAATTTAGAGTAGAGATAACTGTTCAAGTAACACGCCACTGGTGACGAAAAATCACAAACTACAATGTTGCCTATAAGGAAACTAGAACCCGCTCATCACTTGTTTCCAAATTATGTTGGATCGGATTTACAGGCATTTTATAAATTATTTTTTTCTTGAGTTTATTAGTCTACAAAGTAAAATAACTATTTATAAAACTGATAAGACCAATCACCTCTTAGGTTACTATAATGACAAAAATATTAACAACAATATTAGAAAATATTACTAAATGTGGGAACAAATATCATACAAGATGGAGAAATAGACAAAAAAATATAGAATATGATACGGCAGGACAATATTTTGATACGAGAACCGACAGAAATGATCAGGAACATCACAGACTGGGTGCAGGTATAGAAAAAACTTGTTCAATATTGTTATTATTCCACACTCAATGCTGAAAATTCACTTAAAATTTAAATCTTGCTAAGGAATGAACTATCTTTGTACATATTTGTACATTTGCACATAGTTAATTTAGGAAGGGTAATTAGATAGTAGTGTAAATGAACGTGGATGAGAGAGAGAGAGAGTAAATGGGATTGTACATAAGAATGAATGAGGTATAAATGAGTGTACATAGATTTTAAACAAAATAACATTAGGATTTTAATTAGATTAGATCAGATTCCATAAATAGGTGACCCTGTTTTTCAATAGCTTTTCAGGGGTAAAACAACCAAACTTCTGAGGGAATGTTAACTGTTATGTTCGATCGGATCTATTATAGGTCATAAAACACCATAATAAACGGATGATGCGATTCAGCAAGGAGCCGTGATAGAGGGAATGGAAGGTGGCCTATTAGAAAATACGGAGCCAGACCATCGGCGGAGCGACCATGTCGCACTATTAATTATATGTTTCATATAATGAAAATATTTTGTGTATCCTAATCCTAATACTGTACCAATGTAATTAAAATTAATGATGAATAAAGACTTATATCGAGTAAGGAATGAACTAAAAATGTACGTATTTTCACAATAAAAATATTGTTTTATCATGGCTAGAGGAAATCATATAATTATTGCTCGATAAAACTGGAAAGTCAACAACAAAACGTTACATATCCATGATTTTTTATAAGATAAATTTTACCAGGTTGCATTACTTATTACGGCACCGAAAAGTGCTTCCAGCATGAGGAAGGCTTCCAAAAATAAAAAATAAATCATTGCAATCGTATTCAGCGGAAATATAAACTATTCCGTATTCCAAATTATAATATGTACAGGGTGTCAATTTTAAAACTTACAATGGTCTGTACCTCGTGAACGAAAAGAGATTTTAAAACAATTTCAAAACCGTTTCTAGGGGGAACTAAAATGACATGAGAGAGAACGCACCCCCTTCAACCCCCTATGCCCCACCTATCCTACCTACAAAAATTTAAATGGCAACCCCCTACTTGTGATACGTCGTTAGGAAGCCCGAAGAAAATGCTTTCCAATGGACTATGTCATAATTATACAGGGTGTAACAATAAAGCAGAAAAATTTATTTGACAACAAAATGAAAAACTGTTAAATGTCGAACTACAAAAATGTTAATTAACTTAGTGAATGTTCAAAATTGTTTCCATTGTTTTGTAAACAATAGTACAACCTATTTTCAAACTCCATACGAACGTTGGCAAATGCTGCTTTATTAATATCTAGACATGCTTGACTAATTCTTCGTCGTAAATCGTCGATTGAGGTTGCTTTAGTTTTATAAACAACCGCCTTAAGGTGACCCCACAGAAAAATAACAGGTGGCGGTAAGTCTGGTGACCTAGGTGGCCACTCAATGGGACCTTTCCTTCCAATCCATCTATTTGGATAATTATTGTCTAACCAGTCCCTAACTGCTACTGCGCAATGGGTAGGTGCTCCGTCTTGCTGGAAGTGCAACAAATTTTCATCTAGAGCTGGATTGCCATCGCCGTCCTGTTGGTTCTCTAATTCATTAACAATTAAGGGCTCAATAGTGTTCTTCAGCATATCGAGGTACATTTCACCGTTTAAATTTCCCGGTATAAACAAGGGACCAATCACAGAATATCCTAATACCCCTGCCCAAACATTTAAACATTTAGTTTCTCAGGATACTGAGTGTGGTTTTCTCTAAACAGATGTGGATTTTCATCATTCCAATGGTGACAGTTTTGTTTATTTACATTACCATTTAGATAAAATGTGCACTCATCACTAAAACAAATATTTTTTAAAAGTCTCGGTTCATTCTTAATTCTCTCAGTCATAATTTCACAAAACTGAATTATTCCGTCTAGATCGTCATCATACAATTCTTGAAGATTGCATTTTATAGGGGTGAAATTTATGAAGCTTCAAAACTTTCCGTACCGACTCATGTGATCATGTGATAGTCCTGTTATTGCGGAGACGTGACGAGTTGATAAAGTAGGTTCTATTCCAGATTGTCCAAGGACTTCAATTTGAGTTGCTTCATCGAGTACTCTTGCGGCATTCCTTCTTCTATTTGTCACTGAACCCGTCTCTCTAAATTTTGCGACTAAATCACGCATATACACGTGACTTGCATGTTTTTCAGGATGTCTTTCATTAAACACGTTAGCTGTCTGCAAATAACTTTCGTTCTGGGAGCCAAATATTAAAATTATCTCCACACGTTACGGTATTCTGTAAACCATCGTGATTATTGTAGTTAAATTAACATACCAAAATATTTTCGGACCAAACGTATAAATAATTCATTTGTCACAAATGACAATGACATTAAGGTAAGTATCAAGTAAACCAATAATTTGAGAACAGAAAGGAAATGCGAAACAGAATAACAAAATGTGTTGTTTAAAAACTGCAAAGCAAACAAGTTTTTTTTTTAAATAAATTAACATTTAACACTTAAATAGGGACCGTACTTACACTTTCAAAGCAAAGTATCGTTCCACAATTAATTGTTGTTTTTTTTTGTCAAATAAATTTCTCTGCTTTATTGTTACACCCTGTATAATTAGGACTTAGACCGTTGGAAAGCATTTCCTACGGGCTATCTAACGACGTATCACTAGTAGGGGGTTGCTATTTAAATTTTTGTAGGTGGGGTAGGTGGGGCATAGGGGGTTGATGGGGGGTGCGTTCTCTCTCGTGTCACTTTAGTTCCCCCTCTCTACCCTAGAAACGGTTTTGAATTTTTTTTGAAATCTCTTTTCGTTCACGAGGTACAGCCCATTGTAATTTTTAAAATTGACACCCTGTATACTTCATTTGAAAAATATTTTCAACTATTTCATTGCATTTTCAACAAGACAAATTATCTCAAAGGTCTTTCGACTGGTTTCGTTTTCGATGCCGCACCCTGTAGATATAACATTCAATATTTTTCACAGGGATTTTGTACAGGGATGTTAATTTAAAATTACCTGATGGATATTTTTGTTATTATCGAAAATAGAGATATACATTACATGTAAAAGTTGTAGAATTGACAGTGGGTCGTCTTAATTTATAACGAAATAAACAATTAGTAGCGTACAAAAAAGTATATAACTTTTTTCAATTAAACACACTGTATTTTATGTTATCTTCGTAAAGTACAAATTAAATAAGCATCTGACAATTTTATGAGAGAGTTGAGGTTTCAAGATCCTCAAGAATATGGTTTGATGTTCAGAATGACTACTTTTTTCAAAAACCTTTTTTTTTGTACACCTCAACAACCTGTATTGTGTCCTCTTTTGAAACATCACCAAACGCAAAATTGCAGTAATAAGCCTGATATAAGATTATTCAACCAGAGGCCGCACTAGGGCGTTAAACGTACCTTATAAAAATGGAAATATCGAAAGATGATGTACCTGGAGCAAAATTAAAATTCACAGAAGTCAAAGATCATCTTGTTCAGGATTTAAAATGATGGCTTGAATGTGGTAAACTTGTTTCAGGAAATAAAAATGAACTTATAAAAATGTTAGTTGTCATTGATGATATGTCAAATTGATTGTTAAAATGGAGGCACGACGTCAACAATAACAAAACTGTATAAGGACCATACAGGAGCATAGGTCTAGGTTTGACTCTAAACAGTAAACTCCTGTGGAACAAACCCTTTAAATACAAAACAAAAATGGCATTCATGTTGTACAGGAACGTGGCAGGAAAAATTGGGGTTGTAGCCCTAGGATCCTGAGCTGGATGTACACTACCATAGTGAGACCATTGCGTGGAGTAGTAGGATTAGCCTATTGACGACGAGAAACAACCTCTCCTTAATTCGAAGACTAGCCTGTATATGCATTACAGGAGCAATGAAAACATGCCCAAAGGCGGCCATGGAATAAACTCACACAACGACATATGGTGGTGGAAAATGTTGCAGAAACATCAAGATACAGACTAAGTAGAGAGCGAATCATTAAAAACACCAGTTCAATATTGATAAAAGATATAGAAGGCAAAGGATTATCATCATGTCGGATAGTCAAGCAGCTATTAAAATACTGAATTCTTGTGTAATCAGTTATAAAATGATATGGGAATGCCTAGGTAGACTCAATGAACTAGGCGAAAACAATATCGTCACCTTACTGTGGATTCCAGGACACACTGGAATAGAAAGAAATGAAATAGCAGATGAACTAGCAAAGAGAAACACCCTTTTGGGGGCCGGAACCCTCTTGCGGTATCAGCCCCAATGTAATATTAAAAAAAATAGGCCACGCCAAAAAAAGAAGAAGATCTGACCATTTGAAAGATCTAGCAGGACTGGGAGACTACAACCAGGTAAGAACACATGAATTCCTAAACCAGAGTAAAACTTCAATAAGAATTTCAACAGGACACTTTCAGCTGAATGGGCACCTTAAAAAGCTCAAAATAGTGGAGCAAGAAGATTGAAGATTCTGTGGAATGGAAGAATATCCACATACTTGCGGATTGCATAGCATACAGGGCGCAGCACCTAGGAGGAAACTGGATAGAAGAGAGACACTTACCTAAGCTAAAGCCTGCGGATATTCTAAAATTCTTTCGGGGAATAAGTCTAAAGAAACTAATAGTCTCAGAGACTTTCGTCAGGAACTAAGCAGAAATAAATATAGTTCAAAAAAACTAAAAAAAACGCTTTTAAATAATATCGGACTAAAAAGCTCAAAATAATTTAAAAAAAATAAGCTTAAAGCAATAATGAACGAAAAATACTAGTATTATTATGGAAAAAGAGTGGGCGCTTTGTGCCATATTTTTCGTATATCGAGCGCCCCATGCTTTTTTCACAATAATACTAGTATTTTTCGTTCATTATTGCTTTGAGCTTATTTTTTTTAAATTATTTTGAACTTTTTTGTCCGATATTATTTAAAAGCGTGTTTTTTAATTTTTTTGAACTATATTTATTTTTCACTTTTTAGTTTAATATGCTATGAAAGCGGTTGCGTTACAAACAAATATACATACAAGTGAACCTTAATTAAAAAAAAAATGTCGTGGTCGGGACTAGAACCAACGACCGGTGAATCCGAAGATCCGCGGCTTAGCCCGCTCGGCCAACGAACGTAATTAAATTGTTTGGATATACTAATAGCACAGATTACTGTAGGTTAATCAGTGCTAATAGTTATAATATAAGCCACTTGCTAGGAAAGTTACAAACAAACTCTCAAACTCACATACAGGTGAAGCTAATAAAAGCGTGTTAATCACAAACTCATAAACTCACAAACCCACAAACTCACATACAGGTGAAGCTAATAAAAGCGTGTTAAAAAGGGACCACAATAGATATTTGAGGTCTCAGTGAATATCACCCCAATAAAAATTCATACATACAGTAACATTCGGGAAAAGGTACAAATAGATGCAGTAATTGGACTAAATAAACAGCATATCAAAAATCTAGCTCTACTAAAATCGATTGTCCAAAAAAGGCTGTCGGACTAATATCGTTGGGTGACAAATATAAGAAGAGACGCAACGCAATGTAAAATGTTCTGCCTTATGGAGATTCCATTATTCGTTAAAATTGGTACTGTATTTAGGCGACGCGGTGTTTGAACGCGGGCAGTTTTTAACACGCTTATATTAGCTTCACCTGTATGTGTGTTTGTGTGTTTGTGAGCTTGTGAGATTGTTTGTAACTCTCCTAGCAAGTGGCTTGTATTACAACTGTTAGTATATCCAAACAATATAATTACGTTCGTTGGCCGAGCTGGCTAAGGCACGCGTCTTCGATGACGTCGGATTCACCGGATGTGGGTTCTAATCCCGTTCGCGGCTAATAATTTTTTTTGCGTGTTGAAAAATATATAGGGCGTTTAATTTATAAAGCAGCCTTTAAACTCGATTTTTAGTCACTTTAAACGCTCAGATTAATTCGAAATTTTGCGCACACGGCAAGCACCGATGACAATACAATAGAGTAGTAAAATATAGGGTGTTTCATTAATATCGCAACGTGTAAACTCGATTTTTACCCACTTTAAACGCTCAGATTAATTCGAAAGTTTTTTATATAGTACTAAAAAGTGAAAAATAAATTATAGTTAAAAAAAACTAAAAAACACGCTTTAGAGGTAATCGAATTAAAAAGGTAAAAATAATTCTTAATTTAAGAATAAAATGATTAACGAGAAAATTAATGTCATTGTGGTAATAGCGTGGGGTGCTTTGTACTACATTTAGACACTAACTCTGCATTTCGGAATAGATCTAGTAAGAAATTGTAACAATTTATATTGAGCACCCCACGCTATTACCCTAATGACATTAATTTTCTCGTTAATCATTTTATTCTTAAATTAAGAATTATTTTTACCTTTTTAGTTCGATTACCTCTAAAGCGTGTTTTTTAGTTTTTTTCAACTATATTTTATTTTAGTTGACTACATAAAATATTTACAAATTTATATCGTTCGATATTAAGAAATATGAAACAAAGTTAGTTAGGAATAAAAAAAGATAGATACATACATAAAAATATTTAATTTTACCACGTTTTCATTAACTCGTTTTCTTGTCCGGGTGGAACTTTGCACATTAATTTATTTATTATTTATTTATTTATTAACTTATTTCCCGATGGGTTAGAGACTTGAAATTTTCAACATAATTCAGAATTGGATGTCAATGAAAGAAAACATGGAAAGAATAAAAAAATATATTAATTAGTTACAAGGAAAATAATTTTTTCTTTTTAGTTCGTTTTAAAACGTGGTATATTAAACATTTTTTATATTTTATTTATTATTAATGAACATATACTTGTAGGTAAAATTAATTTGCGTCGTTTCACAATTTGTCGGCGAGTAAGGAAATCTAGAAGCAGAGCCGGTTTCAGACTCATAATGTGGATTTGAGAAAAATGATTGCCAAATGTCAGAAAATATTACATGAAGTATAATAGGTACCCATAATAGTAGAAAAATTAGTTAATCATTCGGTGAGCCTTCTTCCTCACTCGATGTGTCATCCAGCTCAATTACAAATGAATGAACAGGAAAACGTTGTCTATAGGTTTCTTCTACATCTTTTAGATGCTTGACGCAATTATACCACATACCGGGGCTCACTTCAGAACAAATATCTCTAATAAGTTTAATCACACTTTCGGATAGAGTTGGCAAAAAATTTTTTTCTTATTCCCTGTTTGTTGTTAGACTAAATTACCTCTATGGGATTAAACACACAATAGTAAGGGGGTAAACGAACCACTTCATGACCATTCTGCTTGGCAAATTCATCCACTACATATTTGGGTTTTAATTGAGCTCTCGTAATAATTTTAGCAAATATTTTTTTAGCCACTGTGTTGGAATGCTGAAACACATTTTTTGCAGAAAATCTGCAATTACTTGTTTCCTAGCCTTTGCTCTAGGAATTTCTTGCCTGGAATGGTAAGGAGCATTATCCAGAACTATTACAGAACCTCCCGGGATGTTTGGAATTAACTGTTCCTCGAACCATTTCCGAAATAACGCAGTATTCATATATTGATGGTAATCCGCTGAACAGCTTGAAATATTTTTGGCAGAAAATAATAAACCGTTGTTAACGAAACCATGTTCATTACCCGCGTGGACAATAATAACTCGTTTTCCTCTATTCGAAGGGGCATTTAATGAACACTTTGGAGTTCCATCATGCCAGCCTTTTTTGATAACATCATGGGTATCATACCACGTTTCATCGAGATATATTATATTTTTCTGTAATCGTCGACAATGCGAAATTGTTTCTAAATAAGAATGTCGAAGCTCTATTATTCTCGAGGATTCCATAATTTTTTGACGGCTATTTAATTTTCTAAACCGAAATCCACAAGAGTGCAAGATCTTTTTAACGGTTTTATCTGCTTTGTAAGGAAAACCAGGAATTTCCTTTAATTTTTCTTTAATCATCTTAAATGTAGGAACGATATTACTGGCGTAAAACTCATATATTTTTCTTCTAAGATTTTCCATTATTGCGGTATCCACACGCACTAGCGATTTCTGTACTCCCTTTTTCCGATGAGTAATAGTTTTTTTTTTTTTTTTTTTTTTTTTTTTTTTTTTTTTTTTTTTTTTTTGGCTTGGACTCACGTCATGAGTAATAGTTGTTTTACCGATAATTATAATAATGGATCTTTTTGAAACTTTTGTCAATTTGTATATTCTTTCAGCAACTCCATCTTTGGACCCATTATTTTCTTGTTTCAGTTGCCTGTACATATTTTGTATCACTTTTTGCGTAGATGGCCACAAAAACATACCAAATTTCTTTTTGTCTATTGTCTCAAATCCCTCCTCTTCACTTTCAGAACCTTGAGTAAAAAGTTTTAACAATATATGTTTATATATGTTTTGTACATACAACAATCAATCAACTCACTATCTTTACTGCAGCTCACATCATTTCTAGTAGATGGAACTATATCAGGCTCACCCAAAATCTTAATCACAGAAACAGCCAACAGATATATAATTCTTATTCATAACACAATGTCTCGTAAATAACAATAATGGACTAAGCCTACCCTGCGCGTCCATGTGGACTCGCAGTTGAAGTAAATTTCTCATATACCAATCGGAGGCTACATTGCGCCAATGAGAATCAATTGTTCGGTTGTGGGTGGGTGGGTCAAGACCCGAAATGATTTATGGCTTTGGGGGGGGGGGGGGGCTTTTTAACCCCACAGACACCTTGCCGTACACTGATATTTTAACCTGAAACGATGCAAATTAATTTTACTCACAACTAAACCTAGATCAAAATTAAAGTCTGAAGAGAGTGCGTCACAAATTTTGAATATTAATTTAAAAATTCCAAAAAAAATATGGTATGTTCTTGCATCATCAAAGAATAAGGTCCCGTTGAAAAAAAATTTAATGTTGATTAATTAATTAATTAAATTTTTTTGATCCGACTTCAGTTTTCATTAAAGACAACAAAACATGTTTAAATAAATGGGCTAAAAATGTTCCGCTTCCAGGAGCCCTTCTTATATAAGTACTTACTTAATAAGACCACGTCATAATAGTTTGAAAAACTTTAATATTTTGTTCAAGTCGACAAATGCCGAGGATTGTTACTTTACGCTCTAGCGCAAAAAAGGAATCTTTTTCGCTCGCTTATTTAATCAAACCACGCTCTCCGAATTAACTCAATTGGTGAATATTTAACAATTTATCAGATTAAAAATCAAATAAAATTATATGAAAATTGTCAAAAATTTTGAAATATGGTCAATCATTGTCAATTATTGTCAAAAACTGTTAAAAATGGACAATTTTTATCGAAAACTGTCAAAAATTGTCAAAAATTGACAATAATTGTTTAAATTTTTAAAAATGGTCGATAATTGTCAAAAATTTCTGACCATTGTCAAAAACTATCAAAAATTGACAAAAATTTACAATTATTGTCGAAATTGGTCAATAATTGTCAAAAATTATCAAAATTTTGAAAAACTATCAAAAATGGTCAATAATTTTGAAAAATGGTCAAAAATTTTGAAATATAGTTGAAATTTTTGAAAAAATTGTCAAAATGGCCAATAATTGTCAAGAACTATCAAAAATTGTCAAAAATGGACGATTATTGTTAAAAATTGTCAAAATTTTGAAAAATAGTTGATAATTTTCAAAAATTGTTGAAGTTTTTGAAATATGGTCAATAATTATCAAAAATGGTCTAAAATTTTGAAAAATTGTGAAAATGGCCAAAAACTATCAGAAATGGTTGAAAATTGTCAATTATTTTTAAAAACTGTCAAAAATGGACAATTATTGTCAAAATGGGTCAATTGTCAATAATTGTTAAAATTTTGAAAAATGGTCGATAATTGTCAAAAACTATCAAAAATGGTCAATAAATTTGAAAAATTGTCAAAATTTTGAAATTTTTTAAAAAATTGTCAAAATTTTTGAAAAACTGTCAAAAATTTTCAAAATGGTCAAAAATTGACAAAAACTGTCAAAAATGGACAATTATTGTTAAAAATTGTCCAAATTTTGAAAAATAGTTGATAATTGTTAAAAATCGTTATTTTTTGGAAAATTGTCAAAACTTTTGAAACATGGTCAAAAATGGTCAATAATTGTCAAAAATAGTCATAAATTTGGAAAAATGGTCCATAATTGTCAACAATTGTCAATAATTATCAAAAATGGTCAATAATTTTGAAAAATGGTCAAAAATTGTCAATTATTTTTAAAAACTTTTAAAAATGGACAATTATTGTCAAAAACTGTCAAAAATGGTTAAAATTTCTCATCATTTTGAAAAATGGTAAAAATTATCAAATATTTGGACAAATGGTCACTAGTTTTGAAAAACAGTCAAAATGGTCAGTAATTGTTAAAATTTTAAAAAATGGTCAATAATTGTCAAAATTTTTTTGAAATGGTCAATAATTGTCAAAATTTTTTTGAAATGGTCAATAATTGTCAAAATTTTTTTGAAATGGTCAATAATCGTCAAAAGTTGTCAACATTTTGAAAAATAGTCAATAAATAATACGAGCAGTTTCCAAAAATCGACTTAAACACGTAATTTATAAAATCGATTTACTAAAAATCGATTAATATTACTATAAAAATCGATAAATAAAAATCGATAATAAGAAAATAAAAATCGATTATAAGAAAATAATAATCTATTTAAATAAAAATCGATTATTTCTTAACATCCCTAGTCAGTAGAACTTTTTAAGGTTAATCATGATGGATAGCGAAAAAGACGATTATTCTAGCACTCCTATTATAACCTAAGATAATATAAAAAACTGTTTCAATTATTAAAAGGGCGACTATAGAAAAAATTATGTGTGTTTTTTGAGCGTAAAGTAAAATTGCCGCTTTCGAAAGATACTTTACGCTCTAAATACACAAATAACAATTTTTAATATCTGTAATATTTTACATTTTCGAAGTTAACGTGAGATTTTCGATTATCCCCCCCCTCGGTTTAAATGAGACTTGGTGAGATTTTATTGGTTCCCTCCCCCCTATTCTGAGCTCACATAATTAATGGATGCCCCCATATCTAAAACATTGATAGTTTAGGAGTTGTTAACAAAAAACTTTTACAATTTTTTTCGTGCTGGAATACATTACAATGAATTTTTTTAGAGATCATTCCGAATCCAATGATCTATCGCTCATATTTTTAAGAGCTTTATCACTATTTATCACGGATTTGAACTTGTGATGAAAAATAATCGTCTACAGTCCAGAGCTAGAAATTTCGTTAGCAGTTCTTAACTCATGTACGGTCAGTATAAGACTATTAAATTCCTAGAGATAATGCTTAACATAACTTAACAAATGTTTTTGAATTCATAATTTTTTGTCCCAGAAATGTCCAGGTCTCTATTTATGCAATAAATATTTGTCTTTTATCGCTAAACTCAATTTTTTCACATAAAAAAAGTCATAAAAATGTCTTCAAAGTATTTCACGGATAACATAAAAAACAAATTATAAAATCACAAAATTATTATTTAACATTTCTTAAATTAATTTAAAACACCGGCACAAAATAGGTATATACGAGTCGTATTCGTTTACTTATTTTGAAACTATGATATTTGGCATTTCCTTACATACAGACCATGGGCTGTTTTCAGTATAATGTTGTTCAGATTGGTTGTGTTCAATCAAATGACCTCAAATTAACTGATTTCATTGGATATCTACTAGAATCTACGCTGCCATGGATACATTTTGATTTATTTCGATTTTGACGTTTCAAGATATTTAATATTTCAAAATGTCACGTATTGGTCATAATTCTGACGAGAATATTAATGAAATTATAGAAGCAAATATATACCCAGTATTTTTTCTATAAATTAGCAAAAAAATTTCTATTCGAATAACCCTCGAACATTGATAAATGCTCAAAAATTTTATAACCACTTTCTCAAGCTTGTTGCTTATGCTTGCGAAATCTGTTATAAAATTTTTTCGAACAATTATCAATGTTCGAGGGTTATTACTACTGATAACAATATTTGACAGTGAAGAGACGGTACTTTATTTATCTACAGAATAAAGTATCAGATAATTAACTATTCCTAAATCTAAAGATATGTTCCAATGAATTAATTTTGTAGACATCGAATCGAACAAAATATTAAAGAACTGCAAAGAGTAATTGAAACTATCAATAAAAATATAGAAATCAGCTCGCGGAAACTGAGGATAGTTCAAAATCAATATCGCGTGAGCGATAATGAATTTGAAGCCTACCAGGTCAATACCGAGTCTTACTATTCTTCGCACACAAATTTTTGTATTTGGCCACTTTTCAAATATGACATAAGCCAAACACTTCTCTTTTTATCTGCAAACACATACAACTGTGAATTCAGAAATTTATGTCCTCTCTTTTGTTGCCTAATTTCTGTGGAAAAACTTTCAATTTCCATATGGGTTTAAATTATCGTTCTATTTTGGTTCAACTTGATTGCATTGGTCAGTTGCATGATAGGAACACCTAAACTGCATGCAATTTTGTCGCCGCGATCGAGTCGCAGAGACGAAATTGCATCGTCAGAACAGAGCTTACGTTAATTAGGAGAGAGAGCGAGAGATATAAATAATCTCAATTGCTCCTTATCTACAGCATAGAATAATACTGAAATGGATCAAAAATGGCCGATCTACTTAATCATTTGAAGTGACAGTAGTTGTCAAAATATAGAGTAACTATAAGATTAACAGTCTAGCAGTTATACGTAAATCAATACCATCAAAAATGAATACTAAACAAAAAAAGCCTAGAAAATCGAAGAATAGTATATATACATCGAAAGGAAAACGTAACAGCGATGGAGTGGATCAGAGTGATTGCTTGAATTCAGAGTGTCCTGGGTGCTTCTTTCCATGTCCTAACTGCAAATCTCCCAAATGTGGACCAGTTTGCCGTTGCAACAGACGCTTTTGTTACACAGAACTGGTTGAACTAGAGAAAGTTAACGAAGATTAACCAATATATTTAAATAGTTATCAATTATGTGAGTTAAAAATTAAAATTAAATTTTTAAAATCTACCTAGCTGCTTTTTTAATTTCTTATTAATACAGAGCCCAAGTAGCATTCAATGTACAAAGCATATTCCTAGTATATTCATAATGTTCAAAATATATACCAAATATAGCGGGTACATTCCCAATATATTGTTTCAAATCTCAGATTGTATTTCCCCTCCACAATGTACCTACTATAATACCGAGCAAGTGGTGGAGTGGTTAAGCTCTCGGGTTCAAATCCCAGGTCCGGCTGGCCTGCTATGAGTTTTTTCAGAGGTTCTCTCGTAGCAATAGGTACACACACAGTACACACCTCTCAGGTACCTACCACCGTTCCCTCCACTCCCATCCCCTGTATCAAACAATCCTTGTTTTACACTGAATAGTGTAAAATTACTATTTATTCAAATGACGAAAATAGATTTTCATTTTCTATCTCGTGATTGCATTGGATCGATTTCGATTTTCAAATATTTTATTGTAAAATAACGTCAAAATTTGTAGATGGTTTAAATAATATTTAGATTCATTTGATAAACAATCAATCATTTTATAATCTGAATCGTGTCTAGCAGAAAGTCAAATTAAGACAGTGGCGACATCTCTCCGCCAACATCATTTTGCGGTACTAAATCGTTAACGAGGTTGCGCCTCTTCTTATATTTTATCACTCAACGCTAATATAGATTACGTTTGAAGATTCCTTCACATACATATAATTTATTTTATGCGCCGGGAAGCATCAGAAAATAACCCTATAAAGGACATTCAAAAAGTTCAAGAACGTGTTGCTATTACCACAGGTGTGCATACGATTTAAAATGTTGAAAAGGAGATGAGGCAAATAGAAAATGGGGAATCTTCATCATTTTCTACTCCAAACAAAAAAAGAAAAATATCAAAACCCAAAACAGGCTTGGATAATTGTGATAAAGGTGTTCTAAGAAGATATATTTTGAATTATCAAGTGACCCATAAGAGAGTACCAATCTTGCGCAATATACATAAAATATTTCACGATGAATATGGCTACACAGATTCAAGGGAAAGCTTAAGAAAAATTATGCATAGCATGGGATTTCGGTGGAGGAAAACTAAAACAAATAGAAAACTTTTAATGGAGGAACCTGATATCATACAAAAAAGATTAAATTTTTTAAGAAATATAAAAAAAATCGGGAAGAAAATCGGTCTATAATATATTCATTCTTCACATACACATAACAAATCTTGGAGTGATGATACAAACGAAGGACTGCGTCAGCCTTTGTCGAAAGATAAGCGATTAATCATAGTACATGAAGGTAGTGCCAGTGGTTTTGTTCCTAATGCTTGCCTAATATTTCAATTTCAAACCAAATCTGGTGATTATCACGGAGAGACGAAATACAGTAATTATAAAAAATGGGTCGAGAAAAAATTAATACCGAACTTACCGCCAAAAAGTGTTGTTGTAATTGATAACGCACCTTACCACAATGTGGAAATTGAAAAGTGTCCAAATTATAATAACAGAAAAGCAGACATGCAAGAATGGCTTAGACAGCGAAACATTATGTTTACACCGGATATGCTAAAAGTTGATTTACACCATTTGATTAAACAGCACAAGCCACAATTTAAAAGGTATGAAATAGATCAGATATTATTAAATATATTATTAAACATTTATAAATACTATTAATACCTTCATTTACGTCTCCCGAATAATTAAAGAATGTTAATTAATATATATTTTATTCTGTAGTACAGAATTTAGTACTTTGATTATTTACCGTACTAATTCACCAAGCGCATATTACCCTCTTTGTCATCCGAATACTTCCTCATTTTAACTTCGTGCCTCTCGTACGTTTCTCGACATTCACTCCTGTATTTGCCAAATTGTACAGGTTAAACTGATAAAACAGCATTTTTTGCACTTAATACAAAAATAATGTAACGTTTATTCTAATTTATATTTACAATTAATTTATATTTACAGATTTATATGTAATTCAGTCCTTATTTAATAATTTATGTCATACACTAAACACACTAATTATAATTTATATGAGAGTCACTTAATAAACACTTATTCGAGGCGCGATTACTTTCCTTCGGTATCAACACTGACTGATTGACTAATTGCCTGCAGCGATGCTGGTGGCCTATTTATACTCGCGCGCCGTAATTCTCGAAATTTCTCGGCGTTCTCGCGGGTGCATTGGATATTCTCGATGTTTTGGCGGACGCACCGATGTTTCTCGAAAATTGGGCGGAGGAGCCATAGTCGTCTCATACGGGGATTTCACTGGGGGCACTAAGTGAGAATATTATTGCAGTAGCTCGCGTAACATTGCCCCCTCCTTAAGAGACAGTTCCTCCTGGAACTAGCTAGGAAACTGGAACGAGATGACTGTATCGGCAACTGGTCCCCTTGTTGCATTTTCCAGTTGTATGGAAGTAACATGCGACCGTCTTCTCTGTTGGCTGTGTCTCCCGAGCATGGCCGCAAACCAGTACCTGCACTTCGGTGTCTCGGAAGATTACTTCTACCATGTTACGGATTATTCGCCAATCTAAATGCCTACATCCAATCTTGGGCATGGCTAGCCTATGCACGTTCAATTCAAGCACATGCTCCCTCAGGCTTCCCAGACATCCTCGTACGTTGGTCTTTCGTCGAAGGTGTTTCTCGTCACTAGGTGGAAATTGTAGCGGGAGCCATTTTGCAGCTTCAAAGCTTTACCTGGTACTGGTAACTGGTTTGCCAAAAGTCGTGCACCACTCTTCTTTATAAACAGAGATGCCAGTCCGCGCGCAACGGTTACGCTGGCAGGGATGTTTATTGCCAGTGAGTATTCCTCCGGAACGGTAAGCAGGTCTTGTCGTCTCTCGGTGGTGACGCCGAATCTCGCTTTTCCGGTACCACCATAAGCACCCATGAACTCTACAAAAGCAGGATCGGCTACTTCCTGAAGCTGGTTTACTTCCTCATCGTGGTCACCCTCGAATGGCGCTAATCGGTTACGGTGTACCACCTTTGGCTTTCCATTTGGGATCTTGCTGATACGATAGATGACATCGTTGATTCTTTTCTTTACGAGGTACGGACCGTCCCAAGCTCTCTGCAACTCTGGAGAAAAACCCTTTTGTCTTCTTGGGTTATGCAGCCAGACTTTGTCTCCTTCGTGGAAACCTCCTTCCGTAGCTTGCGTATCGTATCTTTTTTTCATCCTATCGCTAGCGATCTGAAGATTCGATCGAACCAGCTCGTGTACGACGTCCATTCTTTTTCTCAGCTGGGTTACGTAATCTTCATCAGCTATGTCTTCTCCGGGTCGGCATCCAAATTCAAGGTCGCAGGGTAATCTCATTTCGCGTCCGAACAGAACTCTTGCTGGTGTTTGGCCGGTGGACTCATTGATGGCGGATCTGTAGGCCATCGCGAATAGCGAGAGATATTGGTCCCAATCTCGCTGATGGTTAGATACTACTTTAGACAGATATTTGCCAAGAGTTCTGTTCATTCGCTCTACCATCCGGTCCGACTGTGGGTGCAAAGCCGTAGTTCTCGTTTTCTTCATGCCGAGCTTTTCACAAACTTCCTGGAACAGCTGGCTTTCGAAGTTTCTGCCCTGGTCGCTGTGTATTTCCAGGGGCACTCCATATCGGCAAATGAACTCATTCACGAGCACGTCGGCAACCGTTGCGGCTTCTTGGTTTGGAATGGCATACGCTTCTACCCATTTTGTGAAGTAATCCATCACCACCAAAATGTACCTGCTGCCATTTGCTGTCGGTGGAAACGGTCCGGCAATGCGTTCAAAAGGGCTTCCGACATTGTACTGTTTCATAGGAGCCTTTCTTCTCCCGTGCGGTCCATTGGTCGTAGCACAGGTAGTGCACTTCTTACACCAGTCCTTCACATCTTCGGAACTGTGCATCCAATAAAACCGTTCTCGCACTTTCTGGAGGGTCTTCTTCACACCTAGATGTCCTCCTGACGGACTGTCGTGTAATTTCCGTAGTACTGCTGCTATCCTTGTTCTTGGGATCACCAACTGTCTTCTACTTTCGAAACCCTCATCGTTCTCGATTACTCGCTGTAGCAAACCGTTTTCTAAAACCAGCGAGTCCCACTGGGCCCAATACGATTCCATCGTTGGCGAGTACCTTTAAATCTCCTGCCAAGTAGGTCGACAGTTCTCCTTTTTCCAATGTCGGATTTTCTTCAAGTCGGGATCGTTCTCTTGTTCCTCTTCCAACTTTTCTGGTGTCCATTCGTCGGTGGTCACCGTGGTTCTTCGAATCGCAGCTTCCTTAGCTTCTGTTTTGCTGCAGTGAGAGCACTCTGCAGGGCATGGTCTTCTAGAGAGGGAGTCTGCATTTCTGTGGCTTATTCCGGCTCTATGCTCAATAGTGAAATTATATTCTTGGAGCCGCTCGATCCATCTAGCGATTTGACCTTCAGGGTTCTTGAATTGCATAAGCCACTTAAGTGCTGCATGATCGGTTCTGATCACAAATTTCTTCCCATTCAGATACTGATAGAAGTGCTCCACGGACTTCACTACTGCTAGGAGCTCTCTTCTTGTGACGCAGTAGTTTTGTTCTGGTTTGGAAAGGACTTTACTAAAATATCCCAGAACTTTCTCTTGTCCTCCTTGAACCTGTGATAGCACTCCTCCAATTCCAACATTGCTAGCATCAGTATCTAGTATGAATTCTCCCTCTGGTAGTGGATAACCGAGTATAGGTGCAGTAGTCAAGTGCTTCTTCAAGGTTTCGAACGAAGTTTGGCAATCTTCGTCCCAGCGAAACTCCCTTGCTTCCTCTGTAAGTCGTGTCAAGGGCTTAGCGATATCTGCAAACTTCTTTATAAATCGCCTGTAGTATGTACAGAGTCCAAGGAAGCTTCTAACTTGGTGCTTGTCGGTGGGTCTTAGCCACTTTCGTACGGCAGCAGCTTTTTCTTCGTCTACAGCTACACCTTCCTTGCTGACTACATGGCCTAGGTAATTGACTTTGTTCTGAAATAGTTGACATTTCTTGGGGTTGAGCATCAGTTGGGCAGCTTGCAACCTTTTGAAGACACCTTCCAAATTCTTTTGATGTTCGTCGAATGTCCTTCCCAAGACTATGATGTCATCAAGGTATACTAAGCATGTCTTCCAGGACAACCCTCGCAATACGTTTTCCATCAGTCTTTCGAACGTTGCGGGGGCATTGCACAACCCAAATGGCATAACGGTGAAATGCCATAGTCCAGATCCGGTGGTAAACGCTGTCTTTTCTTTATCGGCTGGATCCATTTCTACCTGCCAATATCCAGACTTCAGGTCCAAGGTAGAAAACAATTTGCTACCGGCCAGCGTATCCAGAGTGTCGTCGATTCTCGGCAGAGGATAGCTATCTTTCTTTGTAACATTGTTCAACTGCCGGTAGTCCACGCAAAACCTCGTGGTTCCATCCTTCTTCTTTACCAGAACTACCGGAGAGACCCAAGGACTGGTAGAAGGTTCTATTACCTTGTCCTTTTCCATCTCGCGAACACTTCCCTCCGCTTCCTCTCTTTTGGCCTGTGGTAGCCGTCGAGCCGATTGTCTTAATGAATAATGAAAATTCCATTGAAATATTTAAAGGTGACCGAGATAGTTGCAGGTTTTTTTCCCCGTTATCGCCGCGCAACCCCTGTACTTCCCACTTTCTCGATTTAAACTCGCCAGAACTCAGCAGACGATAGGCGGGGTAAGGAAATTTTCGGTAACCACTGAATCGACGAAGTGAATTTACTTGTCGTTAGTTACTGTACGGTGTCTGTAGTCTTTCCAATTAATCTTGCAGATATCACATTGGGAGTTGCTCTTTCTTTCCCTCTTGCTCTTCCTGGTATGGAGTTGCTGTGTGCATGGCAAAACGCTAGATGAAGAGGGTCCTGGTTCTTCGGCTATACTTCGAGATTCCTCAGGAGCGTTTGGAGGATTTTCAGAAACATTAAGGTCGGTAACAGTGCGAGACGCATCTTTTCCAGGTTCGACTTTTTCCCCTTTTACGTTGTTTCTCAACCCCTGTCCATGGTGCTCTTTCAACAAATCAACCAAGCTGTTGTCTAAGACTCGTTCGATGTCTGTATCTTCTAGTCCACCAGGAATCCGCTTCAAAACTTTTTCAGGATTTGCAGGATGCAAACCAGTTGCTCTAAATCCTGATTTGAGATTCTCTGCCGCATTTTAACTTACCCCTTTCCACAATCTGTCCAATAGGTTCGGAAATTGTTTTTTCGGGAAACAGCCTTGGAAACGAGACTCCTTTCTCCACTGATCGAGAATCTCTCTCCATTTTCTTTTCATTGGGGCGAATACATCCACATCAAGGGGCCGCTTCAAATGTGTGGCGTTGGCTGGGAAGGGGGTTATGTAGATATTATTTGTACCACATGCCTCTATCACCCTTGGTGAGAAGTGGCTTGCCAGGTTGTCACCAACGAGAACCACTTGGTCGTTATTCTCTCTGGTGGATTCGATGTGAGGCAGAAAAAGCTGGAAGAACTACATTTCGAATAAGTTCATGTCGAATCATTCGCTCGCACTGCTCGCATATTTTGATCCTCGTGGCCCACCTTGCGTCCAGTTGTCATAGATTCAAAGCTTAATATACAACCATTGGTGGTAAAAAGTTTCCATTGGCATTTCCACAACCCATTAAACTGATGGTAGCACGTTCGTTTCGTCATAGTTATACAAATTTGAGCTTTACACTTCTCTAATTGCTAAGTCAATATTATTGAAGAAATTTAAAATTTCTTCACGATCCACTGATGCTCTGGATCTCTTTGTTTGAAGCCATTCTGACGCTTAAATTGTTCCTTTTTATAAACGACTGTAAGAAATCAGGATCCGGGGAAGTTATTTTTGAATATTCGAACATTGTTTTCTTATTTATCCAATAATTTTTTTATAACGTCACGAATATCAACCCTTGTGAGAGGAAATCCCCAATTTGCTACAACACCCAATGTCTTTTGAATGAGAGCCTCTTCTTGATCACTTAAGACTTTTGGACGACCAACTGATTTCGAGTGTGCACCAAGAAGTCTTCGACCTAACGTAGTCCGTTCTACTTTGAAAGATTCAGCTGCTAATTTTCTCGACACACCTGCATTTACTGCGTCTACCGCTTGGCGCAAGGCGTTTTCTGAGTAATTCCGGTAAGTTCTGTCTCCCGGAGTTTTTTTGTTAGTACGAACCATTTTTAATCTTCATTTACCTGTAACAACAGAAAGCCGGTGATAAAACACAAAAAAAAACATAACCTAAAGTAAAAAATAAATAAAAATACACGTGGTGTGCAAGTTAACCCTTGGTGGGCAAGTAGCCCCAAATTACGATACCTTTGCTAAATTGTCAAATTTCAATTTACAATTCTATTATAAGTTACAAAAAAACTCAGATTTAATATCTATTTATTATATATTTCTATAAGACTATAACTACATAGGCCTACAAAAAAAAATAATAATGCTCTGACACACAGGCCTAAAATAAATGACGTATATTAGTTTCTAGCAAAGAAGTGTTGTAATGAAGGACTCACTTTGGATGGGGTGTGGTAAGTGACTTCGATGGATAATATATATATATTGCTAGCTGAACTAAAACGGCGTTTCATTTGTAACCTCAAATAATCGTTCCGTACCCTTTCCCTGAGAGAAAAATTTAGGCAAATAAATTCGCCTCTTCACGATATACATTTTTTTTTTGTAATTAACAAATAGAACCCCCTTTTTTTATAAGTAACAGTTATCCCTTTTTTTGCGCTAGAGCGTAAAGTAACAATCCTCGGCATTTGTCGACTTTACGATTTCATTTGAATATTGTAATTAGTCATTTTACGCGCGACTGTAGAAAAAACATTTTTTAATAACGAAAAGTCCACTTAAAACAAAAGAAAAATATTTCCTGGGAAATCGAATTTTTTGATGAACTAAGCCGCTATTGGACCTAAACCTTTTAGCCCAGCGGCATAATGTTTTATTTTCTATATACTACCATATTTTTTAGTATTGCAGCAAAAAAAATAATGGCCTAAAAATGACACACCCTAGTGTATATAGATGTAAAACTCTGTCCAAACCCTCTATTAATGGAGCGTTTGTAAATTTCACTATGAAATCTTGATCTTGTTACAGGCTCAATAGACAACTAGCTACCGAACTATTAGCTATAGCTAAACGTCTATATAATTATAAATTTATCAGCAAACCATATCCTTCTCGATTTGAGAGGTATTTCACATTCCTTAACCTGTTGATTGAAGTACCTATGTCAATGTCAATTCTCTTCTGACGTTGATGAAGGTGGTCTCTACTTTCATTTAGTATCTAGCCACTTTATTTTGAAGTACTTGTTCTAAGAATCTTTCTAGAACATGGGCCTACAAAAAAAGTAATTTGTCTACTTTTGAACATCTTTTTGTGTGATTTCATTTTGTTTGGGAATTAAAAGGCACTTTTGGTTCAGGAAGAACTTGCTACGCATTTTTGCGGATTTTAGATAGAATTTCAATAGAGTTTTTATTTTTGGTTAATGAAACTAAAATAAATATCACTGCTGTGGATCTGAACATTGGAATATTCTTAAAGATTTCGATTAGTCCTACATCTTCGATTATCCATCGAAGTCACTTTCCACACCCCATCCAAAGTGAGTCCTTCACTACAACACTTCTTTGCTAGAAACTAATATACGTCATTTATTTTAGGCCTGTTTGTCAGAGCATTATTATTTTTTTTTGTAGGCCCATGTAGTTATAGTCTTATAGAAATATATAATAAATAGATATTAAATCTGAGTTTTTTTGTAAATTATAATAGAATTGTAAATTAAAATTTGACAATTTAGCAAAGGTATCGTAATTTGGGGCTACTTGCCCACCAAGGGTTAACTTGCACACCACGTGTATTTTTATTTATTTTTTATTTTAGGTTATGTTTTTTTTGTGTTTTATCACCGGCTTTCTGTTGTTACAGGTAAATGAAGATTAAAAATGGTTCGTACTAACAAAAAAACTCCGGGAGACAGAACTTACCGGAATTACTCAGAAAACGCCTTGCGCCAAGCGGTAGACGCAGTAAATGCAGGTGTGTCGAGAAAATTAGCAGCTGAAACTTTCAAAGTAGAACGGACTACGTTAGGTCGAAGACTTCTTGGTGCACACTCGAAATCAGTTGGTCGTCCAAAAGTCTTAAGTGATCAAGAAGAGGCTCTCATTTTAAAGACATTGGGTGTTGTAGCAAATTGGGGATTTCCTCTCACAAGGGTTGATATTCGTGACGTTATAAAAAAATTATTGGATAAATAAGGAAACAATGTTCGAATATTCAAAAATAACTTCCCAGGACCTGATTTCTTACAGTCGTTTATAAAAAGGAACAATTTAAGCGTCAGAATGGCTTCAAACAAAGAGATCCAAAGCATCAGTGGATCGTGATGAAATTTTAAATTTCTTCAATAATATTGACTTAGCAATTAGAGAAGTGTAAAGCTCAAATTTGTATAACTATGACGAAACGAACGTGCTACCATCAGTTTAATGGGTTGTGGAAATGCCAATGGAAACTTTTTACCACCAATGGTTGTATATTAAGCTTTGAATCTATGACAACTGGACGCAAGGTGGGCCACGAGGATCAAAATATGCGAGCAGTGCGAGCGAATGATTCGACATGAACTTATTCGAAATGTAGTTCTTCCAGCTTTTCCTGCCTCACATCGAATCAACCAGAGAGAATAACGACCAAGTGGTTCTCGTTGGTGACAACCTGGCAAGCCACTTCTCACCAAGGGTGATAGAGGCATGTGGTACAAATAATATCTACATAACCCCCTTCCCAGCCAACGCCACACATTTGAAGCGGCCCCTTGATGTGGATGTATTCGCCCCAATGAAAAGAAAATGGAGAGAGATTCTCGATCAGTGGAGAAAGGAGTCTCGTTTCCAAGGCTGTTTCCCGAAAAAACAATTTCCGAACCTACTGGACAGATTGTGGAAAGGGGTAAGTTAAAATGTGGCAGAGAATCTCAAATCAGGATTTAGAGCAACTGGTTTGCATCCTGCAAATCCTGAAAAAGTTTTGAAGCGGATTCCTGGTGGACTAGAAGATGCAGACATCGAACGAGTCTTAGACAACAGCTTGGTTGATTTGTTAAAAGAGCACCATGGACAGGGGTTGAGAAACAACGTAAAAGGGGAAAAAGTCGAACCTGGAAAAGATGCGTCTCGCACTGTTACCGACCTTAATGTTTCTGAAAATCCTCCAAACGCTCCTGAGGAATCTCGAAGTATAGCCGAAGAACCAGGACCCTCTTCATCTAGCGTTTTGCCATGCACACAGCAACTCCATACCAGGAAGAGCAAGAGGGAAAGAAAGAGCAACTCCCAATGTGATATCTGCAAGATATATATATATATATCAATTTGTCCCTTTAAAATTTAAATACTATATATAAATTTGAAATTAGCTGCAGAGTATGGAGGGTGGCGGCACTTGTGGCACGAAACAAGAACGTGCGCTTAGATCTAAGGCCACTAGTGGCTGAATTGCGTACCCTGGAAGAGGCCGTACACTTCAATCAATCGGCTAAGAAGAGGCAACGCGATAGATCTATTTGGTTAGAAATCCAAATTGTTTAAATTGTTTTTGGATCAACTTTTTTTCCCCAGAATGAAAAACAGGTACAAAACTATAAGATTATAAAGTAAGTGACGTGGCAGAATTGCCCCATTTAATATTATATATGCTGAATATTTACCGCAGAGTATACCTTGCGTTTACAACAATAGTTGACCATAATATATAACAAACAATAATCATTTTCAGGGAAATGACTGAAGCATCTACACTAAGAAGCCTAGGTTCTAAAGAGTTCTCCAACGAAAAATCAATATAAGTTATGAGTTCAGAGTTTTTTTTTAATGTAGTATGCTGTGATGGTTTCTCCCTATGTGCTTGTAAATCTATGTGTAGAAAGTGTTGTTTAGTTCACATAAAATAAAATGATAAGACAAACACAACTTATAAACAAGGCTTAGCTGTTAAGTCACAGTGGATAATTCCTTCAGCACTGCCCCACGCAGTTACAGTAGCTTCCGGAACCTTAAATATTATGGAAAAGTAGTTTTTCAGAGAATCAGTTGGAATAAGCCCCTGAGGTAAGGAGGTATCTCTGGATCTTGGGTCCAAGGTACTTCCAAGAATAATTAGAACCTCTTCTAATTATAAGTGGTATATGAGAGAGGTCTAAAAAGAATAATTCGTTATTATTCTTCGCTGACATTATTTAGGTAATAACAAAAAAATATAGTCAACTCAAATAACGTCTCAGGATATCTTCCAATTTCTAATGGTTAATAAATTTTTATCTAGATAAATTTTAATCATCCAATTTTATCATGAAAAACCGACACAAACATATTTATGACATATTGAGCAAATTTTAATACCATATTGACCTAAATCTCATACAAGAAACTGAAGATTGCTCATGAATTAATACAGTAACTTATTGAAATCTGCTGAAAAGTATGACTTTTGCTTTGTCGAATTAGTTAATAAGTTGAATCAGTATTGAAATTTCTTTACTTCAATGTGATGATCAAGTGTTAAATACTTTAGGATCTGATTTTATTGAATACAATATTGAGAAGCTAAACTGAATATATTTGCCAAAATCCGCAATTGAAGATCAGAGGTTCGATGTGAATGTTAGAATAGTTTGAATCTTTGGTTTATAGGATATAAACTAAGTTAAAATACTTAATTATATGTCTAGGTACAGATATTGTATTACTTTAAGTACATACCTTTGGTGTCGGGTGACCTCAAGGTGGATTTAAGTTCGAGTTGTAGTTGAATTCCCTCAAGTAATTAAGTTCTTATCCCCTTCAGGGTACTTAAAAGTGCTCCTATCACAGATTTCTCCTTAAATTTACTTGGGAAAATTCTCAGAAATTCCGTAAAATACGATAATCCTTTCACTCCATACACATGGATAGCAAAATAAGGATCTATTTTTTTTTAAACCGAAACTTTCCGCCTAAGTCTATTTGATTCTCATCTTGGTTGGTGAAACTGATCTCCAATTTTGGTTAAGCAGTCACTTATGCTTATGGGACTTAGGGACATTTGTGAAGTTTGATAGTGACAATATTGACAATTGATAGGTACATGGTTAATTACAACTTGTTATCAAAATAAACATTGAATTTTATATATTATGTATTTTAGTTCGAGAATTTGCTTTTGTTTCAGTTAGAAAATCAGTTTATTATTTTTCTTTTGTGGTGGTGGGATTTTAGTTTTAGTTATTTATAGATACTTCTGGTCAAAGCGATATACCTGGTAAGATTATATCTTGTTTTGTTTCTTAAAAGGCGCTCGAAATGATTTTAGTCTATTTATTAAACAATTACCAGTACATGTTGCTGGTATTCTTGGTATGGTAGCCTAATTCCTAACCTTTGGCGGATACATCTAAATGAGCTTGTAACATTTATGGTTCGCTTATTTAATCAAACCATGCCCCACGAATTAACTCAATTGGTGAATAATTAACAATTTATCAGATTAAAAATTAAATAAAATTATATGAAAATTGTCAAAAATTTTGAAATATGGTCAAAAATGGCCAATAATTGTCAAAAATGGTCAATAATTGTCAAAAATGGTCGATAATTGTCAAAAACAGTCAAAAATGGACAATTATTGTCAAAATTGGTCAATAAATGTCAAAAATTGTTAAAATTTTGAAAAATGGTCGATAATTGTCAGAAGCTATCAAAAATGGTCAAAAACTGTCAAAAATGGACAATTATTGTCTAGAGTGGTAGATAATTGTCAAAAACTATCAAAAATGGACAATTATTGTTAAAAATTGTCAAAATTTTGGAAAATAGGTGATAATATGGTTTTGAAATATGGTCAAAAATGGTCAACAATTGTCAAAAATGGTCGAAAATTTGGAAACATGGTCCATAATTGTCAACAATTGTCAATAATTATCAAAAATGGTCAATAATTTTGAAAAATGGTCTAAAATTTTGAAAAATTGTCAAAAACTATCAAAAATGGTTAAAAAGTGTCAATTATTGTTAAAAACTGTTAAAAATGGACAATTATTGTCAACAATGGTTAAAAATTGTCATCATTTTGAAAAATGGTCAAAAATTATCAAAAATTTGGTAAAATGGTTACTAATTTGAAAAACAGTCAAAATGGTCAATAATTGTCAAAAATGGTCAATTTTGGAAATTTTGTATTACATATTTTAAAAAGTACATGCTTTTCATATTCCGATAGTAAACCTAAGAGAGTCATTCATTTACAATTTATCAGATTAAAAATCAAATTAAATTATATGAAAATTGTCAAAAATTTTGAAAGATGGTCAATAATTGTCAAAAATTTTGAAAGATGGTCAATAATTGTCAAAAATGGTCAATAATTGTTAAAATTTTGAAAAATGGTCGATAATTGTCAAACATTAAAAAAAAATTGAAAAACGCCCAAAAATTTTGAAAAATTGTCAAAAATGGTCGATCATTGCCAAAAACTTGAAAAAAAAAATTGAAAAATTGTCAAAAATGATCAAAAATTGTCAAAAATGGTCGATAATTGTCAAAATCTATCAAAAATGGTCAATCATTTTGAAAAATGGTCAAAAATTCTGAAAAATTGTTAAATTTTTTGAAAAATTGTCAAAAATATTGAAAAATGGCCAATAATTTTCAAAAACTATCAAAGATGGTCAAAAATTGTCAAAAACTGTCAAAAATGAACAATTTGGAATAATAGTTCATAATTGTCAAAAATTGCTGAAGTTTTTGAAAAATTGTGAACAATTTTAAAATATGGTCAATAATTGTCAAATATGGTCAAAAATTTGGACAAATGGTCAAAAATTTGGAAAATGGGTCAAAAATTTGGAAAAATGGTCCATAATTGTCAACAATTGTCAATAATTATCAAAAATGGTCAATAATTTTGAATGGTCTGAAATTTTAAAAAATTGTCAAAAATGGTCAAAAACTATCAAAAATGGTTAAAAATTGTCAATTATTGTTAAAAATTGTTAAAATGCACAATTATTGTCAAAAATTGTCATCATTTTGAAAAATGGTAATAAATTTGGAAAAATGGTCAATAATTGTCAAAATTTTGAAAAATGGTCAATAATTGTCAAAATTTTTTAGAAATGGTCAATAATCGTCAAAAGTTGTCAAACATTTTGAAATCGATTATTTTGTAACATCCCTAGTCAGAAGATCTTTTTAAGGTTAATCATGACGAATAGTGAAAATTACGATTATTCTAGCACTCCTATTATAACCTAAGATAATATAAAAAACTGTTTTAATTATTAAAAGGGCGACTGTAGAAAAAACTTTGTTGTTTTTTGAAAAAAAAAAAATTTTTAATAACGAAAAGTCCACTTAAAACAAAAAAAAATATTTCCTGTGTTATTGAAATGGGAAATCGAATTTTTTGATGAGCTAAGCCACTATTGGACTCAAGCCTTTTACCAGATTTTCTGGTATAGCAGTAAAAAAAATAATGGCCTAAAAATGACACACCCTAATCTACACATATAAAAAAAATCAGGATTATTACCTTGTTTCTCTCATACTTTCGAATCACAAATTCAACAAATTAATATACATAAATTTAACATCACAAAAAACCATTCCCATTGTCAATCTATCCCATCCCATAACCTCAAGGAAAATTGGAATGATTACCAAATAGTTTATACAGATGGTAAATAAAGAGGGTAAAACTGGATTTGGAATCTATATGGAGAATATTAAGGATAAATCCATCTATAACGCATCCACAAGAATTTCAGACAAAGCCACTGTATGTACATACAACAGAAACACTAGCCATTGCAACAGCGGTAAAAAAAAGTAATGGAAATGGGGACACATAAGACGCTGATACTAAGACTCGAGCAGTTAACTGGAAAAAGTAATAATAAAGCTGATGAAAACGCCACAGAAAGTCTAAAATCATTTCAGACTAGCTTTAATGAGGTGGATTACAGAGACCTGGGCGTCGGCCCAGCTTTATAGTGGAACGCTTCTAATGCAATAATTGCAACCAAGCCAGGTCGAGCGAGGTTAGTACTTGGATGGGTGACCACTGGGGAAACACCGTCGTAGAGCCCGTACAGCCTGTAGCGAAACACCTTAGATTACTAGGGTCAGTAGCATATCACAGCTCGCAGGCATTATACCAATGAGCACGAGGTATACTGTAGATATGCCGTCTTTCGGATGAGACGTAAAACCGAGGTCCCGAGTCCATGGATGTTGGGCTCGATAAAGATCCCTACCACTGGTTGGAACACTAGTGGATCCGGCAAAATTTCCGGTTAGGGGTAGAGTGCTCTCGGCGTCAGTGATTAGCCTGAGTTGCAGAAATAGACCGACGTTAAATAACCGAATAAAAAAAAATTACAGAGACCTGTTCATTTCTATCAAAGAAAAAAAGAAAATATAATGGAACTTTGGGAAGAAGAATGGAGAGAAATTTGTAGAAAAAAGGGAAACATCTATATAAATTGAAAGGTAAAATCTAGAATTTTTATCAGTGCCTGAATGACGTTTTACCATATATAATAAATTATAATAATAATATGTAGAACTACTCTAAAAACCTTAGTTTTTTATTTTTGTTTTTTAATATAAATAAAATTGATTTAATAAGTGGTGCGTTAATTTTTTGGAGAAGTGTATTTTCAGAAAAGCGGAGGATCTGATAACAACGTACCATAAGATCGGCAGAATTACAAAACTCCTCACTAACCAATAAGTAATAAATTAACTTTGAAGTTTACGTGAACTGAGTTAATCTGTTAGTGAGTTGAGTTATTCATCTTTACATAAATATTCACCTTTTAGTTATGTTGACTCAACTGCTAGTTATGTTTAGAGGGAGCACTTTTGATTTAAATAAATAAACAAATATAAATGTAATTAACACTTCAAACATATTGATAAAACTGTAAAAATTCACTTCTATATTCCTACAGACAACATGCTTTCCAAGTCATTGTTTACAAAACAGTACGAAACTTTTGAATTGCCGCTTTTTCAATATGGTGGCTGCGCTTGCGCTTGCCACATGATGATAAGTGCTATGGTCACGATATACATAAATATTTATGTATGAAATTCAGCCAAGAATTGAATCCTTTGAAAACTGGTAGATGGTAATACTATTAATGACTACAGATGATATCATTTCGGCAAAATTTAATAAAAAACGACACTTTTCTGAAGTCTACTCGATTACGACAATCGTCGAATTCAACATCGTATCCTGTGACAATCGATGATTGTGAAATAGGATATTTTCACATATCAATCCATTTCTGAACAAAGATTGAGACCACAGAGAATTATAAATTATAATCTTGTTTTGATAAAGATTGTAACATGTCTATCGACCTGTTTCGATTTTACAGAATAAATCCTTTTAATTAGCGCTCGTCGTCACTAGCCACATTCAATTATAGTTCTGTGATCCCAAACTCTTCTACCCCGAACGTAAGACAATTGACGTTTGCCAACGGACGCTTCCATTTTTTGCACACCGCCACGTTAAACACCCCTTTTTGTTAACGACCACCGAAGGGGACACATCTTTCGCTATCTTTCATATCTCAAGTACCTATCTTATGAATATTGCTGTGGTAAGTCCAAAATCATAATTTATAAAGTACTGTCTGATATAATTTTCGTATGCATTCTTTATTTTTTTACAGAGATAGACGAAATTAAATTCAACACGTGGTCATAAACTGTTCTTTTATACTAATATGGTAGTTTTAAGTCAAATATTTTTTTATAATTCACTGTTTTACTTTTATACAAACATTTTCAAGCTTTTTCAGTTGCGAAATAACTCTTAATTATAAAATAACATTTTTTATAAATTACCGTTAATCTATAAAATATTCTTTCGTAACGCCAGTGCCGGTTTCATATACTTCCTAAGCACGATATTTTTTCATATAACTAAATAAATAACTTTTTGCTATCATAAGTTTCTTTCGGATCATTAGTATATTTTTTTAATTTAGCCGATAATTGCTATTTTTACTGTTTTAACATGGAACATATAATGTTGGAAAGCTTTCAGTAAATTAAATCAATTTTTTGACTTTCAAATAACTGCCTTCCTTTTCTTTAACCTGAAAAGCTGACCAACATAATGTGCCATTACATTCAATTTCCTACATATCCCTGATCCACTTGTACTTCTAGGTAAGCACAGCCCCTAGTCTAGGATAGAACCCGAGAATATAACCCTAGGCTAGGATATAACCCAAGAATTTAACGCCGAGAATATAACCCTAGGCTAGAATATAACGCCGAGGATATAAACCGAAGAATTTAACCGGAGAATATAACCCCAAGAATATAGCCAAGGATAGAACCCTCAAACTACCGCCCTAGAACAGAACTCATCAGTTCGGATCAAGACCTGACTTCTTCTCCAGGAAACCACTTCATCTAAGCTAAGTACCTATAAAAGTACAAATTCCTCTATTAAATTCCGTTGTTCATTTCCTGTGGCAGAATAAATTGTAAATTTGTTTTTAATTCTTTTTTTTATTAGAAATCCTCAACTATAAAAGTTGAGGGAGATATCGCCCGGGGTAATTTTTAGTGACTTTTTTCAATTATTAACTTTTATTTAAATTTTACAAGGCGTTTCTACCTTTTCCGCCTTAGTTTTTAGTACTTTTTATCGTTAAAAAGGTAGTGGCGCCCTCAATTTTTACAACCCTTCTGTTATCCTTGTGCGGCATAAACTTGGGGCCGAAGCACCCTTGAGAGGAGTCTCTAGCCGGAGCCCTTCGAGCTGGTGCCCTGTGAGGTACAACTTTTACCGTTACAAGATATTCATTATTTTTAGCTGTTACCTGATGCATAAGGTTACAAATTGATGCATAATCTACCATATTCTCTTAATATACCTAGTGAATTTTCGCTGATTATTTTTTTCTCCAATTATAGACATAACAACTCACGATAGACTCCGTTTCACGTAAGAAGAACCCACTTGAAGTTGTAGTCGTATGCGCGAACTTGTTGTCAAAACCAGCGCCATATTGTAAAATTGACATTCGACTTAAAAATCAGTAGCGTAACGTTTTCACATTTTCGGACTCGATAAAATTTGCAACGTTTTTAAGAATCTGCCTTGACTGAGGATAATTTTTCCTTTAACACCAACAAGTTTTTTAGGAGGCATGGTATTAGATCAAATAAAACACACAACACTCACAGATAAACTAGATAAACGTCTTAAAATATTCAAAAATCAAAAAGATTCGACAGTAAATGACTGATACAATCACAACCTTAAATGTCAATAATAAAATGGTTGTCGGCATTAAAATCGTTTGTAATAGAGGTGGAGAACTATCGCTAGCACTATCAATAACTATCGATAGTTTTGACAATCGAAATATATTGATAGTTTTTCCCAACTATCGAAAATATTCGATAGTTTACTTTACTGGCCATTACTGGGCTAAAGTTAGGTTAGAGTAGATCTCTGCGACAGAATACGCTTCTCCTTCTACGTTAACATGACTTCGACGGTTAGTGCACAGAATATTTATTATTCTGTAGTCCGGTCACTTCGTAACTTCACTTGTCACTTGTCAGTAGGCAATTAAAAGTATGTATATTTGATAATTATTTAATATTCAATATAGATCATTAGATTTCGTTGTGTTTGAGCTAAATTCTGTACAGTTACGCATTTTCGGTATTTGTAATTCATCGAAACCCAATGCCTCGACTCTGCCAAAAATATTTTGCATACCTGGTTCGTCAGTGGAATCTGAAACGGCTTCAAGTACAGCTGGTGCCATAATATCTGACAGAAGATCAACAATAACAAAGTATTTATAATTTCTAAAATATTGGTAAATTTGAAGATTTTTTTGTCTATTGAATGAATTTAATTGTATACCCAATACCTATATAATTTATAATCCTATCGTGCAAAATGCAGATATCGATTATAATCGATAATCAGGAAGCCTATCGATAGTTCTCCACCTCTAGTTTGTAACGCCAATGGCATGAAACGGTCGTCACGAGGCGTCCGATTTTGGTTTCTGCGCAAGTCAATTGGCCAACTTCAAATGGCTTCTTCTTATGTGAAACAGAGTCTACAGCTGGTTATAGTTTATTAATAAATCCGGCGGAGCAATAAATCAATCAATTGGCCAAATTCCATAAGCGTCCTATAGAGCATTTCCAAGTGACGTCATCCCCTTGCCATGCTGTCAGCTGATCACGGACAACCTTCAGAAAAATGGATGGAAATAGCATTTTTTACTGATTTAAATATAAATCGAGAACGAAAGTTAATTGATTTTGGTAAATTTGTGTACTACCTTATTTAAAAACCAGGAGGAGTAATTTGAATTTAAGTTGGCAATTCTGTAGATCTCTGATTGGTCAGATTGCAACCAGTTTCAAACAGCACTTTTTAGCATTGACATCTCGTGATAATTGACAGTTCTGACATATATAATAATTATATTTGTTTTTATCAACGTATCCGTTCCCTTATTATTTCATAATTTTCACTTAGTTGTCCACTCTATTTCGTTAAAACAGTTCTTTGCAGAACTCCTGTTTGTTGAATTTCTGCGATTATGGATCCTTCTACTCCAAGTACTAGTTATTTGCGTAGTCCGCCAAAACCACGAAAACGGCTAGGTCTAGGCCATTTAGGAATGTCAGATAAACAATACATAATAAATATGTATAAACAAATATTGGATGAAAAGCCAAATACTAAAACTATTGATGTTATATCCAAAATTTCTCAAGCAGCCGGTAAGTTATCATTATAACTTTCAAATTAACGATAGTATTAAATGCTAAACATTTTTCTTACAGCAGTAGCAAAGTCAACAGTTTACAGACTATTGAAGGAATACTGTAGTAGTGGAACTATTACCCAAAAAATAGTGGTGGAAGACCGGGACTTCTCAAAAATTGTGATGAAGGGTATAAAAATTCAGTTCGAAGAATAGTGCATGATTTTTTTTTCAAAAGTGAGTTACCTACAGTGGATAAAATTTTACTAGCTTTGAAGAAACGTTCAGATTTGCTACAATTGTCCCGGTCATCTTTATATACTTTCTTGAAACAAATTAACTTCAAGTAAGTGTGTAACTTCAAAGAGTCAAATGTTTATTCATTATATAATAATATATTTTTAGATATTTGAAGAAAATCGTAAAAGTGTATTAATAGAACGTGATGATATCTGTAGATGGAGGTTGAACTATTTAAGATCCATACAACAATATAGAAAAGAAAACAGGCCAATCTTTTACTTAGATGAAACTTTGACTAATGAAGGTCATAGTAGGGGAAAAACATGGGTGGACCAGAATGTAACCAGTAGTCGTCAGGCGTTTACCGAAGGTTTATCCACTGGCCTGAAAACTCCTACAGGAAATGGGAGACGACTTATAATTCTACATGCTGGTTCTGAAGAAGGTTTTGTAGAAAATGTATTGTTAGTTTTTGAAGGCAAAAAAATAGAAGATTACCATGAAGAAATGAACTCAGAAGTATTTGAGAATTGGTTCATTACTTTTTTGACAAAGTTGCCCGATAATGCTGTGATTGTGATGGATAATGCATCATATCATAGTCGAAAAGTTGAGAAGATTCCTTCCTCATCCTCAAGAAAAGCTGAAATGCAGGAATGGTTAAAAACTAAAAATATACCATTTGATGTAAATATGAAGAGATGTGAACTCTTATACCTAATCCGACAACATAAAGATAACCATAATTTGTATGTTGTCGATGAAATGGCCAAAGAATCCAATAAAATTGTGTTACGGCTGCCACCATACCATTGTGAGTTAAATCCCATAGAATTGATATGGGCACAAATAAAGAATGAGGTGGCAGCTAAAAACACAACTTTCAAGTTGGCAGACGTCAAAGGCCTATTATTGAGAGCAATTGAAAATGTAACTCCTACACATTGGCAGAAATGTATACAGCATGACATTAAGGAAGAGCAAAAAATGTCCACACTGGATGGAATAATGGATGACATGATAGAGCCTCTGATAATATCTGCCAACAATGGAAGCTCAGATGAAACGGAATCTTGTGAAACTGAATCTTCTGATACAGATGTATAGACTACAGTAAAATGTATGTGGATGTCTGTCCTGATTGGTTAAAGCATTTTTATGATTTGGTGGGTAATTCGAATTGAAAATGACATCTGTTCAGAATGGTTGGTAAGGTAGGCTAGCAATTTGTTTTTTGTTAGGAAAGTTTTATATTTCATCTCATCTATGCAATAGGCAAAATAAAGTTGGCGAAAAGTGTTTTCCTAAGATTTTTAATAAATATGATTTTACAAAACAATTATTATTCTAAATTAGCAAAGTTATTTTAAATTATGCTTCTGTAATAACTAGGTAGTAGGTAGGTCTTTCAGTGCCTCTCATTCTGAACAGATGTCATTTTCAATCCGAATTACCCGCCAAATCGTATAAATTGCCTTAACCGATCGGGGCAGACGTCCGCGTGCATTTTACTGTAGTTTCACATGTATATGTTCCTTATGTATATTCCAAAGTTTTACACAATACGAATTCATATGATAAATGTGATGTATAAAATCTGATTCATTGGTTTAGATGTATCCTACCAAACATAGTAGTAGAAATATATACTACTTGTACAAAAGAACTATTGAAATATCTGGGAAATATATAATATACCTTTTAATTAAATGTACCTACGTGAATTACCCAAAACTTTATATTCTTCCCAGAAACTTTGTTGTGTCTGATAGTTCTTTTGTACAAGTACCTAGTATATATTTTTACTACTATGTTTGGTAAGATACATTTAAACCAATGAATCAGATTTTATACATCACATTTATCATATTAATTTGTATTGTGTATAACTTTGGAATATATGTACTTAAGGAACTTATTCTATTATGAAATATTGTTAATATTTGATATTGTAATATAGTTGTTGTGAAGCAAAACTTGTAGAATATTTTTAATAAATAAAGCGTTAACAATAAATTGACATTTAATTAGTAATAACTTTACTGGAACCATTTTATTCATTGGATGAAAGACCTTATCAAAACTAAGAGCAAAAATAGGATTTTATTAATGATGGCCCTATATACAATAACATTAACAAGTCCAGGTCTCATTTACAATGATGGTGATTTCATGTGGAGGTTGTGAAATTGTAAGATCCCATACATAAGTTTTTGATTATTTTCTCATTGAAGTAAGTTCCACATTAAATTATACTTATGACCAGTTTTAAAAACATTTTCACCTTTAATTTGCCGAATATGTTCACCAATATGACAGAATATACGAAAGTGATATCTTAACATTTACGTGCATTACTGCAATTATAAAATAAATATAGTTACAATACAATATAATTTCAAAAAGAAACCTTTAATCTAACTACAATAAATCAAATCAAATACAAAACAACCAAACTGCATAAGTTTACAGGTTATAGAATACCCTGTTTGTTTACATCCCATCTCAACCCGACATCTTAAGAATCATTTTCAGTACATAAGGGTTATCTATGATTGGCTAGTTTCCGCGTCAAGTCAATCAAGGCATATTTCATAAATTCTGAACACGACTAATGCGGAACACGCTCTTTAGTAACTAATCTGGTAACTTTGAGTGGTGTGGTTAAGGCTTCTGAAATTACTCCTCCTGGTTATTAAATGGACTATAGTGTGTATTATTCGGTTTGAGGTTATATTATAATTTAATGTGAAGGTTGTCCGGTGACAGAAATTCGTCACAATGACGTACTTGGAGAAGGTCAATTGTTCCCGAAACTCGTCGATTAGCAGGAGACAGTTATGGTGATATTTGGTTTCAAAAAGATGGTTGCCCTGCCCACAATGACGGTCCTGTTACCGAGTATTTATATAATACTTTTCCAGGCCGTTTGAGCTAGTAGAAGATCATCAAATTTGTCTACTTTGTATTTCTTTTTATGGGGGTAATGCAAATCCAGTATTTATGGTTATGACAACAAGCCTACTACTTTGGAAAATTTGCTTGCTCGAATCTCACAAATTATCCATAATATTATGTTATAAAATACACGAAAGGCTTTTTACAACCGATTAGGGTACTGGTTCGCTCAAGGATGGGAAATTTTTGATTTTCATGTTTTTTTTATTCTTCTGGAAACGTAAGGACAATAGTAACTAGACTTACTAAAATCATATTCCCCATTTTCACACTTGAGTGGATTGTACTGTATAGTTTGGCAAACTTATCTGAAGTTGTGAAAGGAATGAGGCCGAAAATATTCGATATTGCCACGTTTAACAATGAAAAAGCTAAAGTGCTAAGTATGTAGTGATAATAATCAGAAAATGGACTTTTGATTATCAACAATCTATCAATAATTATTAAACGTTAGTTCTTTAATGTGCTTGTTTCATGGAATTTTGTCTAACAACATTATTTTTTCAATTTTTCAATATTAAATTTCCAAATATGTTATGGGTTTCCTTCAACACGGCAACGTCATGCGAAAATCATATTACCGCGTACTCCAAACGAAGTCAATTGGTGAAGATTTATCGAACAGCCCATTGCTATGCAACCACATGACTTGCTATTGGCAGGCGCATGCGTGTGTTCTTCCCTCTCACTTCGACTATTGACTGATATTGATTATTAAGTGGCGTTGGTATTGTCAGTGTTCATTATTGTATTTTGAGTTTTATCTGGCATCTTAAGCTTTTGTATTTTGTAATTAGTATAAATAAACGTTTTTTGTGATTTTGAAAAGTTTATTGTTTTGTATAGTATAGTGTTTTGTGTAGTAAGCCACTGGTACGTTTATGGCAGATATCGGCCATGTTTCCCCGCCCTTTGCCGATGCCGCAAAGCTTCAGATAGGTTTGCCAAACGGTACTGAGTCTATAGAATTTGAAGAGTGCTAGGTTAATATATAAAAAACTGCTTCAACAGTTTTATAAACAGACCATCAATAAATTTTTTCATTAATGCAGTAACAAGTATCACAATACTAGCGGCCCAATAAGCATTGAATATGGTTATGAAAGTGAACTGTCACGAATATTCATATCAGCAGGTAAAATAACTATGAAACTATTTCTAAAATTGAGTGTAGAGAGAGGGGGGAATAGAATAAGTATATGAAAAGAATGAGAAAAAGAGAGATAATGGGGAGAAATGAAGAGAGTATATAAAGAAAGATAGAGAGGGAGAGAGAAAATCAGATAATTGAAGAAGAGAAACAAAGACAGAGGAAGAGTGGAGAGTATCGAGAGAAAGAGCCGCTACCTGGTACAACTCAAGGTTAAGAAGTTAAACACCCATTTTTCTTATGTGGCCTAAACTGTAGGGTAAAACGATGCATTTATGAAAATGTGCTTCGGATTTTTGTTGAACGCGGAAATAGGGTTGTTGTGGACATTTTTCAATTATTGGGAGTACTTGAGGTTGTTGTTTGAGTTAATTGTTCCGAGTCTCAGTTTTAATTGATGTGTATTATTGCAACAACCTTTAAGAGTAAAAAATATGTAACGAATTAAGTATTTGTTATATAATTTTTTTGTTTGGCTAGAAAAATATCTCAAATCTCTTAGTTATTAATAACTGCTTTCTGTTTTAGGTCAAGAGCTTGGTATTAACCAAGTAGACTACAACTCACGGGACTTTTTAGGATTTTCTCACATACAATCAACTCAAAAGCACGGCAAACGAGATAGCGTCAAAACAGCATTTTTTGATCCCATACGTTTTCGAAAAAATTTAGATATTCTAGTTTCAGCCAGAGTAACCAAAGTATTGATTGATCCTACCACCAAATCTGCACAAGGTGTGGAATTTTATTATAAAAACAAAAAATGGACAGTAAATGCAAGCAAAGAAGTTGTTCTATCAGCTGGATCTTTCAATTCTACTCAACTTCTTATGCTTAGTGGTGTAGGTCCAAAAAAACATTTGACAGAATTAGGTAAATTGATATTCAACGTTAACCACATTTATATTTCCTGATTTTTCTCCTCAGTTTTCTTATCGCCGATAAATCATTACCAAAAACAACAAACTTTTTGGAGTCCTCTTTAGACATACTTCCTAATTCTGTAGCTTTACTAATTGCCACAAGTAAAGACTGACAGGAGAAGTATCGTCCTCAGTTCCTCCAAGGTCTTTCATCAACACTGATGTGTAGTTGTTATAATGCTTATGAAAATGGATTGTGACAATAGCTAATGTATTTTAGGATGAATTTTCTGACGTAAAGAATGTGATAATCTAGAGAAGAAACAGATTCCATTATAGGATATTAGTTATCTGGGAATGCGATGGAAAACTTCTTTTATGGGGAGTTTCGATAACCTTCAATGGCATAAGCCTTCTACTCATATTAAATTGTAGTATTTTGATGACTAAAATCCATCTATTCAAACAACTTGTTCATAAAACAATAGATAAGTTAGGAAAAAAGCCCAAACAAAAAATATGCTCCAAGTTATCCAAAAGCAGATCAGAATAATTCCTTATTCAATGTTGCAAATATAGAAGTTTTGACAAGCAATTGATGAAGAAAAATCAAGTACGTGACTCTCTGGCGGTTATCATTTCCAGAGACAAAAGGATATACCATATATACCATATATACCAATTTAAAAGGTTCCAGCAAACCAGAGATACAACATTGGAGCGTATGGCGAACACTGAGTACTCACTCAGATCCTATCAACTTTGCAACATAGTCCATTAGACGTTGGCTACATTTTGATTAGTTAACACCTACACTTCTACAGGACTCGTCAAGACAGTATAAGCAAACTTAGTTTTCATTTGTAGAAGGTGGCGAGATTGGAGAAGTGAGATATTCTTCGTGAATTTTGAATCTACTGAATCTAGTCCCATTCGGCTTAACATTCGGGATACATAACTACCAGAAAATATTAAATATGTGCGTAGTAGTGTGATAATGAATGAAAGTTCTGCTGTCAGGATAATCTCCCCTACTTGGCTTACTTGCCACCGTTCAACTCTGGACGCAAGCAACAATTTTTTCATCGGATCGTTACTGCAAGCATATTTTGCAGCTCTGGAAGCCAATTAACGTAATTATCGATTAATGTTTTTCAGGTATTCCTGTAATCAAAGATCTTCCAGTAGGAGAAACATTATATGATCAAATCACTCACATTACCCAATTTTTTATTATTAACAAAACAGAAGAAAAATTAGAACAACAATTTGACCCACTAAGATGGACAAACTGGTTAATAAACGGAGAGGGACTTTTAACTTCTGACAGTGGAATAGATAGCATTGGTTTTATCAGAACAAATGTATCCGAGGATGTTGAAGGCTATCCTGATCTCGAAATTCTACTTAACAGTGAGTACTTAATATATTTCTGATTTGTTACTTTCTTGATATTCCTCATCGAGTTGCTTATACCATTGTAATGTCAGCGGTATTGGATTCTTGATCCACATTTTATGTGTCAATTCTATAACTGTTTGCTGTTTACTATATTCTTGTGTGGTCTTCATACTTCTTTGATTCTGTCAATTTTTATTACCCCCCAATACGGTGGATAAACAAATGGAGATACGCCACATTCTAATCGCTTGTTGCATTTCGCTGTATGGCCCTAGCGATAGCATTTGCTTGCGTTGCAGGGCGGGGTATAGGTAAATACACAAAACGGAGCGCAGCAGATTGCTGGTGGACACTGACAGTATCCTGGAAATGACTTCTGACATAATGCCTTCAACAGTGTACTATGACCTGCCTTATACCATCCTACAAGCTAGAGATAGCTGGATCCTCCCTAAGGAGGAACTTCTAAGAGCAGATAGCTAGATGGCTCAAAAACATGAGCAGGTTCTGCTGAAGGTGTATTTCAGGCAGAAATTTACGCCGCTAATTTATGTGTGAAGAGATATTGGTAGGGCTTCACACAAGAGCGAGCTTTGTCTCGAAAAATCTGGACGATACGAGACGAGACACTTTTGGAAAAATTTTAGGCGATACCGAGACCACATATGGTGCACCCGAGAGCTCCGTTTCTGGTCCCGTAAATTTTTTTTATTGATAATAAGAAAAAGTCTACATTGTGTAAGATATTTAATAAAACGACACCTCAAAATTGAATAGTTTATATATTTATATACAAAACAATGCGATATAAACTCAAGAACGAACATTAAGATACTGAATACGTGATAAATATGTAAACAACTCCACAAAAAAGGGTTCCCTTCCTTATCTTCGCTAAGTGCTCGACCCAATTCAAATTCATGAAACGATACCTTTTTGAAACTTAACTACTCAATTATATTGTTTCGAGTAATTGTAGAATTAAGTTCTTGTATGATAATATTTAGCGAGACAACTGGTAACAAAACGAAACTTATTTTTTTTAGAATTGACGAGACCGGGGCGAGATTTCTGAAAGTCTCGTCCTATCTCGTCTCGTGTATCCCTAGAGATTGGAGGAAGCCAATCACACACATAGACCATTAAATGTTTCTTGGAGAGCCAAGTGGCTTTAAAAGCACTTTGCTCTTAGTGTGTAACTTCGAAATTGGTATCAAACTGCCAAAAGAGGCTTTCCTCAATAGGATGACTCACCAAAGTTTCTATGGTCTGGATCTCTGGCCATTGTGGTATGCATGAAAATAAAGAGGAAGACTCTCTTACTAGAGAGGGTGCCGCAGGGGGATTTATCGGACCATAATCTGCAATGGGAATCTCATCAAGTTTTATAACAATTGGAGAATAAAAATCTAGTACGTTATTTTGTATTTTACAGGTTTTGGTGGAATGAATTACGATTATGGCCTGGTATCAAGACCTGAACTCAGAGGAAGACAAGATATATACGACGAATACATTACTACATTGCAAGGACTACCAAATTAATCACTTCTGCCTGTATTAATCCATCCCAAATCAGTGGGATCTTTAAAACTGAAATCGGGTAATCCATTTGACCCTCCTTTATTATACAGACTCAAATGATCAGGATTTGAAAAAGATGATTGCCGGTATTAGATTTGGACAAAAACTTTCAAAAACTGCAGCTTTCCAACGACTCGGAGCCAAAGAATACGACAAACCTTTTCCTGGTAAGTGATATTCATTTAATCCAACCCAATTCAAATCAGCAAAAATGAATTTAGCTCTAAGAATAGATCCGAGAAATATTTGTCAACGATCTGAAATTGCTCAAAAACTCTTGGAAAATTTCGTTTGGGAGATGTTTTTATACCGTGTTCCAATGACTCTACCTAATAGATCCTACTTAATTTAAGCGATGACCAAGTTATGTTGATTTTGAGAACATCGATCGATTGTGGCTTATTTGTATAAACTTGCGACTTCAGGATACTCCATAAGAAAAAGTCTTGGTCTGGGAAAGATAAACTCGCCCTTGAATAATTCATATAGAATATCCATCATGCCGTCCGCTGTGTGGCACGTCCTTATCGCATTTGACGTACGGATGTTGGCTAATTGATTACCGAACCGATGGTCTCGAATTTGGCAAAAAAAACTAGGCTTTGGCGCGTCTGCGATAAAATGGGCGCAACGCTTGTACTAACGAACTCTCATTAACCGACTTCTAAAAAAGAGGAGGGTCTGTATATATTTTTTCTATGATAAGTTCTGGCATAACTACTTTGGTAATGAACCGATTTCCGATGATGATTCTTTGGGTTGGGTTCAGCATAGCTCCTAGATGGTCCCCTTTCAATTTCATTGGTATTGGACATGGAAGTCTTCAAAATCAAATAGAAAAAGTATGGTGTTTGAGGTTTATGACAATTACAAGACAAAGTACCTCCAGTACCCTCTAGCAGGTGGACAACCAAATGTCCTAGACATCGCGATGTTGAAAGACATCGAGGTGCCCTGGGACATTTCGACCGCTGTCGGAGGAGACGCCCACGTGCCAATACGTCGGGGAGAAAGAGAAAGAAGACAGATTGGATGAAGTTCAGGAGAATAGCGAGCCAACTACTGGGTCCGATAGAAGAAATAGCAAGCAAAGAAGAAATAGAAGACAGGGTCCGTTTCTTCGAAGAAGCACTATCAGAAGCGATAGAAAGAAGTACCACGACAACCGTATCGGAAAAATAAAGAAAATTCCAACACCTGAAAGACTTGATAAGAGAGAAAAACAGAGCCTTAAGGATTGCCCGTAGAACACAGGACCAAGAGGACAGAAACAGAGTAAGAACACTCAAAATAGAACTTGAAGAAAAACTAAAACAACATAATAGCGACACATGGAACAGGAAAATGAACGAATTAGACCCACAAAAACCAGGCCAGTGGAAAATCGCAAAGCTACTAAGGGAACCAAACAAACAAATGCCACCTTTACACGGAGCAAAGGGAATGGCATACGAAGAAAAGGAAAAAACAGAAGCACTCAAAAACACACTGGAATCACAATTCATGTTAAACCCTGACGAAGATATGGATTTTTCGGACAGGGTAGAAGAGGAAGTAGAAGAACTCATAGAAGAGGAAGAAGAAAACCCAGAAATATTAGGATTCTCAACCCCAGAAGAAATAATGCGATTCATGTCAGCAAGGAAGGCACCTGGAATAGACGGGATATCCAACAGGGCTCTGAAAAACATGCCGGTAAAGGGATTAATGCCTCTCAACTGCATAATCAACGCGATGTTAAGGATGAGATACTTCCCAACAAGACGGAAAAAAGCCGAAGTAGTCATGATCAAGAAAATGGAAAATGTACGACTTTCACTCAAAATTACCGCCCGATAAGCTTATTACCATCAATGAGCAAAATAGCCTAAAGGGTCATTCTAAGGATTCTTAAGACTCAAACAAGAGAATTAAATATATAACCAGAGGAGTAGTTCGGATTCAGGGAAGAACACAGTACCGAACAAAAAATCCTGAGATTGGTAGAATTCACCACTCAGGAATCCACAGGAGCGATATTCTTAGATGTCAGTAGGGCCTTCGATAGAGTTTGGTCCGAAGGATTGATATATAAAATGAATAATCAGGGATATACCAAACCTCTTTTAAGACTCCTTTATAGCTACCTCAAAGAGAGGAAATTCCACGTGAAAGTAGCACAAGCCAGGTCTGAAGGACAAATGGAAGCCGGAGTACCGCAAGGAGCGATACTTTCACACTTGCTATAATATACCATATACACGGCAGATATACTGAAAACAGATAACACCATCATGACGACACCGCTATAGCGACAAGATGCAGGAAACCAAAGAACATCACTAGGAGAACACAAACAGCAACGAAAGATATAGAAGAAGGGCGCAGCACGTGGAAAATCCAAATCAACGGAGAAAAATCCCAGGCTGTATTTTTCACAGACACCGACCTGAAGAAAACATAGAAATAGACTGAGAAGAGGTCCTTTGGACGGATAAAGCAAAGTATCTAGGAGTGACACTAGACAAGGGACTGACATTCAACGATCACGTAAACTCAGTGGTAGCTAAAACTAAACAGGCAAGGGCGAGGCTAAACGGACTACTCGGCAGAAGAAGCAAACTGGATCTAAAGACAAAACTACGGTTTATAAGAAACATAATAATCCCAATACTAACATATGCATCAGTTGCATGGGGACACGCCTGCGAAACAAATAGGAAAGAATTACAGGCACAACAAAACATCTGGATCAGGCAGGCTCTGGATGCTCCCTGGTATGTGAGAAACGAAGATATTTACAACGATTTAAAACCACAGAAGGTACTGGAGATAATGGACGCAAGAGCCAAAAAGCTATTTAAAGAGCTTAGATCTTATCCGAACACAGAGCTGAGAGACCTGACGAGATATACAAGAGAAGACAACAGGAAATACAAAAGACCTAGCAAACAATTAGAGGACAACCCAAAGGAAGCAAACTATTAGAAAAACCCCACCAAGAAAACACACACGTGGGTGCGTGTGCGCACGTTAAGGCGGGCACATACGCACTCGCTGGCAGCACAGCTGAGTATACTACTGTTCTACGTCACTCGCTTTGGCGCGCTATGGGGGTAGTTTGAAATGATAAACACGGAACTTCAAACTATGTTTTCCAAGTTAATATTGATTTAAAAAAAGCCTCGAGGATTAGGATTTTTAGACGCCACTTAATGAATACTAGGACATTTTAACTAGGAACATCTCAGAATTCATAACAGTAGGGAGGTACGGTTTTCGCTGAATAATTTCTTTTTAAATTAAGTTTTTTTCAGGATAAATATTTATACATGAATTATATAAAATAACGGTTTTTAGGGTGTGAAAATATCGTTTACGATATCGACGAGTACTATAAATGCGTTCTTGAAAGTACAACGGTCTCGATACATCATCAAGTGGGAGCCTGCAAGATGGGTCCAAACGATACTGTAGGTGTAGTCGATAACGATTTGCGTGTGTATGGGATTAAGAAATTAAGAGTTGCAGATACAAGTGTGGTACCGCTGCCATTGTCGGGACATGCAGAGGCGCCTAGAATGATGATTGGTGAAAAAATGGGAGAAATATTAAAAGAGTATTGGAAAAAATAACAGAAAAAAATAGTGATATATCTAGTTATATAAAAAATCAGAATGATAAGTGGATATTCTGCCTTAATTTGGAATATAATAAACGGCCAGGACGCTATTCTTGACATCGTTTGCAATTATATAAATTTTAATTTCTGGCATTCACATGTGAAGTTGAAATAGAAAAAATATCTCGTTCAGTTGAAATTAGGTTCAGTTAAAATGTAGGTTAACCAATTAAATTAGATACAGTAAAATAAATAAAAATACATGATAAGACAATACTTTTTCATTGCAATAAATAATAAAGTGACGTCACCCTTCTTACTGAACAGTCCGTTACACTACACATCGCATCTGAGAGTGCACGCCTAGAAATATCAACATGTATTTAGACACCGTTTCCCAGAACGTCTAAGGCTAATTGCACACACACCGATTTTGGACGGCCGATTTTATACCGATTGTCCAAATTCCAATAATGAACCACATGTGGGAACGGGACCCGGCACACACGCCGACCGCAGATCGGTGACTTGCGTCTAGCCTCACCGTTTAATTTTGTAGCCCGCATTTACGCATGCGCATTTTATGATCAGTTTGCCTCGTCTTGTCCTTTTGAAATTTTAGGTTAGAATAATTAGGAACTAATACTTGTTTGTTTCTAATAAGTTTCATAATTTTTTTGGTTAAAACAGATCATTGGTCAATTTTTGATGAAGGGGAAGGGAAAATAACCATTCCATTCACCCTGTCCCTGGACTTGTACGTCAAAGAGGTTGCGTTAATGGCCATGTTACGATTGCGTACGGCTGGTGTAAACCCCGAGAAGCGCTTACTGCGCTACCTCTGCTGCAGGCGGCCAATTATGCAATTGCATAATGACGATGGAAATGGGGAAGGAAAAAATGGGAGGGACCCTCTGGACCCCTCCGAGGGGACGAGTCTGGTCAAATAGGAGGAAGGCGAGAGCAGTGCGCGGGAAGTAGGAATGTAGGGGATGGATGGAGGGTGTCACAGATGAATTTAGGGAAATACAGGATAGCGCATGATATATTGGATGAAGTGATTTTTAGGAGGGAAGTGGATGTGGTGTGTGGATCTGAGGTAAATGCTAGGTATGTGGGAAATCAGGGATGGATTATGCAGGATACAGGAGAGGCAGGAATAATAGTGGTGGGGGATGGACTGAGGGCGGATGAAGTGAGGAAGGGAAACGGATGGGTGGTAATGCGAATGGGAGACATGGTGGTGTACAGTGTGTATATAAGCCCCAATGTCAGCCTGGAAGAATATGAGAGGAGCATGACATGATTGGAGGACGATCTGAAGGTGTCAAAAGGAAAAAGGAGGATCATAAGGAGAATGGTGACAGGGGACTTCAATGCTGAGAATACTGTATGGGTAGGGAAGAAAACGGATAGTAGAGGGGAGATCCTGGAGGAAGTGTTGACATCCAACGGGTTGATGGTGCTGAATGATGGACTACAACCCACCTTCGTGATATAACAGCATGTGATGAATGGCTGGGGGAAAGAGTGAGTAGTTGGAGGGTGCTGGAGAATGGAGAAAGCTTGAGCTTACATAGGAATGTGTAGACGGATATAAGGAAAGGGAGAAAGGATTTATTGGAAGAGTGGGGATGGAAGTGATCGAAGGCCGAGACAGAGAGTATGAGGAAGAAAGTAAGAGAGCAGATAGAAAGGGGACTTGGACATGATGCAGTTGAATTGTACAATGTGATACAGGGCAGTAAAAGAGAGGGAAAAAGGGGCAATAGGCGAGAGCGGAGGGCCAATTACTGGTGGAATGAGGTGGATAGAGGAGCTGTGGAGGGAGTGTAAGAAAGAACGAAAACGGATGCTGAGATGAAGAGGAAGGATAGAGGAAAGAGGGGGATACAAAGAGAAGAAGGAACTGGAGCGTAGGGTGTAGAGTGAAAAAAGGGAAGTGGGAAGAGTTACTGGGGGAATTGGAAAACAATCCATGGGGAAAGGCGTATAAGATAGCGGTGAAGAGGATGGGTGGAAATAGGAACGAGGTGCTAGAGGAAGATTGGGAGAAGGAGATTATAGAGATATTGTTCACAGGGGGAGAAGGAGGAGTGGGGGGCAGATTTCGAGAAATTAAGGATACTAGGGGGGTAGGGAAAATGAGGGGGATACGGCCGGTAGAGAAGTGGGAAGTAGAGGGGGGGGAGAAACATTAAAGTAAGGAAAGCCTCCGGAATAATTGGCCTGAGGGGTGATATGATGAAGAGGCTGTTGGATGCCAATGGGGAGTACTGAGGGAGGAAGAGTTCCTGGAAGGATGGGAAGTGGTCAGGGTAATACTGATGAAGAAGGCGGGTAGAGAGTAGAAGAGGGCGGGGGACCACACTACTGTGTGGTATGGGTAAATTGATGGAGGGGATAATAAAGGATAGGATTGAGGAGGTAGGAATGGGGGTTTTAGGGTAAACCAGCACGAGTTTACGAAGGGGAAATCATGCATCTCGGCACTGGGCAGGGTGATGGGCTTGGTGGAAAGAGCTAGAGAGGACAGCTGAAGGAGCAAGAAATTGGCCCTACTCGTGTTCTTCGACGTAGGGAACGAGTTCAACAGTGACAGTAAACGAGCAGTGTTGAACGCGTTGCTGATGCTTGGAGTGGGGCAGGGGTTGGTTAACCTGGTGGAGGACTACCTGACGGTAGGAGGCTAGTGTGCCCCAGGGCTCGGTTCTTGGACCGACGCTCTGGAAGTGTGTGTTTGATGAGGTTTGTGGGATACGGTGTATGCGGACGATGTGTGTCTGGTATGTACGGCAAAGGGAGATGCGTTGATAGAAAGAAAGGCGGAGAGAATGTGTAGGAAGCTTGTGGAGAGGATAGAGCGGTGCGAACTGGAAGTGGCGTAAGATAAGACGGTGGGGTTGCTAGTGAAGGGATGGAGCAAGACGAGGGAAGTGAGGGTGATGGTGAAGGGAAGGAGAATTCGTATGTAGGAGTTTGTGAAATACCTAGGGGTGTGTTTGGATAGCCAATTATCCTTCAAAACTCATATGTTAAAGGCGGCAGAGAAGGGGAAAGTGAGGGCAGCATGGCTGGGGAGATTGATGTGTAATGTGAAAGGGCCGGGAGAGTGGAGGGGGAGGGCAATTGGTAGAGTATGCTGTACGGTGCGGAGGTGTAAGGTGAAAGAGCGGGGATGAATGCGAGGGTTAGGCCATTCCTGCGGGTGACCGAGCCTTGCGGTACCCATGCTTGCGTGATATATGGTCCTACTTCGCAACGTCTCCTATTTTCATGAAAAATTTCCTATCGCAAAGATAAGAGTTGAAAAGTGATACTAAATAGCCCGGAATACCCAGTTCCGTCAGCTTAAATACACACAACGCAAAAGTCTAGGGATATTTTTATAAGTAGTCGTGTTTTTACCTGTAATCAATTTGAAAAAGTAATACAAAATTTATACTTTAGATTGTTGTTTAATATGCCAAAAACATTGACTTTTTTGCAAAAAATAACAGAAAACTGAACAAAAAAATATTCTAAAAACCACTGTTTTTTCAAACGTAAAAAAAATACAAAAAACACAAAGAATAAATTTGAAATAAAGTATGGCCATCACGTTGATTTATCACTGCTCTCTACATCTAGCATTCATGATCAAAATTACATTGTTAATGTCTGCTTGAGGTATTTGTGTCCATTGTACTCTCAGAAGCTCTCGAAATTGAAACTCATTGTGAATGTTGCCCATAAGTGGAGTAATTCGTCGTTCGAGCATGGGATTCAAGTCCAGTGACTGTGCTGGCCATGGCAATACATCAATATCCACGTTATCCAACCATTTTCCTACAATACGGGCAACATGTGGTCGAGCGTTGTCATGCATTAAGTGAAAGTTATCTCCAACAGCACCAGCAAATGGACGAACGACAGGTTGGAGAATAGTATCCAAATACTGCTGACTTGTGAGAAAGCCGCGTGAGAAAATGAGCTCAGTTCTTCCGTCAATAATGATTCCGCCCCATACCATTAATGTTCCACCAATGTATGTGTACACTTCCTGCACATGACGCAAGCGTTCCAAATTTCCGGGATGTCTCCACACTTTCGTCCGACGAGAATCTGGATGAAATCTAAATCTAGACTCATCGGTGAATAAAACTGTAGCCCAGTCATTGTCAGCCCAATTCAGAAACTCTTGACACCAGGTTAATCGTGCAGCGCGATTGCCTCTAGACAGAGGTGGACATCTCAGTGGTCGCCGACTACGAATATTGGCTTCATGGAGACGATTTCTCACCGTATTACTGCCAATTGTCACATTATGTCTGTAATTCATTAACCAACTTGGGTGCTTTGATTGTCGGTTGCTTTCTAGCGGTTAAAACTAAATACCGGTCTTGAGCGGCGGTTGTAGAACGACCACGTCCTGGATGTTGCTCGGCAGGACTCCCAGTGTCTCTAAACCGACGCCATAATCGACTTATGACGCTTTGCGAGCTGTTCGGCTACTTGGGTTTGTCGCAAGTTTATATGAACACGAAAATGTCTTTCATTAGTTTTAGGATTTAAAAACAAAACCCTAGACTTTTGCGTTGTGTGTATTAGTCCGGGAAGCCATACTGAGTCGAAATCTTTTCTAATATCTAATGACACTATTATGGATGGGTGTTTCTTTCGAAAGCCTTCTCTTATGTAGTTTAACACTGAGCTGGGCAACCGTTTTCTGCTCTAAAACCAAATTGCTCTTCCGGTATGATATTCAAGCTGGAGACAACACTCTCCAGTCAATTCAGTATCACCTTATCAATTATTTTGGCTAAGTTGCTAAGGAGAGATATTGGCCTACAGTTGTCAATGCAGTTCCTTGAATGTGGCGCTTTCGGTACCGGAATGACATTGGCTATCTTAGAACCGTCCGGATAATATCCCGTTAGTTATTTTTACCAGAATTGCCACTGCTTTTCGAGGGAGATTTTTAATTAGAATATTTAAAATTTCATCTCGTCCAGGCGACCTTTTTGTTTTGATTTGTCCCATGATTTTTTAAAGTTCTTTACATGAAATTAAATATTTATTTGGAATTTTAAAAGTGTTAACATTTCATATTCCCTCAGTGTTTCCCCGTGTTCCTTATTGTCAGGAAATTTGTTTATGAAATTTTGTTAGAATTGTTCTTAGAACGCTCGAGCCATGTCATTTTGGTTGGTTAAGATTTGTCCGTTTAGTTTTAATCTTGTCCCTCCTGTCCTAGTTTTACATATTTTTTTCATTACATCCAAAAGATTTTCGGCTTTATGGTTCAAGTTATGTAGGTAGATGTTCCAGTTATAGTTCCTTAGCTCCGAAATACCTTTATCTATTTATTTTTGTAGTTTTAGCATTAGGTCTTTCGTTTAAAGGCTCTTGTCTTTTGCCATTTTTTTCTGAGTTTATGTCTTCGTTCAATTTTGCCTGGCAAATTGTCTGTTTTATTGCGTAATGTCAGTTTTTTTAGTGGTCAAGTCTCGTGCTTCTATAATTTTGGTTTGTAAGTCCGAAATTACTCCTTCTAGTTCGTCTTTGGAATTAATTTTGTCAATAAATTGAATATTATTATTTAAATATTTTCTGTACAACGCCCAGTTTGTTGTTTTAAAGTCAAAGAAAGTTTTGTTGTTAATGTTTGTTTTATGTTTTAATTTTAAAATAACTTTAATTAGGTCAGATGATAGTTCGTTTGAAGTCCTAAGTCTTGTAATTGATTCGATATTCTTACCTACAGCAATATCCAATGTACTCGGAGTGTTCCCATCAAAAGGGTTGGTGTTGGGTTGTGAGTACAGAAGACATTGCAGTCTGTGTTTTCACAAAACCTTCGGAGAACATTCCCGCTAATATTTGACAATTTGCAGTTATTATCCCATTCGGGATGCTTGCAGTTCAGATCTCCTATCAGTAATGTCTGATTATAATGTTGCATTATACCGAGCAAATCTGATTCAGTAATTTTAGTTCACAATTAATTCAAATATACACTGTGTTCATTTGAAATATTTAGCAAATGCGACATATTAGAAAGAAATGCCGAAACACGCCAACTTTTAACTTGAGGGGGACACTTTTTAACGCTAATGTCATAAACGTCAGATTCACCACCTCCGTTCTGGAGATACCCCTTGAATCTTTTCAAATGACATTAGGTATCAAGTCATACCTCATTTAAAAGGTCTGGTGAAGCTCTATCCAATCATTTTGTTTTGCCTTTGATTCCAGCCTTCCATTGTTATTTAATCGTTGTTTAAAAATTGCTCTCTTTCAACTTTTAATGCCTGAATGTTAACGGTGCTCACTTTGCCACATGATTAAATAACAGTTATGTCTTGTTAACAGTTGTCTTTTCACTATTTGTACATCTTTTATTCTTTAAAGAGTCTTTCGGTCATAACCTTATACGGGGACATTCGAAAAGTTGAAAGAAACAATTAAATAACAATGGAAGGCTGGAATCAAAGGCAAAACAAAATGATTGAATAGAGATTTACCAGACCTTTTAAATGAGGTATGACTTGATACCTAATGCCATATGAAAAAATTCAAGGGGTATTTCCAATAGGGAGGGGGTGAATCTGACGTTTATGACATTAGCGCTAGAAAGTGTCCCCCTCAAGTTAATAGTTGACGTGTTTCGGCATTTCTTTCTAATATGTGCCATTTCTGAAATATTAAGGGTGGGTCCTTTTCAAATGAACACAGTGTATATTCTACAAATAGTTGGGGAGAGTTGCGACATAATTCGCAAACAGGTAGAGTTTTTGCGGCCATAAGATTCTAATTGTTTTCTGTAGTTTTTCCAAATTTTAGACTGAGTAGATTCGGAGATAACGGGGGTGGAATGGTCAATTTTATTAAATAGCTCTAAACTATTTATTTTAAAATTGCCGCTCTGAGCGACACACGGGTTTTTTCTAAAACCTGTTTCTATAAAAATGTTTGGTAAAAATTGATTACTACTTATTAATAACCTCAAATTTTATAGTTGCGATTTTAAAACGTAAAGGGCCCCATTCAAGTTGAGATCGGTATCAATACGTGTAGCGCGACAGGCGGCGATACATGTATATCATATTTGTATCCATGTTTCAACTGTTCCCTACACGTGTTCCCTCAGGAAACATCTGTTCAGTCACCGGTTAAGTTCGATTCAGATTTAAAACAAAAATGGTGCCGCCTGCCATGCCCGTACTTGTAGCAGTGGCATTATCAGACGTTTCGAAGAAGAAAAAATGACAAAAAATAATATGTGCAAAGAAAATGGTTACGTGAGAGAAACAAATATAGAGTGGTAAATTTACTGCAAGAATTAAAGTTCAGATGCGTCCTCCAAATTGTCACCTAAATTTGATTTTCCCTCTCTAGGCATTTCAGAGTCGGCAATAAAACTCAAAATGTCATATAGTACCACAAGTTTGGCACGTATACCTTGTCGGTAGATGTTCCACTTTTTATAGTATATAGTGCTCAAAGATTGAAAAGTCGTATAAAAACTAATTCCGTGTGCAACTCTTTTTTAAAATGATTTGACATATTTATATTTATATGATAGTGTATCCCTTCCTAAGTCGAATGTACCCAGCAGTATGGAAATCGTGACGGGGGGAAGGGCGGGGGAGCATTTTTGTTAAAAAAAATTCAAAAAAACAATTTATTCCTCAGGAACTAAGTAGAAGTAAGGGGACACAATAGATCTTTTAGGTCTTAGTGAATGTCACCCTAATATACATACATACCCAAACTTCGTTAAATGACTCGTCACAAATAATGTTCTTGGTGTCATCATAGTTCTGGGTCCTACGTCCAGGTTTCATGTTGCATTTTTCTTCTTCCGACAATAACTTCATTCATTCATTCACATATTTGGGTTGTGCTCATCAGCCCAGGCACTTGAACTGAATCTTTGTACCATTTCCCATGTTATCTACTTCCATTCCAGAAGCTTCGTGTCTTCTATAAAGGCCACTAGTTTGACTAGAGGGATTTTTACTAGTTGTGATGGTTGTATAAATTCCTCTCCAAAGTGCTTCCGTCTAAGTTCTTGTAAGTCCTCACAGAAGCAGAGTATGTGGGTAGGTGTTTCATCATCAAGTTCACATTTTCTGCTCATAGGTTCACTAACTTTGCCCATATTGTACAGAAGTTTTCTCAAGGTGCAGTGTCCAGTCACCAGGTCGGTAACTGTCTTCAAATGTCTCTTACCCAGTTTCAGTAGCCTGGTTGAGAGTTCCTTGTCTACCTTGTTCAGTAAACTTGATACAAATTTAATCTAGAGCCAAAACCTTTTTGAGGCGTCGTCTGACTAGATTAAAGCATTGAAAAAATCATAGTTTCCACGTTACCAAGTGTCTCCAAACTGAAGATACCTTTAGTGTCCGGTACTAGGGGATGTCCACTCTTTCGCTGTTCATTCGCAAACACGTGTCGATAGCATAAAAGTCGGCTAAGGCGAAGAACACGTGACTTAGCTTCTGCATTTGATTTTGGACAAACTTCCTATAATTTGAGATAAAATTCTTATCCCCACACTTCTTCATGCCACACATAAAGGTAAAAAATGCAAGCTTATTTTCAAATGACTTTATTTAATGTTAGATGACCACATTAGCAAAGGAACATTTTGGGTATAAATTGTAACAATAATTTAAATTTGACTAATAGTTATATCACATTAATTATCAGATATCGGTCTATTTTCACCACTGCGTAAAGCTCTTGACGAACCTTGTATTGGTCTCTTCACAATCTGACTTATTTCCCCACAAAAAGCTTCGAATGAATGCGAATTATCGAAAGTCTCTTTAGCTGTATCGCCCAAAAAAACTTGCAAGTGTGGATTCACCAATAATTTTTTCAAAGCAAGAGCTATTACTTTGGATTTAGGATCAACTATTATCCCCGAGAGTCTGTGTACAAGTATTTTAGAAGCGATGCCTTTATTTGTTGCTATTATTGGTTTTCCTAGAGACATTGCTTTGAGAATAAAGTCAGAGTAAACATCATTTTTAGCAGGGTGAATCAATATAGCAGATTCCAATATTAATGTTTTTTCGTGTATTATTGGTAGTTGTTTTAAAAAAGTTATTTGTGCCGCACATAATCTTTGTTCAGCGGCAGCTAATAGTTCGCTGTAATGAAATTTTTCGTCCAATGTCTTGCAATTTCCTGCGATAGCCAGTTGAAACCGTTTGGTTATAGTTTTATCATCTATCGATTCCAAGAGAAGTTCAAACGCATCCAAAGCCAGTTTGAAATTTGATGATTCTCTAAACCTACCTACTGTAAGAAATAAAATTGTATCGTTCATTAAGTCCGGTATTATTGTTTGTATTTTTATTCTCGGCTCTCTCCATAAACCCAAATCTATGAAAGGATACAACATTTTCGGTTTCTTTGTGATTGAAGGATGAGATTTCATTAGTATTTCAGCGAATCCTATGCTTTCCACAATAATTTCATCGGCTAATTTTATCCATTTTCCTTCGAATAAAGATGGGTTGATTTTTGTGTGTTCGTAGCAAGCGTCTGTGTATTTTAATTCTTGAAAATTATGTACGTAAAATACTTTATAGTTAGAGAAACATTTTAGAAGATAAAGTGTAATAAGGCTGACGTCAAGGATTACTATTTCAGGCTTAGGATCCGGAGGAAAAAATAATAATCTTAGGACCATCCAAATTGCTCGAAACATTGATATACATGGAATTCCAAAGAGGGTTCGTGGTATCCACCATCCTGAATACTCGATGCGTATTCTATCTGAAAACTAAATTTTTTTACATTACAAAAGACACTTTTAATTTAATATGTCAAACATAATAGTTTAATGCTATTATAACGCCTTACAAAGAACAGAGAACAAAGAACAGAGACCGTTCACTAAGAAGCAACAACTACTTCTCGGGCTATATGCCCCGACAGACATTGAATTACACTTCTAAGTTAAACTGAAAGATATAACCAACCATTCTGGTTTGTAATTAGAAGGGACATCACTTGTAGACCGGTTTCTAAATTAAAATAAAAAACGAATAAATTTAACATAACAATTTTTTTAAATAAAAATCAAGTTTCGCTAAACCCTGTTTGATACTAATTCATGTGAATAGTTTTTTTTATTATTATTATTATTAAACTTTGTTAACGCTGGGATAACTGTTAATCAATAGTAGTATTTTTCGAATTATTTCTCTCATATTATTAAAAATAGTTTTGGTTTTATTTATAACTTTTTGAAGAATAAGAATAATTAAAAAAGCAAAATTAAGTACCTTCATATGTCTGAAAGAATGATCTCTTTCGAAATGTGAAGTCAGCATCGTAACTTTATATCCGATTGTGAGATAAGCCAGAGCAATGTTAAGGATGTATCTATCTGCATTTCTTTTTGTAAATTTTTAATTACATGGGGACGTTCGTGTTCTTTTTGTGGCACATCCATTTGGGAATTTCTGATAGTTCCGTCACAGACAAATTTTTCTATTTTGTATCTACTTGGAAACTGACAAGATGTGACAGCACTTTATTCAAAGCTTACTGTAGTTACAACTGTTCGATTTAATGAGCGCTTTCATCCTATTGTATCGATTAGTTATCGATTAATAATTTTCTCAACATTTCTGAATCAAATTTTCCATATCTCCCCTTTTTACGCCTTTAATACATATTACTTATATTATACAGTGTGGAACAGCCAAATGGAATAAATTCGATAACGAATAAATGAGGGCGTGTTGGGAAAAACGCTTGGACACGTCGATTTGTATTTTGCATTTAAAAAAAATAAAAATTACATAGGGTGTGTTATGTGACAGTGGCCAATACCTACTTCTTCTTCTTTAGAAAATTCTAGACATAATTCATGTACAATGTCCTATACCTATCTTGAACTGTTTCGGAAATATTAAGTGTTTTCAGATTTATTACAAAAATTAACATTAAAAAATGAAAATTATTTTATTTCACAAATTCGCTATATAACATTCAATACTTATTTCCCATTTAGCTCTTGAAATTGAGAAAGTGAGGAAAAACCATTCCTGCGATCCTTTTAACTGGTATGAAATTAAGAAAAATACAAAAACAATTTTGTTTATTTTCGTATAAAACTCATTCTAATCTAGAAATCAAGATTCTAATCGTGATTTTTGTTGTGTTAGAGACACCAGAATATTATAATATACTTTATTTAACTTTAGTAAAAGTATAATCAAACTAAAACTCATACATTTAGATACAACTGACAAGTCCCTGACAGACGTCTTCTGGCCGTGGCTATTCAATCTAACCTAGGTGAACTTAACTTAACACAACAATTTTTAGTTCTTTAGTCATAAAGGAACTCTTTTAATTTACCACAAAATGTTAATAGTTAGGTAATTAATACCATCATAGGTAGTTAGTTACTATCATTATTGAAATGTTAAAAAAGTTTTTAATGTCTATTTTGGTTTGAGCATAAAACTTTCAAATCTTAATCACTTTCGGAACTGGAATCCATATCTGATACCACATTTTGTTGTATCGTATTATTACAGCTTTGTCCAAGACACTCGCATGATCCAATCCATGGTTTCTCTAACTTTATGCACGAACAGTTTCTTGATTTGCAACCTAAAGAGCAATTACGTAGTATTTGAACAAAAATAAAATGTATTACATGCATATACCTTTTAAACAATTACAAGTTAGTAAATCCGTGTGTGAAGGAAACTCCAATAATGTTGAATTTACTGTTTGGACCCTTACTTTGTCGAATCTACTCATATTAATGTTATAAATGAAACTAACTGTTTCTAATTAATTCCACTATGTAATGAAAAAATTATGAACATTATGAAAGGATATTGATATGTCAATATCGAAATAATTATCAATATCCTTTCATAATTTTCATAATTTTTTCATTAAATAGTGGAATCAATTAGAAACAGTTAGTTTCATTAATAACATTACTTCCAATAATGTTGTAAGCATTGTTTGTAATTCGTCGGTGTACATCTTTAACATCTCCTACATCTCCAACCATTTTGTAAAGGGTCCAAAGTGGCAGGTTTAGATTCTAAACTACGTAACCAAATGAGTGTCTGGTAGTTTACTCTCTAACAATGCAATATTAAGCTATCTCTAGTTGGAATTAATTTACTGATATTTCTAAAATACCTCTTAGAGTATCTACGCAGTCAACGTCATCACTGTCTGTATAGAGTTTTAGAACAAATGTTTGCATTTGAATAAAGAGTTCCTACGTCTAAAAATGCATGATGGGATAAAAATATTTTCCAACATAATTTTTTGCCCAGTCCAGCAAATTGACTAGTGCTGTCACATCCTGTTAGAGCATGGAAAGCTGGTAAACTTTTCAATAAGTTCGATTGAAGATTTATTTTTAGTACAGGGATAAATCGCTTAGCTTCTTTAACACCTGTCTTTATCCATACTTATTTAGTTAAAAAGTTCTTAAAATGTGCTAAAAGAATTATAACATCAGTATCGCTACAATCTACAATACATCTAGTGAAGCCTTCTGATTTATCTGACATTATAATATGCAATAATGTATGTGTATATTGGGGTGACATTCACTGAGACCTAAAAGAACTATTGTGCCTTATATGCAATAATATTCGTGTGTCTGCCTCTTCATGAGATGAACAGAGTATTTCAGTATTGTCCAGAGAATAGTTTGCTTTGTGGTCAATAATATTTTCGAACTTGTTATAAATTTTAAAGAATGCTTTTTAACTAAAGATGTATGGATTAAGACATGTATTAAAGATACTAAGCGGTTTATTTCTGTAAATAAAAATAAAATTTTTAGTCGGATAAGCTTTCCATGCTCTAACAGGATGTGACAGCACTAGTCAATCTTTAATAAAATGTAAAAATTTGTATATATATATATATATACATTGTATACAGACAGTGGCGACGTTGACTGCGTAGATACTCTAAGAGGTATTTTAGCTTCTTTTAGAAATATCAGTGAATTACCTCCAACTAGAGATAGCTTACTATTGCATTGCTAGAGGGTAAACTACCAGACACACATTTGTTTACGTAGTTTAGAATCTAAACCTGCCACTTTGCACCCTTTAAAAAATGGTTGGGAGATGCACAACGACGAATTACAACCAATACTTACAACTTTAACGGAGTTTCCCTTACACACGGATTTACTAACTTGTAATTGTTTAAAAGGTATATGTAATAAATTTCATTTTTGTTCAAATACTAGTAATTGCTCTTTAGGTTGCAAATCAAGAAACTGTTCGTGCATAAAGTTAGAGGTACCATGTATTGGATCATGCAAGTGTCTTGGACAAAGATATGGATTCCAGTTCCGAAAGTGATTAAGATTTGAAAGTTTTATGCTAAAACCAAAATAGACATTAAAAACTTTTTTAATATTTCAATAATTATAGTAACTAATGCATGATGGTTTTAATTAATTATTAACATTTAATGGTAAATTAAAAGAGTTCCTTTATGACTAAAGAACTAAAAATCTTGATTAGAATATCTAAAAAGAGTATTGCATACATTTGGGAAATAGCGGGCAGCGCGGGGTGCGTTTGAGGGTACCGATTGCATTGAGTGCGCCGCATCTTTTAGTGACATCCTCCTAATTGAAATTAAGTTTCTCACTTATTATCCAGCTAATTTCAGCAAACAAAAAACCATTAGAAGCAGAAAAGAAAGGGCTATTTTTTTTGTTCCGGGGAGTTTTTGATTGGAGATTTTGTTTCGCCGTAATGGCGATGAATAACAATTGAAAAGTGTCTTTCAAACGCTACTGTTACCGTTTAGCCACAAATCACAGAAATAAAATTCATTGTCCATTTAAGCTAATGTAATTTTTAAAAGAAAACTTTTTTTTGTTAGTTTCCGTTGATACTAGGCGATCCACTTTTAACCAGTTGATAAAACTCGTCTAAGGGAATAAATTGTTTTTTCAAATTTTTTTAACAAAAATGCTCCTGCCACCCTTCTCCCCGTCACTATTTTTATACTGCCGGGTACATTCCACTTAGGAAGGGATACACTATCATATAAATATGTCAAATCATTTTAAAAGAAACTTGCACACGGAATTAGTTTTTATTCGACTTTCCAATCTTTGAGCACTATACTATTACTGCATTGGCAGCTACTTTTTTTATCTGTCTTAGGGCGGGTCTACACTATGCGTATTCAGCAGATGCGTATTTCGGCTGCGTATTTTCGGCAAGAGAGTTATTGCGACACACATTGTGCAGATTTTCGGCGTCTATGTGCGGAAGCATACCGTGGTTAGCGATTTGAAGTCGTTTCCCAGTTTGTGTCAAACAACTAAGCAGGTATGTTCAAATTAAAATTTGTTTGCGCTTTGGAAGCCGCGGGATTACTCTGACAACCCACGTACGTATTTTCGGCAGTATACTGCGTAGTTGTGTATTCTACGCATATATGCGAACATTCCAATTTAAAACAATGTGTTGCCATCTTGCCGAAAATACGCAGCCGAAATACGCATCTGCTGAATACGCATAGTGTAGACCCGCGCTTACATGTCCAAGCTCACGAAACGGCTTTTCTATTTTGCTAATTGTTCCTTGGGATATAGGCGACAAATTTGAAAATTTTTCGTGAAATAAGCGAGAAACTTCCATTTGTGTCCGTGTGTTATCTCCATAACCAATCATTTGTAGAATGGTTATTTTGTGCATTTCTGTTAAATGAACCATTTTTCTGATATTATTACGTACAGTTAACGAAATTCAAACAAAAATAGCACCGACACTGATCACTACTGTCATGCAGGCAGACAACAAGTTGCTAAGGCTATGATTTTTATACGAAAATAAACAAAACTGTTTTTGTAATTTTTTTATTTCATAACAGTAAAAAGGAACGCAGTAATGGTTTGTGCTTACTTTCTCAATATCAAGAGCTAAATGAGAAATAAGTGTTGAGTGTAATGTAGCGAATTTGTGAAATAAAATAATTTTCATTTTTTAATGTTAATTTCTGTAATAAATCTGAAAACACTTGATATTTCCGAAACAGTTGAAGATAGGTATAGGACATTGTACATGAATATCTAGAATTTTCTAAAGAAGAAGTTGGTATTGGCCACTGTCACATGACACACCCTATATAATTTTAATTTTTTTTTAAATACAAATCGACGTGTCCAAGCGTTTTTCCCAACACGCTCTCATTTATTCCATTTGGCTGTTCCACACTGTATAATGTAAATAATATGTATTAAAAGCGTAAAAAGAGGAGATATGTAAAATGGGATTAAGAAACGTTGAGAAAATTATTAATCGATACAATAGGATGAAAGCGCTCATTAAATCGGACAGTTGTAACTACAGTAAGCTTTGGATAACGTGCTGTCACATCATGTCACTTTCCAAGTAGATACAAAATAGAAAAATTTGCCTGTGACGGAACTATCAGAAATTCCCAAATGGATGTGCCACAAAAAGAACACGAACGTCCCCATGTAGTTATTCTACACGAAAAATTTGCAAAAAGAAATGCAGATAGATACATGCTTAACATTGCTCTGGCTTATCTCACAATCGGATATAAAGTTACGATGCTGACTTCACATTTCGAGAGAGATCATTCTTTCAGACATATGAAGGTACTTAATTTTCCTTTTTTAATTATTTTTCAAAAAGTTATAAATAAAACCAAAACTATTTTTAATAATATGAGAGAAATAATTCGAAAAATACTACTATTGATTAACAGTTATCCCAGCGTTAACAAAGTTTTATAATAATAATAATAAAAAAAACTATTCACATGAATTAGTATCAAACAGGGTTTAGCAAAACTTGATTTTTATTTAAAAAAATCATGTTAAATTTATCCGTTTTTCATTTTAATTTAGTAAGCGGTCTGCAAGTGATGTTGTCTCTTCTAATTACAAACCAGAATCGTTGGTTATATCCTGCAGATATACCAACCCCGTTTAACTTAGAAGTGCAATTCAATGTCTATCGGGGCATATAGCCCGAGAAGTAGTTGTTGCTTCTTAGTGAACGGTCTCTGTTCTTTGAAAAATATTTTTCAAAAACTGTAAGGCGTTATAATAGCATTAAACTATTATCTTCGACATATTAAATTAAAAGTGTCTTTTGTAATGAAAAAAAATTTAGTTTTCAGATAAAATACGCATCGAGTATTCAGGATGGTGGATACCACGAACCCTCTTTGGAATTCCATGTTTATCAATGTTTCGAGCAATTTGGATGGTCCGAAGATTATTATTTTTTCCTCCTGATCCTAAACCCGAAATAGTAATCCTTGACGTCAGCCTTATTACCCTTTATCTTCTGAAATGTTTCTCTAGCTATAAAGTATTTTTCGAACATAATTTTCAAGAATTAAAATACACAGACGCTTGCTACGATCACCCAAAAATCAACCCATCTTTATTCGAAGCAAAATGGATAAAATTAGCCGATGAAATTATTGTGGAAAGCGTAGGATTCGCTGAAATACTAATGAAATCTCATCCTTCAATTACTAAGAAACCGAAAATTTTGTATCCTTTCATAGATTTGGGTTTATGGAGAGAGCCGAGGATAAAAATACAAATAATAATACCGGACTTACTAAACGATATAATTTTATTTCTTACAGTAGGTAGGTTTAGAGAATCATCAAATTTCAAACTGGCTTTGGATGCGTTTGAACTTCTCTTGGAATCGATAGATGATAAAACTATAACCAAACGGTTTCAACTGGCTATCGCAGGAAATTGCAAGACATTGGACGAAAAATTTCATTACAGCGAACTATTAGCTGCCGCTAAACAAAGATTATGTGCGGCACAAATAACTTTTTTAAAACAACTACCAATAATACACGAAAAAACATTAATAACGGAATGTGCTATATTGATTCACCCTGCTAAAAATGATGTTTACTCTGACTTCATTCTCAAAGCAATGTCTCTAGGAAAACCAATAATAGCAACAAATAAAGGCATCGCTTCTAAAATACTTGTACACAGACTCTCGGGGATAATAGTTGATCCTAAAACCCAAAGTAATAGCTCTTGCTTTGAAAAAAATATTGGTGAATCCACACTTGCAAGTTTTTTTGGGCGATACAGCTAAAGAGACTTTCGATAAGTCGCATTCATTCGAATCTTTTTGTGGGGAAATAAGTCAGATTATGAAGAGACCAATACAAGGTTCGTCAAGCTCTTTACGCAGTGGTGAAAATAGACCGATATCTGATAATTAATGTGATATAACTATTAGTCAAATTTAAATTATTGTTACAATTTATACCCAAAATGTTCCTTGCTAATGTGGTCATCTAACATTAAATAAAGTCATTTGAAAATAAGCTTGCATTTTTTACCTTTATGTGTGGCATGAAGAATTGTGGGGATTAGAATTTTATCTCAAATTATAGGTAGTTTGTCCAAAATCAAATGCAGAAGCTAAGTCACGTGTTCTTCGCCTTAGCCGACTTTTACGCTATCGACACGTGTTTGCGAATGAACAGCGAAAGAGTGTATAGAGGCCAAAAGATCCTTAGGGAAAAGTCCCGTGGTACCGGACATCCCCTAGTACCGGACACTAAAGGTATCTTCAGTTTAGACACTTGGTAACGTGGAAACTATGATTTTTTCAATGCTTTAATCTAGTCAGACGACGCCCCAAAAAGGTTTGTATCAAGTTATTGTCGGAAGAAGAAAAATGCAGCATGAAACCTGGACGTAGGACCCAGAACTATGATGACACCAAGTGCATTATTTATGACGAGTCATTTAACGAAGTTTGGGCATGTATGTATATTGGGGTGACCTTCACTGAGACCTAAAAGATCTATTGTGTCCCCTTACTTCCACTTAGTTCCTGAGGAATATATTGTTTTTTGCATTTTTTTAACAAAAATGCTCCCCCCACCCTTCCCCCCGTCACGATTTTTATACTGCCGGGTACATTCGACTTAGGAAGAGATACACTATCTTATAAATATGCCAATTATTTTAAAAAAGAGTTGCACACAGGTTGAACGATAGAGACCAACGTGCACTATATTATTAAGGACGAAACGAATTTTTTAAGTTCTCGTCGGAAGGCACAACGAAAGCTGTGTATTTTTTACTCCTTACACTTGAAGTACCATAAACACGGATGTAATTTATATAAATTGAGAAAATCCTCTCAAAACACACTATCGTCCATGATGGAAACAACACTGTTTATGTTTTAGTAGCGCGATACATAATAAACGTCAACATACACGTTGCAACAAGTATCAGTTGCATGCGTTCAGTATCGAAGTTTCGCTACAGTGATACAGACGGCGATACCATCCCATACCGATACAGCGATACTGAGACAGACAAATACAATGCGAGATTTGTATCAAGATACTGATACTCGAAACATGTATCGATACCGATCTCAACCTGAATGGGGCCCTTAAGTCAAGCTACAGTATCTCGTACAGTGACTGCCGTAATTGACTGCATGGTGACTCAATAAAATTACTGGATGAAGTTTCCGTCTACCAACTATAAAAACTTATGGATGCGAAACAGTTATGGCAAAGCAAGTATAGGTTTCCGACAGCAATTGGCGTAGTTGACTGTACCCACGTAGGAATACTGAAACCAAATCGCCATGGTGATGAGTATGTTAACTGAAAAAGTCATTCAGTGTAGAATGAAAGCCACTTGTGATGCAAGAGAAATGTTCACTAACATGGATGTTTTTTGGTCTGGATCGGTCCACGATTCAATAATATGGAGAAATTAACAAATAAGGGTTCATTTACCAAATAAAAACAACGTCGTGCCACTTGCTGATGATGGATATAGTATGGAGCCGTGGCTCATAACTTCAATCAGAAATCCCGCTCCAGGTGCTGAGCTAAATTATAATAAACTTTCGAAAAAAGAAAGAGTGATAATTAAACATTGTTTTGGTGAACTAAAACATCGATTTCTTATTTTGCAACATGTTTGTAGAGTGAAATTGGAGAATGCGACAAAAATAATTGTTGCCTGTATTGTGCTTCATAACGTGACAAAAACTTTGGAAGACATAGATTTTGAAGCACCTGAAGAAGAAGTGCCAGAAGAAGATGGCAATGATAATAATGACAAAGTTGAACTACCTCTTCGCCAGCAAGGACAAGAAGTGTTAAGAAATTTGAGCATTGTTATAAACAACTTTGATAATTAAATGAAGGTATGTATGTAAATTGGGGTGACATTCACTGAGACCTAAAAGATCTATTGTGCCCCCTTACTTCTACTTAGTTCCCGAGGAAAGTCTCAGAGACTAGTAGCTCCTTTAGTCCTATTTCCCGGAGGAATTTTAGGATACCTGCAGGCTTTAACTTAGGTAAATGTCCCTCTTCTATCCAGTAATCTCCAAGGTGTTGTGCCCTAGGATTCTGAATGGTTCTGCAGTTCGCAAGTATGTGGATGGAGGTTTCTTCTTCCATGCCACAGAATCTACATTCTTCTTCCCCCACTATTTTGAGCTTTTTCAGGTGCCCATTCAGCCGATAATGTCCCGTAAGGATGCCTGTTAAAACTCTTAGTGCAGTTTTACTTTGACTTATGCATTCATTTGATCTCAACAGGCTGTAATCACCCAGAAGAATCTTTGATTGCCTAAGTCCTACTAGATCTTTCCAATGGTCAGATCTTCTCTTTTCTTTGGCTTTGCCTATTGCTTCCAATATTACATTGGAGCTGATACCGCAAAAGGGTTCCGGCCCCCAAAAGGGTGTTCCAGTCCCCCTCTTTGCTAGTTCATCTGCTATTTCATTTCCTCCTATCCCTGTGTGTCCTGGAATTCACAGTAAGGTGACTATATTGCTCTAGTTCATTTAGTTCATTTAGTTTGCCTAGGCATTCCCATACCATTTTGGAACTGATAACACAAGAGAGAATGAAGGTATAAAACTGTATAAAATCAAAGTTCAAATTTAATTTAGTTTGATTATTTACGCCATCAGATCATTTGGTTTTTAAAAAACAAAATTCGAATAATTATTAAGTTTATGGACTAACGCAAACTGTTCTATTTTTATTTTATTACAAACTTTTCAATAATATTAATAATAAATCAAACATATACCTACTGTACTTTTTAAACAAACTAGATATAGTATGTATACTCAAAATCCCCTATTCGTAGAAAAAAATAATAAGTACCTAACATATAATATAATATTGTCAATATAATACGTTGTACGAGAAAATTTGGAGAATTATTTACATATTGTAGAATGCTAACTCCCCCTCGTTAACAATATTTGCTGCTGATTACTCCCGCTTCATCCTCTCCTTGACATGGAGGGAGCGCTGTATACTGAAAACAAATGATTAAATAATATAAACCACTAAATGATGTTAATAAAATATCGGTTGCTGGAGAGAATTGAATATATTTTTTGACAAATTTGAATTAAAAAATTGTTAAATAAAATTGTCGAGGACAATAAACTAATATTTGTTGCGGGGGATTTCAATATAGAGTTAAAAGATGAAAATACAATAAAATCTAAACTATTAGCATTAACATCATGTAACAGGAGATCCTGTTTCTCTGCTCAATATAATTCGTTTTGCTTATATATTACCTATTTTAGTACCTCTCGAGCCATCTAACGGCAATGCCTAGGAACGCATTTAACTACATTTAAATATAATGTCGACGCACGTTAGATTCCTTACTTATGTTCTCATATCTTTTCTGAGAGGGCACTGTTACAGATTTAAAACATCCGAAAATTGTCAGAAATGATGTGCGCAGGAAAGTTTGTTGGTAATTAGATACCATTTTGGAGACAAGCCCGACCGGCGTTCTCTTGATTGTCTAAAAAGAAAGACAATTATAATGTGAGTTGCGTCGAAGGAAATTCTAAGTAAGTCAATACCTTTTTATACATTACTAATGATTGTCGTGTATATATCTTTGAAATGTTTGTGGGATGACTCTGTCATTCTAAATTAATTACTTTCGCCGACAGCACTTGTTGCTTGTAGAAGCTTCTAAAAATTCCTGTGTCTTTTTAGATTGCAACAACTCTCCATTCTACGTTCTCCATTCTACATTCTACGTTCTACGTTCTACATTCTACATTCTCCATTCTACGTTCTACATTTTACATTCTACAATCAACCTGATTCAACTAGCAATCTTGATTTGAAAATCAATTCAGTTCGATTCTCTACTTCCGACACTACTTTATACTTGCTTTTACAAGTATGGATCATATTATGTCCAGTACTTTATTGACATAAAATTCGTTTCTCTTCTCCATGGGAGAATACGAAAACCATTTATAGATGCATAAGCCGATATATATTTCTAATATTTGATTAATCATACCATGGTAGAACCTTTAGCATTGACCTAATTTCCCTCGAAATCTTATTAATTTGTATACTTAATGTACGACGGCCAAGGGCCATATTTCTTTGATTCTTCATATTGTTGTAGAACCTTTAGCATTGAACTAATTTCCCTAGGAACCTAATTAATTTGTATATTTAATGTACGACGGCCAAGGGCCATATTTGTAAAATAGTAGGGACCAAAGTCGACTTTAAGTAGGATATTCTTCATTAGATTGTTAAGTTACTTTCCCGATTTTTATTTAATGATCATCTAAGTACCTATAAAAAACCATATACTCTGTTTTTTGTCATTTGATCAGGGTAAATTATATTATTTCATTTTACAAATGACGTGGCGCTCAAATAAGTTATATGCCAGACAAATTTTTATTATCTAAGTGTTATACAACATTTAGGCGAAAATTCACGACCCATTGTTTTACCTAGAGCTTAGTCGAAGGCATACAGTAAGTAACACTAGAATTATTATCTTTTTTATCGCTATATCTACCTGGGAAAGTTACAATCATCATCATTTAATCTGTCATGTAATTAATGAGTACACAAGGATAACTAACAAGTTGCATAGATAATATTTTCACAAATTTTAAAGGCAAATATAAGACGAAAGTAATTGATAGATTGATCGACTTACCTGTCAGGAAGATCGATCTAAATTATTTGAGCTAATGTCCGGAATGATTATTTACCCTGTAGTATACTTTTCTTCATACCAACTCGCACAAATCACCAAAGATACATAAAAATTTATCTCCTCATGACTATCACCTTACATCGCTGCCGATAATTACTCATTGCTTTGATGGAAAAAATACTTAGATCGCACTGGACTACTATTAAAGGGGGTGGGAGGGACATAATCATTCCGGACAACAGCTCAAATAATTTAGATCGATCTTCCTGACAGGTAAGTCGATCAATCTATCAATTATTTTTCGCTGTTGTCCTACATGATTATTTACCCTGTAGACATTCAAAGAATAAAACGCGATCTAAGTAACATCTCCTATAATGAACCGATAAAATATTTTTATAACAATATTTCACAACTAACAAATATACAATCTAACATATATTAATTACAGTTTGACGATTAACCGTCTGAATAATTGCACTAGCAAAATCTGATTGATTATTCGAAACAGGTCTATTATAGAATTTATTGAAAACCATAGAATCCTGAGTCCAGCCTGCCGCTGAACTGATAGTTTCAACATTAACACCTGCTCTAAAGGCCGCTTGACATGGTGCAATACAACGTGCAATGCAATGCAATACGCAAGATTTCTTGCTCGAAAGCTTGCGCAGTTGAGACCCAGCTGTTCAGTTTCTGCAACTCGATGCAATTGCAACTTTATCGGTTTGGTGCGATTTTTATTGCATGCAAGCTGCAATTCTAGGGAGAATTCTAGTTACTTTTGGTTTAACAACCAACCAAATGTCATATGTCAATCAGGTCAGTTGATTGACTGGAGCAAAGCAAAACTAACCTTCTTGTTCACAACGTGGTGTGTTCTTGTTGATTATTGATTTTTGTTGCTGCCCTATTTTTGAAGTTTTTTATTTGTGTCTGTCTCTGTTTATGTTAAGAATGGATAAACCAACCTGCAGAAAGTAAGTACACAATCATTTTCTCATCTGTCTCATGCTTACCTCTCTTTATATTTTTTTACATTATTTTTCCTACCCGAGGCGACTGTCGAATTTATAGCCAAATACTGAGGTTCATGATATGACTGAAATATTTTCAATCAATGCAAAAATCATGTGATAACGTGTCTTAAAAAGTATAATATTTAATAGAACTATAATAATATATAAATCTATAAGTTTATCACGATAAACTACATTGGTAGGTTCGATATGGAAGCGGTTATGTTGCTGAATAATGCTGTGGTTCAACTTAGGATTGATATAAGTCTGGGTTTATAAAAATTGTGGAAGACTGGGAATGTCCTACTTAAATCTAGTAAACAGTCAGACAGGCCCCAATGGAATTGTATAAAGACAGAGATAGCATGCAGTAGAATAGATCACACATGCCCAGACAACACAAATTTATTTTTTAGGTCTGGTTTTGATTGGCCAAGAACGGCAACATCAGTGTTGATTCAGCTGTATGAGCAACACTCATGCTTGTATTTAACTACAACAGCTGAATATCACGATAGAAACAAAAGACAAAGGGCTCTTGAGTCCATTGTTAGCGAGTTTAATAAAACAAACCTGACAAATCTCACCATAGATGACATTAAAAAAAAATTCATGGTCTTAGGACCCAGTTCTTAGCAGAACTTCAAAAAATAAGAAAGAGTGAGACATCAGGTGCATCCACCGATACTATTTATTCACCAAAATTGTGGTGTTTTGAAGAACTCTTGTTCCTTCAACAAGGGACGCACATTGTAACAAGAGGAGAATCAAACCTTAAAATTGATGATAAGAGAATGGAAGGAATTCCAGAAAGTGTAAGTATATACTAGCTTTAATATTCATCAATAAGTATTTCGAACTTTCATTGTCTTTGTTTTTTACTAATTTCATAAAGTATGGATTGATTTATACGCATGTATGCATCAGTACAAAATTCGTAAAATAATTAAAATTAAAGATAATGGAAGTTCATAACACTTTTTCATTTGTAAATCGCAAATGTTGTCTACCTCCTTCAATCAACAGCTTAATATTTATATAGGCCAAGTTAGAAGAAAACCGGCTGTGTCATTGTTTAGAGAATGGTTTCATATGATGCGGTGAGATATTTGTCACTCGACTTTACTATTCATAACTTTCTTATTAACAATTTTATGCAACAAATCTCTTTTTTTTTAGTTTTTTGCGTATCAAATTAAAACTGTTTGGGAAATCGTGATGGCGTCAAAAGAAAATTTGTAAAGAATAAAAACATTAAGAAAATGAGATATTGAACAACTCGATCAGACCATTAGCTTAGAAGAAAATCGGGATAAACGGCCAAAGTGTAGTTTTTTTCAAAAATTCATAACTCTGTTATATTAGAAACTAATACTGACCGTAGGATCTACGCTACAACTCAAAAAATAACTGACATGAATTTTTTTAAAAACTGCACTTTGGCCGGTTCTTCCCAGTTTTCTCCTAAACTACCCGTCCGATCGAATTGTTCGACCTCTCATTTTATTTGTTTTTTTTTCTCGACAATTTCCCTATGGACGCCATCACGACTACCCTGGTAGTTTTAATTTTATAAGCTAAGAGCAAAAAAATGCGATTTTTGCATAAAATTGTTAATAACGAATTTGTGAATATCATATGAAAATATTCTCCAAACAATGGCACAGCTGGTTTTCTTATAACACTTTTTACATGAAAAAATCACTGTAGCTTGGCTTGATTTTATAAAAATCGACATAACTAAAATAATTTCTTTTTCTTGTTTATATCGCAGGTTCTTGAACATGAAGTGATATATGATGGGGATGTCAGTCAACTGAGTGAAGCAGAAATTCTCCCAAGATGAATCAAGAACCCCATCACTAGAGGGCTCCAGTAGAGGCCTATCCCGAGAAGGCTTAACTAGAACACCATCTCGAGAGGGCTCAAATACCCCATCCCAGCAGGGGTCAAAGTCACTAAAAAGAAAGAGAGGTGCTAAAGTTGGAGACTCAGAAGAAACGAGGCAGAAAATAAGCAGTATATTGACATCTGCTGTGACAACACTACAAAATATTAACCAAGTTGAGGAAGAAGTCCAGCCTCAACCAAAGAAGCATCGCTTGTTTGCAGAGTGAGTTTCTAAGAAAACTAACGAAATAGAGGGTCTCCCTGCTGCTCTTCTCATCTACTATTTTTTAATCTGGCATTGTCACTGACTGGTTAGTCCAATTGGCTGACCTCACAAAAAATAAAAATTCAAATATTATAAGAATAGCAGAGGGATAGTGGTTTGATCTGACAAATTAAAATTGTCAGTTGCTTAGATATGGAAACTTTGAAGAGATTATTTTGCTAAAAATAATTCATTTTCAGATTTATCGCTGAAGAAATGGAGGTTCTGGAAGATGAAGAAATCATAGATGATTTAAAAAACAAATTTCTAAATCTTTTGTATGCTGCAAAAAAACTACAAAGAGAAAAAAATAAAATAAAGTTTTTTTTGTCTAGTTTAAATTTTTTATTATATTTTATTTCCAGACTCCCAGATAATTTTTTTTATTACATAATACACATTCTTGGGAATAAAATGCACAATAAGTTGAGGTATTCAAAAAGTAAAGTTTAAAAGTTGTTTAAAAAGTTTCTATCCTAAAACTGAAATTTTAGACAGAAAATTATATTTTGAACATAGATCTTAAATATACCCACAACATAAAAAGGAGAATTTAAAAACAAGTTTCTATTCTAAAACTAAAATTGGGAACAGAGAATTATATTACCTACTATCTAACTAAAAAGAAAAGCCAACAGTTCAAACAATATTGTCCTGCCATGGTACTTGACCACATCCATTAAAATATTCTTTAAATTCTTCCCTGATATTCAGTGATCGTTCCTAGGTCTTCCATAATTTTGATGACTGAGTCCATAGATAAATTTGTACTGGGGATCTATTTCTTCAGGGTGCTTCGACAAAGATGCATGGCCAGTCTCTTGATTTAAAAAATTGTGTAGAGTACAACAAGCTAGAGTTATTATCCTGGCTTTCTCGGGCTTCAAAGGTATTGAGTTTATTAAAACTCTGAAGCGATTTGCAAGTATTTCAAAAGCATTCTCAACTACTCTCCTAGCCCTACTCAATCGGTAATTGAAAATTCTCTGCTCTTTTGTCATTTTCCTGAAAGGGTAAGGCTTAAGAATGTGGTTTGACAAAGCAAAAGCGGCATCAGCTACTATGACATGAGGTACATGTGTAGATCTTCCAGGTAGTGGTTTGTTTTCTGGGATATTCAAAGAATTCATCTCAATACCTTCAGAAAGATCACTTTCCCAATACACACGGCCATCTGACAGTCTCCCATTCATCCCAACATTAACATAAATAAAGTTATAATTTGCATCAACAAGTGTCGGGATAACCCTTGGTAATTGCATTATTTCTTGTATTTGGATCTTTATTAAAACTCACTTGACTTATATGACATTTTATTTATTACGATTACAACTGACATTACATTCAGAGACAACCTGATAGTCACATTACAGATCTAACATACACTGTGTCCGTAAAGTATGGAACAAATTCATTTTTAGCTAAACAGACCATTTTAAGAAATAATCCTGAAACACGTCGATTTTTGATTTTAATTTACCATATTTTAAAATAATAATCTATCATACAGGGTGAATTACTTTCGAGTAATGACGTCACCGTCATTTTTTTTAAATGGAACACCCCCATTTTGTCTCAATTTTCGGATTACTCTAGCTGAGCTGATTCCAAAAATGTATCACATGTTGATTCCAATTGGTACAGGCTGGACAAAAATACAATAGTTTTGTGTGTGCTTATAAAGTAACGCGTAACATTCTTTATTAGTTAAATTAACAATATTATCAAAAATACTTATTATCTAGCGGACAGAATATGATGAAATACATGACTTTATAAATGTTCGAACTGCAGCCCTTGCTGTATTTGACAGTAACCCAAACGGTGTACAAATTCTTGTTGAACCTTGTTTATTGTGTCTTGAGAAATACTGTTTATTGCTGTCCGAATTCTCTCTTTTAATTCTTGAATATTTGCTGGTTTCGTTTGATACACAACATTCTTCAGATGGCCCCACATAAAATAATCCAAAGGATTGAAATCTGGTGACGTCGTTGGCCATTCAATAGGTCCACGTCTACCAATCCACCTGTTCAGAAAAATTTCATCTAGTTACCTTCTAACATCTACAGCATAATGTGGAGGTGCACCATCCTGTTGAAACCATAAACTTTCATCAAAACCTCCAGGATTACGTCTGCTGGGAAAAAAAATAGGTACGAGATACCCCCTTAAAAACTCAAGGTACATTGCCCCGTTTAAATTACCTTCGATAAAGTAGGGTCTGATGATTCGATTTCTTACAATTCCAGCCCATACATTTACCTTTTGCGGGTATTGTGTATGATTCTCACGCATCCAGTGGGGGTTTCCTTTTACCCAGTATCTACAATTCTGACGGTTAACCTCGCCATTTAACGTGAAAGTGGCCTCATCAGAAAAAATTATGTTTTGTATCAAGAGAGGGTCTCGGTGACATTTATCCATAATTTTTTCGCAAAATTGGATTCTTCTATCGGGATCATCTTCGTTTAATTCCTGCACAAGTTTGATTTTATAAGGATGCCATTTTTCAAGCTTCAATAGTTTGTGTACCGTTGTTTTGCTAACACCGATATCGCGACTAACAGAAGTGTGCGCATCTTCTTCAAAACTAAGTAAAACATCTAATGCTGTATCAGCATTTGCAGAGGGACGACCTGATTTGCGTACATTTTCAACCGTACCAGTTTCTCGAAATTTCTTTTCAATCTTACTGACTGTTGAACGCGTTATAGGTCTTTCTAGATATTTACCATTAAACAAATTGCACACTTCCATCTGAGTTCGCGATCTGTCTCCATACCAAATCATCATAAGTATTTCAATTTTTTGTTTTACACCTAACTCCATTTCTACTTCTAATTAAATCTAAGCAATAATTAAAACATTCACGAATACCAAAAATGTTGTAGTACTAAACTGTCACTGAACATCAATAAATTACTAAACAAATAATGACATTTCACAAAAAACTAGACGACTATTTAAATTGATAAGAAATAATTTCTTTCATATTCTGTCTGCTAGTCCACAAGTACCAAACATGTTTGGAAACAGCTCATTTTTATTAATCTAAAAATGTAACAAGCTACAGGGTGTTACATTTAAACCAATTGCCGTTAGACAATAAGTATTTTTGATAATATTGTTAATTTAACTAATAAAGAATGTTACGCGTTACTTCATGAGCACACACAAAACTATTGTATTTTTGTCCACCCTGTACCAATTGGAATCAACATGTGATACATTTTTGAAATCAGCTCAGCTAGAGTAATTCGAAAATTGAGACAAAATGGGGGTATTCCATTTAAAAAAAATGACGTCATTACTCGTCATTCACCCTGTATATTAGATTATTATTTTAAAATACGGTAAATTTAAATAAAAAATCGACGTGTTTCAGGATTATTTCTTAAAATGGTCTGTTTAGCTAAAAATGAATTTGTTCCATACTTTACGGACACAGTGTATAAAAATTCCGAAACATATCCCGCCCCCCTTGAAAGTACACACTTTCAACCAATAAGCCAGAATAATAACTACAACGATAAATTGAGAACAATACTTAAACAATAAAATAAATACTGACAGTGGGTTCAACATATTTTAAACAACTAAACATAAATACTGATCGCAATGAATCAAAATGTTTTAAATAACTGAACATACAAATTGACAACAGTGGATACAAAATCATTCCGTAGGCAACAAACAAATTTTTGCGGCGGCACGCTTAAAAATACCTCTTTCTGTTTTGACTGATACCACTCGCACTATTTTGTCGGTACCGGGATACACTTGCACAATACGACCTAATGCCCATTTAAGGGGAGGAATATTATCCTCTTTAAGGAGGACCAAATCTCCTATTTTGAGATTAGGATTGCTGAAACCTTACCATTTAGTGCGCCTGGTTAGTTCACTTAAGCACTCACGATACCAACGTTTCCAGAAACTTTGTACAATTTGCTTCATATGCTGATATCGGTTGAGACGACTAGAGTTTACATCGGACACATCTGATTCCGGTAGAGCGGTTAGAGCGTCACCGACAAGAAAATGTCCCGGAGTCAATGGTGATAAGTCGTTGGGGTCACTAGATAAAGGGCTCAAAGGCCTTGAGTTAATACATGCTTCAATCTGTACAAAAATGGTTGACAATTCCTCAAAAGTTAGTGAGGCATTTCCCACAATTTTTTTATATAATGTTTGGCTTGTTTAACGCACGCTTCCCAAAGTCCCCCAAAATGAGGACTTCGAGGAGGAATGAAATGCCATTTAATTCCATCTCCAGCTAAATAATTGGACATTTTGTTTTGAAATTTTATATTATTAAATAGCTCCGCGAACTCTGACATTTCTTTGTTAGCTCCTACAAAATTAGTACCACAATCTGAAAAAATATTCTGACACTTACCTCTTCGCGCAATAAAACGCTTTAATGCATTTAGAAAGGCTTCAGTTGTTAAATCCGAAACCGTTTCCAAATGTACAGCACGTGTCACAAAACAAACGAATATACAAAGATAAGCCTTAATACGCTTACAATTTCTTAATGTTGAAGTTTTTATAATAAATGGACCTGCAAAGTCTACTCCTGAGTTGAAAAATGGTTTTGTAGGTACTAAGCGTTGCTCAGGTAATTCACCCATTATGTATGAAATACCTTTTGGACGCACACGAAAACAAATTATACATGAGCGAAGTACTTTCTTTATTTCACTTATACCGCCAAGAATCCAAAATTTTTGTCTTAGGCTGCACAATAAATTTTGTGGGCCCATATGAAGATTTCTTTTATGTTCGTGATTTATAATTAACGTGGTAAAAATATGACCCTTATTTAATATTATAGGGTATTTTTGACAAAAGGACAAAGATGATTTCCCCAATCTACCACCGACACGTAGAACTTCTTGAAAGTCAAGAAAAGGATTTAAACTTAATAATTTGCTATTAGCGGGTGAAGCCTTGTTGGCTCTCAATGAGGTTATTTCTCTTGCGAATGAAATACCTTGGGCTAATTTAACTAGACAGATTAAAGACTTATCTAGCTCATCAACAGATAGTATACCAAATGATTTATTGTTTTTACTTTTTACACTATTTTGAAGCCATCCTAGGCAAAAGGCCACAACTCTTTGCAGCCTTATTAAACTTGAATATTTGTTGAATATATCTGATTCTGCAACATGCATAAATGCCTTTGTTTGTTTGCGTTTTTCTGGAATATCTAGATTATTGTTTTCTTTTAAAGTTTCATGCCAATTGTCTTTTTCTTGTAGCCACTTAGGGCCTTGCCACCATAAGTCGTTTTCCGCCAATTCTTCTGGTGAACAGCCACGAGATATAATATCTGCTGGATTATCCTTACTTGTAACATGCTTCCATTTCTCGATCTTAGAATTTCTCTGAATCTCTGCAACACGATGCGCAACGAAAATATTCCAATTGCTTGGTTCTGCATTAATCCAAGCTAATACTATTTGAGAATCAGTCCAATAATGTGTAGTATGAATTTCCATATTTAATGATTCGATGGTTTTCCGCATAGCTCTTGAAAGTAAAATTGCAGCACAGAGTTCCAGTCTGGGCAATGTAATAGTTTTCAAGGGCGCTATCTTCGATTTGGCGCATAAAAGCCGCACTTGCACAGTTTCATCAATATTTTTTGTTTTTAAATATATACAAACACCGTAAGCACGTTCAGAGGAATCGCTAAAACCGTGTATTTCCACTAGAACTGGATGGCAACAAATTGTTTGCCTTGGTATATTAATTTTATTCAAACTTAATAATTCACTATAGAACCTTGTCCAATGACTATATAACTTCTTGGGTAATTCATCATTCCAATCTAATCCTTCACTCCACAACGTCTGTAAGAACATTTTTGTTTCAATTATAACTGGACCAACCAATCCCAATGGGTCAAAAACACTTGCCACTGCTGATAATATATTTCTTTTAGTAGGTTTCAAACTACTATCTATTTTCACCACATACTGTAAACTATCACTTTCTATATTCCACACTAAGCCTAAGGTTCTTGCTATGGTTTGGTCCAAAACATGATGTGACACCTCATTGTATTGGTCAATGTCATTGAATATTTCTCGCTTATTAGAAATCCACTTCCTCAAGGTGAATCCTGCTTCTTCTAAAACACTTGAAATTTCCGTTTTTAGTCTCCTTGCCTTTTCAATTGACCCAGCTCCTGTTAGTAAGTCGTCAACATAGAAATTTTTCTTTATTTCCATACTTGCTTCTGGATACTTACCTTCTTGTTCATCTGCTGCTTGGTTCAAAATTCTAATCGCTAGGAATGAAGCTGGTGCCATTCCATAGGTCACCGTATTTAATCTGTAATGTTTTAATGGTTCAACTTTACTATTTCTCCAAACTATTCTTTGCAGATCTCTCTGCTCTGGATCAATCCACACCTGTCTATACATTTTTTCTACGTCTGCACCCAAGACAACATTATGATTTCTGAACCTCAGTAATATGGCATACAGTTCATCTTGAATTATGGGTCCAGTTTTCAACATATCATTCAGAGAGATGCCTTTGTTGGTTTTAGCACTGGCATCGAAGACAACTCTCAATTTTGTTGTAGTGCTGGTCTCCTTTAACACTGGGTGATGAGGTAAATAATATACTGGTCTTCCTTCTACTTCTATTTGTTCCTCATGTATTGGTGTCATATGTCCTAGTTTCAAGTATTCATCCATAAAATCTACATACTGCTGTTTCATTTCCTCATTATATTCTAACCTTCTTTCTAACTTGTAAAATCTTTTAATTGCCATATCCTTTGATTCTCCCAGATTCTCTATTCCTTCCTTTGTAGGTAGTCTTACTATGAATTTCTTATGTTGTTCATGTTTGACAGTGGCTGAGAATAATTCTTCACATTCTTTCTCCTGTCTAGTCATTAACTTACTTTCTGGTACATCTTCTAATTTCCAAAACGTCTCTAACATTTGATTAAGGTTATCACATACACTTAAGCTACACATTGTTTGTACTTCATTAACATTTAAGCCACTAAAACTTGGCACACTACCAGTGATTATCCAACCTAGTTTGGTTTTTTGTATAATAGGCATATTTTCATCTATTTTTATTTGTCCCACTAAAAGCAAATCATAAAAAATGTTGGCACCTAGTAACAGGTCTATTGGACCTGGTATATTGAAGGATGGGACACTTAAATTGATATTAGATGGTATTTTAATAATGTTTTTGTTTATTTTTATTGATGGTAGATTGCCAGTTATTTTGTTTAATACAAATAACTGCAAATCAACCTCAAATTCATTAAACTGAGATCTTTTTGTAGTATTTACCACCTTTGTAGCATTACTGACTGTAGAATTTATTCCTACTATTGACATATGAGTATCGATAGTATCTAGGCCTAATCGTGAAACTAAATCTCTTGTAATGAAATTTGACTGTGAACCTACATCTAATAGTACTCTGGCAACTACAGGTTGCCTGTTTTTATCTAATACTAATACTTTTGCTGTACTCAATAAAACTTCACATTCATTTGACATTTTGTCATTGGCACAATGTGTATTTACAGACTGTACTGTGTTTCTGTTGATATTTGATTCGGAAATTTCATTTTGGGTACATAAATTTACTGCACCTTGATGACTACTTGAAGCATTTGAATTTGCTGAATGGCTTGCCTGATTATTTTTTATGACATTAGTATTTGATTGAGAAGGCAATTGAATTTTATATGCATTAATGTGTAGTAAAGTATTATGTGGCTTTCCACATTTTTTACAACCCTGTAATGTACACCTTGAACTAAAATGATTTGGCCTAAAATAATTAAGACATAGTTTGATTTGTTTTATTTCTGCGATTCTTTGATCCACCGGTAAATTCAGAAACTTGACAGTGATATATAGGATGTTTACCATTACCACAAATAGCACATTGATCATTTAAAGAAATAAAGGATTGTGAGGAATATTCATTTTTGCTAATAGACCGGGTTTTATCAAATTTGGTGTTATGACTATTGTTATGAATCTTTTGCCCTTTACATTGATTTGGTTCAAAACTCTCAAGAATCTGAGCCCGTTCGTTTAAAAATTTTATAAAATCAACACACGTTACAGTGCTAGTTTTGACACTAAATGTTTTCCATTCCTTTCTAGAAATAGGGTCTAACTTTGAAACAAAAAGATAAACTAAAAGTGTGTCCCAATGTTCCACTGTTTCATTTAAATCCTTTAAAGCTCTTAAATTAGTTTGAATTGTATCTATTAAATTGCGTAAATCAATCCAAGACTCTTTACTTATAGTTGGAATTTCGAACAAAGCTCTGATGTGACTATCAATAATTAATTTTTTATTTTCATATCTATCCCGCAATAGTCTGAAAGCAACTTCATAGTTTACTTCTGTAACATCAATAGACTTAATTACCTGAGCAGCTTCCCCCTTTAAGCAAGATTTTAAATAATAAAATTTTTGAACTGCACTTAAACTATTATGATTCTGTATTAAACTCGAAAATGTATCAAAAAAATTCATCCATTTATTATAATTACCTTCAAATGTGGGCAAATCTAATGGTGGTAACTTTACTTGACTTGTAAATGGTAACTGTTGATTAAATTGGGTTGAGTTATCAACTGAAGGTTGAGTGTTACCGTTTAGTAATTCTCTAAAACGACATATAACTTCAAAATACTTTTCTTCAAACTCTTTACGAATAAGCTGATCATCTGGTTCTAAAAATTCCATTTCTAGCTGAACTTTATTAAACTCGCTCCAAAGTATTTCGCATTTATTTAACCTTTCATTCACAATTATTTTATTTGTCAAATGGTCACAATGTTCTACATACTCCTGAAATCTGTTTAATTGCGAAATAATTTGGCTACGATCACTTTTATACCTTTTAATTATTTCCTCCTCACTCGCCATTATTGTGTTACACTATAGTTATATGTTATATTGTGTTTATTTATGATATAATAATCTGAAGCAAGTAGTTAAACAATGTTCCTTCTAAGTTATTTAACACTCAGTATATGCTAAATCCCCATATTTTGGTAGAACCATCCTGTATGAGTGCATAAATATAATGGAATGCACTGTGTGTGTGTGTACAAAGTATAGGAAACAAGCCCGCCCAAGGCTATTATGCATTAATTATATACGAATGAATATATTTTCAATGGGATAGTGTATAATACTTTGCTATGGCCATCCTGTTATTAAAAATCTACCAGAGACAACTAATGCAGTTGAAAGTCTTACGTAAGCCGCGGAAACTAGGTAAATACCTATGCAATTATTATTAAGGTCATTAGATTCATTTTGTATTTAAGCTCAAGATTTTCTGATGAAATTCATTCGTTTCTTGTTCTCAATCGCATCATCAACCTTCAATAAACAACAGGTAAGACGTTTTCATTTATTTTTATTTTACTTGGAATTTAAATTAGTAATGTGTTCTAATGTTTAATTAAGTGAACAAACAGAATTTGAAATGATTTAATTATATTATTATTATTTTTAGTAAAATGGATCTAAAAACCATAAATTCTTCCTCACTTTTAGAAAGAGACCCAAAACCAACTACAAAATTAACAGATTTAATATTAGGGGAACCCAAGAAAATCATTTCAGCTAAATTAGTTCGGAGTAAATTTGGGGAAACGGTGCTGCTGGAACTGGAGAAAGAAATAACGTTCCTTCCGCAGAGGGTAACAGAGACGTATAAACCTTATATAAAATATTTTGAAGAAGGGAAGTACGCTATAATATTCAGAGGAGCGGTGGACATTGGAAAACTGAATCCAACAGCATCTTTTGAAATTATTGAAATCTAATTATTGGTGAGTTATATTTTTATAAATAGTTATGATATAATATTATGGACAAATATCACGGTACATTATCCAAAATTGATGAATCTATCAATTTAATTAGAGTGAACTCTGCTGAAAACAAATCAATAAAATTAATTAATGAACATATTAAAAAATGTAACATAGCATTGAAAAAATATCATTTAAAGGTTGGTCAAAAACGTAAGATATTAACAAAAATTGTCAATTGAAACGATTAAAATGTTTAATAAAATTAAAAAACAAACATGTTGGTGTAAAACAAAATCGAAAAGTTTACTGGAAAAATATAATTTCTTGTTTCAAAAGTAGAGTTCAGACAGCAGTGATTATAAATGTGAATCATAAAGAAATAAAAGAATTTTTATCAGATGCTTTTGATCTCTTTAAAATTAAGGTTCTCAAAATTATTAAAAAAAAGTTAATTGTGAAAATTAATACCACACTGTGGGCAGATTTTGTTAAAACGTCAGGTGATCAAGAAGTAATTGATCAAAAGTATTTTGTGACACCTAATGCAGTATTAGATCAATCAACTGATTTAGCTATTTGGTTTCAAGAACATGTAACAGATTATATTTTAAATAAACTGTCAGAATTTTCGGAAGAATCAAGCGGTTGGGCGCTACAAAAAATTCTATTATTGGAGGTAGCTATAAACGAATATAAAATTGGTAATGGAACCTCTTTTATTAAATTACCACCTCAGATAGAAAATAAAAGAGCATGCATCAACATTCAAAATAGAGATGACGCATGCTTTTTTGGAGTATTGTTAGTTTTTTATACCCACCAACGGGTAATTATAGACTCACCTCATCATATCCACACTATAGTCTTGTGTTTAATATCAAAGGGTTAGAATTACCTATGAAATTAAATCAAATTAACAAATTTGAGGAATTGAATAATATTTCCGTAAACGTATACGCTCTAGAATTAAATTGTACACAACAAAGTTCGTATTATGAAGTTGTACCTGCTAAACTTACCAAACGAAAATTAGAGAAACATGTTAATTTGTTATTAATTCAAAATAAGTATTTTCCAAAGTTGAATAATTTTGCAGAATCAGAACAAGATGATAATGATGATGATGATAAGAATATTGAAATAAAATTTCATTATTGTTTAATTAAAAATCTTTCACGACTTATTCGATCTCAAATCACTAAGCATAGAGCTACAATTAGCTTGTGTGACCGTTGTTTAAATTATTTTTATAGTGAGGAAAAGTTGAAAAAGCATTATTTGTTATGTGAAAATAGAAACAACTGTAAAATTTCATTTCCAAAATATGATGCTGTTGAATTTAGAAATTTTGTTTATAAACAAAAAATACCTTTCCTTATCTATGCTGATATTGAAGCTATTTTAGAACCATGTAAGACAAAATTATCAAAAACAACGAATAAATACCAACATCATAAAGCATTTTGCGCAGGATATTATATGAAATGTACTTATAACAACAATTTTTCTTTTTTCAATCATCATGAAGGTGAAGATTGTATGGATTGGTTTTCAAATGAAATTAAAAAGATTGCGCAATTTGTTGAGAGCAAAATTGTGAATATAATACCAATAATAGTAGATTCGATAGAAAATGTAAATATACATATTTGTCACATTTGTGAGAAACATTTTAATCAAAGAGACATAATTGTTAAGGACCACGATCATTTTACAGGACTATTTAGAGGTTACGCTCATCAAACTTGTAATCTTGTTTATTGTTCCAATACTATTCCACAACTTTTCAAATTATGACGCACATTTTGTCATAAAAGACATTGCTAAGCGTGGACACGTATCTGTTCTTCCACTAAATAAAGAAAAGTACATATCTTTCACTCTAGCAGATAATGATAGTAGAATTAAATTTAGGTTTATAGATTCTCTTAGATTTATGGGTTGTAGTCTTAATGAACTTGTTTCGACTTTGAGCTTAGACAATTTTCAGAATTTAAAACAGGAGTTTAAGAATTTAGATCATAATAAATTTCAACTTCTATCTAGAAAAGGGGTGTTTCCCTATGATTATGTAGATAATGTTGATAAATTGAAGGAGAAAGAGCTACCACCCATTGAAAAATTCTATAATAAACTAAATGATGTGGAATTGTGCAAGACTGATTACACTCATGCACAAAATGTTTGGACCGCTTTCAACATAAATCACCTTGGAGAATACAGTAGTTTGTATATGAAGATAGATATTTTGTTACTAGCAGATGTTATGGATAATTTTAGAGAAACAGCATTGAAAACATATGGTTTAGATCCTGCATGGTATTATACAATGCCAGGCTACACATGGGATGCTATGTTAAAATATACTAAATGTAAATTAGAAATTTTAAAGGATGTTGACATGGTTATGTTTATAGAGAAAGCGATTCGAGGTGGAATTTCAGTATGCTGTAGTCGATTTTCAGAGGCAAACAATAAATATATGCGTGACAGATATGATTCATCAGAACCCACCAAAACAATTCTTTACCTAGATGTAAATAACCTCTATGGTTACGCAATGTGTGAACCATTACCATTTGGAGGATTTAAATGGTCAAGTTCAAACATTGATGTAACAACAATTCCTGACAATTCTCCGATTGGGTACATATTACAAGTGGATTTGGAGTATCCAAAGAGTCTACATACTTTACATAAAGATTTTCCTTTTTGTGCCAACCATCGCATTCCTCCAGCCTCAAAACTACCAAAGTTGATAGCTGATTTGTATGATAAAAAAGAATATACAATACATTATAGAAATTTAAAACAAGCATTGGCACATGGTTTAATAATTACGAAAATACATAAAGTGTTGGAATTCAATCAATCAGAATGGTTGAGACCTTATATTGAATTAAACAGTCGATTAAGGGCAAGTGCTACAAGCAACTTTGAAAAAAATCAATTTAAACTTGCTAATAACGCAGTGTTTGGAAAAACTATGGAAAACATAAGATTACATAGACTCGTTAAACTTTGCTCTATGTGGGAGGGACGTTACGGTGCGAAAAATTTAATTGCTAGTCCACGATTTCACAATAGAACAATTTTTGATGAAAACTTGATGGCAATTGAGTTGAATAAAATAGAATTGATATTTAATAAACCACTGTACATTGGTATGGTTATTTTAGATCTTTCAAAAATTTGTATGTATGATTTTCACTATAATTTTATAATACCAACAGCAGGTGTGGAAAAATGTAAATTATTGTACACAGACACAGATAGTTTTATCTATGAAATAAGTAACCTAGACGTTTACGAAGATATTATTAAAAAAAATATTCACAAATTTGATACTTCAGATTATAACAAAAATAATATTTATAATATTCCGTTGGTGAATAAAAAAATACCGGGATTGATGAAAGATGAGGCAAATGGTAAAATTATTACTCATTTTGCTGGTCTTCGTTCCAAAATGTATACCTACAAAATGCAAGTCAGTGAGGAGGAAAAATTAAATTTTAAGAAAAAACTTGAAAAGAAGGGCATGTCCCCAAACCAAATAGCTATTGAACTGAATAACTTTGGTATTTCAAAAAAATCTAAGGGGATTAAAAAAAATATAGTGAAAAATATTATTACTTTTGAAGATTATATTACATGCTTAAATGAATTCAACACAAAAGTCATAACTCAACAAACTATTCGTTCATATGCTCACAATGTATTTAGTATAGAACAGACTAAAATTGCTTTAAGTCCATACGATGATAAACGTCAGTTAATTTCAAAGTCATTTGACACACTTCCCTGGGGTTATAAGAGTAGTCAGTAAGTTTTTGTTTTAGAGATAACCATCATGAGTTTGGAGGAAATGTGTACTGAAATTATTTGTCTAAAAATTAAATCAGTTACAGACTTTTTAATGAATTCACCATTACCTAAAAATTTAACTCTCAATATTATTAAAAAATATAGTTATTTTAAATGGAAGAGTTTTGTACAACATCTTAATATCGATGATGATAATGATGATGATGATGAAGATGAAGATTCCAACATTCCTAGTGAATTCAACATTCTTGCTGACATGTTATACCTACGTGATATTCCCTCAGCATTAGCACGAAATGCTATAATTGCTCATCGCAATTGGGAGACGGTATATTCAGAAATGAAATATTGTGTGTGGTTTAACCGATACAAAGTAATTTCACTAAATTTATATTTATGTCAATCATGCTATAAAAGTCTTTTGTTTTTGATACAGTTGAAAAACTTGAATTTCACTTTACACACAATTAGAGATCATTTTCATGGTTATTACTATACTAAACAATTGCATAAAATATATCAGTCGAAGAATATGTGGTGTCAAAATCAGTTCACAACACTGCTGTTTGGGCTTAAGGAAAGATATGAATGTGATATGGATTTACATCCTTCTCATGGATTGAATTCACCTATACCCGCTGATGGGAGGTTTAGTAGATTTCTTGACGATTATGAGATTGACAGAGATGATGATATATCATAATTATTTATAAAATTTAACTGAAAGTGGTATTAATGGAAATTTTAAAACTTTGTAAATTTATATCTTTGTAATTTATGTAATAAAAAACATAGTATATTAAACAGATTTTATTTGCATCAAACATGTATTTGTTCAATAGTTAAGTTACATAAATGACATCTTGACTGTGATGTAGGTGGTCCATCGATGTGAGTTTGCCAGTCAGGACGATTGTAATGTATGAAACAAGGCAGTTGGATTTGTAAATCAAAATTGTCTCGATATGCTCTTGGTAATTTATACCATGCATATAATAACTCAAGTGGTTGCGCCTTTTGAATCAAATAATCCAATGGAAACTTCTCAAGTTCTTCTTCATTAAACTGATATAATCGTCGCTTGTATAGCCAATGATCCTTCATTGGACAAATACAATCTTCTAGATGATAATGTTGTTGCTGTTGATTATACATGGTTTTATTTTAAAAATTCACTTTTGAAGTTTATCAATATACTGTTTAGATTCAACGATTTTCTAACGTTTATAATCTTTATTTTAGAGTGGGGTGATACAATTTTTTCCATTTCTCGAGTGCATGATGTAATTTTTAGAATAAATGGGATTTTTTTTTCAGATATTTTTTCAACCAGAAAATATCTTTAAATTATTCTAATAGCGATAGTATATTGTAGTAATAGTAGTAGTAGTAGTAGAATCACTCACAAAGACTACATATATGAATCAATTGCAAGATAATGATGTATTTTTGGGAGAACGTCAATTGTCTCTAAATACATATAAAACAAAATATGTAAAAGTTGGTTTATCCCCTTATTTAAATTACGATCCATGTGTTGGGATATTTGGAACCAAAAATACCTATTTTATATTCAGTCCGCAAGAATGGAACATTTTTTTATCATGTAGAAATGATATTGATGACTTTTTATTTAGATCAACAAACAACAAGAATATTATGGAACCGTTAGATATGGGTGAATTTGATTTGATATTTAAACGATTATCATTCGGGAATGTGGTGAAACTTTATAGGGGTGATTCTTGTATTTATCTAAGAGCTGATACTACTTCAATGTTATGGAAAATGTTACCACTCATTGAAAATAGATTAACAGACTTGAAAAATTTACAATTTGCTAGTTCATTGAAAATTTTACAAATGGGAATAAAAGATTCCACCAATCCAGTAACTACAGCTTTGAATATAATTGAACCCATAAAACATTTGAATAACGAGACATACGCTATCGCATTAGAATTAATATATAGATATCCTCAGTTACTTAAAGATGAAGATTTACAGCTATGAAATATGAAGAATAGACAGCATACAATAGAAGTGAAGAAAACTATTCACTTTGATGAAACAAGAAACAAAATTCATTTATTAGTAACTTGGAAATATGCATATCAACAAGCGAGACAAGGATCATCATGGATCATTGCCGCATGTGACCGACTACGGTTTATGCAACGAATTATTAAAATTTCCCAAATTATAGATCCAATATTAGATGAAAAACATAGATGTAAGGTTTATGATAAAATTAAGAGTATAATTAATTAAAATGTGTAAATAAATTGTCGATCAGTTTATATAATTTTATTTAACATTAAAAATAATAATTTTAAACAATGTCATTTTTATTTATCCACGATTTAGAATCCATTCCAAGCCATTTTACTAATAGCCGATTACCTTTTCGTTTCAAGACCCTCTCTATTAGATACACATCAGGATATTTAACTTTTTGCAATTCCTCCCTGTAAAATCCTCCTTGTATTTCTTCGTTCTTATCATCTTCCAGTATGTAAGTTGTTGGATTGGTTAGTTTCACTTTCTTTATTTTGAAAACTTCGGCAGTCCAATTTGGAGTATATCCCTTCTTAAAGACATGTCGATACTTGCTAATTCGAACAAAATCTCCTTTTTTAAAATTTGATAATCTTGGATCAATAGTTTTTAGGTGATTATATGCAGTAATATACTTTGCATTTTTCTCATTTATTTCACTAGGAATGGCACCTGTAGTAGAATGTCTTGTATTATTATATTTCGCGACAATATTAGGTAGAATCGTTAACCATTTGTAAGATCCTTGCATGCTAAACTGTTTCCATAGCATAGTTTTTAGAGTACGAATTACTCGTTCTGCTATACTTGCTTTTAAATTGGAGAATGTGCTGTAATGGTTAATACCATATTTTTTCATGAGCTCTTGAAAATTCTTATTATAAAATTCAGTTCCGTTGTCGGTTTGAAGATTTTTAGGTGGAACATTCATTTGGTCTAAGATATGCTTCATAGCTAATGTGATTTCTTTACCCGTTTTTCTTTTAATCGCCTCAGCCCACACATATTTACTGAAAGCATTAATTACAACGAGGATGTAATTGTATCCTCTATTAGTTTTCGAAAAAGGAGCAAGAATGGCTAGATCAGCCTGAATCAGATCATTAAGTCCTTTAATTACAACATGTCTTCTTCTATAATTGATTCTTGCCGGTTTATGAAGTTCACGTACAACTTGAGCTTTACTCATTTTTCACTACTGGACACTGCACTAAAAATTCAATGCAAATAGAAGAAGGTGTACCGAATTTAAATAGGATTTTATCACCTCGCCTTAAACTATTACCACCAATTTCATGGAATTTGAACAATTTACCATTAACTAAAACCTCTCCGTCTGCAGAATAATGTCGAACACTTTCAATTTTAGCATCGTAGGGGAAAACAAAAGTTGTACCTGCATTGTCCAACACATAATAATCTTTATTTAAATTAGTTTTCTTTTTACCTTTCAATCTAATAATGTTTTTAACGTGATAATCAAATGAGTCACAAATATAAAATTGCGCATTCAGTTTTGGAACTGACTGAGACGACGACGACGACGACGATGACGATGATGATGGTTGTAAATAGTGTTGATTAAATCTATTAAGAGGCATTGTTGGAATGGTGTATGTACTATTAAAAGTACTATATTTATAATAACGTAGAGCTAGAGCTCACCCACCTTGAAGAGGACATTCTATTACAAATTCAATATATGGATATTTCTCATCACCTATAAAAATAGAAATCTTCTCACCCTTCGTTATAGATTGCTGGTTGAGAACGCTTAAATTTTGAATCTTATTGTGATAAAGTATTTTTGCTTCAATTTTTGGTGGTGGTGATGTGTTGCTATTAATATTTACAACTTTTCCACTTACTGGAAAAGTATATTCAGTATTATTATTATTATTTAATACATAGTTTAATTTACTAACTTTTTTGTCTATATGTCCACTAATATTAATAATTACTAAACTTCGAATGTCTGCAGGTTGACAAATATAAAATGGTGGTTGTAGTGATGGTAGTAGTACCTCATCATCGTCATCATCATCCTTATTATTTGAACGTGTAGAAGTGAGATAATGTTGGTTAAACTTGTTTAACGGCATAGCTACTACTATTAAGAATGTAAGTGACGTTATCTATTTTATGCTATTATACCACCTTCCCTTAGTTCTTCAACAATAGACACTATTTCATTTTGGTGAGCATTATTACCAGCTTGTTTTGAAGCTACAAGTAAGCGTAATCTATCAATCAATTCATTGAAATCATCAAAATATTTATAATCGATGGGATTTTGGGAATATCGCATCATTGTTAAACCTTTCCCACCCTTCAGTTTTGCTGCTATTTGTCTTGTAGTCATAGTGGGAACTGAAAAGGCTCGTTCTCTTTGTGCAACAAGAGGAATTCCTAGGAAAGGTTGAATAGCGTTAGTGAATTTATTTTTAAATTCTGCGGGAATTCTCCGTTTTGGTAATTTTCTATTATTTTTTGTGTATAGGGCATTCGTTCTCTGTAAAATGTCAACATATTCCTTAGCATCATTTTTGGTAAAAATGTGTGGGTCTGTTTTGAATAACAGTTCATACAGACCTGGAGTACCCTTGTAGGTGATACCTTGTATTTTTAAATCAGGTCCGATAAAGTCAATTGGAGAATCACCAATAGAGAATTTTTGTAGCTGCAAATCATGATAGACTCCAAGAGTATTATCAAATTGTCCTTCAATGTCAGCAATACCTTCCCTTATGTACACTCTAGGTAAGGGATTTTCAAACTGTTCGTAATATAGTTGGATACCTTGGTCGGTGGTCATTCGACCGAGGTCACGGATACTTTCATCCATAAATCTACTAATATTTTCATCACTACTGTACCCTAAAGTTTTATTTGGCTCAAACGCATCATCATTATCGTCATTTGTATAAGAGCTGAAAATATCCTCTTTGGGGGGTGAATCGAAAGCAAGTGCATAATCGGAAGGCTTTGGTTGATATTTTGAACTTGATAGATTCAGGCGGGATTCTTTTTTTGGTGATATTGATGGTTCTTGTTTAATCAATTCTTGTTTCTCGATAGTTGATATTAGTTGTTTTAGCGGTTGAGTAATGGGCTCATAGGTTTGTTCCAGTCGTGTTTGAGATTGGTTTATGTTTCGCTTCAAACTTTTATACTTTTTTCGAAGCGCCTGTCTAGCTTTGACCAGTCGTTGAGTTAGTTTAGGATTCATGCTGGGTTTGAAATTGACCATATATACTTTTCTCCTTATATATGAATGTATCCATCAAATCCTTTTCTATAACGACCACCAGATGCTATTTCAGAATCTTATCGATAGTGAGAAATCCAAACTTTTCCCCCCAACAGTATGAACAAATGTCTTTAAATTTTTGAAATGACATGTCAATATTAACATGATCATCATAGATGTGTCTTAAGTTGGTGAAATCTTGTTGAAAAATTATCAGGAGATTGGCATTATCTCGAATTAATTGTTTTGGTATAGCCGAATAAGTTTGACTTAAGTAAAAACAATCTGTAGATTTATGTCGACCAAAACAAAAGTAACTTTGAATGGGTTTTTGATCGCAGGAAGCCACTACATCATCAAATATAATAATTGAATTGATCTTTATGGCATCTGGAGTAATTATATCATCAGAATTGTTGAATTCCTCATATCCAATCTCTTTCATGGGTTGAATTAAATTACGTAAATAAGCATATTTTGGTTGATGTAAACTCTTGGAATATATGTATAAATTTTCAAATCTTAAACCATTAGGATGATCTATTAAGGATAACATAGCATTAGTTTTACCACAACCACTGGGACCGATGATTAATGCTCGTTTAGAATCTCCACCAAATAAATATCCATGTTTACCTGCAGTACGTTGTTGTTCACAGCTCAAATCATAATTTTCAACAGGTAAAGCTATAAAATGTTTTGCAATCTTCATCTTATATAAATAGTTAACAACACTGAGAGTATTTATAGGGTGATCAGAGTATATATAGATATATAAAGAGAATTATGGTTAAACGTAAACAGTTACAATCACATCGTCGTCATCGTCATCATCATCACAAAGGTGGAGATTTAGTTTCGTTAATTAATAAACTACCATTTGAACTTCATTTACCTGGTGGATACGAATATTGTGGACCAAACACAAAACTAGAACAAAGACTACAACGAAATGATAAGGGAATTAATCTTTTAGATCAAGCTTGTAAGGAACACGATATAGCATACGCAAAAAATAAAAATCTACAGAAAAGACATAAAGCAGATCAGGTATTGGAGGATAAAGCTTGGAAGCGAGTTAAATCCCAGGACGCTACATTAGGTGAAAAAGTAGCTTCATTGTTTGTTACTGCAGTCATGAAAGGAAAACGTAAACTTGGTATGGGTGTAGGAATTAAAAGAAGTCGTTCTCGTCGTGGTGGTAATTTACTTCAGAAAAAACCTAAAAAACGTATAATTCAAACACCGACGAGAATAGGTGGATTTTTACCATTAATATTACCACTGTTAGGTGCATTAGGAGCTCTAGGAGGTGGAGCAGCTGGAATTGCAAAGACAGTAAATGATGCAAAGTATAACAATCAACAATTAACTGAACAAAAACGACATGATATGGCTATGGAATTGAAACAGGGAAAAGGTTTGAAAAAAAAACATCAAAAAAAGCCAAGAAGATAACTAAGACATAAAGGAAAAGGTCTTTATCTAAGACCATACAAAGGAGAAGGAACAACAAAAAACTGAAATTGCCCCATCGTGGGCTTACCGATAAAGATCTGTGGAAATATGTTAAAATATTGAAAATACCTTTTTTTAGGGGAGTTTTCATGAGAGATAATTTACCGAAGAAAATTCATAAACATGAATGTGGTATTTTGAATATAGATACAGTTAGAGGAGACGGAACACATTGGACATCATACATAAAATCAGACAAGGAAATTATTTACTTTGATAGTTATGGAAATTTACCTCCACCAATGGAACTGATCAAGTATTTTCATAGTAACGGTCCAGTATATATAACATACAATTATGATAGACTACAGAACAATTCGTATAGTTGTGGTCATCACTCACTTCAATTCATACATAAATATTTCAATCATAATATTTAAACTTATTGTACACTTATTTAGTTGAAATGTCATTTTCTGTTACACTTAGTGGTGCATCATCTATTCTTAATTATAATTTCAATCCTCCCATTTACTTGGATGATAAATATGACTATGAAGTTGGTTTAGTTAATTTCAATAGTTTCAATACAATACCAAATATTGGTGAAACTAACAATAGATTTATTTTTGGAGGTCCTACTATATATTATACAATAATTATACCTGAAGGTGCTTATGAACTTAATGAAATAATTCAATATATTAAACAACACATGCTTATAGTAGCATCAGATTCAACAATTGACATAGTCCCAAATCTAAACACATCTCACGTATCAATTTCTAGTAATAAGACAATTTCATTCTTAACTGATGACTCAATTGGTAAAGTATTTGGATTTGAAAAAGTTTTGTTAACTCCCAATGTGACACACACCTCTACAAAACCTATAAATATTTTACAAGTTAATTCTATTGGAATAGATTGTGACATTGCTGTTGGATCATATCTCAATGGACATCCTGTTCACATTATCCATCAATTTTTTCCTACTGTTCCTAGTGGCTATAAAATAGTTGAATCTCCTCAAAATATCTTGTATTATCCTGTAAGTGTTAAAACAATTAACAACATAACAGTAAAAATTATTGATCAGAGTGGTAACGTTATAAATTTTCAAGACGAGGAGATTACTATTACTTTACATATTCGACAACAAAAATGGTCTTAAAATTTTCCCATCCATATGCTGAAAAAAACTATAAAAGATTGATGAGTAAACCGTCTACAATTAGTTTGTGTGAAAGAATAGACGTCATAACGCCCAAAAATAAACGTTTTTTAAAATCACTCGGTTTTAAGTTATTAATATAAATGGATATATTACAAGTCACTCATGAGCCCTTCAATGACATGGCTGTGGAGGATTATGAATATCACACATACCAACCATATATTACCGGAAAGTTGAATTATAATGATGAGATTCGTATTGTAGTGCAAGATTTAGATTGTATAACATATCCGGCTGACAGTTATCTTGAGATTACGGGGAAAATTTTAACTGAAACCAACACAGTACCTACAAAATTGAAATTCATTAATAATGCAATAGCTTTTTTATTCCGCGAAATTCGATATGAACTGAACGGTGTTGTAGTTGATTCAGTAAGAGATATTGGCCTTGTTTCAACAATGAAAAATTATTTATCTTATAATTCAAATGAAAGTATTTTTCTAAATAATTCTGGATGGTTTCCTAAGGAGGACGTCAAGTTGTCAGACAAACATGGAAATTTTAACGTGTGTATACCCTTGAAATTATGGTTAGGATTCTTTGAAGATTTCAATAAAATAATCTTAAACATGAAACAAGAGCTAATATTGGTGAGATCTAGTGATGATAGAGACTCAGTCACACATACAGATGAAACGGAAAAACCTAGAATTGAATTAACTCACATCAGTTGGAGAATTCCTCACGTGAAACCGAACATAAAACATGAATTACATCTAAACAAAATTATTCAAAGTAACAAGGAACTACCAATAAAATTCAGATCTTGGCAATTGATTGAGTATCCCAGCTTACCGAAAACGTCTCGCCACACTTGGGCTGTAAAAACTAGTACAAAAGTAGAGACACCTAGACACATTGTAATTGGATTTCAAAATAATGCTAGGGGTAACATAAAAGAAAATATGAGTCAATTTAAACATCTGAATTTGAAAAATATTAAGGTATTTCTCAATTCTGAGAAGTATCCATACAATGATTTACTTTTAGATTTTACAAACAATAGTTTTGCTACGTTATATAAAATGTTTGCTGATTTTCAAACTTCTTATTACAGCCGTTCGAACAGTGAACCTATTTTCACACCCGACGAATTTAGAGATACAGCTCCCTTAATTCATATAGATTGCTCAAGGCAGAAGGAACTAATACAGTCTGGATCTGTAGTTCTTCGTATAGAATTTGAGTTAAATGCTCCCATTACCAGTGATATTTCTGCATATTGTTTGATCTTTCATGAAAAACAATTTTCCTATAATCCATTAACTAAAATTGTTAAGCAATACTGATGTGGAAAAAACATTTCATAGCGCGCATGATTGACATGCAATATAAAAGTAGGGTTACTACATATTCTTCATTAAATATGAATACCCATGAGTATCAAATTGCTCTTAGTCAGTTTCTTTTTAAATTAATACGTCTTAAACGTGACATAAAATATTATGAACAATATAAAGGTGCGGTAACTAAATTGCAACAATTACAAATATGAAAGTTGTTTTAGATGTTCAAGGTTTTAAGATTGAAAATAATAAGTTCATCGTTAAAGAGTTTGCAGCTTATGATGGTCATCAAGTATGTCACTATATTTTCAAATCACCATTTCCTCTACATATGTTACCTCCAGACTTACATAGACAAGCAACTTGGTTAATGAAAAATCATCATGGAATCGATTGGAATATTGGTTATACACATTTACACAAATTCAAAAATATCGTAAAAGACATTACTGAAAATGCTGACATGGTTTTCGTGAAAGGAAAAGAAAAAACTAATTTCATTCAAAAATATTCCACCGCACCTGTATATGAATTAGATGAAAATCCACCATTAGCAGCCTCGACACCAAAATGTTTTTATCATAAGATTAATCCATCTATTTGCGCTTTAAAAAATGCTTATACTTTATATGAACATTTTATAATGGATGAAAAATAAAAGAATATTATTTAATTAACTTGTTTTATTTACTACAAACTGTTGAGTAAAACTTATATTGTGTAAATACTCTTACCATTTTAAGTAAGTTATATATAACAATTATAATTAATAAAATCAATACTATATATGTTAAAATGTACAATTTATCAACTTTTTCACTTATGTTTGTCTTGTCCATAGAAATATCATCTATAATCACATTCTGCCATTGGGTTTGATCACCTTCGGAATTGTCATTAAATATTATTTTTAATTTGTAACTAAAATATGATAAATTCGTTTCTGGAATTTCAATATGGTATACAGAGAGGTGACCATTATTTGTTTTTGTTATACTTAACAAACTCCATGTTGTTCGATTACAGTCTTCCCTTATATTTTTCATATCAAAACATATTGCAACATGTTTTACATTCTCTGGTACATTTGTGTACAGCATATTATTTGAAACAGCAACCAAAATAATAAAGTTTAAATTTAAGGAAGTCATTCTTTTTAGATTTATGTTACCTTCTTCTTATTCTGAGGATGTTGTAAGACTGACGGTTTTATAATTATTTTCTTCTAATATTCGAATCTTGTTGTCGTGGAGGTAAAAAATATCTGCAATATATCTCCCTTTCATCTAATGGGTCTAATTCATAAAACCAATTATTATCTATATATTCAGGAAATTTTCTCAGTGGTCTTGTTTGATTACATTCAGCCGTACACAAACCAATTATTAATTTTTGTTTACAACTCCAAATTTTTTCAAGTTTAAAAGTTTTACGTAACACTTTTCTACAAACTAAACAAACTATTGTTTCAAAAATTCTACACTTAGGTGGATCAAATAGATTATTCATTCTGCAAACTATTATACTAACAATTTTTTCAACAGTATGTTTACAATTTTAATGATTTCCTTCACTACTTACATACACTTAAAAATAACGTAAATTACTATATCACTCTAAAACCAATACAATATTAATTATATGAATTCAAGATGAAGATCCAAAACCATTTTCACCTCTCTCTGTAAAACTTAAATTATCCACCTCTTCAATAATCGGAATAGAACATTTTTCACAAATAAGCTGGGCGACTTTGTCTCCTCTCCCAAATTTAACTATGTTTGTTGATGAATTATATAATAATATTTTAATTGTACCTCTATAATCAGCATCAATTACACCTGCAAACACTTCTATTCCATTTTTAAGCGCTATGCCAGATCGTGGTGCTATCCTTCCATAAACTCCCTGTGGTAGTTCTAATTTTAACCCACTATCCACCAGGAATCTTTCTCTTGAACCTATAGTAAAATTTATAGGTGTTTGTAAATCACATCCCGCAGATTGCGATGTAGCTCTTGTTGGAATAGAAGCGTTTGGACTTGTTCTCAACACTTTTAAAACCTTAAATATTTGAAAATTAATAAAAAATAAATAAAACGAAATTTCAATCTTACCGCATTTTCTGGTTTCGTCCTATTCATGTTCTTCTTACGTTTTCAGGTAGTGATACTTTATTAGAAACAAACAGCCTCCTATCGGTATACATATATACAGATTTAAGATTTTTTTTAATAATAAACTATCTAAAATGACCTTAATAATAATTGCATACTTTGCACTATTATGTAAGACTCCCGACTGCATTAGTTGCCTCTGGCGGATTTCTAATAACAGGATGGCCATAGCAAAGTATTATACACTATCCCATTGAAAATATATTCATTCGTATATAATTAATGCATAATAGCCTTGGGCGGGCTTGTTTCCTATACTTTGTACACACACACACAGTGCATTCCATTATATTTATGCACTTATACAGGATGGTTCTACCAAAATATGGGGATTTAGCATATACTGAGTGTTAAATAACTTAGAAGGAACATTGTTTAACTACTGAAGCATGTATTAACCTTACAATTTATAAAAATGACCTACTCACCTCACCAATGACTTTGTGTATACCGTTCTTTGATTCCGACTAATTAATTAACAAATTCACCTCCCTTTCTTCGAAATGTTATATTCACTTTATTCCGGCCTGGGCTTAGACCACATAACCAGAAGGACGCCGGGTAGAAAAAACAACTTGTTTGTGGATATTCGCCTTTACCACATCTAACCTTTAGGCTGAATTTTGCTTGTGTGTAATTATTGCTACTAGTAACTGGTATGACTTCCAACTGAATTGTATCTTCTGATTTATTATTTCACTTATTTGTTACTCACTGGATATCATATATCTCGTTCGAAGGACCAATATGTCGGGATAGCCCTTGGTAATTGCATTATTTCTTGTATTTGGATCTTTATTAAAACTCACTTGACTTATATGACATTTTATTTATTACGATTACAACTGACATTACATTCAGAGACAACCTGATAGTCACATTACAGATCTAACATATAAAAATTCCGAAACAACAAGAGCCAGCAGAATAATGCTATGTTGTTTTTTGTAGTTGTAATATGAACCATGATCTGTAGGTGCTATTATGACTACATGTTTTCCATCTAGAGCTCCAATGACATTTGGTGCATTCCATATTGTTTCAAAGTCTCTGGAAATTTCCAGCCACTCTGGTACAGTTGAAGGAACCTTAAGAAAAATTAATAAATAAATGACTGGCTGTATACAATATAATATACCATACCTTCAGATAATGTTCCTTCAGTTCTTCATAAATTGCTGCACACACAACAGGAATAAAGCGAGATATAGCACTCTCTGAAATTCTGTAATTGAATTGCAAGCTTCGAAAACTCTCCCCTGTAGCTAGGTATCTCATTGTTACAATGAGTTTCTGTTCCGCTGTTATTACATCTCTCACCAAGGATTTTTTTGCTATTTTATGTTCTATTTTTCTAAGGAGTTTTTCAAATGTTCCTTCATCCATTATCAAAAAGTTTTTATATGTTTTTTCATCTAATTCTATAGCCAAACTTATATTTCCTCTAGTTCTATCCAGCCAGGGCCTGGCCCACCATCGCCTCGGTGCTCTTTCCTGTTCATCAGGCTCCAGAAGCACGGCAGCAGCAGATATAATTATTGCCAGTGATCCACCGATCACTTTTTTCTCCACGACTTTGCTTTGTTTTGTTATTTTCATTTTTAAACAGATCACAAAAAAATTGATAAAATTTGAGGTTAGACAAATTATTTATTTTTGTAGGGTTGGCAACACAGAAGAGAAAATGATTCGTTTTGGTTGATGGCAACCATGACGTAATTGCAAGAGACTTGCATAATGTCAAACAACGTGAAATATTTATGGCATTCATCATATGCAATATTTTGACCTTGCCAGAAATTGCATGCAATCCCTTGCAGGTTGTATTGCTCCATGTCAAACCGCCTTAAGGGCAGCCGACATCTACTATGCGCCGAAAATTTATTCGTATCTATACCACTGGTTTGTAACACTTTCTTAATCCACCTACTAATATTCTGAGAGGTTACAGCGTGATAAGGTCTTTTCCAAGTTATAAGTAACCTGTTTTCTCCTGACGGTCTCAGTGTTACCACCTTTGACATATAAAATCTTAGGGTTTTTACAACGCATAATTCAGGATTCAAATCAAATACAGGGAAAACTAATAAAGGTTGGAACCTCTTATACCCTGAAGTTTTTATTTTCTCCGCAACGCGAATCTCCACTTAGTCCCCGGCGTCATTTATATCTTTTAACGTAATTTTCTAAAAGGTTTGTACCCGATGAGCAGATGTTAATGCCAATAACATTACTAATTTATAAGTAAGATTTTCAAGAGAAAGGTTTTCTAACGGATATAGTTTAGAAAGATAATTTAACACTTGCGTAGGATCCCAAGTAGCTGCATATTTGGGAGCCGACGGTTATTGATTATACACTCATTTATATAAATAATTCGATCTTTTTCTGGAACCGTTAATATGAACGCTAAAGCTGCTCGGTGTGTATTTAAAGAAGAAAAAGATATTCCTGTCTCCTTTACCGTTACAAAATAATCTAGCACGTGTTTCTTACAATAATCAAACGGATTTATTTTCCTAGACCTGCAAAATAGCCACCATTTCTTTAAACAACTATCATATTGTTGAATTGTCGCCTGCGATAAAGAAGCCAATAAGACAGGAACAGCTATTTCTGGCACATCCGTATTTAAATATGCTCTCCGCATAACTTCCCGGCAACCAGGTTAAGATGTTTGTACAACGGGTGTGGCTCTCTAAAAGGAGGAAGAAGCAAGTTTATATCTGGTGAAAATTGTATTTCTTTACCAATCAACATCTTTTTAAACAATGGATACCAAGGTTGACTAGGCCAATTTGTTACTATGACAATGCCTAGTGCCTTGACCACTATTATTTTCTCTAATACTTTTGAAATTAGCGAAAATGATGGAAACGCATAGAAAAAATCATTATTCCATGACAGAGACTCTGGATCTGGACGCCAGGAGACAAACCTGTCGCATTTGTGATTTAGGCAGCTTCCAAAAAGATCAATTGTTGGCAAACCAAACTTTGCCACGATTTTCTTATAGGCACATTTCGCTAATTCGTATTCAGTGCCAATATTTGTAATTCGAGAATCTATATCAGCTATATTTTCCGATGATTTAACATAAGATGCATGAACCGTTAACCCCCTATTCTGGCACCATATCCACATTTGTCGTGTAATTTCGTTAAGTTTCGTATACCGCGTACTCCCCATCTTATTTATGCATGCAATTGTCGTTATATTATCAATTCTCAATAATGTATAATGTATTTTTATTGTATTCATTTTTTACAAACGCCCTAAGCCCATTGTAAGCTGCTGATATCTCTAAGTAATTTATGTGACAGGTTCGCTCCTGCTCATTCCAAAAACCATTAATCCCCTTTCCTTTACATTTTTGCGCCCCATCCCGATTGTGACGCGTCAGAGTAAATTTCATATATAAAATCCTACATTTTTAGATATTTTTTAAAATGATCTATATTGCTCAACCACCAACGTAACTCCTGTTTTATTACTGTTGACATAACAATATAAGCTTCATAATTTCCTTTGCAAGAGTGTAAAACTTTCGCTTTAGCCCTCTCCAACTTTTTTAAATAAATAAATAAGTCTCTTTAAATTTAATATAAACCTGTATTTGCCACTAGACTTTTTTATCAAAAAATATGTCGATAAAAATTCCCCTTTTTTATGACTACACCGATTAATAAGAGCCCCAATTTTTAACAAATCTTTTATTGCTGTTTTATAACTATGTGTTTCCGATTTAGCTATTTTTACCTCTGGTTTACGTAACTGATTCGGAATTTGTGAGAAAGGGATAATTACCCCTTTCACCCAATTTAATACAGTAACATTATCAGTTATTTCGGCCCATCTACTCTCATGTCTTCTCACCGATCCTGCATAGTTTCCCAAACTTACCTCGGTCAGTATCTCTTGTACCCGAACTTCTTGCTCTCGGGTCGACTCCGGTAATTCTTTGAAAAACTTCTGTGACCTGTCGCTTCGGATTCCTTTTTCTTCGTTTTGAAAGAGGATCGCTTGTAGTTTAAAGGACGCTGGCGTTTGTACCTTGGTTTTTGCGTCCCTGATGGACCTGGTTTGCTATAATCTCGTTTATCAGGTAGTCCTCCCGTATTTTTTCTCAACTCCTGTTCTACTTTCCCTAATGCCTTCGTAGCTTTCGCTAACTCCGAAAGATTTTTTCCAAATAGGAATTCATCAATTGGACAGTTTTCCATACCTTTTGCAATTTCTGATTTTAGATAAGGCTTCACCGCAAATTGCCGATGCTTAGATATGTAATTATGTACATTGTACATGACAAATAATTTGACCTGAATCTGCAAGTTGAGCTAAATGCTCCGTTTCTGCTCCGTTCGGATTATTAACAGTAGCGGATTTAGGCATAGGCCCGTGAGGCCCGGGCCTAGGGCGCCAAATTTTTAGGGGCGCCAAAATTTTTAAGATGACTAAAGTTAAAAATCTATTGGGTTTTCTGTAAACTGTAAGACCAAATTTTAACGTTAATTTTTTTGCGCTCTTACTATAGAAACATAGTACCATTTTGAGGGTAGAATTTCTTTGTTAAAATAATTAATCAGGCAAGTACTAAAATTTAAAATATCTAACAAAGAGATTGTAAAAAACTTTTTTTTAATGCTGGCATATTATTTATTTACGAATTTAGATTTTTTTGATATTTTACATTCAAAATTCAATTGTAACATTTGTTTGCGCTTTATTATAAAAGGAAACATTAATTTACCATGATAAATTATACAAGTATCAGTTGACTCATGCAATACATTTTTTATTTTTGACTTTTTCGTAAAAATTTTATAGTTTCACGTAATGTAAAGCCCCCAACGATAAGCATGATTGATCAATTTTAAAAAATCGCAGAATGAATTTGAAAAGTCCTAAAAATATATAGGAACATGATACAAATTACGAAAAAAAATTTAAAGTTGAAAAAAAAATTGCTCTGAGTCAAATATATTTTTATCGTTATATTTCAATTTATCGATAATTTAATCAATCGGAATTTTTTTTAATCTATTGCCGTAGTAAGAATAAAATTTTGAGCGAAAATAATTTTTTTATATTCTTAAGATTTTTGAATTCTTTAGCATCCTCTAAAAATTTTGTAGTCATCGTGATTTTTAAAAAGCAATTCCAAAACGCACAAAATTCATACGAGATTAAAAAAAAATTATCAATTCTTTATTTTTACCCTCATGTACAAATTTCCAATTTTAAAAGGTTCTTCACGGGAATTGAATTTTGGCACACCCATATATATATATATATATATATATATATATATATATATATATATATATATATATATACATCCTTCTATCGTTAAAGCGTCCAGACAAAAATGTGCTTTATGGCATCCGACGTTGTTTTCTGCAGATATAGTGTTAATTGAGCTGAATACTTTTTGATATAGATAAAGGATGGTTAAAATAAATGGAAAAAAGGACTTTGGCACGGAAAACACAACATTGCTGTATAGATTCTAAACATTATGGCGCCCTTTCAGTCGATGGACAATTGGGCGTCTCTTATATTCAGCATTACGTATATATGATAGCCTTTAGGGCGTCAATTTTGTTATTGCGTTGTTGCCGCAGTAAGTACATATCTGCTATTTACAGAAAATAGGAGGACAAATAAGATATAATGTGGTTATTGTAAGTAGGAGGGATCCATATTATGTTATTGCAATGAAATTTCAGAAGTATTCATTTAACAAGTTACAAACACTCAAAATATTGAAGACAGTGAACTTAAATAAATCTTCAAATGGACAATTTCTTCACAAAATTGCATTAATTTCAGAATTACATGATAGTCATTATTTTATATGGTGTTTGTTAGGTACTAGTTGAAGAATAGCTATTTATGTAGGAAGTTACAAAAAATATGATTTTTTGTGACATTTGTGATATTGTCGGTGAAAAGTTTTAACCCTAGTTGTGAACTAATATTTTTCCTCCGAAGATAAATAATTTATTTCCTTAAAATTGTAGGTTACGGGAAAATACTATAAGGGAAGTGATGTGATGGAGTGATTTTGACGTTTCGAGATTCGGATGGATCTACACGTTCCATTTTAGTCCAAAAAATCCATTTTTAAAGAATGTCGGTCGGTCAGTTGTCAACACGATAACTCAAAAACACTACCGAATTTTTCAATGAAATTTTATAAGTAGGTTCAGAACATAAAAACTGAGGCTAAGTTCGTAAATGATTAAAATCTGATTTACAGTTTTTCGGAAAATTCCATTTTCATGCAGTTTTCTCAATTTTCCACTCGAAATAATTTTTTTAACGAATAATTGACAAATTTCTTGGAATCTTCGTATCAAAAAACCTACTATACAAAATTTCTCCGAAATCGGAATCAAAATTTTTTTGGGAATTTCCTTCAGCTTTAATCCTGTATATTATCTACAATATAAAATGGAAGAATTCAAATGTAGTAAGTAATTGAGATGCATGTTGAACATTTTGCAGTCCTGACCCAAAAATTGTAAATTTTGGTTTATATTGAATGTATGGAAAAAATTACGCAGTATCATGTATTTTAATACGTGGAATCCATTTCTTGATGAAGTGTTATGAAATTTATTAAAAAAATGTTTTTTTAGTTTTTCTTTCAAGTAAAGTATTAGAAAACAAATTTTGGGTGAAAACTAATAGCCTCGTGCATAAGGTGAAGTCATCTGGGTACATCAACTGGTTCAAATAATATTCTAATACATCAGTCGGAGTTTATCCTTAGTGCCACGAAACAACATTATCAACAAAAGAAGTAAGTAGATATCGTCAAGGACCAGATTTTAAAAATATTCATACATACAGTCTGCTCCAAAATTCAGTGACGAAACAAACACATATTTTTTATGTAACACCCTGTATTTCTTAATATCTTTCGATTCTCTTCGAAGAGCTGATTTCGAAAAACTATAGCACTTGGGGTCAAATGGTTATAGTTTCTAAATTCCAGGGTGTTGAAAATCACTTTTTTAACTTCAAAGATTTTTCCTGCTAAAACAATTGATTATTTAAAAAAGAATGGCTTGAATGTCCCTATATTTACTTGGGTTTAGTTGGGTTCTTCAATCAATTTTGGAACATCCTATATATTCATGAATACTTATAAAATCTGCCTCTTGGCGATATCGGCTACTTTTATGCTTCATACATCAATATTGTGTATAGGAAAAGGAATAACTTTTGGCCCTTGTACTAATATTTCTGTTGTTAAAAAAAATTGAATTTTTTGTTATTAATCTAATGAAATTATGTCATATCAACCTGTTGTTGGTTTTCCAATAAGTCCTTCAGTTGGTTCTTGCTGATTTGCCATTACAAATGAAGTATTATATACAGGGTGGTCCGTAAGTAATGGTCCAAAGTGAAATGGGAGATTTTTGGCCTGAAAATATTACAATCTCTTGCAACTTGCTTCAATCAAATATTGTTAATGGAAAAGATACAGGGTGGCAAAGTTTAAATGTAAGAGATGTTTTTTCTCAGTAAATTGAAAGATTTTGGATATACAAAAGTAAAAATTAAGAGATGGGGGTTTTAAGGCATGAGAAATCGTAATATGATATCCGTTTTGATGTATTTCCTAGAGGGCGCCACATGAGCTATGTTGTTGGTGTCACTGTGCGCTTAACTTTTTCATCGTTAACGCTATCTCTCTTTTTATTGAAAAATATTAAAACTACATCATTTGCGACAAAAATAAATATTTATCATTAGTCTCAAAAATTAGTAGTTTTCGAGATATTCGCATTTTAAAAACCCCCTACATAATTTTTATTTTATTTATTAGCACAAATAACACCGTACACTAACTAACGTCGTTAGTTAGTGAACGGTGCAAATAATAGCGTTAGTAGACGCTGATGTCAGCAAATTTATCATCACAAGAATTAACATAGTAGGTGCCGATGTCAACAATACTCCTGTCAGTTAATCATTCGTGTTTTGACAGTTAATCTCATTACACTCTTGAAGTACGAAACTATTTAAACACCTTGTTTCCTGAACGCTGGATTGGTCGTGGTAGTCCCTTTCCTTGGCCACCACGCAGTCCAGAATATAACCCCTTGGATATCAGTATATGGGGCACAATGAAGGAAATAGTTCACAGAAACGATAAAAATGTTAAGTGCACAGTTACACCAACAACGTAGCTCATGTGGCGCCCTCTAAAAAATACATCAAAACGGATATGATATTATGATTTCTCAGGAACTAAAACCCCTATCTTCAAATTTTTACGTTTGTATATCCAAAATCTTTCAATTTACCGAGAAAAAACATTTTTGACATTTCAACTTTGCCACCCTGTATCTTTTTTATTATCAATATTTTATTGAAGCAAGTTGCGTCAGATTGTAATATTTTCAGGCCAAGAATCTTCCATTTCACTTTGGACCATTACTTACGGACCACCCTGTATATATATTTTGCAATTTTTTTTAATTTCATTCAACTATTCGAGAGCTATAAGACCGAGACAGGCAATAAATGCGGAACATAACACCCTCTATGCTACAAAGTGTTAGAGTAGACCTTAATGCCCGGTTAAGTCATGTCTACTGGTCAATGATGAACAAGTTGAACATTTATTGTAAATTTTCTTTCGTTTATTTTGGTAATTTAAAATCAAAAATTGACCTGTTTGGGGAATTTTTTATAGTACTTTTTATTTAGCTTATAATAAATTTATGCGTTACTTGGACGCACCCTATATACAGGAACGTATCTAAGAAATTAAGAACTGGGAAGTAACTTGGGACTTCGATTTTAAATGAAAAAGAGATTCATTCATATTGTTTCATGTATAATTTGCGTATATTGTTTCAAGTTTACGGCGCCCACTGACCATCCGCATACAACGTGCTAACTCTTTTTTTTTTTAAGAAAAATAAATATTTTTATGATCGAAGAATACGTACAAGTACATGCAATGGAAACACACAAAGAAGTAAGAGATGAAGGCTGTAGTTCATTAAATTCGAATGATTTCGATTTTTGTATCCCTGCAATATTTTTTTTCAATCTGAATAACTTTGTAGTACCTATTGTAGGACTTTTAAGTTTCTCTGTGTATATGTAGATTTTATAGTAGAAAACTATTTTTTGTTTTGTGTAAAAATTTACTTTTTATTTGTCCCATATTCGACATTGTTTTATAATTACTACTTACTAGGTATTAAAACAATAAAATCTAGATTTATAACCTAATTAAAGTGGTTTTCTTTAACACGTTTTAGCTTCCAAATAAATTTAGGGGTAGTCAACATAATATAATATTGACATTATACTTGTCTTTTAGATGACCGAGAATAGTTTGTATATAATGTCCTACTCAATAATTAATTATACAGTGAACGGCTAAATTATGGAATATTATTATTATTCCGAGAACCGTCGAGTTTTAAGGGAAATCCCGAAACAGGTCGATTTTTGTTGTAAAATGCCCATGTTATAACGTACATGGAGTAGGGATGATGTAACCGGTGTAGGTGTAATGACGTAATCGTTAATTTTTTTGAATAGAAATCGGTATAATGTGACACCTCATTTGAACGAGAATTTAATTCCTCATTCAACGACATTACATTTTCAACTAAAATATTTTTTTAAGAGTACGAAAACAATTTTTTTAATTTAAATTCAACCAAAAGTCCAACTAAAACCAATAAAAAATCTAATGTTATATATTCTATACCATGTTTAAACTGTCCAAAAAAATATATAGGTTTGACAACTCAACATTTAGAAAATCGTCTCAACGGCCACAAATATACAAAAAATGCTTTTACAGCTCTACATAAAGACGAAAAAACAGAAAAACATTAATTTGATTTCAAAAAAACAAAAATACTAACACAAGACTCTAATTATCAGAAACTTACAATTAAAGAAATGATACATATAAAAAAAGAAAAAAAATCTGTGAACGATAAACAAGATATCAAAAATTTGAGCAAATTTATCATAATTTAATAAAATAACAAATTAATTATCAATAACTACACTTTTTTTCACCTATTATTCAAATATCGTAAATTTACTTCTGAAGTAAGTACTTGTATCATAACTAAATTCTAAAATAACAATTTGTATATTTTTTACTTCATTGTGACATATAAAATAAACATTTTGAAAAAGCTTTCAAACGAAAGCGAAACGTCAAAGATCGTTTAATTTTTCAATGTATTCACATTAACCATACCCAAGAAATAAAAATCAAGCGATTATTATAATAACGGTTAAAGAAAATAAAATAATATATATATATATATATATATATATATATATATATATATATATATATATATATATATATATATATATATATATATATATATATATATATATATATAGGAAATATAGGAAATAGTTCGTTGCCGATACTAGTTAGGTCTAACTATTATTGTGGGGGATGCGGCAATGAATCAGTGAACTCTTTTTAGTTTGTTCTGAGCTTTCGGTAATTTATTATCACCATTATCAAAGAACTACAAAAGATACATTTATAGATATTTCGAACAGGTATAAATAAATTCAGTTTAAAAGTAAAACATTAATTACTTACAACTAAGCGAGGTTAATCACAATATCTATATATAATATGGAGAAAAAAAAACATGGTATAAGATATAATTTTCTTTTTCAAGAAATTAAATTAAAAATAAAACTATCAAAATTGACATTACGACATATATATATATATATATGTATATCTATTCTACCTTTATTCTAGCTTCGACCTCCTTTGGTGGAATTTTTCCTTCGAATGTAACCACCATTGATGTTGTGGGGACATATTCAATATTTCCTTCTGCGTTTGTGGTTTTTCTGCTCAGCCTTCTTGTCGATATGGCTCTCCTAGTATTTATTCCTTCTTCATTATGTATTTCTGCAAGTTCGGTGGGTGTTATTTCTTTTGGTATTTCTCTGACCACTCCTCTAGATGTGACAAGACTTACAGGGATTGTAAGTGTAAGTGATGTGTAAGTTGCATTTATTTTTAAATTCTGAGGTCATAAAGTTGTTAGCCGAGTTGATAGACTTAAATTCTACACCTAATCTATTCTTTCCTTTTCTGTTAATTTCATCAATTTCCGTGATGAAACTAGGAAGAATAATGTATGAGGATTATTCTTCCTAGTTTTATAGGATGCATGTTTGTGATATCCTCTGATCTGCTTTCAGCCAGGATTATAAATGGGCCTATATCTCCATATAATATGTTAAACCAGTTCTTGGGGAGGTCTCTTGGGCAACAAGCAACTGACACAGACTTTTTTGTCTTTTTCGGGTCGAGATGGGAAACTTATGTTGGAATGGGTTCAGGACCCAAACAGTGTTGGACTCATCCCCAAGGGGATGCCTACCAAGCAAACCCAGCTCAAACTCGCCGTTACCCCCGCCTCGGAATCACTACCCTAGCATACTTCAAGACCGGCGGCGGTCCCTCGCACACTTTCTGCTCACAACGTCGTCTTCTCCCTACTATCACTCCTACCTCTCATGCCATATTGAGTCATTCTCTCCCCCTAACCATGCTCTACTCCACTTATCTCCATCCATTCCTCCTCCCCCCTCAACATTATCTCCACCATGTTCTCCCAGTACACCGCCTCCCCTAGTTTCCTCCCCAACTTCTTCAGCACTTCCTCGTTCCTCCAGCATCTAAACACATGCCCCACATCATCCTCCACTTCACACCTCTCGCACACTCCAGTCTCTCTTTTCTCAATCTTGTGGAGGTACCCTACTCTCGACCCATGTCCAGTGGACACCTGTGTCAAGAAGTAGTTCACCTCCCCGAATTTCCGGTCTATCCAATCCCTCCTATTCCCAATCGCTCCTTTTAGCGCACCCTCATACTCCTCCCACCTTCTCTCCATTTCCTCCTTCATCCATTCCTGTACTTCCTCTCTGGTCGCACCCCTCCAGCGTTTGTTCCTAGCTCTAGCCATCACGTCCACTGGGTAGGACCTTGCCATCACCGCTGCTGCCAGTCCACCCACTGTCCTGTACCCCTGCACCACCCTCAGCAGTATCCCTCTCTGCACCCGTAGGAGTGGCCTAACCCTCGCATCCACCCTCGCTCTTTCACCCCACACCTCCGCACCGTACAGCATACTCTGCTCTACCGTCCTACCAATTACCCTCCTCTTCCACTCACTTCCCTAGCCATGCTGCCCTCACTTTACCCTTATCTGCCGCCTTTTTAACATATGAGTTTTGAAGGATAATTGACTAGCCATACGAATTCTCCTTTCCTTAACCATCATCCCCACTTCCCTCGTCCTGCTCCGTCCCTTCACTGGCAAACCCTCCGTCTTATCTTCCGCCACTTCCAGTCCGCACCGCTCTATCTTCTCCACAATCTTCCTACACATTCTCTCCGCCTTTATTTCTATCTCCGCCTCACGAGTAGAGCAAATTTCTTCATCCTCCAGCTGCCGTCCCCAGCTCTTACCACCAAGCCCATCACCTTGCCCAGTGCCGAGATGCAAGATTTCCCCTTCGTGAACCCGTGCTGGTTTACCCTAAAACCTCCATTCCTACCAACTTCCTTCTCAATCCTATCCTTTATTATCCCCTCCTTCAATTTACCCATACCACACAGCAGGCTGATAGGCCTGTAGTCCCCCGCCCGCTCCCTCTCTTCACCCGCCTCCTTCATCAGTATCACCCTGGCCACCTTCCATCCTTCCGGGAACTCCTCCTCCCGCAGCACCCTGTTGAATAGTTCGCAGAAGTAATCCCCATTGTCATCCAACAGCCTCTTCATCATATTACCCCCCAGGCCATCCCACTTTAATATTTCTCCCTTCCTCCTCTACTTCCCACTTATCCACCGGCCTTATCCCTCTCATTTTCCCTTCCCCCCTAGTATCCTGGATTTCCCGAATTCTGCACCCCACTCCCCCTTCTCCCCCTGTGAACAATTTCCCTATATTCTCCTTCTCCCAATCCTCCTCTAGGCACCTCGTTCCTATTTCCACCCATCCTCCTCATCGCTATCTCATACGCCTTTTCACTTGGATTGTTTTCCAATTCCTCCAGTAACTCTTCCCACTTCCCTCTTTTTTCCTCTCCACCCTACGCCCCAGTTCCTTCTTCTTCTCTTTGTATCCTTCCTCTTCGCCTCAGCATCCGTCTTCGTTCTTTCTCACACTCCCTCCACAGCTCCTCTATTTCCTCATTCCACCAGTAATTGGCCCTCCGCTCACGCCTATTGCCCCTCTTTCCCTCTCTTTCACAGCCCTGTATCCTGTCCAAGTCCCCTTCCTATCTCCTCTCTTACTTTCTTTCTCATACTCTCTGCCTCGGCCTTCGTCCACTTCCATCCCCACTCTTCCAATAATACCTTTCTCCCTTTCCTAATATCCGTCTCCACATACCTATGTAAGCTCAAGCTTTCCTCATCCTCCAGCACCCTCCAACTCTTTCCCCCAGCCACGACGAAGGTGGGCAGTAGGTCCATCATTCAGCACCACCAACCCGTTGGATGTCAACACTTCCTCCAGGATCTTCCCTCTCCTGTCCGTTTTCTTCCCCCCATACAGTATCCTTAGCATTGAAGTCCCCTGCCTTCATTCTTCTTATGATCCTCCTTTTTCCTTTAGACACCCTCAGATCGTCCTCTAATCCTGTCATGCTCCTCTCATATTCTTCCAGGCTGACATTTAGGCTTATATACACACACTGTGCACCACCATGTCTCCCATTCGCACTACCACGCATCCGTTTTCCTTCCTCACTTCATCCGCCCTCAGTCCATCCCCCACCACTCCTATTCCTGCCTCTCCTGTATCGTCCATAATCCATCCCTGTTTTCCCACATATTTAGCATTTACCTCGGATCCTCTACCCTCCTAAAAATACATACATCCAATATATAATGCATTTCCCTAAATTTATCTGTACCACCCACCATCCATCCCCTACATTCCCGCGCAATGCTCGCCCCTTCCTCCTATTTGACCAGAGTCGTCCCCTCTGAGGGGTCCAGAGGGTCCCTCCCATTTTTTCCTTCAGCTTTTCCATCGTCTTCATCTGCTTCTTTCCTTCCCCTACTACATTCTATCTCCCCTGGCTTATGTCCCCTTTCCCCACATACCCTACAAAGGAAGGCCTGCTGAAAGTCTCTGGCCATGTGATCCTCACTCTCACATAGCCAGCACTTATTCCTCTCCTTGACTCCCTTTACCTTACACCCTGCTACGTTGTGCCCCTTCACCTCAAATACAAAGAATCTGCCATCCTCTCTACCCTCTACAATAGTTACCCTGTTCCACCCCAATCTAATCTCCCTTTTTCCCAGTAAGGCTTCCGCTTTTTTCCATTCCGCCTTCACCACCGCCATTTTCACCCCGTTCCTCTCCCTTACCACTTTAATCATCTTTGTCTCTTTCCCAATCAATTTCTCTATTTTCACCTTCACCCTTTTTATCTTCCATCCACGGGATTCCATGAGACTCTGAGTCTATCCACTCACTCCCATTTCATCTCCCCCAACCCCTTCTTGATTCTTTCGATCCCCTCCTGATCGACTTCCCCGATATCCTTCAGGATTATCGCCCCATTCATCCCCTTCTTATCCTTTTCCCCATATGTATAGACTGTTACCTCCTCCTCCTCTCCGTCACGTCTCACCCACGCCACCAATCTTCAGCACCTCCACCTGCACCTGGTCAAGCTTGTGGAGTCCAATGCTGTTCGCGCTCCTCACTTCCCCAAACAGCCGACTCATCATCTCGAACACCTTCTTCTCATCCCTACAATCTCCCTCCATCCGACAGATCAACTCCTCCGTCTTCACCCTTACCTCATTCCTTTCCGTAGTGCGTACTTCCTTGACCCACTCCATATCCTCTCCTTTCCCTCCTAGCATCAGGTACCTATCCCTAAACATCCTCTGTATCCCCTTCTCCATTCCACTGTCTTCCTTGGACACCCTTACTACCTTTACGTACTCATCTCCTATCAAAGGATTTCCCACCTTCACCTCTACTCTCCCCCTTTTTATCATCTCAGTCCCTATCTCGAACCTCCTTCTAACCTTCCCAGTCTCTTTGCCCAACCTCCCATCGTGTTTGCTTGCGGTTCTGTCACTATTTCGTTTGATTGTGGTTCTTGAATACCAGAAATTTGGTTTTCTGTATTGGCTTCAGAGGAAGCATGTGTATTAGAAGGTAATCTCTTGGGTAATTTGCCAATTTTTCCTATTAAAATGTTACCCAATTTTTCGCCATCACAAGGTTTCTGTACATTCTTCCTCTGAATCTTTCATTTTATTTTTTATTTTTTTATTTTTTACAATATTTGTCAATGTAGGTTATTTACTTAATTACAGTTACCTGTAAATAATTGTCATATAAGTAAAGCGTGATCTATAGACGTCAAAAAATAATAGTTCAATACTATTAAACGCTTTAGAAAATTAGAAAAATTAATTTCCAAAGAGCAGACCGTCCACTAAGAAGCAACAACTACTTCTCGGGCTATATGCCCCGACAGACATTGAATTACACTTCTAAAGTAAACGGGGTTGGTATATCTGTTAAGATAGAACCAACCATTCTGGTTTGCGATCAGAAGGAATAACATCACATGTCAAGCACAGTAGTGCTGTGAACTGAACCAAATAAGTTAATTACGAAACCTCTTCAAGCATATATTGCAGAGCAGAGAAAACTAATTGTTGTCTCTGATTATAGGTATTGATATTTTTTAAATTTTTTGATAACATGCGACGTACAAATTTCAATAAATATTAGGATTAAAGTGGCAAAACATACTGATTGACAGCAGCAAAAGAATGACATAATAAAAGCGAACGTCTCTTTTTCGACAATTTGATAACGTGCAACGATTTCTATACTCCCACGCTATAATACTTGTTAGTAGAGTACTTATTGATAGCTGTGACTATGAATAAGGCTGGAAATGATGACACGAACTAAACAATATTATAAAAAAACTTAAGTTTTTGGCACCATTTAATTTAAAAGCACATTATAGAAATCCTCGTTAACACACAATAATAATAGATAGGTATATGTATTCTAAATTGAAATTATTTCTTGCCACTATTACAAATAGGTATCTTCAGATCCGGAGGAATCATTATTTTCCTCCGGTACAGTATAAGCGGTTCTATTGTAATTTCTATTTTGATCATAAACATCGTATAGCATCTTTAAAAGGATAAAACTTGTGATAAGGAATCTTAAAAAGCTGGGCAAATAATCCATCAAGATGCATAGAATCGGAAAAAACGGCAATTTATTCAGGTTTTCCAGAATTGAAAGTGTTTAGGAAAATATTTAATTTCATAGATTTAGATTTGACATTTATAGATCTTATGACAGTTTTGAGATAGGTACTTTAAGCTTTGTTCAGTATGCAACATTACATACGTTTAATATAAAAAGTAACAATCAGAAGGCAGCACCGCCGTGGAAAATTATAGCATCGATCTGCACGGTCTTCTCCACAATTTCCATTGTGTTTTAACATTATAAATTAATCTGTTGACCAAAAAGTGTATAAAATGCCATTTCTATATTTTTACTTATTTTTAATGTATAAAACAACTAGTTTGTGTCCATTATTAATATAAACAAGCTCGAATGAGGCACACAGTTCTAATCCGTTTATCCTCACAATACAAACAAAGAGATACCGTCAGTAGATATCATAATGCCGAAGTTAAAAGTGCTGGACATGAGGTACATTTTCACGCATCGTACCAAGCGAGGTAGGTACCTACATAGGGGGTGGTTGGGTAAAACAGGATGGTCTGGTAAAACCGGATACCCTGTTTTATTTCAAAACAAGTAGTACCATCTATCGGATATGACCGTGACTGATAACTCTCGGTACCAACCAATGTCCAGCAAGTCATCTACCAACTCTAGTTTTACTCTTGACGGCGTAAGAGGTGGATGTGTTGAATTGTGAGGTTAAACTAAAATATTTAGTGTGCTTTCAAACGGTGATTTTCTAGTTTACAGGCAAAATTCATTGAGGGTGAGAATATTTAGGGGATACTGTGTTTGTTTACTATAGTTATGCACAATAAGTTTTGGGAATTTGCTTTGTTTTTCATTAAAATATAGTCACATATTTTAGCAATCCACAGTTGGGTAAAACCGGATACTGTGTGGTTGGGTAAAACGGGATACTGGATTGATTGTACAGTGTAAAAAACGCCTAAATATAATAAGATCAGTTTGTAACCTTAATTGGGGAGCAGATTCAATAATTCTAATCCAGCTTTAAAAGTCTCTTATATAATCCAAAATAGACTACGGTAGTGTGGTCTATGGGTCAGCAAGCAATTCACACTTAGAAAAATTGAATACCATACAAGTAACCGGATTAAGATTGGCACTAGGGGCTTTTCGAACAAGTCCCTATTCATCACTGTGTTGTGAAGCTGGAGTTCAACCATTAGAATATAGAAGAAAATATATAATTATCAACTATCATAAGAAAATTAAATCTCTGCAAAAACACCCTGTACTAGATCTCATACAGGAGGACGAACAAAACTCATATGAAAATCGTCTACACAAACCAGCAATAGTTCGCGCAAAAGCATTAATATTGGAATTCCTACCAACTATAGAACTTCACACCTTTATAGACGATGAATACGAGCCCTGGAAAATCCAAACTCCAAAAATATACATAGATTGTCTTAAATATAACAAAATTGACACCCCCAAAGAAATAATACAAAACGAAGTACAAAACATATTATTCAACCATGACAATCCACTAGAAATATACACAGATGGCTCTAAGACCGAACAAGGTGTGGGATGTGCGATCATCACTGAACAAGAGACTTATCAATGGGGATTCAAGAACTTCACCACCATATATTACGCAGAGATGTACGCAATTCTTCAGGCCCTGGAGTATACAGAAAACAACGCTTTGGAAAATGTGGCAATTTGTACAGACTCATTAAGCTCATTGCAGTCAATGAAAAAACAATATGAACAAGAACCAGTTACCAAAACCATCTTAAGCATGCTGCACCGAGTAGGGCTACTGCGAACCACACTCAGGGGGAAAACAACATCGATCCTCCGCCACCGGCTTCTGATGTTTCTGGAGTGACGCTAGCCAGCACATCTTCGACCACAAAAGCCGGAAAGCCCAGGAAGCGCATGAAGTGGACTATCGAGCTAAACTCATTCATTATGCGCTCCTACTTCAAAATCACCAAGATGGAAACTGATATGACGACATACAGATACGCCCTCCACCGTGCATTCGTTGAACATTTTCCAGAATTTCACCATCTCACGGAACAGCGTATTGCTGACCAACGTCGAAGTATTGTGAGAAACAATCTACTACCCGGTCCGACGTTGCAACAAATTCGAGGTGAAGTCCTTCTTGACCTTCAAGATGGAGAGAATGACATAATTACCGATCAGGATACACATAAATCGGAGAATGCACAAGGAGACCACAATGGCGTTGAGGAAATAAACAATGATTGCGACAAAACCACCGATAATGACTATAATACCGAACTTTGTAAAGCACTAGCGGAATTTAATGGCACCAACCCAATACACCGGCCAAAATTACCAAAGCTGCGAACCAATAAGAGCACTAACAGCATACTAGCAGCTGTGAACTTACTACTGTAGAACCATGCTAAAGACTGCGAAGCGCTGGAACAACTTCACACTCTCATCTATTGTGGAGCGGTAGCAGTGCTTCGAAGTCACAATCAACAAATCCAATCCCCAAAGAACAATCGGGGTAAAGGCTACAAACAGCTCAAGCCTTGGTGGCAACGCCGGCTGGAAAAGTCCATTGATGACATCAGAAGAGAATTGGGGCAGCTAACAGAGTTTAAAAACAACTTGAAACCGTCTAGGCGCTTAACAAACAGAGTGAGAAAGATATATCGAAAAATCAAAACATTTACAGGTCACCCACAACATAAACAACATGTATGTGAATATATGGATTTACTCAGGCAAAAGTTAAAGGCAAAATCCAAACGTTTGTCACGATATGTCAAGTGCACGAAAAGGAAACAACAAAACTACTTATTCAATAACAATCAGAAGTTATTTTACAGGCAACTAAGCGGTACAGTAAACAATCACAACCAAAGTCTTCCAAATAAAAATGAGCTAACGGAGTATTGGTCTTCTTTATGGTCGAACCCTATCGAACATAAATCCAACGCTCACTGGATAAGAACTGAGGAGGAAAAAATAAACATTGAACCAATGCCTTCCGTTAACTTGACAACAAGCGAGGTAACCGAAGCTATAAAGAGCACCAGTAGTTGGAAGACACCAGGAGTTGACAATGTCCAAAACTTCTGGTATAAGAAGTTTGACAGTCTGCATGAAGCAATGGCAACATCATTTTCACATATTCTGCAACATCCGGAAGATACACCACCATTTCTGACACTGGGTTCGACCCACTTGCTTCCCAAAACGCATCAAACTCACGATCCTACGCAGTATAGACCTATAACATGCCTTCCAACTATATATAAAATATTAACGTCTTGCATTACTAACCGTATTTACAGACATGCGGATCATAACAACATCTTGTCGGAAGAACAGAAAGGATGCAGACGAGATCACCAAGGCTGCAAAGAATAACTCATCATCGATTCGGTAATACTAAAACAGGCGCAGAAGGAACAGCGCAACATCTACACGGCTTTCGTAGATTATAGAAAAGCATTTGATAGCGTTCCACATTCCTGGCTTGTTAAAATTTTGCAAATTTACAAAGTACACCCCACTCTTGTTACTTTTCTTGAATCATCGATGAAGCACTGGCGAACGAACCTTCATTTACAAATAAATGGTCAATACCTCGAAACTGATGAAATTTCTATCCGTAGGGGGATCTTCCAGGGCGACTCCGAGTCCACTTTGGTTTTGTTTGGCAATGAATCCACTTTCCAAGCTACGGATTACGGCTTTAAAATCAAAGCCAACAGGAACACTAGCTGCACTGTTTCCCACCTTTTATACATGGATGACATCAAAATATACGCATCAAACCAGCGTCAAATTCAACATTTACTTAATATCACTGAAAATTTTTCCAGTGATATACAAATGGGATTTGGATTAGACAAGTGCAAAACCTTGAATATCGAGAAGGGTAAAATCGTTAACGGAGATGTGTTACTACCTAATGGGAACATTGTAAATGCCATGCAAAATGGTGAAACCTACAAATATCTAGGATTTCAGCAAGCTAAGCTCCTAGACCAGAAGCAAGCAAAAACCAAAATTCGAGGACAGTTCACTCAAAGGATAACTGCTTTATTGAAATCCCATTTGAACGCAGGAAATCTTGCCAAAGCAATCAACACCTACGCGATACCGGTCCTGACATACTCATTTGGAATTCTGAAGTGGACAAAAACAGAACTGGAAGATATCCAAAGAACAACGCGAACCATGATGACCAAACACAAATGTCACCACCCGACATCATCAGTTATTAGGACCACTCTACCAAGAAAAGAGGGAGGGAGAGCTCTAACGGACATAGTTAATTTACATTACAAACAAATATCCCAACTCCAAAAATTCTTCATTGGCAAGACTCAAACATCTAAATTGCATGAGCTGGTCGCGAAAGCAGATAAAAACTATTCCCCCTTAGATCTTGTAAACCCTGATAATAAACTTGAAATCGTTACAGACTCTGACAAACAGGCAGAGTGGGCCCAGAAAGTGCTCCATGGTCGATATCATCACGACCTCAATCAACCATATATCGACAAGGAATCATCAAATAAGTGGCTCTCTGATGGAACATTGTATCCAGAAACAGAAGGATTTATGATGGCGATCCAAGACCAAGTAATTAATACCAACAATTACAAGAAATTTGTTATAAGAGATCCAAATATCGTATCGGACAAGTGCAGAAGGTGTCAACAAACAACAGAGACAATACAACACATTACGTCGGGATGTTCAGCCATAGCTAACATTGATTACCTACGCAGACACTATCAACTTTGCAACATCATCCATCAGAAGTTGGCCAACAAATTTGGATTAGTTAACACCTACACGCCTTATTACAAGTTCCATCCGCATGCAGTTCTAGAGAATGCTGATTTTAGACTATACTACGATAGGTCAATTATCACCGATAGACGGGTGACGAATAACCGGCCTGATATTGTGGATGTGGATAAAAACGCTAACTCGGTTCTCCTAGTGGATGTTGCTGTACCCAATAACAATAATATTTTAGACAAATACAACGAGAAAATTGCAAAATACACCGATCTTGCAATTGAGGTAGGACAGATGTGGCAGGCAGAGAAAGTAGAGGTGGTGCCGGTCATTGTTTCATCTACGGGACTAATCCCCAAAACTCTACAAGACAGCCTCACCAAACTAGGTCTTCACAAAAACACATACATCGATCTGCAGAAGGCAGAATACTTGTCACACTGACCGTAAATTTCTAAATATGTTACTGCTGTGCCTAATCCCATTTGCGTTTACACACGCTCGGGATAGGTGAACATTACCAGCAAGAGCTGAGCAAGAGTACACTTGAGTTGGAAATAAGAATAATAATAAACATGTATCTATAGGTCGTTTACACAATAACTAAAAATCATATTGAAATGTTTAAAAATTTTTTTGAAAAATTGACTTACACTACTTTAAAATACAATTACAAAATAACATAGAACACGTATGCTATATAAAATTTTGACTGGATGATCCACACATTAAATCTTTATAAAAATAATGAAATAAAATATGAAACATTAAAAGTGGTAACACATGAATTGCTGAATAGAATAAAAACAATGTTTCAGTAAAAACTCCTTGACTTTCCGTACAAATAAATTGGTTGACATATTTACAATATTTTCCCCATCCAATATATATATATATATATATATATATATATATATATATATATATATATATATATAGGAAATAGTTCGTTGCCGATACTAGTTAGGTCAAACTTTTATTGTGGGGGATGCGGCAATGTGAAAAAGTGAACTCTTTTTAGTTTGTTCTGAGCTTTCGGTAATTTATTAAAACCATTGTCAAGATAGGTACATTTATAGATATTTCAAAATAAAAATAAATTAGTTTAAAAGTAAAAAACATTAATTACTTACAACTAAGTGAGGTTATTCACAATATCTATAAATATGTATAAAATGGAGAAAAAACATGTTATATAATTTTCTTTTTCGTAATGTCAATTTTGAAAGTTTTATTTTTTATTTAATTTCTTTGAAAAAGAAAATTATATAACATGTTTTTTCTCCATTTTATACATATTTATAGATATTGTGAATAACCTCACTTAGTTGTAAGTAATTAATGTTTTTTACTTTTAAACTAATTTATTTTTATTTTGAAATATCTATAAATGTACCTATCTTTTGTAGTTCTTTGACAATGGTTTTAATAAATTACCGAAAGCTCAGAACAAACTAAAAAGAGTTCACTTTTTCACATTGCCGCATCCCCCACAATAAAAGTTTGATATATATATATATATATATATATATATATCCTTCTATCGTTAGAGCGTCCATACATTCTGAAATCGCATTCAATAGAGCGTCCAAGTGCATACAGCGTCCGTATACGGACGCTCTATGCACACCCCTTGTAATAATTTGTCCAGGGACTTGAAATTACGTCACGAACCTACCAACAAAATTTTTGGGGGACGCTTTTTTGATCATGAAATGAACGAAAATATACGGTTCCCGAATATATTTAGTTCGCGCAACTCTCCGGCAGAGACGCTAGGAGTATTAAGTTGTATATAGAGTATACATTTTATCTTGATAGTTATTCGCGCTTAGAGCGTCCCGAGATTTGACAACACTGCCGTTTCAGTAGAACGTTAAATTGCTTATATTGTTGAATGCAACAGTTAGAAAAATACATTTCTGGTACATTACTCAACTCTGAGTATTCTCTCAAATACATGCTCTCGTCTTTAGAGCGTCACGTCAACCACTCTCCTCTAATAGCGCCAAATTAAGAAAGTCGGATACATTAACGTGAGTAAAGGTTTAGATATGAGGTAGGAAGGTCAGTGAGCTGGCGCATTTCTTTATTAATAGTATTCTACAGTGAACGGCTAAATTATGGAATATTTTTATTATTTCGAGAACCGTCGAGTTTTAAGGGAAATCCCGAAACAGATCGATTTTTGTTGTAAAATACCCATGTTATAACGTACATGGAGTAGGGATGACGTCACCGGTGTAGGTGTAGTGACGTAATCGTTAATTTTTTTAAATAGAAATCGGTATAATGTGACACCTCATTTGAACGAGAATTTAATTCCTTATTTAACGACATTACATTTTCAACTAAAATATTTTTTTAAGAGTACGAAATCAATTTTTTTAATTTAAATTCAACCAAATTTCAACTAATGATTTAATTAATAATGTACTTTAAAGTAACCAAATTATGCATAACAATTATTTTAAATTGCCATCCATCGGTTTCTTGACAATATGCGAATGTACGGACACATTCATCAAGTACATTGCGGATGACTTCTGGAGTAATTAGACTCTTTTCATGCCTAATTCTATCTTTCAAGTCCTGTAAGTTTTGGGGTCTATTGACATAAACTTTTGATTTTATGTAACCCCACAGGAAAAAATCTAGAGGTGTTAGATCTGGCGACCTTTCTGGCCACTCTATAAAACCTCGTCTTCTGATCCACCTCCCGGGAAAGTAATTAGGTATTTAAAAATTGACGTACTTCACGTGCGTAATGCGGAGGGGATCCATCTTGTTGAAACCAGATATTTTCACTAGGTAAATTTGGATTATTGGCATTTGGATACATGTTAGCAAGGACAGGTATAAGTTGATTTCTCAAAAAAGTTAAATAGCGTCTTCCTGTTAGATTTTCTTCAAAGAAAAAAGGGCCAATGATTCTGTCATTGATGATCCCTGCCCACAGGTTTGTTCCAACCACAAATCACAAACTGATTTCCAACTATTTTCAAATCGTTTTCAACGCGCATGTCTATTTAATAGTCTGATCCCTGATCAATTTATGTTTTTGGTTGGTACATCTTACAACTTCAGTCTGTACTGTACATGCGCTTGTGTTGGCATCGTTAATCAGCTGATCCAAAGGCTTACACGATTTTTATTATGATCAAAATTAGGAATATAACCAAGCTTTTTAATTATATCTAAATACAAACACAATTCACACTTTAAAAGTTCTAGTTTTAATTATATCTAAATACAAACACAATTCACACTTTAAGGTTATGCTGCAATTCAATGAAACCGTGAAAGAAACTGTAAAATAAAAACACAGCGATTCGCATGCGCCAGATTAGTGGTCAGAAGAAAATCCGTAAACCGTTCTGATAGTTTTCAAACCGTTTTAAATTTTGGTTGGAACAAGAAACTGATCGTTAACTTATCGTTTGTATGTCTTGTTGGAACGTATTTAAGTTACTGCGCAGAATCCTGACGGTTTTTGACGCTGGTTGGAACAAACCTCATACATTCACTTTCTGAGGATATTGCGTGTGTGCCTCAGTCATCCAATACGGGTTTTCTTGACTCCAATATCTGCAATTTTGACGATTCACGGTACGATGTATAAAAAATGTTGCTTCATCGGAAAAAAGGATTTGATTGATGAAAAGTGGATTGGGGATACATAAATCCTGCATAATTTCAGAAAATTGAAGCCGGCGATCGGGATCGTCGTCGTTTAACTCCTGATGTAGTTGAATTTTGTAGGGATGGTATTTTTCTTTTTTTAAAATGTGTAATACCGATCTTTGGGAAACTCCAGCATATTCACCCATTTGTGTTGAACTACTGTGAGGATTGTCATGTACATTTAATAAAATATCAAGTTTCACATTGTCTTCAATTTTAGGACGCCCTGCGTTTGGAATCTGTTTAACGTGCCTAGTTTCTCCAAATTTTCGGACTATTTTACTTACTGTTGATTGGCTGATGAGTCTGTCGGGATATTTTGCGTTGAATAAATTGCATACCTCGTTCTGTGTTCTTTTTTTCATCTCCGCATCCGCTAAGGATTAATATTTCTATGCGTTGTGATTCATTTAGGTGAGCCATAATTCACTATTCAAAAGTAAAAATTACAATTGACAACTGATAACAATTCACAAAATCAAAACATTTACGACAATAAATATGTCAGTAACTATGCCACTATCACTTGCTTGAATTACATATGACAAAAAGTTTCAGTGTTTATGAGAGAACTTTTCGTGTCCATTATTATTTTTACTTATTTTTGCTTTTTTAAGTATTTCAGAAAGTCATGGATTCAAGCATTAATTGTAATTTGATTGAATTTAAATTAAAAAAAATTGTTTTCGTACCCTTAAAAAAATATTTTGGTTAAAAATGTAATGTCGTTAAATAGATAATTAAATTCTCGTTCAAATGAGGTTTCACATTATACCGATTTCTATTTAAAAAAATTAACGATTACGTCATTACACCTACACCGGTTACGTCATCCCAACTCCATGTACGTTATAACATGGGCATTGTACAACAAAAATCGACCTGTTTCGGGAATTCCCTTAAAACTCGACGGTTCTCGGAACAATGATAATATTCCATAATTTAGACTTTCACTGTATAATTAATTATTGAGTAGGACATTATATACAAACTATTCTCGGTCATCTAAAAGACAAGTATAATGTCAATATTATATTATGTTGACTACCCCTAAATTTATTTGGAAGCTAAAACGTGTTAAAGAAACCCACTTTAATTAGGTTATAAATCTAGATTTTATTGTTTTAATACCTAGTAAGTAGTAATTATAAAACAATGTCGAATATGGGACAAATAAAAAGTAAATTTTTACACAATACAAAAAAAAGTTTTCTACTATAAAATCTACATATACACAGAGAAACTTAAAAGTCCTGCAATAGGTACTACAAAGTTATTCAGATTGAATAAAAATCCTGCAGGGATACAAAAATCAAAATCATTCGAATTTAATGAACTACAGCCTTCATCTCTTACTTCTTTGTGCGTTTCCATTGCATGTACTTGTACGTATTCTTCGATCATAAAAATATTTAGTTTTCTTTAAAAAAAAGAGTTAGCACGTTGTATGCGGATGGTCAGTGGACGCCGTAAACGCGAAACAATATACGCAAATTATACATGAAACGATATGAATGAATCTCTTTTTCATTTAAAATCGAAGTCCCAAGTTACTTCCCAGATCTTAATTTCTTAGATACGTTCCTGTATATAGGGTGCGTCCAAGTAACGCATAAATTTATTATAAGCTAAATAAAAAGTACTATTAAAAATTCCCCAAATAGGTCAGTTTTTGATTTTAAATTACCAAAATAAACAAAAGAAAATTTACAATAAATGTTCAGCTTGTTCATCATTGACCAGTAGACATGACTTAACCGGGCATTAAGGTCTACTCTAACACTTTGTAGCATAGAGGGTGTTATGTTCCGCATTTATTCCTGCCTCGGTCTTATAGCTCTCGAATAGTTGAATGAAATTTAAAAAATTTGCAAAATATACTTTTAAACAATAAAAATATATATACAGGGTGGTCCGTAAGTAATGGTCCAAAGTGAAATGGAAGAATCTTGGCCTGAAAATATTACAATCTGACGCAACTTGCCTCAATAAAATATTGATAATAAAAAAGATACAGGGTGGCAAAGTTGAAATGTCAAAAATGTTTTTTCTCAGTAAATTGAAAGATTTTGGATATACAAACGTAAAAATTTGATGAATTTTAATCAAGAGAAAAAAGAACAATTTATTGAAAAATACAACTACAAAATTTAAATATTATTTCACAGTAATTATTCAATATGTCCGCCATTCATCTCGATACATTTATCCATGCGTTTCATGAAAGATCGCCTAATATTAAACAATGTCATTGGCGTAAAAAAATTTGTTGCTGCTCTGATTTCTTGCCAAAGTTGAACTCGACTATTTATAGGGTTTCTGTGAACTATTTCCTTCATTTTGCCCCATATACTGAAATCCAAAGGGTTATATTCTGGACTGCGTGTTGGCCAAGGAAAGGGACTACCACGACCAATCCAGCTTTCAGGAAACAAGGTGTTTAAATAGTTTCGTACTTCAAGAGTGTAATGAGATTAACTGTCAAAACACGAATGATTAACTGACAGGAGTATTGTTGACATCGGCACCTACTATGTTAATTCTTGTGATGATAAATTTGCTGACATCAGCGCCTACTAACGCTATTATTTGCATCGTTCACTAACTAACGACGTTAGTTAGTGTACGGTGTTATTTGTGCTAATAAATAAAATAATAATTATGTAGGGGGTTTTTAAAATGCGAAAACTAGTAATTTTTGAGACTAATGATACATATTTATTTTTGTCGCAAATGATGTAGTTTTAATATTTTTCAATAAAAAGAGAGATAGCGTTAACGATGAAAAAGTTAAGCGCACAGTTACACCAACAACATAGCTCATTTGGCGCCCTCTAGTAAATACATCAAAACGGATATCATATTACGATTTCTCATGCCTTAAAACCCCCATCTCTTAATTTTTACGTTTGTATATCCAAAATCTTTCAATTTACTGAGAAAAAACATCTTTTACATTTAAACTTTGCCATCCTGTATCTTTTCCATTATCAATATTTGATTAAAGCAAGTTGCAAGAGATTGTAATAGTTTCTGGCCAAAAATCTCCCATTTCACTTTGGACCATTGCTTACGGACCACCCTGTATATAATACTTCATTTGGAATGGCAAATCAGCAAGAACCAACTGAAAGACTCATTGGAAAACCAACAACAGGTTGATATGACTTAATTTCATTAGATTAATAACAAAAAATTCAATTTTTTTTAACAACAGAAATATTAGTACAAGGGTCAAAAGTTATTCCTTTTCCTATACACAATATTGATGTATGAAACATAAAAGTAGCCGATATCGCCAAGAGGCAGATTTTATAAGTATTCATGAATATATAGGATGTTCCAAAATTGATTGAAGAACCCAACTAAACCCAAGTAAATATAGGGACATCCATTCTTTTTTAAATAATCAATTGTTTTAGCTGAAAAATCTTTGAAGTTAAAAAAGTGATTTTCAACACCCTGGAATTTAGACTTCAAGTGCTATAGTTTTTCGAAATCAGCTCTTTGAAGAGAATCGAAAGATATTAAGAAATACAGGGTGTTACATAAAAAATATGTGTTTGTTTCGTCACTGAATTTTGGAGCAGACTGTATGTATGAATATTTTTAAAATCTGGTCCTTGATGATATCTACTTACTTCTTTTGTTAATAATGTTGTTTCGTGGCACTAAGGATAAACGTGATATCTAGCTCCGACTGATGTATTAGAATATTATTTGAACCAGTTGATGTACCCAGATGACTTCACCTCACCCAAAATTTGTTTTCTAATACTTTACTTGAAAAAAACTAAGAAAACTACTAAATTTGAATTCTTTCATTTTATATTGTAGATAATATACAGGATTGAAGCTGAAGGAAATTTCCAAAAAAAATTTGATTACGATTTCGGAGAAATTTTGTATAGGAGGTTTTTTGATACGAAGATTCCAACAAATTTGTCAGTTATTCGTTAAAAAAATTATTTCGGGTGGAAAATTGAGAAAACTGCATGAAAATGGAATTTTCCGAGAAACTGTAAATCAGATTTTAATCATTTACGAACTCAGCCTTAGTTTTTATGTTCTGAACCTACTTATAAAATTTCATTGAAAAATTTTGTGACGAAATTGTCCATTTAAGATTTATTTAAGTTCACTGTCTTCAATATTTTGAGTATTTGTAACTTGTTAAATGAATACTTCTGAAATTTCATTGCAATAACATAATATAGTTCCCTCCTACTTACAATAACCACATTATATCTTATTTGTCCTCCTATTTTCTGTAAATAGCAGATATGTACTTACTGCGGCAACAACGCAAAAACAAAATTGACGCCCTAAAGGCTATCATATATACGTAATGCTGAACATAAGAGACGCCCAATTGTCCATCGACTGAAAGGGCGCCATAATGTTAGGAAAATATACAGCAATGTTGTGTTTTCCGTGCCAAAGTCCTTTTTTCCATTTATTTTAACCATCCTTTATCTATATTAAAAAGTATTCAGCTCAATTAACACTATATCTGCAGAAAACAACGTCGGACGCCATAAAGCACATTTTTGTCTGGACGCTTTAACGATAGAAGGATGTATATATATATATATATATATATATATATATATATATATATATATATATATATATATATATATATATATATATATATATATATATATATATATATATATATATATATATTGATAAAGGGTCAATATGACTTCCAGATCGTCATATTCACTATGCGTTGTGACTTCATATATAACGTTGTGACTTCCGAAAATGGAAGTCATAACGTTTTGCCTTATTTTCATCACCAGGGGGTTTCTAGGGGGTCAAGGATTAAAAAATTAGTTTTGCGTCACAATGCTCTTTTTTTATCCGCAAAAACCGATTTTAGTTCGTCCATATATAGCGCGCATGTGGTGGCGCTGTAGTCACTTATATATGAATTACATGTCTAGTGCGATCTGACTTCCGTCACAAACTGATAAGCTATGACTTCCAAAAACGAAATCTGGCAACGACGGGCGGCAACTCTATTTCTTTGCGCCACTTGTAATCAACCTAATTCGATTCAGTTATTATTGAAACGTTAAGACTTCCGACATGAAGAGGAGTAGAAAATTGTTATGTATGGCTCTAGAAGGTAAGCACGTCTAGTCAAATTAGTAATAATGAAAAACCAGTAACGGTTTTTTTCAAGAAATTGTATAATATTTTGATAATTGGTTTGCATCCTGAAGATATGATCAGTTATAATTTTTATACGATATTTTTGCTGTTTTTAATAATTTGTTGAACTCGTTATTCCACGATAAATTCTTTAGTAAAGCTAATAGGTATGGAAATGAAAAGGATTATTAAGGGTGTACGTATTTTCTTTGATAATTCATCAAATAAATAACTGTGGTCATTACCTGCAGGGCTGTTTTGGACTAGCTTAAGTTTATTTTTGTCAACAAAAAGTTATGATACTTATTATACAGTGCGTTCATAAAGTGTGGAAGTGTCAAATATCTCACAAGTTAATTATTTTCATAGGTAGAGCGCAGACAGGGCGATTTTTGTTTTTGTTTTTCTAAAATGTTTTCAAGAAAAAATAATTTAACCCCCCCTACCTTACCGGATGTGACGTCATCGATAATTTTTTTAAATAGAAGGCGTATATTTTTAAATCAAAAAATAAAAGCTCATATTTTTCTGAATACAACTATACCAAATTTGTAAGCAAAAAAAATAAAAAATACACAAAGAAACTTCTGAGTCATTTTAAAAAATTGGAATGAGATATCGCAGTGAGAATCAATCCTGTCGCTTTTTCTAGTACGATACATTTTCTTAAAGACAACGAACTGATTTTATGATGCTAGGATAAAGCTGCATATAATTGAGATTTAAAATAATAATAAAACACAATTAATTAATATTTTAAGCCTCAGTTATTATGCCGCTCCATCCTAGATTCATAAAAATGGTTTGTGGTCATTAAGAAATTTATCCTGCTAGAAAAAGCAAGTGGGTCGATTTTTGTTGCGATTTCTCAAAAATTCAGATTTTTTAAAGTTACTTAGATGTTTCTTCGTGTACTTTTCTATTTTTTCCTGTCTTTAGGTAAATTTTAGATTTGTACTAAATTAATAAATTAAGTTTACTTTCATTATTGGAATTTTGTTCAGTATTGGAATTTTGTGGTTTTCAACTGTAGCTTGAAGTGTTTTATTTGACAAATTTAGTATGGCTGTATTCAGAAAAATATGAGCTTTTAATTTTTGATTTAAAAATATACCCCTTCTATTTAAAAAAGTTTCTTGATGACGTCACATCCGGTAAGGGAGAGGGGGTTAAATTATGTTTTCTTGCAAAAATGGTAAAAAAACAAAAATCAACCTGTTCAAGCTGTACCTCTAAAAATAATTAACTCGTGAGATATTTGACCGTTTTCAAAGAAATGGGTACTTATGTTTGTTTAATTGCCTTTTTAATTATTTTCTGAACGTGAATAATATTGATATTGTTCTTTGTTTAGATTTATCAGAAAATTTTGAAGCAATACCTGTACAAAAAAATAAAGGACCTGCAAAAATACAGAAAAGAGGTACACAATGATATTTTTTATTTTTTCGCGAAAAATTACTTTTCACTCTGGGATTCCATTTCAATAAAATATATGTATAATACGTGAGGATTTAAAATTTTTAGGTTGGACAGATCAAGAAGTTGCACTGCTCAAAAAATTTTTCAAGATTCATTGAAAACAAAACTTATCCTTCAGGCCAGGAACTTGAGAAGTTCATTAAGGATAATAATTTCAATCGAAAGGTTCCTGTTATTAAAGCCAAGCTCCAACATTTGATGAAATCCGATTAGATTAAAAAATTTTCAATATTTTATATCTTTCATATTTTGTTTTATATTTTAATAACTTTTATTTTATTCTGGAAATAAAGTTTTCTTTAATTTTTCAAGCATTTAAGTTTATATTTGCCAGTTTGACAGATCCTAATAGTCATAGAGGACATTCATTGTTATTAGCAACATGGCTGACAATGAGATGTCAGAGTTTGAGAAAACTCATAAATATATCATTAATGTACTGTCTCTATACCTCACTGTTTTAAATTTATATATTTATTCTTTTTATTTTAGTTTATTGTATCTTACTTTATTTTCTTTATTTTGTGCTCGTATTCATATACAATTTCTAATTAATGATTTACAGTTTCTTGATAAAAGTCATATTTCAACTGTAATCTACATTTACATTTACATTCATATCATTGACTTGTCATAGCCCTAAGGTGTAATAATTCGACCAATAAAAAATCCAATCTAATCTAATTGCACAATTTAAATAATTCTTAAATGCGGTAATGAATTCGAATTAATATTTTCATAATTAAGGATAAGCAAATGATTCGGGGCAAGGAATTTGAAAACGAACTTATAAAATGAGTATTCAATTTTAAACCAGAAACACAATACGTATAAATATTCTCCATACATATAAGTAAGCCGTTGAGACTTCCACATACTCAGGTAGATTTGGTCACGAGGGAACAGCTATTGTACATATATAAAATTTCTGTCGGAAGTCACTTTGTATAATGTTTATCCGCAAAAAAATTCAAATTTTCAAGGTAAAAAATCTTTTCCCCTCTCTTGAAAACCGGGGTTGTTATATTCTTCTTATTATATATATGCCAGTATATATGATTTAAAGTTACAGGAAGATCCGGAAGTCAGGTCGCCTCCTCTTTATAACGGAAGTCACAACTTAACAGGCATCAATATATATATATATATATATATATATATATATATATATATATATATATATATATATGTTTGTCCTCCGTCAAGTTCGGCGTCCCAGTATATCGTATACTAGTATATACTTATACCGGTATATACCGGTATATGTTTTGTGTAAAGTGGTGAGTTTGAATTCACTTTTTTTCATCATATACTGTCAAGTTTGGCTACATAGGACGTACGTATATTTAATTTCCTAAGGGGATAATATAATCGAAATTTGAATGATAAAACTATGGTAACAGAAGTTTCTTCATCGAGAGTTGACATTCCTATTGGTAGTTTGTAATATACCTTCGTAAAAAGGCAGGTTTATGTATATTATTAAAAACCTTAGATATTTGAAGTAGTTAATTATTAACAATAAACGCGGTAACTGATAATTACATTTTTTAGTGTTGCCTGATAGGTAAAGACAATCGTGAATTCGTGAAGACAACTTTAAAAGAGAAGAAGAAGTATACCTATGGTATAAAAAGTAACATTGGAAAACTAAAATTAAATTGCATAGTTTATGAAAAATAGAATTGAATAATAATATCGTTAATAATTAAACGATATATGAAACACAAGCAAAGGAAATCTATAATCTGAAAAGTTTCAAGAAATGTACCTACACGGTAATTGAAAAATATTTTTTATGGATAAACCAAATGATATAAATGACTATATACCTATGGAGAAGAAAAATGAATAGGGAATTAATGTTAAATTACACTATACAACACCTTTTATCGGGGAACAGAGTGAAAAATTGATGAAGCATGTATAAACTTACAAAAGGAGTAGATGCAGTTGCCATAGGAAATATTTGGCTAGTATTAAAAACATTAAATAACTAGTGGTAGAAAAGGAGTTAGTGAAAGTGATGGGATCTAGGACAAACAACCTCTATTGAAATTTTCTCCACAATATACAAATAATAATAATGTAATTAGTTAAGACATATTAATTAATATTTTAACTGACATACCTCTCACGGATGGACAATAAAAAAGTACTAATAAATATAAATAAAGTTTAACTAGTGAAATTTCACAAAAGTGTTCTAGATTAGACCATTGCAGCTCATTCCACATATTTACCAAAAGTTCAAGAGTTTCATTTTATTTACAATCTGTTAGCCATAAGGTCAGTAATGGGTTAATTGCTAGTAAACTATCTGGATGTTTTTCAATACCCATGGATTGTAACTATGTATAATAAACCATTTGAATTATCACAAAAATTCTTTTGAAAGGTGAATGCGATTATGAAAAAATAAATTTGAAAGAGTAGTCAATAGGTAAGTATATACTAAAGGTATAAACAGATATAGGTTGCTAATAATTTACTACTAATTATAATTTATAATAATAACTAATAGTTAAAAAACTGATTATTATTTAGCTTTTTTTATTAAAACCTGCAATGTGGAAATAAATGACCAATTTCAGACATTGTATTTGCTACTTATCTATAGTAGAAGTTAGAAATATTCCTTTCAGTTTAGAAATAATACAACGAGTAATATCCTTTACTAGTATATATTTAATTGTGTGAAATTATGTTCTGTGCAACCAATTCATCCTTCCTGGTACATAACTGAATTATAATTTTTGTTTTATTTATTATATGGTAACAGTTAATATAGTGTAGTCATGAAAATAAGTAAATTACAATAAAACACAAAATATATAATGCCAACAACACCTAAAATAGAGGTAAATTGGGTAACTGTCAAAATAAAACTACACAACCAGTTTAAAGTAATTCGGGATCGGACAATTTTTATGCTCTTTATTTTGTTTAAACCAAAGCATTGCCATTGTATAAATTACCTACTTGCTTTCATATAAGTGGGTACATGTAATAACATTTCATTGAGGTCCAAAAATGGAATATAAATATTTACAGAGTTCTTTATTCATTGAGATATATATTTCATTATGCAACAGCAATGTAATCGCATTAAATACCTTTTCATTGATTCTGGTCAAAATGTAATAAAAAATCTTTACAATACAAAAGTTACATCAAACAAGAATTGAAACCAATTCTTCTAGCCTATTACAGAGTGACTGTTGAAAGTATCCGATAGAGGAAAAATTCATATCTAGTTTTTAAATAGAAATAGGAACATCATATGTTTTAGCTTGTTCTATGACATGAACTAAGTATTCATTTAATCCTGTTAGATTTACATTCAACCTATGGTTTTTTAGATTTAGGACACTCAACCTATGGCTTTTTACTTATACAAATTGTAACTTTTGGGATACATTTTTAAAATGAAAGTAAAGACATGCATCCCTTGGGACGAGATCTGATTTTTGGGAATAAATGAATTTATCATCAGCTAAAATACTGCCAGTGTCCCACTGTTGATTAGTTTTCATTTGCAATCAGCTAACTTTCATTTTGGTATCTACTGATGCTAATTGGTTTTTGTTGTAATTATGATACTTTTTTAATCGATCCTATCCTACATTTTCAATTATATTTAAAAAAATTAAAATCTATTCTCAAGCATTATTTTCTTCGTTATTATTGACTTTCCATGAACAAAACATATCATCTCGTATATGGAGATATTTGTTGTGTAAGTAAATAATACTTGATATAAAGAACATTTTAACCTGAATTGATGATGTTTCATATGTAGCTTAAATTAGTGCTAAAAGTTTAAACAAACTGGAAGGCAATTTTCCACATACAATTTTAATATGTAAATTGATAATAAAAGTAAGTAGGTACTTATTATAAACTTTAAAATTATATAATAGGCCCTTTTTAATTGGAATACTTGAGGTATATTAATGATTTAAAAATACGTATTCCCAAAAAATTGTATTATCATATATAAACCTATATATCTTTTTACCACAAAAATAAAACTGACATTTAATAAAAAAACAAAAACATGCTTTAGTTTAGAAAGATATGTTACCAAAGAATATACTGTACGCTCTTAAATAAATAGTCGTTAGAGTTGAGTATTTTGCGAGTTTTATTGGGGATGAAACCCCATATTAGTTAACATATATGTGATTTGATTAGATTGACTATTTTGCAATAGAGTAAATGTTCTGAATAGGTGAATAAAATAAAAAGTTCACTGGACATACAATTTTATTTGTTGCTTACAAAGATAGGAATATAAATATTAAGTATCTATAATAATTTTGATTACAATGTACAATTAAAACTTTTTCTATGTTATCTGTTGAAAAACTTTATTATTTATCATCTAACACTAATTAAAAGTCTGCTGTTTATTAGGTACTTACATTAATAGAACGTTTGTGATTACTGAAAACAAAGTTTAAATTATATGAATCAAACACAAAAAATAACTTCAAATTCAACTATACATGAACTATACCTCTTCTGTCATGTCTATCCTGATGATGGAGACTTGCTCTATAAAACAATTATTGATTGAAGTTTAAAAGTGTAGTGGAATTTTCATTTTATTTTAATTATCATGGACATAGGTACATACTTCACTTGCAAGGTTTGGAACAATCACCATTAATTTACCCAGATTTAAAAATCGAGAAAAAATGTTTAATGTTTGTGTAAGTTATTATAAATTTTCAAACCTGTTAGTATTATAAAATAATCAAGACTTCAATTATAATCTAAATATTGCAATTTCCATTTTATTAGGCTTTTCACCTATGAACAAAATGTTACATAGATAAAGAGATAAAAAACTTTTAGAATTCTTTTTATGACAATATCTACCTTTCATGGTTTTTGTTTAAGAATATAAATAAGCAGCTTTTGGTTTTTTTATTGTTTTTATTTTTTATAGAAATAAAAATAAAAGCAAGACAATTGACAATTTAACCAGTTTCTTCTTCTGCGTTCATAAACTTACTCCAGTGAGTAGAGAAGAGTATGATCACGTGATTAGAAAAGTATGTTTGATGGTTACTCGGAGTAACCGTTCAGAGGCTTCACCGGCCGAAGGCAAATCAAATGTCATTGTGTTGTGTATGAATTTGGGGTTATATTGTTCATTTCGAAAATAGAAATTAATTAACCATGGATGAGTTGAATATTAATAATCAAATAATATCAATTTATCAATAAAAATAACCTGGCAGTAATCTGAACTGAACTACTGTATAAGCCAAACTGTCATAACTGACAGAGTATATAATACTCCATTAAAAAGCGGAGTATGCAGAGTTTACTCCGGGTAGGTTTCTGAACGTTTATAGAAGCATACTCTATACTGGTAGAGTAAATTTATGAACGCTTCGGAGTAAACTATCCTTACTCTGAGTAAGTTTATGAACGTAGCCCTTATCTTGATTGCGATTATGACATCTTGCTAGCATGTAGCCATAGAGAAATAATATATATATTTTTGTCTATGCATGTAGCCAGTTTGAAAACTAATTTTTATTTTGGTCCTTGATTAAATTTTATCTTTTTAAAAAAGTGATTATTTATTGTTTAAGGGTCGGCATTATAAACATAGGTAACACGATTATAAACATCGATGTTAATTTAAACAGTCAAGTTAACTTTAGCATTAAAATAACAGTTTTATCAATTGTCTTATGGTTTTATAAAAGTACCATTTCTAAAATAAAAAGAAGAAGGCAAAAAGCAATAAAAGCATAGATTTCTCTATGCCATAGAGTCTATGGCAATGAAACACTCACCCGCATCTTTTGGAAATTATATATTTAATGTACTTAATGACAATGTAGGGTTTCTAAATATTTGCAATATCAAAAGTTTTGTGCTACGTGCTTTTAGAACTGAGCCAGAGTGATGTATTAATGAACAGCTCTAGTTTCTCCATTGTCATACTGGACCAAGCTCAACTAGAGAATTTAATTATCCCTTAATATCAGCCTCTATAAAGTCAATTTAATAAGAAAAGAAAATCTGTAGACCAAGAACCTACAGAATTCATAAATATATTTGCTTTCAGATTGGTTTTAAAAACAGACTTTACAATATTTACCTATAGTTAATTTTTCCATTAAATGTTTTTTATTTAATATACACAAACTTGGCTGCCGAAAAATGGAGAATAAAGGATACAAGAAAAGTAAATAAGCTCAAGTGATAATTTATTAATGTGGTCTACAACATATTTGAAGAAGAGGAGGAAAATTAATATTACACCAGTTGTTTATGTAATGCTTATCTACATTTGTGGATGTACCTTAAAACATTTTTAATTTTGTACAGAAGAATGAAAACCAATTATTTCATGTACTTACAATACAGATAATTAAATGATACATTTAATACAAGAGTAAAAGTGGAATTACGTAAATGTAGCAGAAGATTCTTAAAGTTCTTTATAACAAAATAGAAAATAATTGTTTCCTCCCCCACATCAGGTAGGAAATAGTAATTAGAGGTTAGTAGTGAAAAAAGTACTTTTCCTCCTTAACGTTAGATTTTTAAATGAAAATGTCAACTTCAGGATTCTTAGATACCTTTTTTGAGTTAAAAGTCAGAAAATTATAGTAGTGCAAACGTTATGTTTATTAAACTTGATTAAATATTTGAATAATGGAAAGTGACCTAATATTAAAGAACAAGAGCCAACATTACTACCACAAAAATCTGAAATCCGTAGGTATGAAAAACATTATACATTTATAAGCAATGTGCTAAAGACAAGATTAATAAGTGGCAGGAGGAAAAATCAATGAATTACACAAGAGTAAAGTGCCTTTGTGTCCTTGGATGTTTACTGCCCTCCGCTCAGTATACATCTGAGGGAAGAAAAGTGGCACTATATTTTAACTATTAAAAATCTCCTCCAAATATGAAATTTAAACGATTGAAATTATAGTGTTGGATAAGTTGAGATCATTTTAAAACTGCTAATAAAAATTTTCAACCAATAGAAACCACCCCTAATCACTAAAATTGTTCTGCACTTTAAATTTATAATATATTTTGAAAAGTTAATAGAAAAAATACAAAAATATGTGGAAACTCTGCTTAAAATACATCCCTCTTATCGATTGTCATAGTTATTTTAAACAAAGGTAATTTTTTCACAGCACATATTTATTGGCGCAATATCACTTTTGCTCTTTACTGTATTTTCAAAGTCTTGACCAAGGTTCTACAATGAGAGAACAATTTATAGACTAAATCATTAGTCAAAGTCGAATAGTGATGAAAGACCCCATCTCGATTTATGCTGGTATTGAAAAACCGGTGTTGACTATTAAAATATCGAGGACATGAATATTTAAAACACATTTGTAATTGAAAGCATTTATTCAAAATAAATAAATGAGTTACATGCTTCCTAAAATACAATTTTTTGATCAAAATTGAATGTGGAAAAGTGCCTTCCAGTTTTTTTAAACTTTTTTATTTATTTAAGTACCTACATATGGTGTTATCCAATTTAGCACTAATCTACCAAGAACATGCATGTGAACTAAGCTACATATGAAACATCATCAATTCAAGTTACAATGTCCTTTATAACAAGTAGGTATTCATTATTCGTCAAGTCTCATTTCTGCAGCCAAGTTTGTGTATATATAAAAAATGATATAATGGAAAAATTAACTATAAATATTTGAAGTTTGTTTTAAAAACCAATCTAAAAACAAATAATATTTATGAATTCTGTGCTTGTTCCTATTTGACAAATTTTACTTACAAAATATACACTTATCAGTGTATGAGGTCCTTAAAGAATCTGTAGCATCTCCCAGTAAATTTTTGGTAGATAAATACATCTTGTTCTACAGATTTCAATTTTCTTTTCTTACTATCAACATCAACTGACTCTATAGAGGCTAACGGTAAGGGGGAATTATATTATCTAGATGAGCTTGGTCCAGGGTTTGTTGGGTACGACAGGGGAAAAACTAGAGCTCATTTCATTATAAAATCATTTTGGCTCAATTCGTCTAAGAGGCCATCAAAAATCAGTTCAGATTCTGACTCAGCCTATAAGCAGGTTTAAAACTTTTGATATTGCAAATATTTAGAAAACTTCCAAATTGCATGAGAGTATTTTATTTTCGTTTCAACTAACCTGAAAAGTACCCTCGCTAGGTAAGTAAACATTCCGTGGTAGGGTTGTTTTTTTGTTTTATTTGTTATTAGTTATCAAATAAGGTATATAGTCTTCTTCTCTTTGTTAGACTGTTAGTGGACTCGCGTCGATTAGGGAAATAGGGAGTCCAAACACCACCAACTTGGTTTAATGGTTTATAAAAAATAAAAATTCTAGGGTTGTCTCTGTTCTAGGTTACCTTTTTGCCTTAATTCTTTTTATTTAAGAAATGGAACTTTTATAAAACTGATAGATATTTTAATGCTAAAGTTGACTTGACTGTTAAAATTGACTTCTAAATATGTTTATAATGCCAACCCTTAAACAATAAACAAACATTTCTATAAAAATATAAAATTCAATCAAGGAGCAAATCCTCTCATTTCATAGAGTTGACGCGGATTTCAGTAAGTTATTTGGTTATGAAGGATTTACATATAATAAGCCCAATAAAGGAAAAAAGAAGAAGAACATATTAAGAAAGAAGAATGACTTTTTTGTCAAGTTTTAATCAAGGTTATGTTTTTCAGCCCGCATATACACTTTAATAATTTGAGAATCAAAAGTAAATATTAAATAATAAATGAATTATAACCTTCGTAAAAACTGAAAAATTTGAAAGGACTGTAGGTACCTAAAAAAATTTGAGAAATGAACCAAATACAAATAATATATAGGGATATGGAGAAGAATTGATAAGGAATTAGAATATGTTAAATTACCCTAGAGACCACGTTTATCAAGAAACAAATGGTGCATATTATTAGGTACAATGTGCATTTTAAATTTACAAAAGGAGCTATGATGGATGGAATGAGTAAAAATAGAACAAGCAAAGGATAAATAAATGGATTTAGTTATAAAAAATATTGGGCTGGTGGAAAAAAAGCAGTAGAAGAGAAAATGGTTGGAAAATGAGTTTTTTGTGTTGTGAACTAGAACATTTTTATATACTTAACTAAATATTAAATATTGATATGAGTAATACATTAACTGAGATTGTTGGACATTTGTATTAAACAAAAAAAGTACAAATTTTGAAAGTTTATTTTAAAAATCATTCTTAATTAAACTAATATAGTGTTTTATTCTTAATTATATTTACCAAAAGTAACCATTTTGTAAAAATATGCCATAGAGTCAGCAATGAGTTAGCGGTTAGTAAGGTTTATGGATATTTTTCAATAGGTAGGTAGGTATGTATTGTAGTTATATATGTAATAAACAATTCTAATTATTACAAGATATCTCTGGAAAGGAGTATATGAGTATGAAACAAATAAATTTTAAAGAAGGTAGGGTAGGTAGATTCTAAAGGTATAAACATATAAAGCATGATAATAATGTACTAATTTATCCGTTTTAGTATAACTGTAATGTATAAATAAAACATTACAATCAAAACTAACAGCTAAAAAAAACATTCTCAAGACAATTAGTATCATCTCAAATATAACTGGCAACCAAGGATCTGATTATTTTACATGTACCTATGATAATTTGTGTTCATTTCTTAAGCTTTATTAAGGTTCTTTCTGCGTGAAAATATTGGTCCAATTTTAGATTATATTTGCTACTTTCTGTATTATCAATCATGATGCACTTTTTTTACCACAAAAAGAAACTGATACATTTAATAAAAACAAACCCTAACATTTGGTAAATTACAAATGTAATCATTTCTAAAATCAATCTACCTTCAAGGTCTAAGCTAGGTACATACAAACATGATCAATTCAAGTTACAATGAACTTTATGCAAGTATGATTTACTTAGAGAAAATATCTACAGCTTATTTAGGTACCTATTAAACACAAACTAGTATTGTTTAAAACCGTTTTATAATAACTAACATTTGTAGCTTACAAATATTATAGGAATGTAAATATTAAGTAGAACAATACTTATCTACATTCATGGATGTATGTTAATTATCTAAATTAATATACCTATAGAATAATAATTTTTTTAAATTTTGTACAAAGTGAGAATAAAAAATTATATCCCCAGTAATAGTTTGCAAGACAAAATGTATTTAATAAATTAGGTTATACAAGAGCAATATCGTCAAAAATTATAAAATTTTCATAATACTTCACAAAAGTTGAAAACAGAAACGAAAGAAACAAAACTATTTCAATTATATATAGTTAAACAATAACATTTAATGCAAGAGTAAAAGTGACATTACGTAAGTGTAGCAGAAGATTCTTAGTTTATTGAGCATTTGAGTTCATAATGCAAATTATTAAAGTTAACAAAACAATAAAAAAAATTCAAATCATTTGTGGTAGATATTTGTTCCAAAACTAGGTCTAAGAACACAATGCAATGTGTATTTTTATAATTGTGAAATTCTGGACCATATTTTCTGAAGGCAATATGCTTTCCATCAATTGCTCCCAATGCATAGGGAAAATTCTTTTCTTTTTTTAATCTTTTGAAATATTTAACCAATCTGCAGCAGTATGTGTAAACATAAGGCTTCTAATATCATTTCCTTCTATTCCAGCGTCTCCTGGAATCCACAAAGTCGTTTGTAGCAAAAAATCTTTGGACAATTGTAAGCTTTACCACGGGGAGATAACATATCCTCCAATTCATTCATATTTCTGAACAAATTGTATAATAAATTCACGATACATTTGGCACTTTACACGTTAAAAATGTAGGTAGGTAGATGAAATACACTGAAAAAATCTACTGTTTATTACCTATTATCCCGCAACCCTGAACCCCCATTGTTGTTGAATAGTGATCTGTGGTTGAATATGAAATGAAAATGTTTTTGTTTATGGAGTCAATAAAAATCGACGAAAACAAATTTTATTTTTTAAAAAATATATACCTATACTTAGGTATAAATATTTTATTTTTTGAAGAATATATTCAAAAATGTAGGATTTACTTGGAATATATTGTTTTACAATAAAAAACAATCGGCCCCATTACCAAAATGAAAGTTGGATAATTGCAAACAAACACCAACCAACTCTATAGCAGTATTGTAGGTTCTACTGAATTAGGTAGTCATATTTATGTACAGGATAATCTTTAATTCTTGAGGCAGCAGCAGGTGGTGTAGGGTAACACTTTTCAGAATGAAATCTCGTCTTGAATACCCCCAACATTTCAAAACAATTATTCATCATTTAACCAAATTTTACACTAGTACTGTTGGAGATATCTATATTTGAACACTCCACGACAATTTTTTATTTTTTTTTATTCAATTGACGTGCTCGGCAACTATGGCCACTTGCACAGAGCGATTACAGAAAAACAGTAGTTATTACAGAATAGTTAAAAACATAGCTTAAAGTTTATGATAGAGTGACATATCTTTTAAGAATTTCAGTGTTGCCTCGATTTGGTTTGGGTCCCCTAGGATGTCTTGCAGCTGGCATTTGAGATTATGTTGTCGTCTTCTTGTGCTAAATTGGCGACAATCAACCAGGATGTGTTTAACAGTAAGTGGGCACTGGCAACTTTGACAGGAAGGTCTGTTGCTTGAGGTCATTAAGTAGCTGTGTGTGAGTTTGGTGTGACCTATTCGAAGTCTATGTAGTATTGATACATCTTGTCTAGAGAGTCCAGTGGGGTCAGTATACAGAGGTGTGTTGAGAATAGGCTGGATAGATAGTAGGGAAGTCTTGGTGGAGCTCCAGTGAGTTTGCCACATATATCTAACGTTCCTTTTTGCTTCTGCCTTAACATCCTTGCAAATTTGGATGTGAGAAGTAATTGTGGCAGTTGTTGACGCTGTTTTGGCATGCTGATCGGCCAGTTCATTTCCAGGTATACCAATGTGTGAGGGTATCCATATAATGGTGACTGTGGTGTTTAGGGAATAAATATGGTGATAAGAGTGATGGATTTCTTGGACAATGGGATGTTCAGTAAATAATTCTTGGATAGATAGGATAGACGCTAGAGAGTCTGTACAAATGGCAACTTTTTTATTGGAATGGTTGATGTGCTTAAAAGCTTGTAGAATACTGTACAATTCTCCAGTATGCACACTGCACAAAGGAGGTATTAGGGAAGTGCTGATGAGTTTGTTTGCTGTGGTTACTGAGCAGCCAACGCCAGTATCACTTTTGGAAGCGTCGGAGTATAATACAAAGTCGTAATGATTGTTATGAATGATTTCAAAAAATGATTTAATCATGAGCTTTTTAGGTGTTTCGTGTTTATTAAATTTGGATAAATAAGTATTGACCTGAGGAGGGTGCATAATCCAGGAAGGAGATGTAGAAAAAGGAATGGGGTTTGTGAGTGAGAGGTTAATGTTATTTGTTAATGAAGCTAATATAAGAGCGATAGGTTTAATTATTGGTGAAGGATTATTAAGAGGGCTGGCAGTTGATGTGAACAGAGAATAGACAGGATTGAGAGGGTTTGAGGAGACTGAGGCTGCGTAGGATAGAAGCAGCACGACAATTTATTCTGATCTGAAACTAATATAAACTGCTTGTGTAGTTCCACTTTAACAATAGATTTACTTATTGTAATAACTAGGTACATTTAACTGTTACTGTAGTAAATGAAACAAATATTTAATTTAATTTTTATGTACTAGCAAAAATTGGTTATACATTACACAAAACATATTTTCACACAATTACCTAGATTTTACTAAAGTGTGTTGTTCAAAATGTATATTGTGAAACTGAAAGGAATATTTTTAATTTGTAATAAAATATAGTAAGTAAATACAATCTGAAATTGGACCAATATTTTCATGCAGCAGAAAGAACCTTAATAAAGCTTAAGAAATAAACACAAATTATCATAGGTACATATAAAATAATCAGATCTTTGGTTGTCAGTTATTTTTGAGATGATAATTGTCTTGAGAATGTTTTTAGCTGTTAGTTTTGATTGTAATGTTTTATTTATACATTACAGTTATACTAAAACAGATAAATTAGTACATTATTATCATGCTTTATATGTTTATACCTTTAGAATATACCTATCCTACCTTCTTTCAAATTTATTTGTTTCATACACATATACTCCTTTCCAGAGATATCTTGTAATAATTAGAATTGTTTATTAAATATAGCACAACGAACCTACCTACATATACTTTACTAACCGCTAACTCATTGCTGACCCCATGGCATATTTTTACAAAATGGTTACACTTTTGGTAAATATATAATTAAGAATAAAACACTATACTAGTTTAATTAGGAATGATTTTTAAAATAAAATTTCATAATTTGTACTTTTTTTGTTTAATACAAATGTCCAACAATCTCTGTTAATATATAACTTATATCAATATTTAATATTTAGTTAAAAAAATTTTCTAGTTCACAACACAAAAAACTCATTTTCCAACCATTTTCTCTTCTACTGCTTTTTTTCCACCAGTCCAATATTTTTTATAACTAAATCCATTTATTTATCCTTTGCTTGTTCTATTTTTACTCATTCCATCCCTCATAGCTCCTTTTGTAAATTTAAAATGCACATTGTACCTAATAATATGCACCATTTGTTTCTTGATAAACGTGGTCTCTAGGGTAATTTAACATATTCTAATTCCTTCTTATGAATTCTTCTCCATATCCCTATATATTATTTGGTTCATTTCTCAAAATTTTTTGGGTACCTATAGTTTTTACGAAGGTTATAGGTTTTTCATTAATTAACGTTAGGAATATTTTTCAATCATATCGTTTGTTATATTATATTTTCAAAAAACTAATCAATTTACTTTTGATTCTCAAATTATAAAAGTTCATATGCGGGCAGAAAAACCTGACTAGTCTTCTCGTAAAACAAAAATTATAAATAAAATCATAGATAACCTTGATTAAAACTTGACAAAAACGTCATTCTTCTTTCTTAGTAAATCCTTCTTCTTCTTCTTTCCCTTTATTGGGCTTAACTCTATCAAGTTATCTACCCAGTACCATTTGTCTCTTCAATTTACATAGAAAGAAGCTGCACTTTCATGCATCTGCCTCTTGGACACCACTTCCTGTATCTAAAATAAGATTATATAACTCTATTACAATATTTCATAACCAAATAACTTACTGAAATCCGCATCATCACTATGAAATGTTGGTCCTTGATTGAATTTTATATTTTTATAAGAACGATTGTTTATTGTTTAAGGGTCGGCATTATAAACATCTTTAGAAGTTAATTTTAACAGTCAAGTCAACTTTAGCATTAACATATCTATCAGTTTTATAAAAGTTACATTTCTAAAATAAAAAAAGGTAACCTAAAATTTTTATTTTTTTCAACCAATTAAACCAAGTTGGTGGTGTTTTGACTCCCTATTTCCCTAATCGACGTGAATCCACTAAAAATCTAACAAAGAGAAGAAGAAGACTAGCTTATGTTTTTGATAACTGAAATAGGGTTGGCGATTCTTTCCAAAAAAGATCGATTTTTAAATCGATTCGAATCGTAACCTGATGAATCGATTCATAAAAAAATCGAGGTCTAAAAGATCGATTTCTAAAAAATCGATTTTTTCAAGTTTGTATTTCAATGTAAATATAAATCCATTTTATGAAAAACAAGAAAGATACCATAATATACAATCTCTGGGATCTCTTATTAGTAAAATCAGGAATTTTTTAGTTCAGGGAATTCGATAATAACAATTATTTTTATTACCATATCAAAGAATCAGATCAGATATAAAAGAAGACATTTATTTTCTAAATGTATTTTTTACATTAAAAAGTTAAGAAAATAGATAATATAGCTTACAGTTCCCAAAACCAAACCAGAAAAAATCGAATGTCGATTTTAAAGGGTGAAATATCGATCCACTGAATCGATTCAGTACAACATATCGATTTAAAAAATCGATATATTTGGCCCGAGGAATCGATTCTTCGATTAATCGATTTCAGATCGCCATCCCTAAACTGAAACTGATAACAAACAAAAGAGAGTACTTTTCAAGTTAGTTGAAACGAAAATGAAATACTCTCATGCAATTTGGAAGTTATATATTTAATGTATGGTTTCTAAATATTTGCAATATCAAAAGTTTTTAAACCTGCTTAAAGGCTGAGTCAGAATCTGAACTGAAATTTGGTAGCCTTTTAGACAAACTGAGCCAAAGTGATTTTTTAATGAACAGCTTTAGTTTTCCTCTGTCGTACCCCAACAAACCCTGGACCAAGATCATCCAGATAATATAATTCCCCTTTACCGTTAGCCTCTATAGAGTCAGTTGATAGTAAGAAAAGAAAATGGAAATCTGGAGAACAAGATGTATTTATCTACCAAAAATTTACTGGGAGAAGCTACAGATGCTTTAGGGACCTCATACACTGATGAAGTGTATATTTTGTAAGTAAAATTTGTCAAATAGGAACAAGTATAGAATTCATAAATATTATTTCTTTTTAGATTGGTTTTTAAAACAAACTTTAAATATTTATAGTTGATTTTTCCATTATATCATTTTTTATATATACACAAAATTGGCTGCGGAAATGAGAAGAATAAAGAATACAAGAAAAGTAAATAAGCTCAAGAGATAATTTATTAATGTGGTCTCCAAAATAATTGAAGAAGAGGAGGTAAATGAATATTACCCGAGATGTTTATATGTAATGCCTATCTACATTCATGTATGTTAATTATATAAATATATACAATAATTAATTTTTTTAAATCTTGTACAAACTGAGAATAAAAAGTTATATCCCTAGTAATAGTTTGTAAGACAAAATTTATTTAATAAATTGGGTAATACATGAACAATATGGTCAAAAATGATAAAATTTTCATAATACTTCATAAAAATTTAAAACACAAACGAAAGAAACAAACTATTTCAATTACATAGTTCAACAATAACATTTAATGCAAGAGTAAAAGTGACATTACGTAAGTGTAGCAGAAGATTCTTAGTTTATTGAACATTTGAGTTCATAATGCAAATTATTAAAGTTAACAAAACATTAAAAAAGAAATGAATTCAAAACATTTGTGGTAGATATTTTTCCCAACTAGGTCTAAGAACACAATGCAATGTTTATTTTTATAATTGTGGAATGCTGGCCCATGTTTTCTGAAGGCAATATGCTTTCCATCAATTTTTTTTAAATATTTTGAAATATTTAACCAATCTGCAGCAGTATGTGGAACCTAAAATTTATATAATTTAAATATACTCGAAGGAGTCCTTCACTCTACAATTTACAAAATTTTTATAATCTTATGGTTTTTTGTTTGTAAGAATATGTCAGTATCTATATAGCATCACATTAAACTGAGTATAAAAATCTTTAATAATAGTACCTAAATAATAAAGAAATTATGGTGAAATAAATTTGACAAACGTACCTACTTTTTAAATTTATTTCTCAAAAAACCGTTTTTCGAGGCCTGTTAAAACTATCTGCCTTTATTACGATCAACTATATTGTAAACTTAATAATCATATAACCTGAAATGGACTGTAAAATTATTTTATTTTTATATTTAAGTAGGTACTCTTCTTGAAGTACATTGAATAGGTATCACGTGGCAGATTCTAGGCACAAAAAGCAAAATTGTTTATTCATGCACATAAAATGTAAACATAAGGCTTCTAATATCATTTCCTTCTATTCCAGTGTCTCCTGGAATCCACAAAGTCGTTTGTAGCAAAAAAATTTTGGGCAATTGTAAGCTTTACCACGGGGAGATATTGACAATAGCGTATTATAGTGATCTGTGTTTTTTATGTGATGAGTTACTAGGTTTAAGAGCTTATTTTACTCATTCTCAGAAACGTTTTAAATTGTTCAGGATCCTGTACATTTGGCAATTTACACGTTAAAAATGTAGGTAGGCAAATGGGCTGGTGTAGATGAAATACACCGAAAAAATCTACTGTTCATTATTATCCCGCAACCCTGATCCCCCATTGTTGTTGAATATTGAATATGAAATGAAAATGTTTTTGTTTACTGAGTCAATAAAAATCGACGGAAACAAATTTTATTTTTTAAAGAATATATTCAAAAATGTAGGATTTATTTGGAATATATTGTTTTACAATAAAAAACAATCAGCCCCATTAACAGAATGAAAGTTGGAAAATTGCAAACAAACACCAACCAACAGTGGGACACTCTAGCAGTATTGTACGTTCTACTGAATTAGGTAGTCATATTTATGTACAGGATAATCTTTAATTCTTAAGACAGCAGCAGGTGGTATAGGGTAACACTTTCCACAATGAAATCTCGTCTTGAATACCTCAACATTTCAAAACAATTATTCATCATATAAACAAATTTTCCATTAGTACTATTGAAGATATCTATATTTGAACACTCCATGACATTTTTTCTGATCTAAAATTAATATAAACTGCTTGTGTAGTTCCACCTTAACAATAGATTTTTGTAATAACTAGGCACATAACTACATTTAACTGTTACTGTAGTAAATATGAAACAAAAATATTAAATTTAATTTATGTACTACCTACTTAACTAGCAAAAATTGGTTATACATTACACAAAACATAATTTCACACAATTACTTAGATTTTACTAAAGTGTGTTGTTCAAATGTATATTGTGAAACTGAAAGGAATATTTTTAATTTGTAATAAAAAGTAGTAAATACAATCTGAAATTGGACCAATATTTTCACACAGCAGAAAGAACCTTAATAAAGCTTAAGAAATAAACACAAATTATCATATAGGTACATACAAAATAATCAGATCTTTGGTTGTCAGTTATTTTTGAGATGATAATTGTCTTGAGAATGTTTTTAGCTGTTAGTTTTGATTGTAATGTTTTATTTATACATTACAGTTATACTAAAACCGATAAATTAGTACATTATTATCATGCTTTATATGTTTATACCTTTAGAATATACCTATCCTACCTTCTTTCAAATTTATTTGTTTCATACACATATACTCCTTTCCAGAGATATCTTGTAATAATTAGAATTGTTTATTAAATATAGCACTACGAACCTACCTACCTACCTACATATACTTTACCAACCGCTAACTTATTGCTATCCCCATGGCATATTTTCACAAAATGGTTACACTTTTGGTAAATATAATTAAGAATAAGCACTATATTAGTTTAATTAAGAATGATTATTAATAAACTTTCAAAATTTGTAGGTACTTTTTTTGTTTAATACAAATGTCCAACAATCTCAGTTAATATATTACTTATATCAATATTTAATATTTAGTTAAGTATAGAAAAATGTTCTAGTTCACAACACAAAAAACTCATTTTCCAACCATTTTCTCTTCTACTGCTTTTTTTCCACCAGCCCAATATTTTTTATAACTAAATCCATCTATATGTATCCTTTGTCTGTTCTATTTTTTCTCATTCCAATCTATCATAGCTCCTTTTGTAAATTTAAAATGCACAATAACTAATAATATGCACCATTTGTTTCTTGATAAACGTGGTCCCTAGGGTAATTCCTTATCAATTCTTATCTCCATATCCCTATTATATTATTTGGTTCATTTCTCAAAATTTTTTTAGATACCTATAGGTAGGTCCCTACATTCCTTTCAATTTTTCAGTTTTTACGAAGGTTATAGGTCATTCATTTATTAACGTTAAATATATTTTTCAATCATATTGCTTAAGTTATATCATATTTTCAAAAAACTAATCAATTTACTTTTGATTCTCAAATTATAAATGTGTATATGCGGGCAGAAATCCCGACTGATCATCTGGTAAAACTTATTGATTAAAACTTGACAGAAACGTCATTCTTCTTTCTTAATTTGTAAATCCTTCATAATCAAATAACTTACTGAAATCCGCGTCATCGCTATGAAATGAGAGGATTTCAAAAATGTTGACCTCTATTTTCTTCTTAATTACTCCCTCTGATATATTTTCTATAAATCTTTCACCCCACAACCTATATTTTGACTGTCAAAAATATTGGGGTAGTTTTACAATCTTACTAATTTAAAATCAGTTTAAAAAATACGCTCTACAATCTGAACTCTATTTATCTTAATACAATACCTCACAGCTATTTTTAGGACTTAAAATTTTGGGGTAGTAGCACCCCCAATGATTCAACCCCTTTGTAAACAAACCAGAAACCTTCCCCAAGGTGTCAGCAACAACTTACCAAAGTCTCCTAGCAATCGTATCAACGGGATACATACAAACAAACATTCATTTTTATAGATACCCTATTACCCACCCACACCTCCGTCCTAAAACTGTAACTTCGGCGTCAGTGGATATATAAATTTTATATGCCCGTGTAGTCAAACTTGCGTAGCCGAACTTCACACTTTATTGAGTAAATATATGTGTAACTTCGGCTACGTAGCCAAACTTGACGTTCGGATCCCGAACTTTACGTCTTATACGATAAAACGAGGCCGAACTTGACGGCTGACAAATATATATATATATATATATATATATATATATATATATATATGTATATATATATATATTATTTTGTTGAATATACCCACATCAAGCTTATTACGTTTAGTGGTTTCAATCCTAGATATCTCAACAACTAAGTTGTTGGCAGACGTGTATGATATAAGGTAGGTAACCAGACATACACCATCAACAACAGTGTGTTGCCTACCAATAGGCACCAATAAAAAATATTTGATGAGCATTGCATCATCTTTCATAACTGACAATCAGTAATGTGAGTAATGTCTATTGAGCTTGTAATACTTTTAATAAACGACTTATTAACAAGTGTGCGTGTTTAACTTAGTCCTCGACAAATAAAACATGGTGTCAGGTTGGTTCTGACCGATTAGTGACTAGTGGCTCCAAAATAGTAAATAGTAAGCCAGGCTAGAAAATGGAAAACTATTTTAGACCTCCTGAACCTCTCGTGCTAGATGGCAATATAGCCGAAAATTTGCGCAAATTTGAACAAAAATTCAAAGTATTTTTGACTGCCACAGACTTAGACGATAAGGAAGATAACAAAAAAGTTGCCGTTTTTCTCAACTTGATTGGCGATGAGGCCCTCGATCTGTATAACACATTCAATATTCCAGAAGACCAGAAAACACCGGAAAATGTCTTGAAGGCCTTCTCAGACTATTGTGCTCCAAAGAAAAATGTTATCTTTGAGAGATTTAAGTTTAATAGTGTGGTCCAGCAAGAAGGACAGACCTTTGATAACTTTCTTACCGAACTACGAAAAGCAGTAAGAACAACAGAGTATACAGACACAGATCAGATGATTCGTGATAGAATAGTAATGGGAATATTTGATAAAACCACACAATAGAGACTATTGCGAGAGTCTACATTAACTTTAACCAAAGCAATTTCATTCTGCAGAGCAACAGAAGCAAGTAAAACCCAATCTAAAGCGCTACAAAGTGAGCCTAGTATTCATGAAGTTCGATCATCAAGACAATCAGCTAATTATCAGCTAGTGTCATATAAGTTTTGTGGCTATAGTCATGCTAATGGAAGATGCCCTGCTTGGCAAAAGACATGTGCTAAATGTCAAGGCAGAAATCATTTTGCCAGTATGTGTAAGGGAAACAAATTCAAGGAAAAACTAAAGAAGATGTCCAAGACAAAGGTAAACAAAGTGCTAGAAGAAAGGAAAAAGAAAAGGTGGTCAAGAAAAAAGTGTACGAAGTAGCTAAATGTGTAACACCAGAGTGCAGTGATAGCAGTGAATCCGAAAGTGAAGAATTTGAGTTTTTTGTCAGCTCAGTAAAAAAAAAAGTAAAGAAGACAAGCAAGGTAAACTTGAAACAAAAGCCGAAGATAAAATCATTAACAATATAACTATGTGGACTGAAAAGGTATTTATTGACAATAGCTTAGTTACTTTTAAAATAGACACAGGCGCAGAAGTCAGTATTTTGCCAGTAAATATTTTAAAACAAGTAGCACCTGAAGCTAAAATTTGTAAATCCAACATTTCGTTAATACCATATGGTAACTCGAGTACTAGAATTAAATGCTTAGGAGAAGTCAAACTTCATTGTTCTACTAAAAACTTTAGTAAAAGTCTATCATTTGTAATAATTGAAGAGGTTAATCAAATGCCATTACTAGGGCTTAAAGAATGTTTAAAATTAAAATTGATTAAACGAGTGGATTCTGTAGTAAAAGAACAAGTTAAGTTTAATAATATCGAAGAGATGGTTGCAAAGTATCACAAAGTTTTTAAAGGATTAGGAAAATTCCCCACTCAACATCACATAACCTTACAGGAAGGTGCAAAACCACACATTAGTGCAATTAGACGAGTTCCAAAAGTTCTGCATGATAAATTAAAAAATAAGTTTTGTGATCTCGAGCAAGAGGGAATCATTAAAAAAGTAGACAAACCTACAGAATGGGTGCACCCGTTGGTCATTGTTGAAAAACCTAATGGTGATTTGCGGCTGTGCCTAGATCCAAAAGAGTTAAATAATGTTATTAAACGGGAACATTTTCTAATTCCATCTGCTGATGGAATTGCAATAAAACTTAGTAATAAACAATATTTTACAGTATTAGACATGAAAGATGGTTATTGGCAGATTGAATTGGACAATGAAAGTTCAGATCTAATGACTTTTGGTACACCATTTGGTATCAATTCACAAGAATGGCTTTTGGAATATGCTCAGCTCCAGAAGTGTTCCAAAAAAAAATTTTGAGGTATTTGGTGATCTTGAAGGAGTTGGAATTTACTTTGATGACTTAATAGTTACTGGTTCTTCAGAGGCTGAGCATGACAAAAACCTCAAACTTGTACTAGATAGGGCCTTAAAATACAATTTAAAGTTCAACAAGAATAAAATCCAATTTAAACAAAATAGTGTAAAATATATGGGTCAAATATTTTCGAAAGACGGAGTTAAAACACATTATAATTACATACAAGCTATTCTTTACATGCCAACACCAAAGTCCAAACCAGAGATCCTGAGATTTTTAGGAATGGTTAAATATGTTGGAAAGTTTATACCAAATCTTTCGAAACTATCGGCCCCACTGAGGAATTTAACAAGATTGGACGTTGAATGGTAATGGACTGCAGATTGTCAAACTTCATTTGACAATCTAAAAAAATTGACACATTCTCCAGTTCTGGCGTTTTTTGACATGACAAAAAACATTTAATTAGAGACAGATGCGTCCAAAGATGGACTAGGAGCTTGCCTTCTGCAAGAGGGCAGGCCTGTCGCATTCGCTTCAAGAAGTTTAACCAAAACAGAGCAACACTATGCTCAAATAGAAAAAGAAACTCTAGCCATCTTATTTGGTGTAAAAAAATTTCATTATTTCATGTATGGTCTACTTGTTAAAGTTCGCAGTGACCACAAACCACTTGAGTCAATTTTTAAAAAAGATCTACAAAATATTTCGCCAAGAATTTGAGAATGCGACTCAAACTCCTTAATTACAATTTGACAGTTTCATATAAGCCAGGCAAGCACATGTATATATCAGATACACTTTCAAGAGCATATTTAAAAAATAAAAATGACAAAACTGACTTGAAAATAGAATATGCTGTCCATTCCCTTGTCAATACGTTACCTATGTCAGACGAAAGAAAAAATCAGTTCAGACAAGAAACAAAGTGCGACTCACAACTAAAAATTGTTCTCGACTTGGCCAACTCAAAAAGGCAAAATTCCACAATCAGTTCGCGTTTTTAAAAAAATAAAAGAACAATTATTTATTTGTGATGACTTGATATTTTTAGAACATAAACTCGTAGTTCCCCAATCCCTAAGAAAATAAATGCTTTCCTTGTTACACGAGGGTCACTTGGGGATGGACAAGACTAAAGCACAAGCGCGTACAATATTTTACTGGCCAGGGTTATCAATGGACATTGAATCATTCATCCAATCATGTAAAACATGTGAAAAATTTGCTAGGAAAAACCCTAAACAAAATTTGTTACCTTACCCGTTGCCAAGCCGTCCATGGGAAAGGGTAGCTACAGATATATTTACGTATGCAGGCCAAAGTTATGTTGTTTTATTTGACGCCTACTCAAATTGGCTTGAGTTACTTCCAACTAAAGATAAAAGTGCAGATACCATAATTAATCAATTAATGACTGTTTTTTCGAGATTTGGGTCACCCGATTTTCTGGTATCTGATAATGTACCCTACAATAGTGAAAAATTTAAAGCCTTTAGTAGGAACTGGAATTTTACTCTCATTTTTAGAAGCCCAAATTATCCCCGTTCGAACGGATTGGCTGAGAAAGCAGTAGCAATATCTAAAAGCTTAATTAGAAAATCAATGGAAACTAACCAAAATCTAGACATTCAAAGTTCTCTTCTAAATTATAGAAATTCACCCCTCAAAAATATGGGCTACTCCCCATCCCAACTTTTAAATAGCAGAAGAATAAAGAGTAAGGTCCCAGTTCTAACAAATTTGCTACAACCAAGTTTGTGTGTGAATGTCAAAGATAAAATGCAGCAAGCCAGTGCAAATATTTATAACAAAACTTCTAAAAAATTAAGACCAATAGAAAAAGGTAGCAATGTAACAGTATATGATCATATAACTAATACTTGGAATCCTGCAAAAGTCTTAGATATTCACAACACTCCTAGATCGTATATACTGCAAAACAGTGCTGGTAACACTATTAGAAGAAACAGACAGGATTTAAAAGTATCTAAAAACGAGTTTAAAATCAAAGTGGATGCAGATAATGATAATAATTGTGTACATTCTGATAGTGATGCCACTGAAAATTATAATTTTGAATCTTCTGATAGTGATGCCACTGGGGCACTAATTCGGTCTAATACAATTGAGGAACATAATGTTAAGCAAGAACCTCACACTTCCTTTAAAAATGTGCCATGTGCGGAGTTTAATCCTAATTTTCCAAGTGGTGCCCAACCTAATGAAGTGCAAAAATCTCAAGGGTTAATAACTTCCCGTTATGGACGAATTATTAAAAAGCCTAAGAAATTAGATTTGTAAGTCAATCACTCTTTTTAAGTTTTTCATGTTAGTTTGTACTTAGATCTTGAAGAAGGATATGTATGATATAAGGTAGGTAACCAGACATACACTATCAACAACAGTGTGTTGCCTACCAATAGGCACCAATAAAAAACGATTTGATGAGCATTGCATCATCTTTCATAACTGACAATCAGTAATGTGAGTAATGTCTATTGAGCTTGTAATACTTTTAATAAATGACTTATTAACAAGTGTGCGTGCTTAACTTAGTCCTCGACAAATAAAACAGTAGAGTAATTATGTAAATTCGAGTGAGTCACACATTTTTCACGATGCTGATGAATGAATTTTGCTACTTCAAAGATATACATACAAGGTAAAGGTAGAGCTTTGTACTTTGAAAACAGGGGTTTACAGTGCGCATCCCACTTTGTACCATCAATGATTCGCAAAGCAGATTTTTGCAGTCGGCTTCGGCCCCAGATGCATTGCCCCATAATAATATACCATAACTTAGGTGGGAATGAACAATTGCAAAGTACACAGTACTTAGAATATTGGACGATAAAGATGATCTTAGTTGTCGTAGTGCAAAAACTTGTGATGCCAATTTTGAACATAAAGAATTCAGATGAGGTTGCCAATTCAGGTGTGTATCTAACATTAAACCTAAATATACCACAGGATCTGAATTCTCAAATAATCTACTAGAACTTACTAATAGGGATTGAGTTTTAGTTTCATTAAGCTTAAGATGATTTGCTGAGAACCAATTTTTCACGGATTGCATAATGTAAGGAGCGGCTGAATCAGCACCTGGCAGTAGGTATAAAATGTGACAATCACGATGTCGATTTGTAAAACTAGATTACCTCAGGTGGGTAGAGCTAAATGCTCAGAATCCCACACTACTAGTGTACCTAGTACATCGGCTGTCTGCTCCACGGATTCTGGGGGGAGCAATAATTCGATTGTAAATTCCAGGACCTTAAATCTCAGGAATCAACATTGCAACACCTTAAACTCTTGTCGCGTCCAAGTTGGTGCTAGAAGGGCTTGTTCGAAAAATGATTTACCTTCTTCCTCGGTTAGCGATAGGCGCAACGTGACACCGAGTAGGGCTACTGCGAACCACACTCAGGGAGAAAACAGCATCGATCCTCCACCACCGGCTTCTGATGTTTCTGGAGTGACGCAAGTCCGCCCAGAAAGCCCAGGAAGCGCATGAAGTGGACTATCGAGCCAAACACATTCATTATGCACACCTACTTTAAAATCACCAAGATGGAAACTGATAAGACAACATACAGATACGCCCTCCACCGTGCATTCGTTGAACATGTTCCAGAATTTCAGCATCTTAAAGAACAACGTATTGCTGACCAATGTCGAAGTATTGTGAAAAACAATCTACTACTCGGTCCAACGTTGCAACAAATTTAGGGAGAAGTCCTTCTTGACCTTCAAGATGGAGAGAATGACATAATTACTGATCATGATACACACGACACTCACTGCGATATTAGTTATTTAGTAATTTGTGCAATCAGTGGTGGTGCACTTGAATTCAATTCACGTCTTCGTTTTAAATAATCTACACTACCAACCACTATTGCAATACATTTCAACAACGTACACCCTGCCCATTAAATTTACTATTTTATATACTGTACTATAAACAATACTAAACTAAAAACAAACTGCTTGGATAGACGATTTTGAGGACAGATTTTGTCAATTTTCCCTTATGAGTTCGATCTCCTTGACTAGTCTCCATGACTTAAACGCTCAATATTGTAGGATTAACTTTAAACTGTTTTTGAGACACGTGTGACTTCTGTCAATGTCTCATAAAAGGTGGTTAATTACATTTGATGAGGAGACTGTCAAGAAAAAGTTGTTGATTTTAATTATTTAAATTGTTGCATGTTTTATCAATGGTATTATAATATGTAATCCGGAATTTAAATAACAACCGTCACTTACGTAACTGTAAACTAAAATAACGTCAAGTATTGTCACCAACGAATGTTTTTCACACAAAAAAGTCCCTATATTTTTCAACGTTGTCAAACTTCTATCAGGTTTAACTAATCTTCGTTCGGTGCATACCAAGGCAACATTAAGGGCGTTTAACTATTTAAACCAGTTTAGTACTATAAACCTTGCATACAGCTATAGGTGAAAGATCCACAAGCAGTCGAGTTACGAAAGTGAGAACTGGCAACATTTAACCCTCATTCTTAAATTTGTGACCATCTATTACCTAGACGTAAATGTCAAATTAAATGACTTTTTTGTCTGAAATGAAAAAATGGCGACTTTTGAGTACTTTTGTTTGCAGTTTAATCTTACAAAAGTGCATCATATCTAGGATTTTTTTTTCAAACTGTTGTATAGTAATAGGGCTTTGTAATAGAAATTTAAAAAAAGTGAATTCTAGAGGGTCTTGAACTTTACCGAAGCCCGTATACCTGTCTCATCTGGATAGACATGTTTTTTTTATTCACCGGTATGGGTAGATCCACTAATTCACCAACTGCGTTTTTATATTCATTGGTGGATTACAGATTGAAGAAATGACAGGTTCATTCATTACATCAACCAAAGCTGCAAAGTTACAAAATGACAGCTTAACATCAAAAAAGTAAAACTTTGAAGCGGTCCTAGCAAATTATTAAAGAAATGGACGAATAAATAGAAATCAATTTAGAATGTGATAATTAACTAATAAAGTATAGACTGCACTATTAATAGCGTCAGTGATTGTAGAAATTTCAAGTGGTCTCGATTGTCATCTGTCAGATATAATGATGAATTACGTAAACAACAACTGCGTTTTTTTATGTGCTACTGGTGACTTTAACATGTCGGTGCAGCGGAGACTAACGTCAGTCAACCAATTCTTTCACGTGATTTTTATCACATTACCTAGTTTTAGTTGCTATAGCAATTTTTAAACAAAAAGAAATTTTATATTGGGAAGTTGTCAAAATTGACGAATTTTTTTTACAAATTGTGTTTTCACAAGGAATTTTCGGTTTTTTCGTGATTTAGAGAAATTTATGTGAAAAGGTAAGCTCAGTTTATTATATTTTTAAACAAAAAATTAAAATTTTCACCTTTAACGATCCATCAATTTATTCAGTTGAAAAATGTACCCCAAGAAAGGACCTTTACATCCTCGTCTCTTCATCGAAGTTCTAGAAGCTATATATACTCTTAAAGAGGCCAAAGGTTCGACCGAAAATAATATCATAGATCAGGTGGAGCGCATTCTAAATAAAAGAATACAAAATAATTCAAGTCAGGTTAGTATTTTAGCCTCACGATCGATATATTTATAATAGGTTTGTTCGTAGTGTAATCACAGTGGTTGGAAACTGGACGATTCATGCGCAGATACTCACTGTGAACGGTTTTCATCCACTTCGCGTGAGTCGTCTTGTTTCTAACACTTCTGGATTGCTCTACGAACAGGCCTGATAAGTATAATTGAAATTAATAAATATTTTTATAGATTAATCGAGCCTTAAAACATGGTATATCGAACGGATTTATAAAATCTAAAAATGGAAAATACGTTTTGGGTATGAATCAAAAAGATTATAGTATTTTCAAAACAATGCAGAAATTGAGTTCGGGAGGTGAATTGGGGAAACAAGTTCGAAGAAAAAAAAGTAAGAAAAATAGAAAGCGAAGACCTAAAAGGCGAACACCTAAAAGACGAAGGCGGCATTCTGACCTGAGAGAAACGGACGAAGGCGATGAAGAAGACGACTACGACGATGATACCTGTGCCTCTCCAGGTAATTATGCCGAAAAGGAAATTGTTTTCATCACTTCCACACATAGTTCGACAGGTTTACAAGACAGTATGTCTCAAAATTTTCGTAATAGGTATAGATCTGGTACTTTTTTGCTTCAAAAGAACTTAATTATTCACATACCAAATAGACTATGTAGTATGGGCGTCGCAGTTATAGAATTTAGATGCTTTACTGTGAGTTGAGTCTGACATGTTTGACATAAGGGTGCGGTTTCTTTTGTTAAGTGATGTTGATGTGTTATGCGTGTATGTCCAATTTTTGACCGGTTTACTATAACTTGTTCTCTCCTTTTATTTGGCAGGTGAATTGGGGGAAAAAGTTCGAAGAAAAAGAAGTAAGAAAAATAGAAAGCGAAGATCTAAAAGGCGAACACCTAAGAGACGGAGACGGCATTCTGACCTGAGTGAAACAGACGAAGGCAATGAAGAAGAAGACGACGAAGAAGAAGACGACGACGACAACTACGATTACGACGATGATACCTGTGCCTCTCCAGGTAATTAGGCCAAAAAGGAAATTGTTTTTCTTACTTCCACACATATTTCGACAGGTTTACAAGACTGTATGTCTCAAAAAAGGTATAGATCTGGTACTTTTTTGCTTCAAAAGAACTTAATTATTCACATACCAAATAGACTAGGTAGTATGGGCGTCGCAGTTATAGAATTTAGATGCTTTACTGTGAGTTGAGTCTGACATGTTTGACATAAGGGTGCGGTTTCTATTGTCAAGTAGTGATGTGTTACGCGTGTATGTCCAATTCTTAAGCGGTATACTATAACTTGTTATTTTCTTTTATTTTATTTGGTAGTTTGGTTTCAGTTTCGGGCACTATTTGTCTCAAATTGGTTTCAGTTTCTTCCCAGATGAATTGCCATTTTTCGTATATGAATTTTTTTATTGAGGATCTGTGATCGGTGTAGAGAAATTTTGTAAGCAGGGGTAAATTATCAGTGGAAGTGGATTTTAGGGTTAAGGAAACAACTTTCTCGTTACCTCTTATTCCCATGTGTGATGGAACCCATAAAAACGAGTTGTTTTTATCTCGCAAGTTATAAAGTTCCTTTTTAACAAGTTCATGGATCGGGTGTGATCGGTATAAATTTTTCAGATCTGTTAGGGTGCTTGATGAGTAAGAGATAATAAGAAAGTTGTTTTCATTCATTCTTTGTTCATTTGTTGTTTTCATTGTAGTGGATTGGATGGAGTTTAATTTTTTTGGCAAAGTTTTGTTGATTGTTTCGTAGCAGATAGCTCCATAGTACAGCTTGCTGCTTATCAATGATTTGAATGGACTGAATAGGGTTGCAGTGTCTGAACCCCAAGTACTGTTTGATAAAACTTTGATTAAATATATTCTTGGTTGACATAATCGTTATAAATTTGCTAAGTGTGTTTCCCATTTTAACCTATAAAAGTGAGACCCAAAAAATTCATTTCATCGTCAAAAGCTTTATTTAAGTCTAAAAATATGGCTATTAATTTTTGATCGATTAGGAAAGCCTCATGAATTTCAGATTCGAGTGGCTGAAATGGGACGATATGAAGTTGGGTCGATTTTCAGTTTGTTTGGTTCAGGAATCGGTATGAGTATTGATTGACGCCAAAGTCTGGGGAATTCTTCTTGTAAGAATATGTTATCAAAGCGCTCTAAAAGAATTTGTTTGGCATTGTACGGAAGTTTTTTCAAAAATAAAGATCGAATATCATCAGGACCTGGGGCAGTATTTTTCAATTCTCTCAGACAAAAATAAAATTCTTGGTAAGTTATCGGATAATTTAGGTAAGAGTTATCGTTTATCATCCGAAAGTTGCAGTCAACTGAGTTTTTGTATTCCAAAAAGGTAGAAAGTGTCGGCTAAGATATTTGGAATTCCACTTATTGAGGATATCAGTCTGTCGTTTTGAGATAGTGTCGATATGCATCCATAACTATTGCTTCCTTGAATTTTTCGAATTTTGCTCAAGATGACGTCTGTTGGATTCAATTTTCTTTGGAATCGTATTAGGAGTGAAATGTTTATTGATCCGTATTTGAATCAAATATTACAATTCGCCTGGCACACTGGAAGTCATATTCTAATAATACGACGCATTTCATGTAGTCGGATTCTAAAACTATCGTGCGAAAGTAATTTTGATAATAAGACCAACAAGCAGCAGTGTCAGTTGGTGAAATATCACAATATCGTGACGTTAAGAATTGCCTTGGGCTGCCAAACAATATGTTCCGCCTTATTTTTGGTGTTCATATGATTGGTTTCCCGGTATTGTAAGTGAAAAAAATTAAATAACGATAACTTGAGAAATATTCATTCTATGGAAAAATGTCAGGAGCCGTTTTCGGGAGAAATTAGTCAAATAATTGAAAAAAAAAATTGCTGCAACAATAACTATTTTTTTAATGAGACAGATATAAATTTGAGTTTCCATATTTTATAATTTATCAAAATGAAAATGTCGTGACACTTTTTATTTATTTATTTCTTATTGTACCAGACTAGAAATGCTTAGCATCGATTACTTTGTAATTACCGTCCATTTTTTTTTAAACACGGTGATGTCAACAAAACAAATAATCTCGCAAAGTAATGGAATAATATCACTGTAATTATCCATAATTACCGAATGTAGTGTTATATTTACTTACTGATATCATAGACGCATTATAGAAAACGAATTTGCCAAAGGGAATTTATCCATTATTCGATTTTTCAAACGAATTAGGTACAGTGCGTCCAAATTGCGGATAATAGGATAACAAAATTTTGTTGAAAAAAAATACAAAAGAATGTTTCGAGTTCATAAAGATTTGCCGAAAACTAGTCCAGTGGCGTGTGAACATTTTTTAAAGAGCTCTAAAATTCAATAAAAACTCGTTTGTAGGACGTGGTTCGCTGGAAGATAGAGGACGTCGACGAGGTCGCAAAAGAAAAAAACGCCGAGGGTCAAGACATATTAGAAAACGTGACGATATTTTACATAGTCACGAAGCCGTCGACATCAATAAAGAGGATAAAAAGTCAAAATTATCCGACGACGATTCCAATAAATCGGAAAATAACGGTTCCCATGCTGGTAGCATAAATAAACGTGAGTTGATATATTGCTTTTTTTTAATGGAAATTGAAACTTCTCCTCAACAAAAGATGTTCTGACATGGATGGATTTTCAGTAAATCTGTTCTATAAGTGTTTCCAATTTTTGTTTTATCTTTCAATTGCATCAACCGAAAAAATCAACAAAATATAAAGTAAATGGTAATATTTATCTTTCCACTTAAGGTAGTTGTGGTACTATCCCACTATAAAGTAACACATTTTGACGGCTTATCACTCGAGAATGAAAAACAATATCGACGTACAGTTCTTATATTTCCTTCAAGTTTTTGATGACATAGTTGCCAAATGTACCTATATTTTTTCCCGAACGCGCCGAAAAAAAAGAACTTTTTTGAAGCGAAATTGTCAGTTTATTTTAAATACAACACCCTATAATTTTTAATACCATTTGAAAGTCCCTCTCTTCTCCTTTCCAAAAATGTATACATCATCGGCTCATCCTCAAGTTTTCAAGGAAATATTTAATTGTTTATGAAACCATGTCAAGAACTTCCAAACGTAAATTATCATATTTGAACAGCTTGGAAACTCGAAAATGAGAAAAGGGATTAATGAGCGGCTTTCACTGAAATTCTTAAGAATGTTTAAATTTTTTCTTAACGCCGTTGCCAGGTCTCAAAAGTTGTGAAACATTTTGGTAAAAAAGTTATTTTTTTAAAATTTTTTACGAAAATGTGCTTTGGCTGCAAAATGCGTTCAATAATTTTTGGCTGAGATTAAGATTATGTAGCGATGCAGATGGAAGTCACAAACAACAACTTATTTAATGAATATAATGATTTTTTTTGTTTTGATTTGTTTTATGAAGTTATGTTTAATTCCTTTTTCTTATATCTAAATAAAATTGATTCTGTTCTAAATTTTTTCTTCCTCTCTAATTTTCCCGATTATGTAATTTGTTTTACCCAAGTTAATATAGATTTTCGTGTATGGGCGGATTTCTGTCAAAAGTGGCACTGTATCTGCTCCTGGTCACTTCCATTAATTTTTTGCTCAGCATATATTTTATGTAATATGTCACACCTCGCTTTTTCTGTAAAAGTAATCATTTTTGTTAAATAAATTTGACTATGCCAATTCTTATACTTCCCATAAATAACTTATTCGACGTTTTTTAATGTAAGGTATATTTTTACCAACGCACATTTTCCTAAAAAATTAACAAAAAGCAACTTTTTACCAAAATTTTAGACAATTTTTGAGACTTGATAACGGTGTTAAGAAAAAATTCGAGAATTTTCAAGAATTTCAGTGAAAGCCGCTCAATAATCCCTTGTCTCATTTTCAAGTTATAATCTTTCTAAGCTGTTGAAATGTGATAATTTACGTTTGGAAGTTCTTGGCATGGTTTCATAAGAAAATAAATCCTTCCCTAAACACTTGAGTATATGCCGATAATGTATACATTTTTGGAATGAGGAAGAAAGGGACTTTCAGATGATTTCGAAAAATATAAGGTATTGTATTCAAAATAAACCGATAATTTCGCTTCAAAAAAGGTCATTTTTTTCGGCACTTTCGGGAAAAACTATACACTTGGCAACTATGTCAACAAAAACTTCAAGAAAATATAAGAAGTTTAGCGAAATGTGCACGTCAATATCTTTTTCCATTCTCGAGTAATAAGCCGTCGGAATATGTTACTTTATACCTAGTGGGACACCCTGTATTGACGAAAAATTTTGGTTTATATAAATGGTAACAGGGGCTTGTAATTTAATGCAAGCTGTAACCCGACAATTTCTTGGTCCGTTCGAATTTACCATCCGAATTATACTACTTTATTCGGATACGTTTTTTGACCTACGAATAAAGCTAACATACCTAGTATACCTAGTATACCTAGTATGATGTGCTATGAAGGATTAACATAAAACGCGTTCATCTCTACTACATCCTCTTTTGGGATGGGCCAGCCATCTGAAAATTTTCGTCGACATGATATTCGTTGTTTGTATCGGTATTGTCAAATTCTGTTTCGTCATATTCGTTATATTGATAAGAATTGTGATCTGAATAATTAGTACACTGGTTCACAAATAATTCTTCGGAAACGAATTTCGGTTTAGAATTTGAGTTCGATTGAAAAAATCGATTGAAGTTTCGCGACGTTGTTGACATCGGTACAGGTTTTGGTAACTGATTTTGGGGAGATTCCCATCTCGGCTAATCAGGCAGGTATACTGAATAAAAATCGCCCAAGTCTGCCCGAGTCTAAAATTGACCTGTTATGGAATGGCCCATCTCGGTCAACCTTTATTACAATAATACACTTCAATCAGATTGATTAGATTTTATTAATGTCTACATATAAATATAATAGCTAACTATATTACAACAATTTATACATATTTACATCAAGTTATATACATGAATGATAATATGATAATATTTTAACATAAGACAACTCTTTTTATTTTTATACTCTTCAATTTTTTTAGCAACAAAAATTTGCTGTTAGGTTTTAGTTTCATTTTTATACTCTTCAATTTTTTATCCCCAAAAATTTGTTGTTAGGTTAGGTTTTAGTTTTATTTTTATACTCTTCAATTTTTCTAGCAACAAAAATTTGTTGTTAGGTTAGGTTTCATTTTGTCTCCCCTGAAGCTAATTTCCGGTTTTGTTGTTCAAATTTAAAGTTATTTATCACTAAGAGTGGTTTTCCTCGTTGACTCGTCATTTCTTTAAATTCTGGATGAACAAAATGTTGCCATTTTTCGAAGTTAAATTTAAATTGTTCATACACGCACTGGTCAAGAATCAAAATACAATTAATAACTATTTTCGAAAATTCAGGATAAATGTATTACAACTGACCAGTGTTAATTACTCTGCCACCATTGATAAGAATTCAAAGAAATTGATTGCATAGATTAGGGGTTGAAATTTGTCGTCGGTTTCTACCTGAAAGAGGTTTTGGCCGAGATGGGTATTTCCTAAAGTCATTAAAAATAGATCTGTCAGGTACCTTATTAAATCGGCCGAGATGGGCTACGCCCTGATTTTGTTGACTTGGTTCTAGTTTAAAGACGTTTTTGGGTGGACCAAATACTTGTCGATTTGTGAAATATCTCCTATTTTGTGGAATAGGTTGACCAGGTATTGACTGATTGATTGGGCAATGTTCCCTATTCTGTACAATATTTGATTGACTGGTTGGATAGTTTTTATAAAATTGTGGTTGATAATTATTAACTTGCCTGTTATTTGGTACAAAATTTTGATAGTCATTATAGTTTTGATTTGAGTTTGAATTATTTTTATGAAAATTTCGCGACTATTGATATTGTTTATTAGTATTATCATTATCAGGTATTATATCTATTTTGTGAGAAATTTCTATCATGTAAAGAGCCGTAAAATCTATCGAAATTTTCAAATTCTGTGGGTTTTATCATATTGATTTATCTGGTTGGCAATTTATATTATCAGTAGTTACATTTGGATCGTTGCTTATTATTTGAATAACACTACTACTAATTAACTGAAGACTACTTCCAAAATCTAATCAATATTCACCTTTGAATGGTTTGGCTCTAATCAAATTTTATATCAGACAATCTAAATCTCGTCTATCAGCAAAACACCGCAATGAGGCAGTTTTGAAATTTTGGCCAAGTAATTCTACTCTATCTATCTATCATGAAGGCTGCTCTACTTTCCAATTTCTCTTGAATAAATCCTATTACATGAAAATTCAATTCAGCATTGTTTAAATGTCTATAAGTTTCCATTAAATGCTCACATCTAGTGATAAATTTGTTCAAATATTCACTATAACTGTTGAATGGTTTAATATTCGCCAATTTAGATTTGACAAGGTCCCAATTAATTGTAGGAGGAGCCATCTCTATAGAATTAATTTCTTCAATTTTTGAAATGTTATTTTCGCTTATTGCAATATTATTAAGTGATTGCAAAATATTAACGAAATTATCGTCGTTCAATTCACTCATAAATAATTGATTTCAGTTCAATAAATTCTTAATTACTATCTTTCCGAATTCCAATGAAAGGTATAGGAAAGACGAGAAAAGGAAAATTTGACACTTACGTTACAGAAGAACTGGCTTCCAGAATTTTCTTCTTCGACTCTTTGTTGGTTCTCGTCCAGCTATATACAACCACAGAAGAGGTGAAATAACTGTTCGTTAGAATTCGCGTTTAAAACGTTGGAACGTTGAAATCGTGAAAGTCACCACACTTTTATTGTTCAACAGAAACACCGACAAAAACGTCACACACTGTATGTTTCAAAAAAGGAAATAAACTTTCTGATATAGCTCGATACTTTTCACGATTTGCGCCAATCCTACGGACTAGGCCAATTATTTATTTCGATTCAAAAACTATCTTTTTAAAAAGAATTTTATTTTATTTGTTACAATTTCACTTCATGAAAACTGAACAAAAAATGCATGTTTTATTATATGAAAGTAATTATGTTGCCCTGATCAGATAACCAATTTCTTAGGATGTCATGATATATTTGTTTGGGTGCTTATGTGCAGAAACGTTACATGTAACTAGCTACTAGATTTTTTTTCTAGTATAAATTGACTACGTTTATCTCGAGTGGTATTTGTATCCAAATATCCTTAAGGAGTGGACGAGAATTTAAAATTTTCATTGCTTAAAATTTTTCCAAATAAGACATGCGAATTTATAGACCTAGTCGATGGTTGTAAGTATCTGTGTGATTACCGTCTGTGTACCTGTAGGATATCAACCAAAACTTTTTTGTACCACAACTACCTTAATTATAAGGAAACAACTTTTTTTCAAATTTGTCAATTTTTAAAGTTCGATTGTCGAAGAGAGTTAATCTAACTTTTGTTTATTTTATAGCAGCTTCTCCGAATAAAGTCGAGAATAATGAGGATCCCGTCGACAGAAGTAACGAAAATCGATGTGAAAACCCAGATTGTCTGTGTAATAAACCAAAAAATTATGTATGGTGATTATTATGAAAATTTATTAAAAGTTACAAAATAAAAATATGTGTTGTTCATAAGCCTTTCCATACCACGAAATACGCACTTTGTATAAAATGTATAAATTTATTCAAAATAAAAATTTTTTCTACAGAAAAGTGTAATGAAAAAAATGCACTCACCGTTTCCAATTGTATTGTATTGTATTGTTAATATGAGTGACTCCTTTTTTTCTCTTGCATCAAACTGTCAGAATGGGTCACGTTACCACTCCCAGGACTACCTACGAACAAATTTACACTCTCACTACAGAGTAAGCTACTTACACATAATGGAAACCTTTTGACATTTTCATAAGAAATACACATTGTTGCTAAGGTAGGCGATTTTTATTTGACATTGTTGGCAGTATCGGCATTTATCACATCACGCTCTAAGAAAACTGTCGCAATAACAACCTGCGAAAAAGGGTTAAGCACTATAAATAACTACTCTCCAACTAAGTAAATAGTTCTATTGTAAATAAACCGGAAAACTAATCAAATGGAATGGAAAAGTGGAGTGGAAACCACGTGGGATCACTTTAGAGAATAATAAATTCATTTAATATTATTCAAATTCACTTATGCACCATTGATACCATGGAGGATAGATAAGGAGATCGAACTCATACGAAAAAATTGACAATACTTGTCTTCAAAATCGTCTATCTAAACACTTTGTGTTTTTCACCGCGTCGTCGCCACTGCAAATCCAATACCATCTAACCTTAGTTTTTATAAATGACAATAGTCAAATTGTAAACATTACTGATGATAATGATTAATAAAAACTCCAAGTAAGAACTAGAAAGATTAAAATGACTTAAAATTAAAAATAGTCAGGATATGCGTTGTTAAAAATTATTGCAATAGTGGTTGGTAGTGCAGCTGATTTAAAACGAAGACGTGTAATGAATTTGGAAAAACCAGGGTGCTTTCAGTTAACAAAAATTTTTAAAAATTTACAAAGATATACAAAGTAGGAATGAAATGTTTTTGGCAATCATATCTTACCACCAAATGATCACAATTTTCGATATTTTTGAAGACGAGGTCAAAAACGGATGCTTTACTTTTTTAAATTTGTTTCCTCATCTCACTTACCTGAAATACTGTCAAATGAGCTTGCAACCAATAAAACACCATGAACACGAAGTATATGCACAGCTTATGATTGGCTGATATTGTTCTGCAGTCAGTTGTTTTTGGTATTTATGGATTTATACTGGCGCCTTCTACCATTACCAGAAATTGGAATACATGGAGTCCGATCACTTCAAATGTACTATAAACCCTTCAAGGCGCAGAACTTTTTGAAGTGAAAACTTCTTTTGGCGCACCGCACACAGATTTTTCTGATTCAAATCATCTATTAACTAACCAACACACTTTCGACTCAAAATTTTTTTTGTTTTAAGTGGACTTTTCGTTATTAAAATTTTTTTTTCAAGAAACCTTTTCATGGCTTTTGTAGAAAATTAAATTCTCTACAAAAACATTTCTTTGGACGAAGACTGTAGCACCACTAGTTTCGAAGTTATAACCCGTCAAACATTTAAAAAAATACACATTAAATTCCATTTCATTTTCAATTTATTACTCTTACATGAATAATTTAATTTTATTGTACATTTTTGAGCATTAAAATTATAAATTAAAGTATTGACCCGTTTTAATATAATGATCTAACTCAAATTATTATTAATTAATCGTTACAATTACTAAAAATTTTATTTTTTTATTTTTCTAAAAATGGCATCATTAACGTCCGTTTGTCGGGCTATAACTTCGATACTAGTGGTTCTACAGTCTTCGCCCAAAGAGATATTTTTGTAGAGAATCTAATTTTCAACAAAAGCCATGAGAAGGTTTCTTGAAAAAAAAATTTTTAATAACGAAAAGTCCGCTTGAAACAAAAAAATATTTCCTGTGTTATTTAAATGGGAAATCGAATTTTTTGATGAGCTAAGCCACTATTGGACTCCAACCTTTTAGCCCAGCGGCATATGTTTTATTTTCTATATACTACCAGATTTTCTGGTATAGCAGTAAAAAAAATGGCCTAAAAATGACACACCCTAATACATATAAAACTTTTTTTAATTTGCAGATCCTCCAACATCACAAGAAGTGATACGGGAAGAGATTCAATCTTTGGCAGGTACAAATCGCACTATAGAACCTACCATAGAACTTGAAATCCAAACGGATAATAATTTGCAGCAGGACACAGTTATGAAGACACCTATTAGTGGTCTTCCAGAAGAAAACCAATACACAATAAAATTGGACCTGTAGAAGAGGCTAAAATTGAGGTTCTACATGCACAAAGAGATCTGCTCTTACAAGAAAAAGAGCACAAAGAAAAAATGTTCTTACTCGAATATGAACATAAAAAAATGTTTATACAAGAACTAAATAAAAATTGTAACAGATATCAAAGAATAAAAATATATTATTCTACGCTTTACACACTAAGTTTTGAAAAATATTTTTCAAAAACAGTGACCGTTCAACGAAGAAGAAACAACTACTTCCCGGGCTTTTTCTGTTTTTGAAAAATATTTTTCAAAACTTAGTTTGTAAAGCGTAGAATAATATATTTTTATTATTTGATATCTGTTGGTTACACGCTTTACTAAATACTGCTCTTGATAAATATATTTTTATAACTATCCAACTTTCTCATGTTAGATACTATACTCCATACCACAATTTTCTTTTCTTGATTAGGTAAACATTCAACCACAAATTTTACATACATAAAATGTAATTATTACTTTCAAAATAGACACAGATATATGAATTTATAATGAAAATTACAGAAAACAAAAACATTAACCTAAAGTTTGAAATATAATAGAAATTACAAACGTGCAAAATAATTTTCGACCATTATCCTTCTGTAGTCTAAATTATTCAATTGGGCTGGAACTGGAAAATCCCCATCTTGTAGGGCTTGTGCCCTAAAACTTCATTTTCTTCTGGGGGTTCTGGTTCAACATTTAGCCGAGCAAGATTATGAAGCAGCTGTTGCAGTAACAACAGGTAACACATTTTCTAATTTCATCCTGTATCCATAAGCCATTATTGGAAAACCTCTTTTCCAAACACCAATTAAATGCTCTACTTTAACTCTAGTGGAAATATGTGACCTGTTGTATGTTCTTTCGCCAGCATTAAGTAGATCAAGGTAATGTGTAAATAAATATGGTGAATTAGAGTGCCCACTGTCACCTACAATGATATTTTTCAATTACTGTTACTGTTACAGTTACTGTTTAATGATTTGCATATAGCTAGCAATAGTCCATTTGCAAAATTACTTATTTAAAAGTTAGCTTTCAATCTTGAATTATTAAATATCGTCATATCATGGGTAGAACCTGACCACCGAGCAACTATATCTTTAAAAAATAAGTCTGCACTGGAAACAGCTTGTATATTTAACGAAAAATATCCTCTTCTATTGTGAAATACTTCTGCGTCATTGCCAACTAAAACAAGAGTTTAAAAATATTGTGATATTTATGTAAATATTAGAAATATTATGTCCGATATACATTTGGATATTAATATTTTAATGCTAGTAAATTTGTTTATAGGGTAGAACATGACGAATAATTACATTTTTAAAGAGAGACACTAATTTAATATAATTTTTTTGAAATATCCATGATATAATATCTTTTTTCTACTCCTATATTATAAGTTGTTAATTAAATGCCAATTTTCAGTTTCATAATGATACTCATTATAACACTGGTTTTAATTATGAAACTGAAAAATTGACCAATAGAAAATCTAGATTTTTAATTAACCAAGTAGGCAGACCCAATATATTATGTAGAATGTTTGACACTTTCTAAGAGATTCGTGTTTTATGACAGTTTCAATCTTTTGCGTTATTTAGTAGATCCAAATACTTGTCACCATTCAAGTTTCCGTCGATGAAAAATGGGCCTATATGCCTATTTTCCACAATTCCCATCCAAACATTTAACTTCTGTGGATGCTGGGTATGTGCTTCATGAATCCAATGAAGATTCTCATTTGACCAATACCTTGAGTTATGGCGATTAACTGTTCTATTTAAACAAAAAGTTGCCTCATCGAAAAAAACTATGTTAGAAGCAAAATTATCGTCGACATTACAGATGTCCATTAGCCGTTCGTAAAATTCTAGCCGTTAGTCAAAAAGGTAGATATACAGGGTTGGGATAAAGTATGGAACCAAGTAAATATCTTTTAAACGAAAATAACGATATTTATGAAAATTTGCAGGTAAGTGCAATGGAACAAAATGCATCTGATGTACATTTTTTTGTTAATAATATACTTCCGGTTTAACCGGAAATGCCATCAACTTCTTTAATTTAAATGGGACACCCTATATATTTTCACAGATTTTGAAAGAGCTTGTTATTTGGAATTCATACATACTGAGTTCAGTGTAAAAAAAATTGTAAAAACGAGGAATATAGCACTTTAATCAACCTCCTTGGAGTTTTTTGCATTAGAGCAAAAAATTATTTAGATATACTAATTGATGTTGTTTGTATGCATAGTAATAAATAAACGAGTACTGTTTAGTACGTCTTTTGTTCTCCAAGTGTCAAATTCTAATTGACGGAAATAAATTTTACAATTTAGTATGGTTCAATTAAGTGAAAAAGAGCGTATTGAAATTTTAATGATGATCGGTTACGGTGATCATGAAGAAGTGTGTCATATTTTTAATAATTTGCATCCAGAGAGAAATCCTATATCAGTAACTAAAACATTACAACGTTTTAATACAACTGGGATGGTAAAAAATTTGTTGAAACCTGGAAGACCGCGGACTGCAACGAACAAAACTGTTAAACAAAATATTGCAATCGATTTAGAAGAATCACCTCAAACTTCCACCCCAAATTTGGCACTAAACCATGGTATCAGTCGACGTTCTGTAGGAAATATATTAAAAAGTGAAAAGTAGGTATCATCCGTATAAGGTACAGTTGGTTCAAGAATTGTCAGACGATGATTTTGACCGACGGCTAGAATTTTACGAACGGCTAATGGACATCTGTAATGTCGACGATAATTTTGCTTCTAACATAGTTTTTTTCGATGAGGCAACTTTTTGTTTAAATAGAACAGTTAATCGCCATAACTGAAGGTATTGGTCAAATGAGAATCTTCATTGGATTCATGAAGCACATACCCAGCATCCACAGAAGTTAAATGTTTGGATGGGAATTGTGGAAAATAGGCATATAGGCCCATTTTTTATCGACGGAAACTTGAATGGTGACAAGTATTTGGATCTACTGAATAACGAAATTATTCCTGCACTTCAACAGAATGGGCAATTACCACAAAATGTTTGGTTTCAACAAGATGGAGCACCTCCCCACTATGATAGACGGGCTAGGGATTTTCTGGATGCGAATTTTCCAAATCGATGGATTGGACGTAGAGGATTCATAGAGTGGCCTGCTCGTTCTCCGGATCTTAGCCCGTTAGATTTTTTTCTTTGGGGTTATCTAAAATCACGTATTTACGTTAGACGACCAACAAACTTACAGGAATTGAGACAAAGAATTATTGATGAATGTGAACTAATACGTGGAGAAGTCTTGGAAAGAGTGACTCAAGAATTTGTTAATAGGATGGCATATTGTCAGCAAAGTAAACGGCGAGCATTTTGAACATTTGAAGTAATTTTGTTTCTCATTATTCTAAAATAATGGAATGTACACCTATTGTACAACTAACAGTGAGTTATTTCTCGTTTTTACAAATTTTTTTACACTAAACTCAGTATGTATGAATTCCAAATAACAAGCTCTTTCAAAATCTGTGAAAATATATAGGGTGTCCCATTTAAATTAAAGAAGTTGATGGCATTTCCGGTTAAACCGGAAGTATATTATCAACAAAAAAATGTACATCAGATGCATTTTGTTCCATTGCACTTACCTGCAAATTTTCATAAATACATATTTAAAGTTTTTAATTTTTTTTTACAATAATTTATTACATAGTTGCAGATACATCAATGTAGGAAAATACACAAAATTGATTAAAATGTAATTTATAATTTATCTTGTTTAATGTCACATATGAATTCGCTTATGTTTATTGTTAATAGTTAAATTAAGTTCATGGTTATCATAGTGGTTATTTTGTAGGAATAATAATTAAGTTGAGGAACTTATTACACTTTCATATTTTATTTATTATTGTTTGTATAAAAAAGTATTTAAAATTTAAAAAAAAGCAATATTGTTAAATTCAAATAAAATTTCTTGTTCGTAAAAAAAAATGGTGTATGCAACTCTCATGTAATGGTTATTAATACACTCGCATTAACCATACGCAACTCGCCTTCGGCTCGTTTCGTATCCCGTTAATGCTTGTGTATTAATAACCATCATTACATGATCGATGCATATTATACTATTATTTTAATATTCATGATATATATGTATAATATTATTATGATATACATACTTATATCACATATATTTAAATATATCTTTTGAACAATGGTACCTAAAATTATAAAATGTAAGTTTTTATTTTTAAAATAATTCAAACCTGGCGATAATATCCGTACATGAGTACCATCAATTGATCCAATAACTCGAGAGAAATTGGCAATATCATAAAATTTATTTTGCTCTGCTGCTGTTTCCAGTGGATTTCCGGGCATCTTGATGTATTCTCTTGATAAATGAGCTATTGCTCTTTAGCTACAATGTGTGATACAGTGGCTTTGTCAGCATGTATAAAATCCCCAATTGACAAGAGATGTCCCCCAGTAGCAAATGTCCGCAATGTCGAAAGTAATTGATTCATAGGACTCGAAGAATTATTCCTAGGAAAAAATATGAGTATTAACTTCTACTCTAGCTGATCCTCAATTTGATCTAACTCCATCAAAGCCGTTCGTTTTTGCATTCTGAATGTTTTAAAAATTCATCATCAGAATATGACTCAAAATAGTTTGTTCTTTCGAACACTCGACGAGGTGTTGGAAAATTGTCCACTATATCTACGTTATCCACTAAATCTACGTTATCCACTGAATCTACGTTGTTAACTACACCTACATTCATATTAAATAAAATATAAAAGAATAAAATAACTTCGAAAGCAAATGGGGAAAACTTCAAATAAAGGAAATGACTCAATATATAAAATAAACACCTACTGATTACTGACTACGATTAAAATTATAAAAATGATCAAAAAATAGAATGCAATAAACTGTTTGGAAATAGTTTAGAGAAAAATGAAAAATGACACAATGTTTAAGGTTAGAATACCCATACTAGGTCACGAAAATCGACGACATAGAATTTGGAACGTCGATCCATCCTAGAACGCGGATTTTTGGTAGGTGCAACGGTGTACGACGCATTCGTATTCTGAGTCAGACCTAGGTCTGGGATGCGTTCTATGTAGAGTTGGTGCAACCGGCCGTTTTAGTATCTTTAAAGATTCGGTAAAATATTTATAAAATTATTTTTGAAGATCTCTTGCCAATGGAACCAATAACTTACTCTAAAAGTGGTTGTAAATATAAAGGATCACCTTCTTGAATATGCTTTAAAACGATTTTAACTGGATGTTCTTTTACAAAAGAAGTATAGTTGGGGTAAAGTAATATAGTCGTTGTATGGGGGTAGAAATTCTTTTTGAAATCTGTCATACCCTTGGCTTAAATTCATATCATTCCATTTTGTTATGGTTTGTTGAAAGGAAGTTCCGTTTTCTTCATTTTCCAAAGTATACCAATTCATATGAAACTTTATGAAAAATATCAATGTCGATTCTTTCCGAAAATGAACTGAACTGAAATAATGTATATTTTTGTATATTTCAAGTGTTTTACTAAATTATAATAACAAGTTTTCAAATAGACTCAAATGGATACTTTAATCTTGTATATTTACTTCGAGTTAAATAAACGTGGATGATATTTTAAAAATTCAAGTGTATTTATACAATTAAACTTTTTAAGATGAATACATTTTATAACAGAAAATAATTACTTTTTTACCTTAAATGTATTGGCATATTTATGTCGAGCGGATTTATTTTTCATTTTGAATTAAATTGCAAAATCTACATTCAATATTCAAAACACAACACTTTTATAAATTGTACGTGTTGTGTACTGTCACTGTCAAATGTCAACTTCAAAGATCGACAACATCGAACTAACCATGGTGTAAATATAGTATAAGGTGTGTTCCCTCGGAAGACGAATTTCGTTCATGTTCTGCGCACCTTCCAAAACGACGCCATATTGCCAATCATATGTTTAGTGTTTTGAATGAATGCCATATGCCATAACCTACATAATTCAATCCTACTCGTAATCGTTTATTTTTTTAATAAATTGTGAACTCTGAACATTGTATTTTGTGAGAACATTAAGTGAAAGTGTTTTTATTGTTACATGAAGATTATGTCTTTTGTTTTCGTTTCAAAATTAGTTATTTTTTAACATAAGCACAATGTAGCTTTGAGCATTTGCTACTTTAAGAAGTGTAAATAGTAATTAACGATTATGCCTGGATGTTCTGTAGCTGCTTGCAACAACTGGAATGGAGCCACAAAAAATCAAAATCTCAAATATTTTCAATTCCCAAAGGATGAAGCTATCCGACAAAAATGGGTTGACGCTTGTAATTCTGATAAAGAAATCAACTTACAAAATGGTTTGTAAACGAATTGCTTTTTAGCTTATTGGAAGTAATGAAATAAAAACAATATTTAATTTTAGGTCGAATTTGTTCTTTGCACTTTACACCAGATTGTTTTTTGGATACTAGTCATTTGAGTATTCCAGGGAAGAAGCCTGTTTTGAAACTACTCTCTAATGCAATACCGAGTATCAACTTGAAGACTGATAGTAACTCTTCATTTTCCGGGTACGTTTTTCATTTCAAAAAATTATTTTATTTAATTAGATACCTACCTATCTCAATTCATAAAAATAAGCATTGCATAATATAATTGCAGTGAAGAAAAACGAGGGAGAAAACGTAAGTGCGAAAGTAAGAGAGAAATTGGGACACAGATAAAGAGAATTCCAATAAGCACAAATTCTTTTAGCAGTTCAATTGACAAGAGCAGTAGTATTTTATCAAATATAACTAAAAACAGAATATTCAAGAGAAATTACCTCTTCTTTGTAAGTATCATTTTATTGTATATTTTCAATGAAATAATTTTATAAGAGTTGACGATCAAAACTTGATTTTTTAGGAGTTCAGTACTTGAGGAATCAAGGGAAATGCAGTCTGAAATATCTGTGTCTGATAATGCTGTTCAACAAACCAATTTTCAAGATATTGATACTTCTAGGTACCTATATTATTTACTTTGTAATGTTTTGGAATTGTTTTGAAATACTAATAAGCTAATACTGGAATGCATTCTTTTTCAGAATTCAAAATCTTTTAGCTGAGGTGGAACGATTAAGGTTGAAAAATATTAACAGATTCAGCAATTAAAATTAAAAAATGAAGAACTAGAGGCAGAGTCAAAATTAAAAGATGCACAGCTAAATCAACATGTTCATTCTCTTCAATCGCAGATCAGAGATAAAGTACACGAGATCCCATAGTCCCATATTCACACCAGGGCAAATACAAAAATTATTATACCCCAAGCAAAAGTGCATGAAATGGTCAAAGGTAGATATTGCTTCGGCAATAGCACTCAGAAGCGTAACACCCAAAGGCTACAGATATTTGCTAAAGAATGGTCATCCTTTACCTTCCTTCAGTACGTTGAGAAAAAGAGCTGCTAAATATAATATTCAGGAGGGAATAAATATCACATAACAGCTATATTCATTACCCAGTGAAACACTACGCACTTACTTGTGACTCTACTTACATGATGATAACAACTTACCAAAGAAGACAGCTTACACAATAATGACAAATTCACTCAATCATGACATTACTTTATTCAATGCAGACAATTTACCAATCATGACAAATGATCCATATTTATTTATTATATATAGTCACACTTATATTAATTATTATTGTAAATCATGTACAAGTTGTAGATAACTTTGTTATAGAACATCTTCTATGATTATGAATGTTTATTTATTGTTTATATTTTATATTATTATTACTACATTATTTTTGTGAACAAATTTTTAAATAAACATTATTATTATTATTTGTTTCACTTGTTTTGTTTTGTTATTTACACTCGTTGTTTCAATTGCTCTTTGTTATTGTTGAAATGAAAATATTTTCTAAAATAAATATCAAGTTGTACATATTTCATACCCTCTTCAAAATGAAATTATGCTCAAACACTTGAATTGAAAATTTACATTGTCGTGAAAACGACTTTAGATATTAATCATAGTCATTCGCATAGTAAATTTTACATTTGCACAAAAGCGTAATTAAAATTTGTAGTTAAATAATTCATTTATTTCATTAAGGAACTGAAAAACTTGATATACTTAATTTTATGCAGTAAAAAATGGAATTTGAAAGGCAAAATTCTTCTTTCCTAATATTAAGCGTTTGATTTCGCGCATTATTTTCTGATTGGCTGATTTTTCAATATGGCGGCGTGTTGGAAGTTTTTTTGATTGGTTGTGCGCGGGAACACACCTTATACTATATTTACACATGGAACTAACGATGATCGACAATAATTAGTTGCGTTCGTTATTTACGTTCGATCAATCTTTTTAGTCTGAATCTATCTAGCCTCCATGTCTGAATCGTTCGTTTATTACATCTAGAGGTATGGGAGGTACATCGAACTAAACTGTTTAGTTCGATAGGGAGGTATAAACCTGAACTGTTCGGTAATTCTGCTCAAATCAGTCCGATGTAAATCTGTTTGCTCGGAATATTTTGACCGACGAGAAAAATTAATCTGTGATGTTGTGAGGTTATGCTGTAATCATTATAAAGATAAATCTCGTAGAAATAGTGTTTTTCATGATAACCTTTTGTGTTTTTCATACAAACATTTAATTTTTATTTGTCCATTCTCCATGTCTTTGATAAAATTGACCGATATTGAGTTAGAAGTTCGTTTATATCTATGGTTAGTCAAGTTCTATGGTTCGTTAATAGCAATTTGCTCAGATTAATCTGTGAATACGTGACCAAAAATCCTTTGCCTCTGCGATGCAAATACCGAAAGTGAAAGTGTACCTATTATTGCCAAACTTGTGAAAAAAATATTAAAAAGTGAAAGTACGTTTTACATATTTTAATAAATAGTATTAATTTAAATCAGTTTGCTTAAATAGTTTGATTTAGAATTTTGAACTTTTTGTTCAAACGTTGAATACGTAGTGCTTTAAATTAAATTAAAGAATGCTGTCTACATGGGGAGTTTATTTTTTCACCGTTGGCAGGGACAACCAGGGTTGGTAACATTAGCTGAAGTAGCGTCCTTTCTGAGAGTGAGTTTTCAAATTTAAACATATCCTATAATTCTCGATATATAAAAAATAGATATTATAAAGAACCTTCCATTCGCAAGTGTTTATTCCTTGCAATAAATAGCTATACAATATTATGGAAAAAATGGAGCAATCTGAATTGTTAGAAGGTGAGGATGTAGAAAAGGAGAACGAAGCAAAAGAAAAGGAATACGAAGCAGAAAGCACGCATGACGACCAACAATCATATGTGCAAGAAACTTATAACAATGTCGTGGAGCCTGAGCCTGCAGAAACTGAAAGGAAGGTTGTAATGAACGTTAGTAATAATGTATTACGTTATAAAGAAGCGGAAAATCTTATTCAAAAGAAACACAAAGAATTCGTCCAAGGACAGGTAAGTAGGTACCTACTTTCATACATTCTATATCTTCTCACCGTGATCTATATTACCTACAGGAGGTTCTGAAGTATACGTCGTTAATTCTTGTTCAAAAAACATGCGAATTCTAGAACACATTAATGAGGAACAAGAACTTGTGGATGTCTTAAGATTGGAAGCAGAAGAAACCAGTACTCTAGAAGCACAGTCTCGTGAAGGTGTCGTACAATCACAACAAATTGTTGAGAATTAAGGTAAAATAGTAGAAAGATTTCGCCAGAACGTTGTCATCTAGAATTAAAAATTTAAATACCGGCTTGGATGAAATATTGAAAAAATCCAAAAGTCTGAACGAGATGAACAAGATTTTTGAGAAAAAAGTGTCAAATATTCGACGTCTTGAAAAAGAATTGGATAATTATAGGAATTTGAAAAATGATGATGAAGATACTATCAAAAAAGAAAATACAAATCTTAAACAAATGATCTTGGAGAAGAAAAATTATTTGGAAACGTTAAAAACACGTTTCGTAGAAGGTAAAAAACATCAAGAACTGAACTGTAAACTCCGAGAAGAAAAAGAAAAATTGGAGAACAAACCAAAAGAAAATAAAACGAAATTGACCGAAATAAATTTAAAAACAGAACGAGCTATTATCGATAGAAATTTTATCGTCACCAGTTTACAGCAATAGTGCGAAGCAAAAAGGCGAAGGTAAGTTTTTGTCAGATTATTTTATATACAGGGGAGCTATGACAAGCTGTTTGAGTTTATTCAATTATAAAGCTAGATTATTTGTTATTGATACCTAATTGTAGAATTATTACAGTTTCCTGTAAAATTGTCGTATTTAGTAAAGCGTGTTACCAACAGATATCCAAGAATATATATCAGTCTACGCTTCACAACTAAGTTTTGAAAAATATTTTTCAAAAACAGTGACCGTTCAACGAAGAAACAACTACTTCCCGGGCTACTTGCCCCGACAGATATTGCATTACACTTCTAAGTGAAAAACGGGGTTGGTGAATCTACAAGATTTAAACCAACCATTCTGGTTTACAACTAGAAGGGACAACATAACTTGTAGACCGGTGTCGGCGTTGTCCCTTCTAGTTGCAAACCAGAATGGTTGGTTTAAATCTTGTAGATTTACCAACCCCGTTTGACTTAGAAGTGTAATTTAATGTATCTCGGGGCAAGTAGCCCGGGAAGTAGTTGTTTCTTCTTCGTTGAACGGTCACTGTTTTTGAAAAATATTTTTCAAAACTTAGTTGTGAAGCGTAGAATAGTATATATTCTTTGATATCTATCTATACCTAATTGTTTTAAGAATGGCCTCACTGGAGAATGAAGTCGCTAATAAGAAGGAACTGGTTGCGAAAACTGTTGCAAATATACAAAAATTAGAAGGAGCTATAAAGGAGGACCGATCAAGACTTGATGATTTAAACGCGAAAACTGATGATGTTAACAAATGAATAGCAGAGTCGGAAGTCAAATTGAATTCTGAAGAATATAAGAATAATTTGGATGATATAAGAGGAAAAGCTTTCCTGAAAATGTTTTGATGGCATTTAACCATATAAAATGGCGAAAAAATGAAGGTATGTAAGGTAATGTAGTAATTTTTGATATTTTTATGTAACATTTTTTTCTATAGATGTACCAAGACTTATCCCAAGCTTATTATTCTAAAATGGAAGAGAAGAACCGCCTGGTTGTAGAAAAAGAAGCTGCGTCAAATAAAATACAACAAGATGCGATACAAAATGAGCTACTGGACGAAAAAATTGCTACGGTGAAAATAAAAATACAAGAAGCAAAGAATAAATTCAATAATATATCATCAGAACCGTATTTACCGAACTTATCATAGCTACCTTGTATATAGAATAATCTGACAAAAACTTACCTTTGCCTTTTTGCTTCGCACTCTTGCTGTAAACTGGTGACGATAAAATTTCTATCGATAATAGCTCCTGTTTTTAAATTTATTTCGGTCAATTTCGTTTTATTTTCTTTTAGTTTGTTCTCCAATTTTTCTTTTTCTTCTCGGAGTTTACAGTTCAGTTCTTGATGTTTTTTACCTTCTTTGAAACGTATTTTTAACGTTTCCAAATAATTTTTCTTCTCGAAGATTATTTGTTTAAGATTTGTATTTTCTTTTTTGATAGAATCTTCATCATCATTTTTCAAATTCCTATAATTATCCAATTCTTTTAGAAGACGTCAAATATTTGACACCTTTTTCTCAAAAATCTCGTTCATCTCGTTCAGACTTTCGGATTTTTTCAACGTTTCATCCAAGCCGGTATTTTAATTTTTAATTCTAGTGTTTCTTTTGAATAAGATTTTCCGCTTATTTATAACGTAATACTTTATTACTAACGTTCATTACAACCTCCCTTTCAGTTTCTACAGGCTCAGGCTCCACGACATTGTTATAAGTTTCTTGCACATATGATTGTTGGTCGTCATGTGTGCTTTCTGCTTCGTATTCCTTTTCTTTTGCTTCGTTCTCCTTTACTACAGCCCCACCTTCTAACAATTCAGATTGCTCGATTTTATCCATAATATTGTATTGATATTTATTGCAATGTATAAACACTTTCGAATGGAAGTATCTTTATAATTTGTATTTTTTATATATCGAGAAATAAAGGATGTTTAAATTTGAAATCTCACACTCAGAAAGGACGCTACTTCAGCCAATGTTACCAGCCTGGTTGTCTCTGCCAACGGTGAAAAAATAAACTACCCTTGTAGACAGCGTTCGTTTGAATTCAATTTAAAACACCACGTATTCAACGTTTGAACAAACAGCTCAAATTTCTAAATCAAATTAAATCAAATTAAAGTGCTTTGTGGATCGAACGTAAATAACGACTAATTATTAGGGCCGTTCGGCAATTAACTCCGAAATGGAGAGTGAAAAGAGTGGAGCAGAAACAGATTTCTCGTAGAGTAAAAGGATCATTTATTACCGAACTCTCAGACTGTCAAACGAGGGACATCTATCAAACGTCAGATTCAAACAAATATCTTTCGTTGTAATATTTCTTAGTATTTTTATAAAATATGAAAAATTATTACTTCGCAATTGTAAACCATGTAACCTAGAATACATAAGAATTTTATTTTTGGCTGGTAATCGAAATGCGCATATTCACTCCTAAAACCCTACCTCGCCGAGGTGATACAATTGGAGCGACTTTTTTCACACCACTCCACAGTAAACGAACGATTCAAAGACTGCTACTTTTACTCGTTCTGTAATAACCGATCGGTTTAAAGAAGGGAGGAGTGTTCGGAGTCAATAGAGTAGCATTGCCGAACGATCCTATAGTCGACTAATGGAAAAAAAATTAAATGTTTTCGCTCAATTGAAAAGTCCTCTATATCAATGTATAGAGGACCAGAATTGTATAAACTATATTTTGATTTACTTCAAAATAGATATTAGGCTGCACAAAAATCAGTACTCTATTGCATTTTCACCTACAAACACAAATACATGATTCCATACAAAGAGAATCTGTATAGAGTATGATTGATTGATTAATTCGGCACCAATAGTCAGAGGCTTAGAGACCTCAGCACCTCAGCCTTTAGGATTTTTGTGCTCTTGGTTATACTGTTCATGTGAAGAGACCAGTAGCCCTTATCAGGCTCAACATTCTTTTCACTAGGTCCTTCTTGAATAAATCCACCCTTGGATACTCTAGTCCTAGGAGTCTATATCTCCAATGAGACAGTGCTTCACATTCGAAGGTAATGTGAGAGGCTGTTTCCTCCTCTTCCATGCACAACCGACAGATAGGTTCTTCCCTATATATGACAATAGTATGCATGCGCTTCCTTAAAGTACAGTGACCGGTGAGTAATCCCGTCACTTTCCTCATCTGGCCCCTGCTGAGGAGTCAGCGACTCCGAGGGTTTTTTGACCAAGAGTTTGCTGTGTTCCTGTTTTGGCACGTGTCTCCAGTATGTCTGATGTTTGGTTTGAATCCACCGAGATGTACAACCACGTGCAGCAGATTTTGATATTCCAAATATTGGTTCAGGGCCAGTGAATGCAGTTTCAGACCCTAGCTTTGCTAGGGTGCCTGCCTTTTCATTGCCTACAATATCTTTGTGCCCCGTGACCCACTTAAGAGTTACTCTATTGTGGTTTGCCAGGGTTAAAAGTTTTTGAAGGCAGTCCCAGACCAGTCTACATCTGATCTGGGGACATGCTAAAGATATCAGTGCTGCCTGATTATCTGAGAGTAAGCACGTGTAGATATAACGTATATTTCTGCGTGAAATACAGATGCAAACTTCCCCAACGATGCGTGGACATTGCACCTGGGTTTGGCACCATACTACATACAATATAGAAGTATCTTTCATAATTAAAATATAATTAAATAAAACTTTGTAGATTTGTGATAGTGATCTGAATATAAGGAATGTAGATGCTACTCATGGTGGAGCTAGTCATGATGCGTACATATGGAGAAATTGTGAGATTAATGCCCACATACAACAACTCTATCAAACTGGTGAATGTGTTTGGTTTCTCGGTAAGAAAATTTTAAATAAATTTCTTGTTATTATCAATAAAATTTTTAAGAGCAACTGATCAAACAATGCAATGTCATTTACAGTAGTAATTAAGGATGTAGTTACAATAACTAAAAATTGCAGGTGACTCTGGATATCCGTTACGTCTATGGTTATTAACGCCTATAACAAATGCAGAACCTGGAAGTCCAGAAGAGTTCTACACAAAAGCCCATTGTCAAGTCAGGAATTGTGTAGAACGAACAATTGGATTGCTCAAAGCACGTTGGCTTTGTTTACTGGTTCACAGGGTCTTGCATTATAATCATAATATGGTTGCACAAATTATCAATGCCTTTGCTGTTCTACATAATATATGTAACGGACACAGGCTCCCAGTACCTGAAATGCCAGCTACAGAAATTAAGATGGAACAAAACCTCTAGGTCTCTGTACAGCGTGGCGCTGACGACATTGAGCAACTGGAAAGTGGCAGGCGACAGAGGGATATTATTGTGCAACGATTGTGGAGGAACCGATGATGTGAATGATCTTGATGCATCTTTCAAGCAGAAATTTATGCAATAGAGAAATGTGCCCAGTACAAATATTGATAAAAAATGATTATGCTTAGTGCGACAGCAGACCTATTAGTAATAGTATAGGTACAATTCTGCTATATCATTATTATTATTAAATAGAAATAATCTGTAGGAATAGGTTAATAGAACTATAGTATTAGTATAATACTTATATATTTTATTCACAGTGTATATTAGGATTTCCTATTTAAAGTAAATAAACAATAATTCTTAAATAATACTTTTACACTTTTAATAATTTGGAAAAATAATAATAGATGAGTATACCTACATTGAAATTTAATTTTTTTCTTCAACTCCTCCAAAACTTCTTCTTCAGTATGCATTTTAACAGCATTTGCTTGAATGAGTGCTGCTTCGTCCTGAGTATTTGAAAGCTTCAGCCATTATCATCGCAGCATTTGACATTTTTTCTTCTGCCTCCACTTCATTTTTATTATTCTCTAAACTTTGATATTTAATAAATTTGGTATTTAATTTTTGTCCGTTTTTTTCCGGACTATTTTATCTACTGTAGTTTACTTATCTGCTTATCGCTGTTTTGGCTTCTTTGTAATTCTTTATTTATCACTCATTAACTTTTTTTATCGGAAATAAATGAATGAGCTAGGCACGTCCGTCGCTTACCGAGGATGGATACCTATATACTGTCGCAAAATTTGAGCTAATAATGATTTTGTTAGTCAGAAATGGTTGGTATGGATAGATTTGATGTTTACTGTTTATTCGACTTTGACCTAGAAACTACCAATCAACTAGAGAAAGTTTAATTCTAGAAAAAGATGTGGGCCTTACCGTTTCATAATTTTTTTGGTTAAAACAGATCATTGGTTAATTTTTGAAGAAGGGGAAGAAAAAAGAACCATTCCATTCACCCTGTCCCTTCCGTATAGCTATTTCAATTATTTTCCTTCGATAAATTAGAAGGCAAACTGATCATGAAATGGGCATGCGGACTAGAAAATTAAACGGTGGCACTATACGCAAGTTTATCAATCAGGATGACTGTCATTAGTGTCAGAGATATGTCTCTGTTAGTGTTAACTTGTCAGTTGGTGAATATGCCCTTTAGAGCACTCGTTGTCGATCGAACAAATTGAGCGATGATAAATGTGGAACGATTAGCCCATGGATTCGTTCCTTTAGAACGGGCCCTCCCTGTACAGTAAAAAAAGGTTGCAATATACATAGATAGTGGCCGGGGCTGGAAGGTCAGATCGGTAAAGGCTATTCTAATATAGTAGAAATTTCCGCCGTGTTCGCGAATTAGTGTATTTGCGGTCATTTTATAGATATGATATTCCTGATTTTTTTACGTATTTTACCACTATCTGAGAATTTTCATTCCAAATTTCAGCTTGACATTCCGATTATTAAGGTCTGTACGATTTTTTGAGTATGTCAGTGCACAATTTTCGGACGTGGAAAATCAAAAATCAAAATTTTATCAAAAATTTCGAAAATCTAAAATCCCTAATATACCTTTACCCATACTTTCCATCACGGAAACTTACTAATTCAACCCCGTAGATTTCGAAAAACTTGTATATTAGAAGTTCCGAATTGCGCATGTAGGTTAGGTTAGGTTCTATGTGAGTGGGGCCTTCTCGCCACCTCCACTGCGACTCCCGTTGGGTCTATTGTGGCTCACCCCTAGGGATTATAATTCACCCCACAAGCCTGTGCTTCTGACGAAGTCCATGGTTGTATTTGGTGATACTTTTTTGAAGTCGCTCGGCTCTAAGATACTAGAACCGAATATGTTATACCTTACACTGCCCAAAGCTGGGCATGAGCATAGAATGTGCTCAGCAGTATCGTCCTCCAAATTACAGAACCGACAATCCGAGGTCTGAACCAGACTCATCTTCTTTAGGTGGTAATTTAGTCGAAAATGTCCTGTAAGCAGTCCCGACAGAATGCGTAGATTTGTTCTACTTCCATTCCAGGATCTGCTTATTTTTTGTACTCGGAGGGTTGTATATGAACGTCATCGAGTGAGCGAGCCCCGGTATTTCTGCCCAGTACGTGAAGGTTTTCCTCTCCGCCCAGGTAGCTATGGCTGATCTAGCAGTGCTTTCCGCAATGCCAAAAAATGGTTCAGGTCCGATGAATAGAGACTCTGATCCCTTCTTTGACAGAGTGTTGGCCTTCTCGTTGCCCTCCACTCCTCGATGCCCCGGCACCCAGGTCAAAGTGACTGTTTTCCGTGCTTAGTATATCAAGGGATTGTAGACAGTTATATACTAGCTTAGATTGTATCCTGTTCCAGCTCAGTGCTTTAAGAGCAGCCTGGCTATCTGACAGGATGTGTATGTTCTTTTGAACAACAGGTTAATTCATCAGCTCTTTTGCAGCCAGTTCAATGGCGTATACTTCAGTCTGAAAGACGGTAGCGTACCTACCCAGGTTGGCTGTGATTTCAACTCTGGGTTTCCTGCTGAAGACCGACGCTCCAGCCCCGTTTCCGGTTTTGGATCCGTCAGTGTAAATCACGTAGTCCGTTTCTAGGAAGGAGATTTCTTCGCTATCCCTTTGGTCTCTCGTGGGAATGAGGACCTTAAAGGGCTTATCCACGTGAAGTTTTGTGACAGAGAGATCCGAGGGCATCCCAAGAATGTGGTGATTTTGTATTTCCCTCAGCATTCCCGAGTGATCCCTCAGAGTCTCTCCATTTATTTGCCTCTCCACTGATAGCATTCTATGAGCTCCTCTCCTGGCTTCCTTTTCCAAATGAATGTGGAGAGGAGTTAGTTGCAGCTGCCGTTGGTGTGGATGACATTGCTCCGGTAATGGCCAGGCATGGTGTTCGCTGCAAGCCTTGTAGCTTTGCTCTAGCTGTCTTTTGCAGACTTTTAGTCCACCAGACAGCTGAGCCATACGTGACCATTGGCTTAATCATTGTTTGGTGAATCCAGTAAATATGTTTGGGGTTCATACCCCAAGATTTTCCACTTACTCTTCTGAGTTTCCAGAGGGATAGTCTGGCTTTGTTTATCACTCTTTCCAAGTGGGCGTTCCAGGTGAGTTGTTTATTTAAAATTACCCCTAGATATTTCTCCTCCGTCGCAAATGGAATGCTCACGCTGCCTAAAATTGGCTGGCGGAGTCGCTGTAATTTTTTCCTCTTTGTGAAGGAAACAATTACGGTTTTAAGGGGGTTCTCTCTCTGCTCCCTCTCGCACCACCTATACACTATGTTTAGGGCCGTTTGAAGGATGGTAGAAATTATCTCTTCAAATTGGCCTCTAATAATTATTACCATATCATCAGCATATCCCTGCACATATATCCCCTGACTAAATAATTCACCCAGGAGATCGTCAACCAGTATTTACCACCAAAGGGGGGAAAGCACCCCTCCCTGTGAACAACCCCTGACCGCCATACTCCATTCAGTGATGTGATGTACCGGTTTGATAATATGCTTTTGATCCAGTAAAGGATTGGTTTGCAGATTCCTCTGCGCTGCATCGTTCTCCATATGGATTCTGGAAGGGCGTTATTAAATGCTCCTTCTATATCTAGGAAGGCCGCCAGCGCTATTTCCTTGTTGCCAAGGGAAGGGCTGATTTTCCCCACTAGATTGTTTAACGCCAAATCTGTAGATTTGCCCGTTTGATAAGCATACTGGGAGGGATTTAGCGGATACTCTCATAACCTTCCCTCCCTAATATGCTTGTCTAAAGAATCTCATTAAGAACGAGGCTGATCGGACGATATGATTTGGGAAATGAGTTATTCACTTTCCCAGTTTTCCGTATAAATACAACCCTCTCCACTGACCATTCTAGAGGGATGTACCCCCACGCCAGAGTAACTTGACCAAATGGGGTAACAGCTCTCCACTGCCCTGTTGTAGCAGAGCAGGAAAAATGCCATCCTCCCCAGGTGATTTGTACGGTGAGAAATCGTTCACTGCCCATACAATTGCCGATGGAGTGACTATATTTGTTGCCAACTTCCAATCTTCCTTTTTGTGTCGTTCTGTCGATCCCGTTGGAAGTGGAATGGGTGACTGTTCCTGCAGAAACCAACTACCGGGAAAGTGAGTCTGGAGCAGTAGCTCCAGGGTCTGCCTTGCAGAGTTCGTATAGGTGCCGGTCTGGGCATTTTATTGCTCCAACGCCCTGTGCTGGATCTCTGGAGAGAGCCTTGTGAATTCTACAAATGACAGGTAAATCTGATATACTCTGACAGAAGTTTCTCCAGGAATCTTTCTTGGCTTTCCTAATCGCTTTATTGTACTCTGTTAAAGCCATACGATATTGTTCCCATAAGCCTTTTTCTTTAGCTCGGTTGAAGAGTTTCCGAACTTCTACTCTTTTCTTTTCCAAGTCTCTGCTCCACCAGCTCCACCACGGTGATCCTCTGTGGTCTCTCTTCTCCTTCAGTGGGCAATTTTGTTGATAGGCCGATAGAGTGGCGGTTTTCAATTGATTATTCGCCTTCTCTATCTCTGCTCTATTCTTAATAGTACCAATTATGTTTCCCGAGCCCTCCTGGCGGGTTGAGCGATAACCTCTACACTTGGTGCATTTTGGGTTCCGAAATTGGACCATGCCCCTGTATTCACGTCAAATCTAATGTGTGTGTGGTCTGAACAAGACGGCCCCGTAGATACGTGCCAGTTAACGATTTTAGTACTAATGAAATTCGTGCTTATCGTTAAATCTAAAACTTCCCTGTGAATTTTATTCGCGAAAGTTGGTTCGGAGCCAATGTTATTTACTACTAGCCCCTCCCTGATTATATAGTTATATAAAGACTCACCTCTTTCATTTGTGTCCAGCGGCCCGCTCCCCTCGAGAGGGGGGAGAATGAAAAACAATCCTTCCTTCCTTTTTTTTCATTTGTGTCCGTACTTCCCCAGTCCAAATGGTGGGAATTTGCTTCACATCCAATGATCACTTGGGTGCTGTTCCTCCCGCCCTAGCCATTGATTCTCGCACTACCGCTGGGGGATGTTCTTCTCTTCTGTCATTAGGGAAATAAGCAGAGCAGACTATAATGTCCTTTCTGCCGTTGTCCTCTGAGGAAGAGAGTTGGACTGCAACCATATCCTGGGTGCAGTAACCTGTTAACAGAAAATAGTTTATGTTATTTCTGAAAAGTAAACAAGCCCGGGGTTTATTGCCTGAGGGGCTGTGTACTACTTTACCAGAACAGTTTCCCAGTCCGCTGATCCGTCCTGTGTTTGAAATCCAGGGTTCCTGGATGAATCCCACGTCGATCTTCTCCATGTCAAACCTCCGCCCAAGGACATAAGTTGCCGCTTTGGCGTGGTGAATGTTGGCCTGGAGACATCTTATTGTGGAAGCCATTTCGAGGCCCTAGGAGGGGAAGAGGGATTAACCCCCCTTTTTACCTAACTTTTCCACCTTAGAATCCTTTGTAGACTCCTTTTGGGTAGGGAGATTTTTTCCCTTCCTTTCCAGGGTCTTTTTGGGCTCCGCGGACCCGACCGTTGTTTCGGTGCTGGCTTTCTCTTTCGAGGCTCTTGCTTCTTTGGATCGTACCAAGATTTGACCGAACTCAAAGTAAGGGCGGAACTCCAACCGCTCCAGTTCCCTGTAAGATTCCTCTTCCAGGGAAAATGTCCAGGTCTGACCAGGGCCCGTATTCACTCGGTGTAGAATAGTCCACTACTGGGTTCTAAGTCCCTGGTTTGATCTACGTAGGCGTTTTAGCACCTGCTCCCCCTCCAGCCTTTCTGACGCTTCATCATCAGGGATGAAGGCCACAGAGATGTGGGGTTTGGGTAGCTCCTGCACCAATTTTAGCTTGGCGTCTTTCCAGGGACTTAGGGAGGATATTTCTCAATCCAGCCACTGAGACGTTGCCAGATCGGCGCATACCAAAATCAGGATTCCAGGCCGAATTGTGCAGTTCTGGAAGCGTAATTGCGGACCCTTGTCGTCCGGAAGGCTTTCGATAGCCTTCAGAATTGCTTTTTGAAGCAATTTCAGCTGTTCATTTGTCAGCAGGACATTGGGGTGATCCGGGTGAATGATTCCCACCTTCACACTCTCCGCTGCTGCTTTGAACGATGGCTTAGAACCCGCCGCACTCTCCGAAGGACGTGGTTTTTTTGCCTCTGTCTCCGGGGTACTAATTGCGCATGTAACGCATAGGCTGCTGCATTACTGTTGCATGGCGCTTCGAAATCGTTCCGTTTTATTAATGAGCATGAAGCGCGCTATAGTTATTCGGAACGGTTGTATGCGCATTCTGTCATAGGGTTCATAGATAACCTATAGGGTTGTCTCTGATTCTGTGCGATATAATTTAAAAATAGACGCAATGAAAAAATACAGAAAGCGAATTTCAGCAATTGCAGTGTTTTTGTTGTAGTTTTTGATAAAAAATGATAAAAGTGGCAGTAGTTCTGAATCTAGTGAAGACGAAGATGACAGCGAAAATGGAAATATATCTTTAAGTGATGCAGACGCTGTTCGTATTCGAGATAATTAATAAACAAGATGCGCAGGTCAATGCAATAATCGGGAATTATAATCCATATGGTTTTGGAATCAACCAGTAGATGGAACTAGTGCCGTTGATTCCAAAGAGAGATTGTAGCTTTATCAGCTGCAGACTAGGAACTGCAAAAAAAAGGATATTTCTTCAACTGCTTTTTATAGGTTATCTATTATTTTGCTGATACTAGTTTAATTAAAAATTGAAATTCTTTGTTACTTTGATAAAAAGCAGTTTGGGGTTATTATATTAAAAATCTATTACCTATACATCAGATCTGGTACATTTTCTTGAGTATTCTGGTATATTTTTTTATTTTGCCCTGGCAACACTGATTTTGTTTTTATTCCTTGTTAATTCGTACATAGTTTTTGTGAATATTGTGATTTCATTATAAATTTATTATTCAGGAATACAGTGACAATGTTATAATCGGGATATAAGTGTGAATATATAAATTGTGAAAGGACACGTCGTCAAAAGTTTAATCAAACCCAAGAAAACAAATCAAAAAGAGATTATTATAATATATTAATTTCAACTTTACTATTTTGTGATTTGGTCGTCGCTGTACATTACTTTTAATTTAAGATATAAAAAGCCCATTTTACTGAATAGCTGTCAAGGGTAATTATCTTCCGTCAATCAATAAATTTGCTGTTTTGCTATGAATCGCTCTAACTTCACAACATAATATTCTAAATAATCACGCATTGTGCGCCATCTATTACAATATATATGAAGCAGAAACTAATCATGTGACTATATTTCCAAATCTTCCATTAGACGTGCACATCTTGTTAGGTTACTTATCTCTGCTATACACGCTTTATTGTTAATTATGTTGCATAACCAAAAGTATTGTGTGTTGCATAAAAGCGTGACGATGACGAAAAATCCATGTTTTTTCTTCATTCAAAAAGGTGCTCAATGCGCCAAAAGAAGTTTTCACTTCAAGATTATTTTGGCTATCTGAAGGCAAAAGAGTGAGTCTTATTTCGGAGTGGCTACTGTACTAAGTATTTGCCTAATGTCAAAAATGAAAAGTAAGGTTATTGTCGTTACAGTTTTAAAATGGTTCGCGAGTTACAATGCGCGACGCCGCGGTGAAAAACAAACTGCTTGGATAGAGGATTTTGAGGACAGATTTTGTCAATTTTCCCGTATGAGTTCGATCTCCTTATCTAGTCTCAATCGCTCAATATTGTAGGATTAACTTTAAACTGTTTTTGACAAACTTCTGTCAATGTCTCATAAAAGGTTAATTACATTTTTGATGAGGAGACTATTAAGAAAAAGTTGTTGATTCTAATTATTTAAATTGTTGCATGTTTTATCAATGAAATAATATAATATGTAATTCGGAATTCAAATAACATCCGTCACTTACGTAACTGTAAACTAAAATAACGTCAAGTATTGTCACCAACGAATGTTTTTCACACAAAAAAGTCCCTATATTTTTCAACGTTGTCAAACTTCTATCAGGTTTAACTAATCTTCGTTCCGTGCATACCAAGGCAATATTAAGGGCGTTTAACTATTTAAATCAGTTTAGTTTAGCGGGTTTAGTACTATAAACCTTGCATACAGCTATAGGTGAAAGATCCACAAGCAGTCAAGAGTTACGAAAGTGAGAACTGGCAACATTTAACCCTCATTCTTAAATTTGTGACCATCAATTACCTAGACGTATATGTCAAATTAAATGACTTTTTCGTCTGAAATGAAAAAATGGCGACTTTTAAGTATCTACTTTTGTTTGCAGTTTATTCTTCCAAAAGTGCATAATCCAGGATTTTTTTCTCTCTCAAACTGTTCTATAGTAGTAATAGGGCTTTGTAATAGAAATTAAAAAAAAAGTGAATTCTGGAGGGTCTTGAACTTTACCGAAGCCCGTACACCTGTCTCATCTGGATAGACATGTTTTTTTTATTCACCGGTATGGGTAGATCCACTAATTCACCAACTGCGTTTTTATATTCATTGGTGGATTTCAGATTGAAGAAATGACAGGTTCATTCATTACATCAACCAAAGCTGCAAAGTTACAAAATGACAGCTTAACATCAAAAAAGTAAAAATTTGAAGCGGTTCTAGCAAATTATTAAAGAAATGGACGAATAAATAGAAATCAATTTAGAATGTGATAATTAATAAAGTAGTGACTGCACTATCAACAGCGTCAGTGATTGAAGACATTTCAAGTGATCTCGATTGTCATCTGTCAGATATAATGATGAATTTCGTAAACAACAACTGCATTTTTTTATGTGCTACTGGTGACTTTAACATGTCGGTGCAGCGGAGTCTAACGTCAGTCAACCAATTCTTTCACGTGATTTTTATCACATTACCTAGTTTTAGTTGCTATAGCAATTTTGAAACAAAAAGAAATTTGTTTTACATTGGGAAGTTGTCAAAATTTACGAATTTTTTTACAAATAGTGTTTTCACAAGGAATTTTCGGTTTTTTCGTGATTTAAACAAATTTATGTGAAAAGGTAAACAGTTTATTATATTTTTAAACAAAAAATTAAAATTTTCACCTTCAACGATTCATTTATTTATTCAGTTGAAAAATGTACCCCAAAAAAGAACGTTTACATCCTCGTCTCTTCATTGAAGTTCTAGAAGCTATATCTACTCTTAAAAATGCCAAAGGTTCGACTGAAAATAATATCATAGATCAGGTGGAGCGCAATCTAAATAAAAGAATACAAAATAATTCAAGTCAGGTTAGTATTGTAGCCTCACGATCGATATATTTATACATAATATGTTTGTTCGTAGTATAATCACAGTGGTTGGAAACTGGACGATTCATGCTGGATTCATGCGCAGATACTCACTGTTAGTGAACGGTTTTCATCCACTTCGCGTGAGTCGACTTGTTTCTAGCCCTTCTGGATTGCTCTACAAACAGGCTTGATATATTTAATCGAAATTAATAAATATTTTTATAGATCAATCGAGCCTTAAAACATGGTATATCCAACGGCTTTATAAAATCTAAACATGGAAAATACGTGTTGGGTTTGAATCAAAAAGATTATAGTATTTTCAAAACAATGCAGAAATTGAGTTCGGTAGGTGAATTGGGGAAACAACTTCGAAGAAAAAGAAGTAAGAAAAATATAAAGCGAACACCCAAAAAGCTAAGACTTAAAAAGCGAAGACCTAAAAGACGAAGACAACATTCTGACCTGAGTAAAACAGACGAAGGCGATGAAGAATATGATGAAGACGACTACGACGATGATACATGTGCCTCTTCAGGTAATTATGCCGAGAAGGAAATTGTTTTCATCACTTCCACACATAGTTCGACAGGTTTACAAGACAGTATGTCTCAAAATTTTCGTGATAGGTATAGATCTGTTACTTTTTTGCTTCAAAAGAACTTAATTATTCACATACCAAATAGACTAGGTAGTATGGGCGTCACAATTATACAATTTAGATGCTTTACTGTGAGTTGAGTCTGACATGTTTGACATAAGGGTGCGGTTTCTATTATTAAGTAGTGATGTTGATGTCTTATGCATGTATGTCCAATTTTTAAACAGTTTATTATAACTTGCTTTTTCCTTTTATTTGGCAGGTGTATTGGGGGAGAAAGTTCGAAGAAAAAGAAGTAAGAAAAATAAAAAGCGAAGACCTAAAGCGCGAACACCTAAAAGACGAAGACGGCATTCTGACCTGAGTGAAACAGACGAAGGCGATGAAGAAGACGACGAAGAAGAAGACGACGATGACTACGACTACGACGATGATACCTGTGCCTCTCCAGGTAATTATGCCGAAAAGGAAATTGTTTTCCTCACTCCCACACATATTTCAACAGGTTTACCAGACTGTATGTCTCAAAATTTTCGTAATAGGTATAGATCTGGTACTTTTTTGCTTCAAAAGAACTCAATTATTCACATACCAAATAGACTAGGTAGTATGGGCGTCGCAATTATAGAATTTAGATGCTTTACTGTGAGTTGAGTCTGACATGTTTGACATAAGGGTGTGGTTTCTGTTAAGTAGTGATGTTGATGTGTTATGCATTGTTCGCGCCACCCGCTTATTTTCTTCCATAATTGTGGTCGCCGCTCGCATGTACTAATTTTCAATTGAATTTGATACCAATTTCTTGATCAATAACTTAGTTTTTTGACAAGAGACCAGTTTTGGCATTCATTGTTAAACCCGCTGTAATCGAGGAAACACCTCGTTTCCATTCTTACTTTAATATTTAATTTTCTTCGGTTAAACCGCTATATACGATTAGTTAAATTCGCGACATTGGACCACTCCGTTATTATATTCGTAAATATACCTTTACATTGACTTTATTTGTGCCATCAAGGGCAGTAATTAAGCTAAAGGCGAAACGATCGATCGTGGAGCAGTGATTAGATGTGACCAACGTTTTGGGTAAGTCCCTTTAAATTGATGTTTTTGGAAAACGATTCGCCAATTGCAGACAAAGTTCATTTTTTTCATATACAGTCCACTTTCTCAAGCCACTGAACTTACATGCGTGTATGTCCAATTCTTAAAAAGTTTACTATAACTTGTTATTTTCTTTTATTTGGTAGTGGGAGTTTGGTTTCAGTTTCGGGCACTATTTGTCTCAAATTGGTTTCAGTTTTTTCCCAGATGAATTGCCATTTCTGGTATATGAATTTTTTTATTGAGGATCTGTGATCGGTGTGGAAAAATTTTGTAAGGAGGGGTAAATTATCAGTGGAAGTTGCTTTTAGGGCTAAGGAAACAACTTCCTCGTTACCTCTTATTCCCATGTGTGATGGAACCCATGAAAACGAGTTGTTTTTATCTCGCAAGTTATAAAGTTCCTTTTTAACGGGTTCATGGACCGGGTGTGATGGGTATAAATTTTTCAGATCTGTTCGGGTGCTTAATGAGTCAGAGATAATAAGAAAGTTGTTTTCATTCATTCATTGTTCATTTGTTGTTTTCATTGTAGTGGATTGGATGGAGTTTAATTTTTTTGGCAAAGTTTTGTTGATTGTTTCGTAGCAGATAGCTCCATAGTCCAGCTTGCTCCCTTTCAATGAGTTGCATAGACTGAATAAAGTTGTAGTGTCTGAGCCCCAAGTACTGTTTGATAGAACTTTGAGTAAATTTATCCTTGGTTGACATAATCGTTGTAAATTTGCTAAATGTGTTTCCCATTTTAACCTATAATCAAAAATGAGACCCAAAAAATTCATTTCATCGTCAAAAGCTTTATTTAAGTCTAAAAATATGGCTATCAACTTTTGATCGATTAGTAAAGCCTCATGAATTTTAGATTCGAGTGTTACTAATTTGTCAGTAGTACTTTTCCGTTTACGAAAGCCGCTTTGATTGGGTATAAGGATATTCTTATTTTCAAAATGCCACGTTAGTCTATAGTTTATAACTTTTTCCAGGAGCTTGTGACTGGAATGGGACGATATGAAGTTGGGTCGATTTTCGGTTTGTTTGGTTCAGGAATCGGTATGAGTGTTGATTGACGCCAAAGACTGGGGAATTCTTCTTGTAAGAATATGTTAACAAAGCGCTCTAAAAGAATTTGTTTAGCATTGTACGGAAGGTTTTTTCAATTCTTTCAGACAAAAATAAAATTCTTGGCAAGTTATCGGATAATTTAGGTAAGAGTTATCGTTTATTATTGGAAAGTTGCAGTCAACTGAGTTTTTGTATTCCAAAAAGGTAGAAAGTGTCGGCTAATATATTTGGAATTCCACATATTGAGGATATCAGTCTGTCGTTTTGAGATAGTGTCGATATGGATCTATAACTATTGTTTCCTTGAATTTTTCGAATTTTGCTCAAGATGACGTTAAAAATTTTTCGCCCTTGGGCTGCCAAACAATATTTTCCGCCTTATTTTTGGTGTTCATATGATTGGTTTCCCGGTATTGTAAGTGAAAAAAAATTAAATAACAATAACTTGAGAAATATTCATTCTATGTAAAAATGTCAGGAGCCGTTTTCGGGAGAAATTAGTCAAATAATTTAAAAAAACATTTTTGATTTATGCAACAATAACTGTTTTCCTTAATTATATACACAATTTCTGACCAAGGTACAGACAAGTATTAGATACCGGTGAAATCTAACCTAACCTAATATAACCGGTGAAATCAGAATTGCATTCTGAACATGATTCTAAAAAAACTTATTTCAAATAATTTCTTTAACTCTCACTAACACCACCTTGTTGGATTATCTTAAATTGTTTACAGTAACTGCTCTGGTTAATTTTGCTCTATTCATTCAAGTTTCTAATGAGACAGATATGAATTTGATTTTCCATATTTTATAATTTATCAAAATGAAAATGTCGCGACACTTTTTATTTATTTATTCTTATTGTACCAAACTAGAAATGCTTAGCTTCGATTACTTTGTAATTTGTCCATTATTTTTAACCCCGGTGATGTCAACAAAACAAAAATAATCTCGCATAGTAATGGAATAATATCACTGTAATTATCCATAATTACCGAATGTAGAGTTATATTTACTTACTGTTTTCATAGACGCATTATAGAAAACGAATTTTCCAGAGGGAATTCATCCATTATTCGATTTTTCAAACAAATTAGATACAGTGCGCGTCCAAATTGCGGATATAGGATAACAAAATTTTGTTGAAAAAAAATACAAAAGAATGTTTCGAGTTCATAAAGATTTGCCGAAAACTAGTCCAGTGGCATGTGAACATTTTTTTAAAGAGCTCTAAAATTTAATAAAAACTCGTTTGTAGGACGTGGTTCGCTGGAAGATAGAGGACGTCGACGAGGTCGCAAAAGAAAAAAACGCCGAGGGTCAAGACATATTAGAAAACGTGACGATATTTTACATAGTCACGAAGCCGTCGACATCAATACGGAGAATAAAAAATCAAAATCATCCGACGACGATTCCAATAAATCGGAAAATAACGGTTCCGATGCTGGTAACATACATAAACGTGAGTTGATATATTGGTTATTTTTTTTAATGGAAATTGAAACTTCTCCTTGATAAAACATGTTTTGACATGGATATATTTTCAGTGAATCTGTTCTATGAGAGTTTCCAATTTTTGTTTTATCGTTCAATTCCATCTACCGAAAAAATCAACAAAATATAAAGTAAATGGTAATATTATTTATCTTTCCACTTAAGATAGTTGTGGTACTATCCCACTATAAAGTAACACATTTTGACGGCTTATTACTCGAGAATGGAAAACAATATCGACGTACAGTTGTTATATTTCCTTCAAGTTTTTGATGACATAGTTGCCAAATGTACCTATATTTTTTCCCGAAAGCGCCGAAAAAAAATGACCTTTTTTGAAGCGAATTTGTCAGTTTATTTTAAATACAACACCCTATATTTTTTAATACTATCTGAGAGTCCCTCTCTTGCCCTTTCCAAAAATGTATACATCACCGGCTCATCCTCAAGTTTTCAGGGAAATATTTAATTGTTTATGAAACCATGTCAAGAACTTCCAAATGTAAATTATCATATTTGAACAGCTTGGAAACTCGAAAATGAGACAAGGGATTAATGAGCGGCCTTCACTGAAATTCTTAAGAATGTTTAAATTTTTTCTTAACGCCGTTGCCTGGTCTCAAAAGTTGTGAAAAATTTTGGTAAAAAAGTTATTTTTTGTTAATTTCTTACGAAAATGTGCTTTGGCTGCAAAATGCGTTCAATAATTTTTGGCTGAGATTAAGATTATGTAGCGATGCAGATGGAAGTCACATACAACAGCTTATTTATTAAATATAATGATTTTTTTTGTTTTGATGTGTTTTATGAAGTTATGTTTAATTCCTTGTTCTTCCTCTCTAATTTTCCCGATTCTGTATGACATGGTTTCATAAAAAAATAAATCCTCCCCTAAACACTTGTGTATATGCCGATAATGTATACATTTTTGGAAAGGGGAAGAAAGGGACTTTCAGATGATTTTAAAAAATATAAGGTATTGTATTCAAAATAAACAGATAATTTCGCTTCAAAAAAGGTCATTTTTTTTCGGCACTTTCGGGATAAACTATACATTTGGCAACTATGCCAACAAAAACTTCGAGGAAATATAAGAAGTTTATCGAAATATGCATGTCAATATCTTTTTCCATTCTCGAGTAATCAGCCGTCGGAATATGTTACTTTATAGTGGGACACCCTGTATTGTCGAATATTTTTGGTTTATATAAATCGTAACAGGGGCGTGTAATTTAATGCAAGCTGTAACCCGACAATTTCTTGGTCCGTTCGAATTTACCACCCGAATTATACTACTTTATACGGATACGTTTTTTGACTTACGAATAAAACTAACATACCTAGTATACCTAGTATGATGTGCTATGAAGGATTAACATAAAACGCGTTCATCTCTACTGCATCTTCTTTTGGGATGGGCCAGCCATCTGAAAATTTTCGTTGAAATAATATTCGTTTTTTGTATCGGTATTGTCAAATTCTGTTTCGTCATATTCGTTATATTGATAAGAATCGTGACCTGAATAATTAGTACACTGGTTCTTAAATAATTCTTCGGAAACGAATTTCGGTTTAGAATTTGAGTTCGATTGAAAAAATCGATTGAAGTTTCACGACGTTGTTGCCATCGGTACAAGTTTTGGTAACTGATTTTGTTGACTTGGTTCTGGTTTAAAGACGTTTTTGGGTGGACCAAATACTTGTCGATTTGTGAAATATCTCCTTTTTTATGGAATAGGTTGAACAGGTATTGACTGATTGTTTGATTGGGCAATGTTCCCTATTCTGTACAATATTTGATTGACTGGTTGGATAGTTTTTACAAAATTGTGGTTGATAATTATTAACTTGCCTGTTATTTGGTACAAAATTTTGATAGTCATTATAGTTTTGATTTGAGTTTGAATTATTGTTATGAAAATTTCGCGACTGTTGATATTGTTTATTAGTATTATCATTATTAGGTATTAAATCTATTTTGTGAGAAATTTCTATCATGTAAAGAGCCGTACAATCTCTCGAAATTTTCAAATTCTGTGACATACGCCATAGCATCTTTTAAAGTGCATGTTATTTTTTAGCGTTCCGTAACAGCCTGCAATGCAAGTATTTAACGCGGTTTTATCATATTGATTTATTTGGCAATTTATATAATCAGTAGTTACATTAGTACCCAGTCAGCACTGGACGTTCCGAAGACGTCCATTTTATGTCCAGTTTTGGTCCGAACGTCCAAGACCTATTATAGACGTTTTAAGGATGTCCACTCATGGACGTACCTAAGACGTCCTGAAATAAATGTCCCCAAAACGTTCAGTATATGGACGTTGTAGTTTTGTAAATATATTAAATAATCCAATTTTTCAGTTTAGAATTTCAGAAGTTTTTGACAAGTCATAATCGCTACTTGGTAGGGATTGAGCACTGCAGTTTTTTGTAATCTTCTATCGCAATATATGAATTTAATGACTTGTGCAAAAACGAGGTCACACAATAAACAACTGTACAATTTGATCCTCAATTTGGAATTACTCAAATGAAATTTACATATAAATGGTCAAATTTGTTCTACTGATAAATTTCATTTAAGTACTTCTAAATTCACCGTTAGTGGATCAATGTGGGCAGTTGTTCATTGTGTTTCCAATTTTAGTGCTACAAAAACAAAATCTGAAGAAATCCCGTCATTTTTGCAAAGGGTATAATTCAATATTTGAATTTCCCACGCATAACTGTAGCGTGGCATGCGGCGAACGTGTAGTCTACTGTCCGTGGTTCTGTGCTGTGACCTGCATTCAGTTGTCAATTGTCACGCTTGTCACAGCAGTGTGTCAGACAGAGTGTGTACTTTATGTTACCTATTGATTGGTGTATTATACTCGTTGTGTAGCAAGAAGCCATTATTGTTGAAGATTATTATTATTATTATATATTATGGTATAGTCGAACTGAAAAATATCGTGTGTTCGTATCACAACGTGCGTTAATTGTGATCACTATTTAATTAGAAATATTATCTAGCAGAGAATACCGTTTGTATAAATTCTCTGGTTATTACTTATTATAGCCTGTTACGTTCGAGAGTTTCTTGTGCCCGTTTGTGTTGTGTTTTTCGAAAGCAAGGCAAGTATATTATATTTATGAATATCTAACTCTATAGAAAATACTTAGTTCTTTATTTTCATTTCACGATGAGCGGATCTTACTTGAACAAACATTACATGCGAGCTAAACGGCTTTCACGTTCTTTATTGCCATATCAACTGCCATCGACTTCCACTGCCACAACAAATCTTCATTATGCAGAAGTTGAAAATGTAGCTGATATTTATCCAAATAACGAATCTAGTACATCCCCAATTTCTTCAGAAAATGAAGATGACTCTTTTTTCCCGCATCCGAACTGAATAGTACCCATTTAAATACTAAGGATACATTTTGTATTGATGAAAGTGCACCTCTCAATCACTATCCCGATAATAACAGTAATCTTTGTCTCAATAATAATAGTAATCATTCACCTGACAACCAATCCATCAGCATTGCATCAAAGTTGGCCGAATGGGCACTCAAACATAATATCACTCACACTGCTATTAATGAATTATTGAGTATAACGAGGGAAGTTATTCCTGAGTTGCCAACAGATGCCAGATCTTTTTTAGGAACTTGTAGGAATGTTGATTTGAAAAGTGTTCATCCTGGTAAATACCATCATTTTGGAATAAGAACATGTATTAACAATCTTTATGTTCAATCATCTCATTATTCAGAAGAGATGACTACATTAGAACTTATTATAAACATTGATGGATTGCCTTTATCCAAAAGTTCCAGTAGTCAGGTTTATCCTATATTATGTAGATTATCAAAAGATAAGATTGTTGATATGATTGGAATCTATCATGGTTATGAAAAACCAAAGGAAGCAAACTGTTTTTTGGAAGAATTTGTTGATGATGCTGTTGATGTTATTACAAATGGTATAATTATTAATGGCAAGGAATATAAAGTTACTATCAAATCATTCATTTGCGATGCCCCAGCCAAATCATTCATTACATATACAAAAGGACACACTGGATATTTTTCTTGCACAAAATGTCATATCGAAGGCAGTTATTCTGATAATAGGGTATGTTTTCCTGAAACAAAAAATCTCCATTTGAGAACTGACAGTGGGTTTCGATTAAAACTTCAAGCCGATCATCATAATGGTACATCAGTCATTGAACGAATTCCAAATTTTGATATGGTAGATGGCTTTCCCTTAGATTATATGCACTTGATCTGTCTTGGTGTTGTCAAAAAATTATTAATGTCTCTATTGTGCTGTGGAAAACCTTCAACAAAAATTGCTTTCAGAAATGTAACTAATATATCAGATTCATTGATAAATTTTGCTAAATGCATGCCATTAGAATTTAATAGAAAACCCAGAAGTTTGACAGAGATAAAACGATGGAAAGCTACAGAATTTCGGCAATTTTTATTCTATACTGGACCTGTTGCTTTGAGAAATCAGTTGAATAAAGACAGATATCTAAATTTCATCACATTACATGTGGCATCAACAATTCTATCAAATCGGAAATATAATGATTCCATTAATTATGCACACTCTCTTCTCCAATACTTTGTTGAAACATTCAAAATTCTCTATGGACAAGAAAACATGTCACACAATATACATAACTTGATGCATTTATCAAACGATGTAAAACATCATGGAACACTTGATGATTTCAGTGCGTTCCCATTTGAAAACTTTTTACAGACCATATTGAAATCTATTAGGAAAAGTGATAAACCCCTATCACAAATAATAAGGAGAAGGAGTGAGAAAAATCAGTTAGCTCATAAAAATCAAATTACTAATATTTCCAGAAAATATCCAATTTTCTCATCTACTCATTCAGAAGGACCAACACTGAATATAAATATCATGAATCAGTTTAAAAAAGTGAACTTCCAGAATTTTGTTCTTCAAACTGCTGCCCCAGATAACTGTTGTTCACTCAAAAATGGAAATATTATTGATATAAAGAATATCGTGTTAAATCAAAATCAATACAAAATAATTGGAAATAAATTTTCAAATCTAAGAGATTTGTATGAACAACCCTGTAAATCATCAGAATTGGGCATATTCATTGCTAATTTAGATCTTGGACCCATGGAAATATTCAATGTCAGTGATATAGATCATAAATGTGTGAAACTTGAATTTGAAACTAGCCGCATAATTTTTCCATTGATACATACATATTGATTTTTTTTAAAAACACTTGTTCTCTGAGAAATTTCTTTTTATGTTTCGATGTACCATGAGAAAGTTTCACGAATCTTAACAGAAACATTCAGAGCTCATTAAAATAATTTTTGAACTACAGGGTGAGGAATAGGAATAATATTAATTTACATTTTATTTTTATATTATTTTTGAATCTTTGTTAGGTTATGAACATGACTGCTCGTTCTATTCCTATAATAATCTAGTTAGTGTTTTTTTTATGATATGTAGTATATAAAATAAGAAATTTATCGTGTTTTTTTATTTTTACTTAAGAAAGATGACTGAAGAAAGAACATGGACCGTAGTCCAATTTGAAGATGAGACAGTGGAAGCAGTGCCCACAATATGGATACAGGGAGATTTCTGTCACTGGCCCTTGATGGCCCCTCCTAAGTTGATAATGGCTATAAAGAAATGTCAACCTCTCAATACATGTTGGCCTACTCATAAAATTAAAGTTTTCAGAAATGCAACATTTGGTAAGCTGAAATTTATTATTTTTGTGGTAGTTCTCCAAAACTAGAAACACAAGAATATACCCACCTAAAATTCTATAAAATATTTCAAAAAGTCTAGTATATTTCTAAAACTTCATTTTTGGCAGACCTGAAAAGTAAATTATGAGAAACTAACCACTTAGTGTGTTTTGGGACATTGTGTAGAAATTATATTGATTAATGCTTTTTTTTTCTCAGATGATTATATGAAAGCCCGAAATAAAGCCAAAGATGCTGAAGAAACCAGTGATCTAGCATCATCTGAAATGGAAAATGAAAATAAAAGGAAGAGGATTCAGAAAGTCTTATCATCTAGTGGCAGTTCAGATGAATCCATTCTGCCTTCTCCTCCAAAACCATGTAATATTTTTTTATGATATTAATAGTACATTTTTTCTAATTTAAGGTATGTTGCAGGCATGGTGAAAAAATTTGATGTTTCTGGAAATGGTGAGCAAATATCTTTTTTGTTATGACTGATATTTGACATATAGCTATATAATTTGATTTCAAATTCATTGAGTACATTTCAAGACATATGCATTGAATGTCAACTTTGAAGAAACAATGCATTTCATGTAATGTTTGTGTAACAAATTCTCACCAATACTAAATGTTCACATCAATAAAAAAAATTAATAAACCTACACCTTATTGGTGATATCGCAAATTCATTCATCCGAGAGATTATTCTGTTTTTTTCTAGATCAATTAAAAAATGAAACTTCCGTTCTGATCCCACCATTCCAGGAAAACATTGCTGTTCGAAATGTTGAATCTGACGCTACTGCTCAACAGGAGAATTATTTGCCCCAAAATCTCCTCAATCAGCATTGTTGCCAAGGATGTAAGAACAATGGTTAGTATCAATTTATGTTAACAAATCAAAGACATACTTCTATAAATTTATAGAAGCATAATTTAGAACAATATACTGAATAACATGCCATGTTTACATTGGATTATTGAAAAGTTATAATGTAAAGTTACTTATTCTGCATATTTTAGCATCAAAACTTAACGTGATAATTGAACAGAACCATCTGATACGCAGTATTTCAACTGATATATTATCAGCCTTAAAAGAAAAGGGAGAAAGCAGGGATACTTTTGAAAAAAGTCATGGGTCCCGGTCCCTGTATACAGACTTTGACATCAATTTTCCAATAAATTGTGTGGAGGATTTAGAAAAATTTGAAGAAGTTTTAAAAAAACAAGAGAATTTTGATGCAGCTGTAAGTACATATATTCTTTTTTTTTTTTCAACAACTATCTATAGTATTATGTTTTAGGTGATTGAATTGGCAAAATTGGGAGGAGCCAACAATTACAATTTTGTAAAACGTGCCATGACGTCTTTGATCAATAATGAAGAGGCAAGTGGATTCAGTTGGTTGGGCCGTAAAGGCAAAAAGCCATTTATCAATTTGTTGATGGCCAAACTTGTCCAGGGTGAGTAAACATCTTCAAACTATGAATCTTTAAAAAATATTCAGGACTTCTTTATTCACAGGGTGAAGCAAAAGTATCGGATAAATTCGATATTTCCAAAACTGGGAGAGGATTTTTAGCATAGTTTTAGAATTATAAATTTAATCCGTACTTTTGTCACATCCTTTTTAACAAATCCTCAAATTTGTAAGAAATGCAACATGAAAACTAGAATATCTGCGAAAATGATAATTAATTGAAGCAATTTTCACTGAAAGAGAGAACATAGTAATGACATGTTTCGCATTTGATTGAATGAAATTTTTTTGTAGATGCAGCAGAAAAAGGCAAAAAAGCTAAGGATAAAAAAGAAACAGAAGTATCCATACAATCCTGGCTCAAGCGAGCCAGAGAGCGCCAGCAGTCCAGTTCAAAAAAATTTTAATTATTTGATAATTATTGTATTTAATAAATATATGTATTATAATATATACGTGTCTTATTTCGTAGAAAAGTCAAACATAATTATATTCTGAATGTCCCCAATACGTCCATTTTAGGTCCCAAATAGGTCCTATTCTGGACCTATAATGGATGTCCCGAAGACATCCTGATTAGTAACAAGACGTCCATAAAACGTCCGTCGTCCGGATATGGACGTGTTTAAGATGTCCTGAATGTCCAGAGTGGACGTTTTTAAAACGTCCATAAGACGGACTTGTGCTAACTGGGTATCGCTGCTTATTATTTGAATAACACTACTACGAATTAACTGAAGACTACTTCCAAAATCTATTGAGTATTCACCTTTGAATGGTTTGGTTCTAATCAAATCTTATATCAGACAATCTAAATCTCGTCTATCAGCAAAACACTGTAATAAGGAAGTTTCTAATTTTGGCCAAGTACCTATTTAATTCTACTCTATTGCCTATCATGAAGGCTGCTCTACTTTCCAATTTCTCTTGAATAGGTACATCCTATTATATGAAAATTCAATTCAGCATTGTTTATAAGTGTCTATAAGTTTCCATCAAATGCTCAGATCAAGTGATAAATTTACTATCACTGTTGCATGGTTTAATATTCGCTAATTTAGATTTGATAAGGTCCCAATTAATTGTAGGAGGAGCCATTTCTATAGAATTAATTTCTTCAATTTTTGAAATGTTATTTTCGCCTATTGAAATATTATTAAGTGATTGCAAAATCATTTCACTCATAAATAATCGATTTCTGATCAATAAATTCTTAATTACTATCTTTCCGAATTCCTTTGAAAGGTATAGGAAAGGCGAGAAAAGGAAAATTTGGCACTGACGTTACAGAAGAATCTTCTCCGACTCTTTGTTGGTTCTCGTCCAGCTGTATCCAACCACAAAGGGGTGAAATTACTGTTCGTTAGAATTCGCGTTTAAAACGTTGGAACGTTGAAACGTTGAAATCGTGAAGGTCACCACACTTTTATTGTTCAACAGAAACACAGACAAAAACGTCACACACTGTATGTTTCAAAAAAGGAAATAAACTTTCTGATGTAGCTCGATACTTTTCACGTTTTGCGCGAATCCTACTGACTGCGCAAATTATTTATTTCGATTCAAAAACTATCTTTTTGAAAAGAATTTTATTTTATTTAATACAATTTCACTCCATGAAAACTAAACAAAGAATGAATATTTTATAATATGAAAGTAATTATGTTGTCCTGATAAGATAACCAATTTCTTAGGATGTCATGATATACTTGTGTGGGTGCTTGTGTGTGCAGAAACGTTACATGGAACTAGCTTCTAGTTTTTTTTTCTAGTATAAATTGATTACGTTTATCTCGAGTGGTATTTGTATCAAAATATCCTTAATGAGACGATAATTTAAAATTTTCATTGCTTAAAAATTTTCCAATTAGGATTTGCGAATTTATAGACCTAGTCTGTGTACCTGTAGGATATGAACCAAAACTTTTTTGTACCACAACTACCTTAATTCTAAGGAAACAACTTTCTTTCAAATTTGTCAATTTTTAAAGTTCGATTGTCGAAGAGAGTTAATCTAACTTTTGTTTATTTTATAGCAGCTTCTCCGATTAAAGTAGAGAATAATGAGGATCCCGTCTACAGAAGTAACGAAAATCAATGTGAAAAACCAGAATGTTTGTGTAACACCCTAAAAAATCATCAGTGATACGATTGTATTGTAATTATTATGAAAATTTATTAAAAGTTACAAAATAAAAATATGTGTTGTTCATAAACCTTTCCATACCACGAAATACTAAGCACTTTGTATAAAATGTATAAATTTATTCAAAACAAAAAAATTTTCTGCGGAAAAGTGTAATGAAAAAAATGCATTCGCCGTTTCCAATTGCGCACTGTTGAAGGAGATTTGTCATGTTAATATGAGTGACTCCTTTTTTTCTCTTGCATCAAACTGACACAATGGGTCACGTTACCACTCACAGGACTACCTAAGAACAAATTTACACTTTCACTACAGAGTAGGCTACTTAGACATAATGGAAACCTTTTGACATTTTCATAAGAAATAGTTCTATTGTAAATAAACCGGAAAACTAATCAAATGGAACGGCAGAGTAGAGTGGGATCACTTTAGAAGATGATAAATTCATTTAATATTATTCAAATTCACTTATGCACCATTGATACCATGGAGGATAGATAAGGAGATCGAACTCATACGAAAAAATTGACAATACTTGTCTTCAAAATCGTCTATCTAAACACTTTGTGTTTTTCACCGCGTCGTCGCCACTGCAAATCCAATACCATCTAACCTTAGTTTTTATAAATGACAATAGTCAAATTGTAAACATTACTGATGATAATGATTATTAAAAACTCCAAGTAAGAACTAGAAAGATTAAAATGGATTAAAATTAAAAATAGGCAGGATATGCGTTGTTAAAAATGATTGCAGTAGTGGTTGGTAGTGCAGCTGATGATTTAAAACGAAGACGTGTAATGAATTTGGGGAAACTAGGATGCTCTCAGTTAACAAAGATGATTAAAAATATTCAAAGATAAACAAAGTAGGAATGGAATGTTTTTGGCAATCATATCTTACCACCAAATGATCACAATTTTCGATATTTTTGAAGACGAGGACAAAAACGGATGCTTTACTTTTTTTAATTTCTGTTTCCTCATCTCACTCACCTGAAATACTGTCAAATGAGCTTGCAACCAATAAAACACCATGAACACGAAGTATATGCACAGCTTATGATTGGCTGATATTGTTCTGCAGTCAGTTGTTTTTGGTATTTATGGATTTATAGTGGCGCCTTCTGCCATTACCAGAAATTGGAATACATAGAGTCAGATCACTTCAAATGTACTATAAACCCTTTAAGTTCATTTCTCTGTTTTAAACGAATATTTGGTAATTTTAACTGCTCAGAAAATTATTAACAAAATTCTGTAATTTACAAAAAAGTCGTAAAGTGTTGGTTAGTATACTAACCACATTTTAATAAAAAAAACTTATTGCTTCCTTTTTATCAAAAATGTTTATTTTGCAACATTCTAAAGTCAGATAAGAAAATACAAAGTAAAGTAATAATTAGCATGGATAGAAACTCGCTACAACATGTGGTAAGGGCGAACTGATCAGAAAAAAAGTCTATTTTGTTTTCCTATGTCATTTTGAAGGAACGGTCCAAAGGGCTCTTGAAACTGTGAATTTTCAAAATGCTTACCGGTATAAGCCGATTTTGAGAAATTGTAAGTATGTTCTTTGACTGCATCATCTGCAGGTTCGTCTTCCGAAGAATCGCTTGAAGATGTGTTTATTGATCTAGGAACTGAGTTTTGGTCCACTTGATATGAGGGATCGGCAATATAATCATCGCTGCCTTCCCGAAATCCACGATTGTCATATTTTTCTATAGATGTACTCATTGTACGGATGGATCCGCTTGAACAAGGTGAATCAATTGATGTACTAGGTGATGAATATCTCTATACTCAACTGTTCGACGTTCTATAATCATTCCATCTTCGGCATCACTGTCCCCGTAGTAGTCAGAATCTGCAGCCTGTTCTTCAGAAATACCGTCTATAAGAGCATATACATCATCTGACGCCATGTTATTCAAATTTACAAATGTTTTTGTGGAATTTTGTTCAACTTTTTTTATTGTCTGAAAGAAACATATATATTCGCAGATAACTACTCTAAATGAATATAGAAAAAGAAGCAGCAGATATTTTTTATATTTAAAAAAAAATTTCTATAGGATGCCACTGGCTGCACCCCGACCCAAGTAGCTGCCAATGGCTTAAAAGTAAACTACCTATTTACTTAGTTACAGTTACCTGTAAATAATTGTCATATAAGTAAAGCGTGATCTATAGACGTCAAAAAATAATAGTTCAATACTATTAAACGCTTTACAGAATTAGAAAAATTAATTTCCAAAGAGCAGACCATCCACTAAGAAGCAACAACTACTTCTCGGGCTATATGCCCCGACAGACTTTGAATTACACTTCTAAAGTAAACGGGGTTGGTATATCTGTTAAGATAGAACCAACCATTCTGGTTTGCGCTTAGGAGGAATAACATAGTATTGAACTATTATTTTTTGACGTCTATAGATCACGCTTTACTTATATGACAATTATTTACAGGTAACTGTAACTAAGTAAATACCTACAAAACCGAGATGGTTTTTTGTCGATATAGAATTTTGGTTTGTGATTAGATGTAGAGATGTCGCCGATATCGCACTCTTAACATTTCCTTTACTAAGGCTAATGTATTGGTGTGGTATCGACGTAGTCTCTAGTCCAGGATTATGCTCTCAGAGCTTCTGGACGAATGGCATCTACCTTGTGCTGATGAGGCGCAAAAACGCCGAAACCGGTCCACAAGTGATGTTATTCCTTCTAATCGCAAACCAGAATGGTTGGTTCTATCTTAACAGATATACCAACCCCGTTTACTTTAGAAGTGTAATTCAATGTCTGTCGGGGCATATAGCCCGAGAAGTAGTTGTTGCTTCTTAGTGGACAGTCTGCTCTTTGGAAATTAATTTTTCTAATTTTGTAAAGCGTTTAATAGTATTGAACTATTATTTTTTGACGTCTAAACTACCTATGTTTGTTATTATTTCTGTAAAAGCCAAGAATAGAAAAGAAACAGCAACAAAATGCTCCCAAACAAAATAAATTTACTTTCGTTGACAGTTTTGCGACTTTATTATCAATTTAGTTGCATTATTATCTTTGTCAAAAACATTTATCTCTTGTAGGTACTTGCTATGATATGACTTTGTATTCTTCAAAGAATGTAAAATTGTTTAGATAAGCTTCTGGAGCCCTATATTTTTTGAAAAATCTCAGTAAACCTAGCGTCTTACTTTGAAAATTTTCGGAAGCTGAAATATTTCAATGAATAAAGTGAAGTTGTATGCACAGGAAGTAAAAACACAACACTGTTTTATCAAACGACTGACAACACTAATGCGGCCAAATTGCTTACTTCTAGTCAAATCTCGTAAAGAAAAAAGGGAAACAAACTTTTCACGCCATTTTTTTTTCACAGAAATACGCTTTTGGGGATGTTGTTAGTTAAGTGACCACTTTTAACAAATATCAGTATGTTAGGCAAATGTGGTAAGCTTGTTAGACGCAACGCACATAGAACTGTTGTGAATGTCGATTAGGCGGGTTGTCTCTGATTAGGCTCACTCTCCGTTAACATTACTATTAGAATAATATTCTGAGTAGTGCTCAATGGTGTGGGCAAGATACTAACCAAAGCAGCTTGAAGGGTTGAATGGCCTTCGAATAATTGAGAATTGAAGTATCATACTTTGCAACTAGAAGAAATACAGTTTGAAAACATAAGGACGGATTATACAGCAAATACAATAAAATAAGGAACTAATTAAAATAAGCTAAGAAATAAGGACAAAAACATTGGTTTATACAGATGACTAAAATAAAATAAGAAATAAGACGAAGCCAATCAAATTGCAGCTTTTTTTAAAATGACTTTGTTTGTGTTTTATGCAAGATTAGTGAATTTCACTTTTTGTTTTGCCCATGCCGAATCTACTTATCTACACTTCTACACTACAGTACATAACCTCAATAATCATATGTTTATTTATTTGAATTCTGTTTGGAATTTTTATTAATCAATATTAAAATGGATGATGGCACGCTGATAGAGAAGGTATCGACCTTTCCTCAATTATATGCAAAAACTGATGGAAGATACAAGAACAGCCGACTAAAAGAAAATGCTTGGGTTACAATCGCTCACCTAATGGATGAAACACGTAAGTACAAAAAAAATCAGGTAGTCTTTAGTTTTCAAAATCACTCTTTTTGTAGCTGAAGCTTGTGAACACAGATGGAAGATTTGAAGAAATAAATATACGGGCTTAAGAAAGGAAATCAAAAATACACCATCGGGCTCTGGAGCTATGCAAATAACTTGGCCATATTTGAAAATGATGGGGTTTTTGGACAAATATCTCAAAAAAAGAAGGTTGGTGATATTTTATTATAAATAGAACTAAGTATTAACAATAATTCATTAAATTTTCAGATCATACTCGAATTTGCTGTATAATCCCACCTATAGAAGGTATGTTGTATAGATAAATAGCCAATAGTCATAAGCTCTAATAACACACAAATTTGGTACTATTAATAAGAAGTAATAAAACTTGAAAAATTGAATAGATGAGGCTTTTACTTGATAAAGATCCATACTAAATGATAAAATAAAACAATCTAATTTTTTCAAATCTTCATTTTATTTTGAACTAACGTTCAAATTAAATTAGTGACGCGTTTCGCTACACAGTAGCTTTTTCAAACTAGTGAAGATACAATGAAAAACTTTTAATTTATATAGTGCCTTAATACGGAATTCTAAGATATTGACAAAAGTATTATAATATATTTAAATAGGGATAAGAACAAAAAGTGTCTAAATATGGAATTCTATGAATATTACAAAGTTATTGAAGGAGAGTACCTGGAAAATATATCCACAACCATCACATCTTGTAGGTAAAAAGGTTTAATAAGGGAGAATGATTGATATCTATTTGGTCGTTAAGCAGATTACCTGAATATTTGTTTTTGTTAATCTCGAGGGCTTCTGAAAGATTTAATTTAAAGGATTTGAAATTTTGCATGTAGAACCCAAATCGTTTAAATTAAATCTTTCAGAAGCCCTCGAGATTATTAAATATATATATATAGATAGATAATATATATTTGAGTTTATGTTTGGGCTGTGACCAAATTAGGCTTATTTTGACCCCTTCAGCACACCCCCTAATTATATTTGTCCTATGAAGTGCAGGATCTGTTGGAGGGTCAAGAAGGGGATTTTTCCCTTTTCTACTTGGGATTTACCCAGGTGGAAAAGTTTCTTCAATAACAGAAGATCGCAATCTATCAGTATTTGCAGGGGTATTCTCCATTTTCTTTCTTTCCATTGTCTTTCTTACTTCCGCTCTGGAGGTATTATGATCGATCTCGTAGAATGGTTCAGGTTCTACAAGGGAGTGGCTCATCAGTTCCCCCATTTCCTTGTTCATATGTATTTGCTGCACAGCAAGAAGACTTTATTGTTTCCTTCTAGTTCATTAGGTTTGTCTAGATAGAAGGCCCGACAGATCCTTAGAAAGATGAGTCGGGATTTCAACTGGGGACAACTATAACAAGTAGATCCACTCTATATAAGGTCGTCTTTAGTCGCAGATCGTCGGCTAAGGATTTGCCCCTTATAGAGGCAGCGAAAAAACAAACACAACAGAAGACAAGCAACAACGAGAAGACCGCCGAAGAAATAACCACCAAGGTTACACAGCCAAGAAGAAGAAGATAGCCCGACCTCAGCCAGCAGCCGCCATTTGGCTAGGGACGACACGCGGAAAACGCGAAGGTCGTCGATGAGGACCTATCGGATGAGATGAGCTCCAAGGCAGCTGTAGAACAGGACTTTACTTAAGGTTTTATTTCTTGAGTTTTCTCCTATTTGAATTTTATATAAAATTTACTCTAGTAAAATAAATGAATGAAATATTGCTTAAACTTAATACCAGCATTTATTTTTTCAAATCGGTACACTTTACGATTACATTAAAAAAGTATCTATGAATTACGTCACAAAAATATTCAGAAGTCGTCCTAGAGGTGGATCTTCACCGTTTACTGAATAACATATCCGCCCAAATTCCGAGGATATCTTCATCCCACAAAAGGATATTTCTGTCAAACGCTTACAGTTATCAAACATTTGACAAAAGGTTTTGTTTTCAAATAAGTAAATAGAGGTTGTGTTAACTGAGTATTTAATTCTTAAGGTTTGGAGATTTTTTGAATATTTCGCTATTTTCTTAAAAATCAAATCAAGCTCTTTTCCACCATTTCCTGTTATTTCAAGTTCCTCAAGCAAAAGAGATGGTTCCAGCCACATAAAGATATTTTTCGATGGTATTCTTTTGGTGATAATTGTTTTTTTCCAAAGACTGGGTGTTCAAGATAAGTAGTGCCATCTTTTACAAACCCTTTTAATTATAGTGTATAATTCCTCATGTCTAAGGAAAGAATATACGTATATTAAAATTTCATCGGGCAATAGACTTGTGTAATCACGGTATCTTGGTCTCTTCTGCAGAATATAATTTGTGGAATCTTCAGTTTCCAACGATGATCGTTTCTTAGGACGAACCATATTTTTGTACCTTCAATATAGATAAATTTTGTTAAATTTGCTTTTGAAGAAAAAACGTTTGATACGTTTGACATAAATTTTGAAGTGAGATGATAATGTGATGTCGAATAAAACAGTTTAATAATTTGACAACTATGGGTACAGAATAAGGATATGTTCCGAAATTTACCGAAAATACGGTTTGGTGTTCCGAAAATCACCGCTAGTTAGTAGTATCCTGAAAAAATGGTGACATTTGAAGCACGGTTACCAGAAAGCTGGTGAACCAAACGTCAATTCACTAACCAACGCTTCTGTTACGGTGAGAGCACGGTGACAGTGACAGTTGAGATTGATGAGTGAACTGGAAAACTCTCTTTGTTGTTATTTGATATTTGAGGACGAATTGCCAATCTTTTTACAATATTATACTGTTCCAGTATTTCACTTTTCACTATGGTAATATGGTACTTTATCTTTTAATTATGTATCTCATTAATTGAGATTGTCTTTCGATAGGATCTTGAACTGATTGAAGATATGTGTTTTTGTGGTTATTGCCAGGAAGAATTGGGGACACTGGCAAATCTGATGGATGCCTCATGTATTTCTCACATATGTTTAAAAGCGCATGATTTTTTTGAATGTCGGCTCGGAAACACACAAAATTTGGGGAAGTTCTCTCAAACCTTGTGCTAGTAGCAGCGGATGTTCTACCAAGCCTCCTGCTGGTAGAAAAGATGACACTAATAATTGGTCAGACCAGGAGACCAAGCTTTTGATAAGCCTCTACACAGAGCATAAACATAAATTTTTATCTCCAATGTACAACATCATTAGTGAGAGATCGAAAGAGTTGGGAATAAATAAATCTGCATTGAAATGTGATGAAAAATAAAGGAATATGAAAAAAACGTTTGATAAGGTTCTTAAAGATAAGAAATTGACTGGAAACTCTAATTCTTATTGGAGAGATATTTTGACGGTTTCCATGAAATATATTTTCATGGCCCACATTTCAATCCACTATGTACTGTGGCCAGTACAGGGTCGATAAAAACTAGTATAGCTCCAATAATGTATGAAGATACGCCAAAAGAGTCTAGTTCAGAGGAATAACTTGCCATGAAACGCAAGGTAGAGAAAGTAAAACCCTAACTTTGGCCCAAATTGAAGACAGAAGACAGAAGAGGCATGAAGAAAAAATGGAAATGAAGGCCAAAATGTTGGTTCAAAGAAAATTTCGGATCAAATAGGCCAAAAGAAGGTAACAACTAAAGCAGAGTGCTACAAATCATAATAATAATCATAATTATATTTTATTTTTTCTTAGATATATTTGCTTTATTTAGTTTTTAGGGTTGGTGAGAACATTGTTCCAAAGATCATTGTGATTTGTTTTCATTTTGTAGGAAATATGTTTTAGTTAGCGTTTAGAACATGCTATTCGTCAGAGAATATTATGTTTAAGTATGATTTTATTAGAAATATCTGTTTTAGTTACCTTTGTAAACATGTTATTTTTTTCTCAAGACTAGATTGTTTATCATTTTCTCAAGTAGGATTGAAATGAAAGTGTTGTTATTTTATTGAATATTTATCAAATCAGCCAATTCATTATAATATTCTCGTTTTCTTACTCCTATTCTCTGTAAAGCTGAGTATACTACTTCATTTATGGGATTATTATCATCATTCAAATCTATTTCAGCATTATTCACATTAATTATATCCTTTTGATGAATAAAAATATTGTGAAGAATACAACAAGCCATTATATACTTGCAGGTCCATTCCACACATTTCATTTCGAAAAATTTCAATCGTCGAAATCTTCTTTTGAGTAAGGCAAAAGCTCTTTCTTGATTTCGAAATATTATAGTTGAATCTTCTTTGGGTCTCTGTGAGAGGTACCATCAAAGTTTGTAGACATGGATAAGCTTTATCTAGATGTAAGTCATGTGGACATTTTTCTTCTCTCAAAGTAGTTAAATACTCAAACCCCTCGCTTCTCTTCAAAACAGTGGAATCATGAGTTGAACCAACTTCTCCCACATAGCAATGGGTGAATAACATTCTATGGTCACAATGGTCACATACGGCCTGAAACATTCGAGCTGAAACTACATTACTCAAACGAATTGCAATATATCTTACCTGGAGAATCAATGCTGCAAAGTTTTTCCTTGTTGTGAAAGAAATTACATTTTGTTTAGGTTGATTTATTGGAATATAGCATCCATCAATAACCCCTATACTGTGTTTGGAAAACCCATATTATTAAAATTAATTTGAACCCTCTGAACATATTCTCCTCTTGGCCATTTGATATAACTTGGTGCCAGCTCTAGAATTGCCATTGTTACTTTCACGTATGCATCATTGATACCATGGAGGCTAGATAAGGAGATTGAACTAATACGGAAAAATTGACAATACTTGTCCTCAAAATCGTCTATCTAAGCCGCGCCGTCGCCACACTAATATCTAATATTTTAGGTTATTTTCCATGAAATGAACGAAAATATGATTGTTTCCGAACTGGTCACGCCTTTACAAGAAGAAATTATGAAAATAATAAATATATAGAGAGTTGCACGAGAAGTAATTTACTACACACTATGTAACTTCTTTCACCTAAATATCAAGTATACAATCCTTCGATCATTAAACATTGTTCGGAGGTACAATCAATATTTTGTCTCTAACTTGATACGTATCTATTCTATGGTCTGTTATACTTATCCAGCTTAGGTACTATGAATAATACGTTTACTGTTAAAGTTAAAATAAGGTAATTAGGATACTTAATATTTACTGCTCGATTCACCAAAAGGCTTTATAGGATAACGAGTAAATTTTGGTTTTCGAGAAAATGCTCAACGATACATTCACTATCAAATCTGACATCAAAATATACAAATCGCTAGACTGATGGAAACATAGTGCTGCTATTTTTCTAGGCATTACTAAAGCGTTTTATGGTGTTTGGAACTGTGGTATGTTCTACAAACTATATGAAATGATGTGTCCTAAACACTTGCTATTAATCTTTAAAACTACCCTAGTGATTGAACAACACAAGTAAAAGTGAATTACAATTTTATGCCAAACATTTAAGGACTTCTCCAGTGCTCCTCACTGTCCTATTTGCTCTACAATTTATTTGTACTGTTACAACTATGATTTAGCAACAGAACATTTAAATTTGCAAACATACATACAGGGTTGGGATAAAGTATGGAACCAAGTAAATATCTTTTAAACGAAAAGAACGATATTTATGAAAATTTGCGGAATGGAACAAAATGCATCTGATGTACATTTTTTGTTAATAATATACTTCCAGTTTAACCGGAAATGCCATCAACTTCTTTAATTTAAATGGGACATCCTATATATTTTTACAGATTTTGTAAGAGCTTGTTATTTTAAATTCATACATACTGAGCTTAGTGTAAAAAAATTTGTTAAAACGAGGAATAACTCACTGTTAGTTGTACAATAGGTTATTACAACATTTTGTTATTTATTTATTTTAACAACAAAGGTAACCTAATTTTCTCACCCTCTTCAGCAGTACTTCTTTTAAAATTAAATGTGATTATTGAAGGGTTACATGAAGAGGGCCTATGGGTTCGTTACTTCACACAATTTCGACCAAAATTAAGAAGGAAAACGTGGTAGTAAATAGTTTATTTGCTGTTTGATACTATTGGTACAAATTTGTATGTAAAAGTATTTTAAAGTAATAAGCAAACCAAAGATATGGTGTTATCAACAATTATGAAGTCCCCTTTTAGTACTAGAAGGTGTACACAATTCAAATAAAGTAAGTATAACTTAGATTATAATATACTATGGGTACGATACCTTAAATACGTGAATTACTACCAAGATTTAGTGAGTCTATTATAAGTATTTTTCTTTATGAGTTTCTCTAATCTGATAAATCTGATATAAATATATCCCTATAAACTGTAATTATTATCTATATTTTAGGTGGATATGATCCTACAACACTATGATGATCTCTTGATGATGTTCTTTGTCTGCGATAAGTACTTATCTAAGGAAAAAAAGGAACACTCTTACTTGTTACTGGATAATGACGATTTTCTGTTGGCAAGCCATGCAATGAAGTAAGGAAAGCAACTGTTTTCAGCTAAAGGGTAGGTAACTTTCTACTTGATAAACCAGGTCTATGAAGCAAGAAAAGCAAAGCAAGTTCAACTGATGACTACGGTGAGTGTGACACTATTCAATACTTGTGATTCTAACGGTTGCATGCGGTAGCGAATAAAAGTCAAGTAGGAATAATCATCAGTCAGGTAGTAGTAAGTAAAAGCCTAAAAGAATTATAGAATTTAAAACTACAAGCATCTTATTTATAATAAGAAATAATGAAAAGCAACTCTGTCAACTTACCAAAGGTGGTGGGTGGCTTTTATGTGGAATAAATTAAACCATTAAATATCCCCGTTAGGGCTTCTTCCCAAATCTTTTGAAGAAGTGTATACAAATAAGTTTAACTTACTGTTTGTTTCTTTTGTATTTCAGGCTATTTTAAATCCGAAATTGCTTCGACAAATTCGAACCCATGTGGTTCAAAAGGCAGCCATTTAAAAAAAGAAAAAAAAATAACAAGGTACAAGTCAAAGTATGCAGTCTGAACATTCGAACCATTAGGCCATTAAAAACTAATTAACCAATAACGATAATTGATCAGTGAGCTATTTTACTTAATAAACCAAGACCAACAATTAAATCAATGAAGAAGAAGAAATTCAGATTGTAAACAATAAAGATTATCCCTTACTTTAAAACAAACACACGGTATTATTTATAATTCTGTTCTACTAAGTTTGAATAAATATGGAAACATTAGAAGTTATATATTTTTTTCCTTCTTTAAGGTAAGCTTTTGGTTATTTATCGTTAATATTTTTAATAACTGATTCCAAACCGTAACACACCCCTCTTTCCCAGGTAAAAGTTTTTTTTTCCCATAAAAATAAACTTGACTACAAGCTTTCGCGGATATGGAAATGTATCAATATTAATTCAGTAAAGTACAACCATATAAACTAATCTACCAAAAAAAATTAAATCTACCGAGAATCTGGTGGATGAGATTTTAAATCCTTCGCATGCCAGATTCCACTATTTTTACCCCCTTCGTCCTCCAACTCGTAGGTCCATGGGGAGACTATTCGTTTGACTTTAAACGGTCCCACAAATTTATTTGCGAACTTAGAAGTAAAACCTACAGACGCATCGGATATAACGAAATTTTTCTTCCAAACCCTTTGACCTATACTGAACCTTTCATCTCTATGACGAAGATTATAATGTTTGCTACTTTGTTCATAGGCTTTGGTTAACCGTCTGTTAACCTCATGATATATGTCTACAATATTATCTAGACGTGTCAAGTCATCCGTCTTACGTTCAACCCAAATAATATCCCCAACAGGTAACTGTGACTTCCCAGATATATTGACTTCTCGTCCAAACATAAGGTAATTTGGCGTATATCCGGTCACTTCATGTCGTGCAGACCGAATAGCCCAAGAGATCTTGGCTAAGACACTATCCCATTTTTTATGGTGATTCGAAACATATGCTGTTAACATAGATTTAATAACACGATGAACGCGTTCTACAGGGTTACTTTGAGGATGATAGTTGGCGGTATAAGTTATTTCAATATCATATTCTCTCATGAGTTTTTTAAATCGATCACTGTGGAACTGAGTGCGATTATCAGTTATGACCTTTCGAGGTGCACCATAAATTAGGATAACTTGTTCTTCGAAGATTTTCGACATAAGTTCAGCGGTGGCTGATCTTAAAGGAAATAATAGCACATACTTAGAAAAACAATCGGATACCGAAAAGATGTAGGTATAACCAGCGCTGGTTCTGGGTAACGGTCCAACAAAATCGATGCTAAGTAGCTGAAAGGGCCTAGAAACCATCGGAGTTCTGCTTAACATTAGACCAGGTGAAGGTTTCTGTTCAGGTTTAGTTTGTATACAAACCGTGCAATTTCTAATATATCTAGCCACGTCGTCCCTTAATTTTGGCCAGTAATACTTTTGAACAATCCGACCAACTGTTTTATATACTCCTAAGTGTCCACAGGTGGGTGGATCGTGATGAATCCTAATAATTTCTTATCTACTTTCTTTAGGAACCACCTCTAACCACTGCTCTCCACCGTTGAGGTAGGTATTAAAAGTATTCCTTTCCTTTTTAAAAATTTTTGGTCCTTCTATTCTCCACAAAGAATATTTAGATGGGAACTTCTGAACCAAATCCCACATTTTCAAAAACCATTTATCGGTCGTAACCGGATGATCTAGAATAACAGAACAATCGATTTCGTCCAGTACAGGAACAGATCGAGACAATGTATCTGGAACAATGTGGTCCTTACCCTTTCGATGAATTACATCAAAGTCATACTGTTGTAATCGGATGACCCATCTAGCAATTCTTCCAACCGGATCTTTGATTTGATGAATCCACTTAAGAGAGTAATGATCTGTGATAAGGGTGAAATGGGAGCCTTCAAGATAAGGACGAAGCTTTTCAATTGCGAACAGTACAGCCAAGCAATCTTTTTCAGTCGTGCTGAATTTTCTCTCGTTTTTTGTCAGAGATCGAAAAAGGTAACAGATAACTTTTTCTTCCCCATTCTGAACCTGGCATAAAACTGCTCCTAATCCATAGTCTGATGCATCTGTTTGCAATATGAAAGGTAAGTCAAAGTTAGGACAGGATAGAACTGGTGCCGATACCAGGTGTTCCTTGATGGTATTAAGCGCTACATTGCACATTTCATCCCAAACAAATTTAGTATTCTTCCTTAGTAAATTTGACATCGGGGCAATGATGGTAGAAAAATTTGGGACAAACCGTCTGTAGCAAGATGCTAACCCCATAATTCTCCGAGTCTCAGAGACATTCTTGGGAGGCGGAATACGTAAAATTGCCTCTACCTTCTCGGGATCCACAATCAATCCTGAGCTATTAACTACATAACCAAGGTATTTCAATTCGGCTTTACAAAACTTACATTTATCTTTATTTAATGTCAATCCCGCATCCTTTATTCGTTTTATAACTTCTCGAAGGACTTCTAGATGTTTACTAAAGGTTGGAGTGCAGATCACAATATCATCCAAATAGACCAAAACATAATTTTCAAGATCGACTCCAATGACTCGATCAATGAACCTTTGCCAAGTGGCAGGAGCATTATGCAAACCGAAGGGCATTCGTCGAAATTGGAAGAGACCTCTAGTTGGGACCACAAATGCTGTAAGAGGTCTAGAATCTTTAGCAACCGGGATCTGCCAATATGCCGATTTGATGTCGAGTGTTGTTAAGTATTTAGCATCTCGAAGTTTATCTAATGTGGCACTTATAAACGGTAAAGGATAAGCATCTTTTTTACTGACTTCATTCAATCGTTTATAGTTTACACAGAAACGATAGCTTCCATCCGGCTTTTTCACCATCACTATTGGAGATGCCCACGGCGAATTTGAGGGTTCTACTATTCCATCTCTTAACATTTTATCCAACTCTTCATTGACACATTGCTGTAGGGTTGGTGATAGAGGATAATGGCGTTGTTTTATGGCTGGACTGTCGGTTGTTATTGTATGTTCCACCATTGACGTACATCCTGGAGTCGTTGGCATATTCTTAAAAGTTTCATCTACTAGTGTTTCTAAGGCAGAGCGTTGTTCGGCATTAAGATGATCCAAAGGTTTCACAGCACAAAGATAATCAGAAGTACTAGGTTCGTCAGAACGAAAACACCAGTTATCCGAATATAAATTAGGAATTATTTCCATCCGAGTCCAGAAATCTACTCCCAAAATTAGACTGTGAGGAATGGACGGTACAACTAAAACTTTAAAAATTTTTATTTGTGATTCTAACTCAATTGGCAAACTAACACTTCCCCACACCGGGCACAAGTTTCCATTCGCCACTGTACACTCTTTTTGAGAGCTAGCTTCTAGAGTGCAGATATTCTTTAATATATTCCAACCCTGTTCTCCGATTACGGTCACACTACAACCAATGTCTAGTAACCCTATAAATTTATGACCATAAATATGAACTTTAAGATAAGGACGGGTATCCTTCTTTGCATGCGACAACACATAATCTAGAACCGCCATAGTCCATGGTTCGGTGGTCGGGGTTTGGTAAGAAGAGGTTGGCGACCGACCTACTGCTGACCTCTTTTCGCGTTTTTTTGTATACACTTTGAACAAGAGCTTAAGACAATTCCTTCTTGACCACATCCGAAACAAAATTTATTTCGTGGCTTAGGACATTTACGAAATCGATGACCTGCTTCCTTACACTTCCAACATAGAACTTGATTTGACGTTGTGGCAAAAGTATTGGTTAGGGAAGAAATATTTGTGTCGACTCTATCATTGGTTAAGTTTCCTTCTGCAACCGATACAGAATAAGTTGGAGTTGTTTTACTAGTACTATTCTTTTTGTAAGCTAGTTCAGGTTCAAGAAGTTCTCTTAAATTGGTAGGAGGAGGGCAAAATCGCATTGTTCTAATAGAAGTCTCTTCTATCATCCTACATTTCAAAGTCAGTTCCTGGATCGTTTCAATTACTTGAAGAGCAAGTTGGGATTGGATATAAGGTAAGAGATTCCTACGGATCATTTTTACGCGAACAGACTCTTCTGGCTTTGATGATCCTAGTTTGATAAAAAGATTTTCCATGATGCAGATATATGTTATCACTTTTTCTTTTGCTCCCTGTGTCCTTCTTCGGATCTCTTCCCAGAGATCAATTTCGTAGTCATATGGTAGGAAGTCATGTCGAAGCCGATGGGTTAATTCCTCCCAAGACTGAAACGACTGAGTTCTAAACCAAGCTAGTGCATCTTTTTTAAATAACTCATATGCTGATCTTAATAACAAATGTTTTGAAATACCCCGAGAAATCCTCATTTCCTCAATTCTCTCTAAGAAATTGGTAACACTACCCTCTCCATCAAAAAATATTTTCCAACGACATCAAAGAATGGTTTAGAAGACTCCACGATAGATGTAGAATTTAAAGTTGATAACTCGATATTTCTAAGTCTTTGTTCAAAATCACTCGTAGAGTTAATTGTAGGATCTGTACGGCTTTGATTTGAAAAACCTCTCGGTATGTGCATTTGCTTCTTCACAGGTGGCACAAATTGTTGATAAGAAACTGAAGCTTCTGTTTGTGAGGTCGTAGGTCTGAGCAAACATGAAGGATAATTAGCTCCTGAGATCCATTCCGAATTTCCAAAACAATTATTCGGCCTTTGATTTACAGATTGAACATCAGAGAATCTCACAGAATGAGACCTAGACTGAGTAGGATAGAGTAATTCCAAAACCGGATCTTTCCTTTTTAGTGTGGTAGATGAATAGATTCCAGTAGTTCGATTGTCTTCTTTGGGAGTTTCTGTTGAAATCTTCTCAGTATTGAAGGTTGAATGATTCTCTCCTGCTTGATGTTGAGATGAGCTGGCAACATCTATCCCAACATGGTTTCGTTCGGATTCTCTTTCTGAATATCCCTCTATTTTCTCGTCTCGTCTGATTCTATTTATCAGTGTTGGACGGATACTATCATTAGACTGAACCAATTCTGGCACCAGAGGGTTTGGTTCATCTAATATAGATCCTTCATACACTATATTTTCATCCAACAAGCTGGAAAAAGTAGTCTGATATTCTTCTTCGCGACAGGTATCCCTTATACGTCCTAATTCATCTGTATACCGTAAACATTTAGAAACTAAGTTGGATCTAGCTTCTTCCAAGTCCGTATCACTAAGGATTAGACGTTACAATCGAGAATAGACATGTGATAATCTTAAAGATATCCTTTTATATTCGTTATCTCGGTTGGCATAATTAAAATTAATGATACCTTTCCATAAATCTTCCAGTTTTTGTATACAGATGTTAATTTCCTCTGTTGGGATAAATTTATCAAGTGTTAATTCTTCAGATCCCAATCCCGCTTTTTCCATCTGCATAGCTACTCTCAATGCAGCCCGATTTTCTTGAACAGTATTATACACAGGTATGTTTCTTAATAACAACTCATAGACAAGTTCATCTCCTAGAAGTCGATTCACTTCAAACATTTTGAAAATATAAAACTAATATGTATAGGTACCTCTTAAGTTAATCGTTAGTAAACTCAACTATTTAAGTAAGTATATGCACTGAACTTTGTGAACGTTACTTAATTTTACCTACAACTTCAGCACAAATATTTCCCTAACTCTTTCTCGCAAATTCAAGTGAATTAAAATGGTAAAATTATAGTTTATATGTGTATAAGAATCTAAATTTAATTCACATTCAACAAATAAATTTGTTTTAAATATAACACCAAATTACTGCTTTTAGTACACCGCTTAGAATTTAAATTCAAACCAATAAAACAATTTTGTATTAATTAGTAGTATCAAATTATAGCGTAATTGTACTTCGTATTGCGTTTAGAATTAAATTCAATTTAAAGAAAAACAAATCAAAAGAGTATTACGTAGTAATATCAAATTACTCCCCACCCCTTCCTAAAAAAACCAAAAACAACCAAAGGCCTACCTTGAAAATCTTAAATCAGTGAACAGCAAAATCGAAAATCGATTCTTCCCAAACAATCGTACAGCGACCGAATAAATAAGTCGAATTTGCTTGTGTACATTTCATTATTTTAGAATAATGAGAAACAAAATTACTTTAAATGTTCAAAATGCTCGCCGTTTACTTGCTGACAATATGCCATCCTATTAACAAATTCTTGAGTCACCCTTTTCAAGACTTCTCCACGTATTAGTTCACATTCATCAATAATTCTTTGTCTCAATTCCTGTAAGTTTGTTGGTCGTCTAACGTAAACACGTGATTTCAGATAACCCCAAAGAAAAAAATCTAACCGGCTAAGATCCGGAGAACGAGCAGGCCACTCTATAAATCATCTACGTCCAATCCATCGATTTGGAAAATTCGCATCCAGAAAATCCCTAACCCGTCTATCATAGTGGGGAGGTGCTCCATCTTGCTGAAACCAAACATTTTGTGGTAATTGCACATTCTGTTGAAGTGCAGGAGTAATTTCGTTATTTAGTAGATCCAAATACTTGTCACCATTCAAGTTTCCGTCGATAAAAAATGGGCCTATAAGCCTATTTTCGACAATTCCCATCCAAACATTTAACTTCTGTGGATGCTGGGTATGTGCTTCATGAATCCAATTAGGATTCTCATTTGACCAATTCCTTGAGTTATGGCGATTAACTGTTCCATTTAAACAAAAAGTTGCCTCATCGGAAAAAACTGTGTTAGAAGCAAAATTATCGTCGACATTACAGATGTCCATTAGCCGTTCGCAAAATCCTAGCCGTCGGTCAAAATCATCGTCTGGCAATTATTGAACCAACTGTACCTAATACGGATGATACTTTTCACTTTTTAATATCTTTCCTACAGAACGTCGACTGATACCATGGTTTAGTGCCAAATTTGTGGTGAAAGTTTTAGGTGATTCTTCTAAATATATTGCAATATTTTGTTTAACAGTTTCGTTCGTTGCAGTCCGCGGTCTTCCAGGTTTTAGAAAATGTTTTACCATCCCAGTTGTATTAAAACGTTGTAATGTTTTAGTTACTGTTGAGCGTTGAGCGTAGGGAACAGATGTCTGTTAACCCTGGTAAAACTGTAATAGTTCCCTTCACTAGGAAAAGAAAGTTGGAGGATATTCCACCACTTTCCTACAATGGTGAGGTTATTCCATTTGCAGCGGAAGTAAAATATTTGGGGATTATCCTAGATATGAAACTTACTTGGAACGCTCACTTGGAAAAAGTTATCCATAAGGCCAGACTATCCTTGTGGACATGTCGTAGGATCTGTGGAAAATCTTGGGGCTTGGGACCCAAACAAATCTATTGGATATATGTGATGATCGTTAGACCAATGATCACATATGGAGCTATTGCCTGGTGGCCAAAAGCTTTACAGCGAACGGCCCAAGCAAAGCTCTCTGGTTTACAAAGACAGGCTTGCCTGGTAATTACTGGTGCTATCAGCTCCACACCGTCAGCAGCCATGGAAATCCTTCTGGACCTACCTCCTCTCCATATATTTTTGGAAAGAGAGGCTAGATGGACAACTTACAGAATTGTGCATATTTCTAAATGCACAAATCAGGCTTATACAGAACGAAGCAGAATGCTAGTGGACACTGAAAGTCACAGTATTCTGGGAATGACCTCTGACATAATGCCTCCAACAGTAAACTACGGCCTGCCTTATACCGTCCTAATTCCAAATAGAGATGAATGGGTCCTCCGTAAGGATGAACAATTGAGAGCAGACAGCTGTACACAGACGGTTAAAAAACACCCTCAGGCTCTGGTGCAGGTGTATACGGGCGCAGACCTAGGACAGAAATCCCAACCTCTCTAGGATCCTATGCAACCGTATTCCAGGCGGAAATTTACGCCATTGTTTCATGTGTGGAGAGATTGGAGCAAGCCAATCTCATACATAGAACAATAAAAAATTTCTCGGACAGCCAAGCGGCTTTGAAAGCACTTAGCTCTCACCGTGTAACGTCGAAATTGGTTTTAGACTGCCAAAGAACACTCTCCTTAATCGGAGAACTCAATAAAGTATTGCTGGTCTGGATCGCTGGCCATTCTGGCATGGAAGGAAACGAGAAGGCAGACTCTCTTGCAAGGGAGGGTGCCGTACGTGTTTCTATCGGACCAGAACCAATAATTGGCATCGCAATAAGTTTTGCGAAACAAACACTGAATACCTGGACGACAAGAAGAGCTTTAGACTTCTGGCATAATTTACCAGGATTGGTTCATTCAAAGGCTTTCATACATCCTTCGAAGAATGTCTCCAAAAAAATGTTAGACTATAGCAGGCATGACCTACGTTGTCTAACAGGTCTTTTAATAGGCCACTGTCATCTGAATCATCATATGCTAAACCTTGGACTGTCGGAAGATCCAACCTGCCGTCTTTGTCTGGAAGATGATGAATCAGCAGAGCATATAATTTGTGCCTGCCCCGCCGCGGCTCGAATCAGGTATCTGATGTTTGGCAGGGATTCTCTCTCGCCCTCGTACCTGAAGTATCATTCACCAAATAAACTAATTGGCTTTGTTAAGAAGCTGAATTTGTTTGGTGCAATCTGAATAGGTGTGAGCCACAATAGACTCTTGCGAGTCGCAGTGGAGGGCCTTATAGACCCACTCATCAAAAACCTAACCTAACCTAACCTACTGTTGAGCGTGATATAGGATTTCTCTCCGGATGCAAATTATTAAAAATATGACACACTTCTTCATGAGTTCTAATACGATCACCATAACCGATCATCATTAAAATTTCGATACGCTCTTTTTCACTTAATTGAACCATTCTAAATTGTGAAATTTATTTCCGTCAATTAGAATTTGAAACTTGGAGAACAAAAGACGTACTGTACAGTACTCGTTTATTTATTACTATGCATACAAACAACATCAATTAGTTTATCTAAATAGTTTTTTGCTCTAATGCAAAAAACTCAAAGGAGGTTGATTAAAGTGCTATATTCCTCGTTTTTACAAATTTTTTACACTAAACTCAGTATGTATGAATTCTAAATAACAAGCTCTTTCAAAATCTGTAAAAATATATAGGGTGTCCCATTAAAATTACAGAAGTTGATGGCATTTCCGGTTAAACCGGAAGTATATTATTAACAAAAAAATGTACATCAGATGCATTTTGTCCCATTGCACTTAACTGCAAACTTTCGTAAATATCGTTCTTTTCGTTTAAAAGATATTTACTTGGTTCCATACTTTATGCCAACCCTGTATATATAATATATAACACAAAAACATTTATAAACATCACGATAGTGAATGCGATTATAGTTCAGAAAGTTTATAATATTCAAGTTGTTTACAATTAAATTTAATATACACACACTCGTGAAGTTGCTGTTTTTTTGCATATAAGTATATATGTATATAAGTTAAAGGTATTTATAAACAAAATTACTCACGAAGATCACTTTCAATTTCACTGTCGTCATCCAAATTAATAATAAACTTTTCTTTTGGAATTTTGGATGTGAAAACTTCTTTTGGCGCACCGCACACAGATTTTTCCGTAGGTAGTAAGTTAGGCTGATTCGTCACGCTCTTAGGTGAAAGGCTCGATCGGGTGAACTCGGGAGCGCCGAGTGTACCCGAGCGAGAAAGATACAGTCAGCTGCCCTTCACTGTTGTGTCGCTGTTTAATATATTCAATTCATACCTAATAATTTTCTTTGTTAATTTAATAGTTATTATTGGTACGTAATAATAATTATTTTAACAAAAAAGCGTGAAGAAGAAAATTGCAAAATAAATATTGATGACAATTCACCGCCACTACAAGTTCAAGCACATGCATCGGCTGCTCCCACTTCTCAATTCAACAGATCATCGACATACAGTTTTCACTTCTGCCGTGCGGTCTTAAGCACACACTCTAATTTTTTTCTATATCCATATGTGATTTTTCCTCCCTTTTAATACGGGGAATAAGAGCTACCACTGTTGAATTTAAGGTTGGAGAAGTATTATTTCTTCGAACTGCTGACTTTAGCTGATGCCATATATGTTCAATTTGATTAAACATACAGTGATAAGGAGGAAGTCTGAGTACCGCATGTCCCAAGTTTTCAGCCAATGAGTCACAAAAACATTTCTTCTATTTTCGGTTCCTGCATAAATTATCGTAATGCGTTTTCCTTTATTAGACGGCGCATTAGTTTGGCACAAGTCAGATGAGTCTACCCAACTTTTGTTTAGAATATCATCGAACCAAGCTTCATCCAAATACACTATTGTTCTACCATATTTTCTAAATTCGTTTATTGCCAATAAATATTCAAATTAAAATGCCAAATAATTTCATGAGATATTTTAATCCGGACCTGGGAATCTTTTAAGGGACACACACTTTTATTGCTTAAGTATCTATATTTCGAATAATAGGTAGAATAATAATGAGGTTCGTCGGCTTATATCGATTTACGACCTTCTTGGATCTCTGGTCGTACTTTACATAATCAAACTAATGCATAAATGTACATTCAATTTCAATTTGAATTCGAAAAAAATAAAAAAATATATAGCGTCATTTACATGTTGTCAGAACTTGGATCCAAGTTATCATCCCCACAATTAAAAAAAAATATTACCACTTGGGAAGGGAAATTTCAGAACGAATTTGTCATGTTGAAGGTTCGCGTTATTTATAAACATCTTTAAGCTGCGCCTTGGCTATTCAAACCAGGTAATTTGATCCAAATATCGATATCTGTAAATATCATGTCTGATTGGTTGAAAGTTGTATTAAAGCTCCTACTCTCAGGATAAGAATATCAATTATTGTCAATATAGTATATTTACAATACTCGATAACACAGATGAAACTAAACGGACTCAAGCGCAATCATAGATAAGAGATATGGCACAATGTAAGTGTACTCCTTTTATCGGACACGAATCATAACTGGACAGTGCTCACTCAAATAGCATCTCTGTCGGGGGCGGATACAAGATTATGTTTTGGGGGGATCTTTCTTAAAATACCGGGATATCGTCGGGGGGGGGGACAATGTGTACAAAATATCTAAAACCAGATTTATTTCCGTAAGTATCTTACATGATGATGAGAAACATTAAAAAGTATTCATTCAAATAAATTCTTAATAACTAAAAAAATATTTATAATAGTAAATATTTTCATGTGGGCGACATTGCCTGTGTCTGAGATTAGAACAGCAGTGGGAGCTTGAAACTCGATCATATATCTATCGAATACTCGAGACTTTATTCGATCGAGTTGATGCATGTGGCGCACGAAACTCGATTGAGTTCGTATTCCCATTGTCCTCAAAAATCGTTCGTCAGCTAACTTCATAGTTTTTATTTTTTAGACAAGTGACATTTGTTCTTTGATGGGGATCTACTTTGGGCTTTAGAATGGCAATATGAGATTGATATTGATTATATTATCATGAATTGCATTTATCACTAATTTTACGTATTTGCCAACAGTAATTTGGCTCATTCCGAAATTATATTCTTCACCTATGCAACGTTGGTATGATCCAGTAGTTAAAAATCTAAGTGTTACCGGTACAATATTTTGAATACTAATTCCTCTTATATTTGTTCTTTCCGGAAGATATAGGTATAGTAGACAGTAAAGCTAAAACTTTGCTTATGCGAAATAGCTCAATGAACCTATTTTCAGGTAAAGTAAATAGATCATTATGTACTCGTAATGATCGTCTTTTTTTTATAAGACGTTGATTGTTTGCAATCCTTCATGAACAATATGACAATGACAATATTTAATATATTAACAAATTAATATTATTTAAAAAAAACTAGACGTACCGAATTTCTAAAAAGTCCATTTATTAAAAAAACAACACAGACCAATAATAAACAATAAACATAACCTCATAAATTTGATAATTCGACAGCTCAGGAGTCATCGAATTATTCCAATCGAGTCGAGAGGAAAAATCGAATTTCGTGGGTGACATTTTGATCGACTTGTCAAAATTCGTCGAGTAATCGAGTTTCGTGCTCCCACTGCAACTTTTTTACTTACAAAAGAGTTACAATATAAAATCTTTACGTCTTTTGCTTTTAGCAAATCTAATTATTAACAACTTTAGATCCAGTGTGATGTCCCTATGCACAGACATGAGAGCCGACCCAGTCGGTTAGCACGAAGCCATGTCTTCAGCCTTCGAAGAGTAGAAAAACTACGCTCAGATGTTGCAGCACTGTTGGGGAGGGTAGCCAGAATCCGTAGGAGTTTGTGTTTGGTTAGATACATCCCAATATCACAGTTTTCGAGTGTTTTCAGCACAGAGTCTGGGAGTTCTTCTTTATTTGTCACTACCCGCTTCCACTTCTGTATCCACATTGATAACTCTTGCTTCAGAGTTATAACATTAGCAAATTGTGCAAGCAACAAGCGAGCAAATGAAGGGTTTTCACTCCGTCACGGAGTGGGAGTGCAGACTCCGTGGCGTGGTACAGCGTTGCCAGATTGCTCCGAATCACCGAATAAAACAGAAGAAGAAGTTTAGATTCTTTTGCATTCATGCCTCTACAGCGTTCACGTTTAGCTATTGTATTTTATATTTTAACCAATAAAGTAAGACCGGAATCATAATTGAATGTACCTACTATTTCAATAACATTTAAAAGTTTTGCTATTAGGCCTATGACTATATTTTTACCAGGCATATATAAAAGCACTGAAGGTTTTTTTTTTGGGGGGACGAGATGGGAAATTCATGTACGAATGGGTCCAGGACCCAAACAGTGTTGGACTCATCCGCAAGGGGATGCCTACCAACCAAAAACACCTCAAACTAGCCGTCAAGCCCGCCTCGGAATCACTACCCTAGCATACTTCGAGACGGGCATTTGATAGCGCTCCACATTCCATTCTTTAATGGATTTTGTCTATGAACATTATTTTTTAAATTTCTGAATATTGAAAGATAAACACTTTTCCAATTATGTTATGGGTTTCCTTCAAGCCGGCAACGTCATGCGAAAATCATAATTATCACGCCCTCGGGACTAACTCAAATGGTGAATATTTATCGAACCACTGTTGCTAAGTAACCACCTGACTTCCTATTGGCAAGCGCGTGCGTGTGCTCTTCCCTCTCACTTCGACAATTGACTGACATTGATTATCCAGTGGCGTTTATATTGTCAGTATTTACCTTCGTATTTCCAGTTTTACTTGGTATCTCATTATTTCGTATCCATATTGAATTCAAGTACGATTTTTAACATTATTTGTTTTTAACAAATACCGTGTATTAGAAAATACCTCACCTTTAAAGCAAAGCAAAAATCAGTTTCTATATAGATATAATTATTGTATAATAATTATTATTATTTTCAATACTTTTATAAAATAGGTACCGTACGCCATTGGTACGTTTATGACAGATATCGGCCATGTTTCGTCGCCCCTTACCGATTCCGCGTAGCATCAGATAGACTTGCCAAACTATATATGACATGATGTGTCCTAAATACTTGCTATTAATCTTTAAAATTACCTTAGTGATAGGACACCACAAGTAAAAGTAAATTACAGTTTTATGCCCATCGGTTAAGGACTTCTCCAGGGCTGCTCACTGTCCTATTTGCTCTACAATCTATTTGTACTGTTACAACTATGATTTAGAAACAGAACATTTACATTTGCAAACATACATATTGCAGTATGTAGATGACATCGCTTTGATCAGTAATAATAACCTCGAAATAACAGTGAATGAGCTACAAAAACTCATAACAGAATAGAGAAATAGTTTAGCATGTGTAGGATGAAGCCCAATAAATCCTTACAACTCAATGCATAATCTTCAATCTGTTCAATAACAATAAAAAATACAATAAGTATATTTTCAATCAATAGGCATACCTTACTAATGACATCAGTTCATGCACAGGTGTTCAATATAAAATAGGTACATTTAAATAATTCCGTAACATACATACATCATTTTTTTCAGGTGCTTTATTTTAACAATACCAAAATTGCAATTTACAAAAGTTTATTTCCTAATGAAGCAAACACTGTGGAAATAGTCTAGGAGGAATCGGCGCATGAGTACCGAAAACTATTCCACCTCAATTTTTTTATGCAATCCTCTTTCATTTTCATTCATTCATATATTTGGGTTGTGCTCATCAGCCCAGGCACTTGAACTGAATCTTTGTACCAATACAATCCTCTTCAAATTGCCCTACTGATGATATAAATGCATGTTGCCAGGGGGCAACCCGGGGCCATATTGATTGAACCGAAATTGTTCAAACAATTGCAAGAAATTGTTATTTTTCAACCGGACTAATTTTTTTTATATTCTTTATTGAAATACAAATAAAAAAAGGTCCTATGACTTTTCACGATAAAGTTAATATTTTTAGAGATTTGAATTTTTAAAGGTTCGAAAAATCTCAAATTTGGGTACTTTTGGCCCATGAAAAATATATTAAGAATAAAAATAAAATATAAATAATATTTTTTTTAAATTCTTTATACAATAGTTAATAATTATCATAATTGAGATTTCAAAAAATTCAATTGTTTATACTTGTTTTTTAATTGTTAATTTCGCGCGCTCACAGGTATGCGTCGCTTACCTTTCAGTTTCGCCGTCTCTCTCTGACTCATCGGCCACTGCATCGGCCTCTCTGTGTCCTGAATCTTTATTTATCATTTATCTATTAACTTTATCAAAATTTTTATAAAGAGCAATGTTATCAATAATTAAATTGTCTACAATTTGTTTACAACAAATTTTTTTCTGAAATCTATTTTACAAAAGTTATTTAGTCATGAAGCGGAACATATAATTAAAATTACTTTTTCATTGGTTTATATGGCGAGCCGTTTTGGTATTTAATAACATCGTTTAAAAGACAAAACCAAGAATATGTTTCCTTTTAAAAATTTTCATTCCATAATTATTCTGTTGCAGAATTAAAATTATGTATTCCATAATTTTAATACACATTTTTCCATTATGAAGAACATAATAGAAATTGCCGATTTAAAATTATGAAAAACATAATAGAAAATCAAGAATTAAAATTATGAAAAATATAATAAAAATTCGAACCCGAATTCCCATTATGTATGGAGATTTTGACTATTGTATTTCAATGCAAAATTGTAGGTAACCCTCAATACATAATGGCAATTGAATTTCTATTATGTTTTTCATAATTTTAATTCTTGAATTTCTATTATGTTTTCATAATAATAATAAACGAATTTTCATTATGTAAAACCTAATAGAAATTGCCGATTTATAATTATGAAATTCATAATAGCAATTCATGAATTAAAATTATGAAAAACATAATAGAAATTCAATTTCCATTTTGTATTGAGGTTGCCTATACTGTTCTATTGCATGTATCCGATAGTGCGAAGCTGGGTATTTAACCGGCAACACCGCTAACCACATATTCACTTTGGATTTGGGAATCTTCAGACTGCAAGAGACAATAATTCGTTAATTGTATTTTTCAACAGTTTGAAAGTATCAGAAGAAATGGAATTCTCAATTCTGTCGAGATTAGTTAAGCAAGATGGTAGAATATCGCGAGGAGCATGATTGCTTGAATGAAAAACTCTATAAGACTCGCCAATAATACGCCGAATTCTAAGCAGTGTAGTTGCGACTTCTCTATAACTCATACCTATTGTACTTTTATACCGTAACGTAACACATTTATAAAACAATTTATGCTCGGTTAAATATTATAGCCTTCGGCTAAATCTTAACTGTTGGCCAAAGTGTTTATCAACTGCCAGTTTTGTATTAGCTGTCAGTCCAACTATCGGCTATCCTAGCTGCCACTATCAAGTTGATGTTAACCATAGAACATACAGTTAAATACGAGAAAGTGGTGTTCCGTGATTCTAACTGTCAACTGTGTCATGAATGTCATTATTGTTTCATGTTTGCCAACATTTTGCATCAAAGATTATTTCAATTTTTAATTTCAATGTGTTATCATCGTTTGGGGTGAAATCGAAAAGCCTGGTTCATTTATAGTAGTTTAGTATCATCCAGGTTCTGTGTGTTTGTATTTCATTTCATTGTTATTGTCAATGGAGCTTGAGGAACTTGACGACCTTTTCGATGAAGAGCTTGAAGAAATATTGGATTTTGTGGAGTTCGAAAGACGACTATACTGTTAAAGAACGGAATTCTACAATGCTTTTATGATGAACGGCTACTTTTATCAGTAATTGTCGCTCTGACTCCGTGAAATTGGGAAATCTTTTTTGTTTTCCATTTCCAAAAGCAAACAAAGAACACAACAGAACACAGACCAAATAAAAATAATAGTACCACCCATAGAGAAATAAAAAGTAATTATTTCTCTATGGTACTACCTACCACCACAATTTTGACACTGACAAGTGACATTTCCTACGGTGTTGCCAGAGTAAGCTTGCGATAACATACAAAAATAAAAACCATCACCTCTATATTCTTGATTCAGTGGGTTATAACAAAATATGCGAGTAAAATTTATAATATGTATATTTCATGTAACAGGCCATCCTCCTTACACCAAATTAAAATGAGAAATTTACACTCTGACATTACACTTACGTTTATATCACGAACAAGGTTGCCAAATGCTCAATTACACTTAGCCTCCAATGTGGTGCATTGATAAACGCATTCTAATGTAACCGAGACTTTGGCTGGCGGCTAGAGTTAGCTGAGGGCTACGTAGCTGACAGATTTAATCGGGCATTGATAAACCCGCCCTCAATAGTTTGGTTTACAGTTTAGTGAGGTAAACAAACAACCACAGAAATTAACAAATGAGGTTAGGTTAGTTTTAATATCATTCAAATATAATAATAGACGAGCACTTATTCTCCCGACTCGGCACCCCCACCCTATTTAGAAGCTCCCGTAATTTATCGAGAAGGGCAAGGAAAATAATTGAAGAAGGTACCTATACAGTATTGAAAAATGGCCGCGTAAATTGCAGTTGTATGGCTTCTTCAATAATTTTCCCTGCCCTTCTCGATAAATTAACCAATGATTTGTTTTAACCAAGAAAAAATGTAGGTTATTATTTTGAGGAAATTGACAGAATTCTAAATAGTGGGGGGTGCCGAGTCGGGAAAATAAGCTCTTGTTAATAATAGAACATCACTTTTAAACAGTGTTGCCGGTAAAACATTTACCATCCGATTTCAGGTACATGCAGTAAATTAGTATAGGCAACCTCAATACATAATGGAAATTGAATTTCTATTATGTTTTTCATCATTTTAATTCATGAATTTCTATTATGTATTTCATAATTTTAAATCGGCAATTTCTATTATGTATTTCATAATTTTAAATCGGCAATTTCCATTATGTTTTTCATAATGGAAATTCGTGTATTATTATTATGAAAATCTTAATTTTTATTATTCAACAGAATAATTAGGGAATTAATATTTTTGAAGGAAAATATTTTTTTTTCCTCTTTTAAAACGATGTTACTAAATACCAGAACGGCACGCCATAGGTTTATATTACTTTTTTGTTAGTATCATAGTAATTTATGCATTTTTATCAACAATATCAACATACGATGCAGCGTATGAGCCAGAGAGAGACGGCAATACTCAAAGGTAAGCGACTCATACTTGTGACAGCGCGAAATTAACAATTAAAAACAGGTATAAACAATTAAATTTTTTGAGATATCAATTAAGAATATTATCAAATATTGTATAAAGAATATAAAAAAATATATATTATTTGTATTTTATTTATTTTTTTAATATATTTTTCATGGGTCAAAGTACCCAAATTTGAGATTTTTCGAAACATTAAAAATCCATATGTCTAAAAATATTAACCTTATCGCGAAAAGTCATAGGATCTTTTTTATTTGTATTTCAATAAAGAATATAAAAAAAATTTGTCCGGTTGAAAAATAACAATTCCTTGCAATTGTTTAAACATTTTCGGTTTAAACAATATGGCCCCGGGTTGCCCCCTGGCAACATGCATCTAAATCATCTGTAGGGCAATTTGAAGAGGATCGCATAAAACAATTGAGGTGGAATAGTTTTGGGTACTCATGCGCCGATTCCTCCTAGACTAAAAGTCACTAGTAAAATACATAAGTACGTACACAAAATATATATCTGTTGACGTTCTGTAACTGTACTTGCACGAAACATTCACTACACTATTTTGAATCCTCTGTGTGTTTTATCTATTAATGTTAACCCACAAGTGCCCCACACTGGAATTATAGCTACATAATTCGGAAGTATTCAAATAACCTCGGCTATTTGAATACACCTCGCACCTAAAAGTAAGCTTTCGCAGCTTGTAATGTAAATAACTATTTTTATCCTAGACTATGAGAAAGTTGAATTTTACCAGCTTTACGGAGACGAGAAAGTTACCTTTTCTACGGCTAGCCGAGAAAATAAATTTTACGTTTCCACGCTAGCTGGCGCCCCAATTGACAAATAAACAACACCATTAAACGTCAGTATAAAAATAAATTGTTAGCAGTTGTCAATGTCTGCAAATTCAATCATAAGTTGTCGTATTTTGAAGTTAACTAGTCAGTTATGGAGCCTGAATCAGATGAAATAATGTATCTCACGCCGCCTGAAATAACAGATAGAGTTAACCAGGTCACGCTTGACTTATTACCGGAAAAATCGAAAGCGAAATACAACCTCCAATACAAGCTATTCATGAACTGGTGTGCCTCCAAGCAAGTAAAACAATATAGCGAAAATGTAATTTTAACGTATCTATTTGTCCGAATTATCAAAAAAATACAAATCGCCAACACTGTGGTCAATAAATTTTATGCTAAAATCTACATTACTAGTGAAAGATAATGTTAACATTGAAAAGTATACAAAAGTGATAGCTTTTTTAAAAAAGCAGTCAGTCGGGCACATTCTCAAAAAATCAAGAATATTTGAACAGCAAGAAATTGAGAAATTTCTCCGTTTAGCTTCCTGATGAAATATATTTGCAAGGACTCTTTTGTTAACTGTACTATACATAATCCGATTTTTAAAAAAACTTTGAAAAATAATGACACAGTAATAAATTTCATATTATAAATAAATTTTTTATATAGAATATTACCAACAATTATTGTGTAGGATAAAAAATTATGTGTAAACCACCGCAGTAAAGTGCTTTTTTCAGGCCTCAAGAAGTCCATATCTTCTTTCGGCCTGAAAAATGCCACTTTACCGCCTAGGTATACAATATACTATTGTCTGCAATTGTGCTTTTTCTCGACTTCTCACAAGTAAGGGAGGTATATAATTTTAGTCAATCATAATAAATATTCATTCCTACTTTATTTATCTATTAATATTTTTGATTACTTTTGGTAAATGAAAAAACTCTGGTTTTCTTAAATGTCAAATTAAATGACTTTTTTGTCTGAAATGAAAAAATGGCGACTTTTAAGTACTTTTGTTTGCAGTTTATTCTTCTAAAAGTAGATCATCCAGGATTTTTTTTCTCTCAAACTGTTTTATAGTAGTAATAGGGCTTTGTAAAAGAAATTTCAAAAAAATGTGAATTTTAGAGGGTCTTGAACTTTACCGAAGCCCGTACACCTGTCTCATCTGGATAGACATGTTTTTTTTTATTCACCGGTATGGGTAGATCCACTAATTCACCAACTGCGTTTTTATATTCATTGGTGGATTACAGATTGAAGAAATGACAGGTTCATTTATTACTGTTGCATCAACCAAAGTTGCAAAGTTACAAAATGACAGCATAACCTCAAAAAAGTAAAGATTTGAAGCGGTTCTAGCGAATTATTAAATAAATGGACGAATAAATAGAAATCAATTTAGAATGTGATAATTAATAAAGTATTTACTGCACTATTAACAGCGTCAGTGATTGAAAACATTTCAAGTGGTCTCGATTGTCATCTGTCAGATTTAATGATGAATAGAGGAGTTCAGTCTAAGGTCAGTGTGACCAACAAAAAGTAGTTTTTATGACAAGAATGACAGTTAATGTCTACCATTCAAAACATAAGATTTTTACAGGTTTTTCATCATTACGAACATCTATAGTGAAAACCAAATAAAGTTGCGTTTACGTCACCAAGGTCGTATTTCTATCGCATGTGTGGCTACATTTCTATCGAAAAGTACATATACTTAAATTTGTTAATTAATCGGTTCTAAAGATAACCCAATCAATAAAAAAACTTTTGTACCAAAATAATGTATAAGCAATATAGCTTTATTGGGTTTAGACGTCCCTCGATGTAAGAATTTGTGTTAAAATTTTTATAAAGAAGCCTCCAATTATTGACGGTAAAATAGTCACTGCCAGAAATAATGTCATGTTGCCGTGTTGTTTGAGACTTTTCTACTCGTGTAGTGTCATCGATTTTGAGGTTATAGTTACGTGCTTTATAAAATTTTCTTGTGACAAATATTTATAATCAAAACTGTTTTTTTTTTTTCAAAACAACGAAGCATTTTCTTCTGTGATTGTTAAAATGCCCAAACAGCTGAATAGCCGATGCAAAGAACTTGTGGCTTCATTAGTAAAGTATTTTGAACAAGAAAGAAATAATAATGGCCCTTTGTTGCCGTTAAATGCTGTACAAGAGGTAGGTAATACGTGAATAATATATCCTTACTTTACTCTACGAAAATTTCTATAATTTTAGCGTGTAGCTGCTGCTTTAAAAATCAGTGTAAGAACAGTAAGCAAAATTTGTCAAACAAAGAAAAAAGGTGAAAAGTTTAAATCACCAAAGAAAAAACGTTGCGCTCATAAACGAGTAACAAATACAGAAACTTTAAATACAAGCTCTATTCGTGATACCATTTACAACATGTACCTACCAGAGAAGTAAGTATAATTACGACAATTGTATATTTAACATATTTTTATTTCTGTATGCTTTCAGAACAGCACATAACGATTCAATCATTGTGGTCCCAACTAAAAGAAAAATAATTATTTAATGGTAGTACCACTTCTTTGAATAGATTGCTCAAAGAACTTGGGTTTAAGTGGATGAAGGATAATCCACGACGAGGACTTATGGAATTACCTAATGTTGTTTTGAAAAGAGTAGAATTCTTAAGATATTATAAAGAAGCGAAGGACGAAGGTATATACCAATTTGTGTTCATCGATGAAACCTGGATATTTCAAAATGGCATCATAGGTCATTCATGGCAAAATGAAAATATCAAGAGTGTTAAGACCACTAAAACGGATGGCAAAAGGTTTGTTGTATTGCAAAACATAAGTGGTTACTTAAACATTATATAAATAATATTATTGCTGGAAATGAAAACGGATTTATTGAAGGTGCTGAAGCAATATTTTGTTCAAAAACCCAACTTAATGATTATCATGGGGAAATGAACCAGGCAAATTTCTTGAAATGGTTTGAATATCAATCAGTTGCTGCAAAATTTAGAGAATCCTTCTCTAATTATACTTGATAATGCACCTTATCACAGCATGTTATTGCATAAAACTCCAAATACAGGATGGTCAAAATGTGCTATTCAGGACTAGTTGACAGAAAAAAGCATTCCCTATTCTCACATGATGTTCAAAACAGAACTGTTGCAAATCGTTTCTCAGTAAATATACAGATATATTCTTACCTATTGCCATTTATTTTAAACATTTTTTTGTTTTTTTTTAGAAATAAGCCACCAATCAAGTATATAGTGGACGATATGGCAGAACAGTATGGACACAAAGTTTTACGTCTTCCTCCTTCCTCTAATAGAGGAGTTCAGTTTAACGTAAACAACAACTGCGTTTTTTTTATGTGCTACTGGTGACTTTAACATGTCGGTGCTGTCCCGTCTGGGGGCGGGCTCAGAAGAATACCCCCAGGGGATCGCCCACCTGTCGACTAATGGCGACTAATGGGTTAGATTCCCAGGAATCTAGAGGAGTAAACCTCGATTAAAAACCAGCAACATAGGGAAGGCAGCTATGTTGTGGTGTAGTGTAGGCAACGGAAGCCACTGCGTCCGGAGGCAACCGTGAGAAAAGCCTAGAGGAGTAAACCTCGATAAAACAATCCGTAATCTACGTTGTTAGCTACCGTGGCAATGGATGAATGGCTGCACGAAAGTCAGTCAGAAACGGTGCCTCCGGGATACCTGGTGACCTCCCGGAGTAACCAGCCTTACCACCACCAGCGGGGCTCTTTGGTGGTGGACATTCAATTCCCTAGCTACTCGTGGGATGGAATATGGAAAAAGAAGAAAGAAAAATAGAACAGGAGGTTATGGAAGAAGAAAGGCAAGGAAATAGAATTTTTGGTAAATCGACGAAGGTAAAACGAACGCCTGATAAGGCGGGGGATACGAGAGGGTGGAGTGATACTGGAGTAAAAAGAAAGGAGGTATCGCCTCTGGAGGACAAGGAACAGAAGAGGAAACTGAAGGAGAAAGGAAAGAAGGAAATGGAGTATTGGAAGGAAGAAGAGAGGGAGAGTGTAGAGAGATTGAAGGATATGGTAAGGCGACTGGACGAGAAGGTGGAAAGGCTGGAGTAAGAGAAGGCAGCAGCGGAGGGGCGGGTCAAGGAATTGGAGAGGTTGAGGGGGGAGGACGATAGAAAGGAGATAATGCAAACACGATGGGAGGTGGGGCAAAGAGACTGGGAAGGATGGCTGGAGGTTAGAGATAGGGACTGGGAAGGTAAAAATGGGGATGGAATAGAGGTGAAGGTGGGAAATCCAATATTAGGGGATGAAAAGGTAAAGGTGGTGGAAGGGAATACAGAGGATGTTTAGGGATAGGTACCCGATGCTAGGGGGAAAAGGAGAGGAAATGGAGTGGGTCAAGGAGGTACGCACTACGGAAAGGAATGGGGTAAGGGTGAAGACGGAGGAGTTGATCTGTCGGATGGAGGGAGATTGTAGGGATGAGAAAAAGGTGTTTGAGCTGATGAGTCGACTGTTTGGGGTAGTGGGGAGCGGGGACAGCATTGGACTCCACAGGCTTGAGCAGGTAGAGGTGGAGGTGCTGAAGAAGATGGTGGCGTGGGTGAAAGGTGGCGGAGAGGTGGCGGAGGTAACAATCTATACAGATGGGGAGAAGGAAAAGGATGGTATAAATGGGGCGATAATCCTGAAGGATATCGGGGAAGTCGATCAGGAGGGGATCGAGAGGATTAAGAAGGGGTTGAGGGAGATGACAGGGAAGTGGGTGGATAGACTCAGAGTCTCAAGAAATAGGGAGGTGGTAATAGTGGCAAAGAAGGGGGTTGAGGTGAGGGGAATTCTGGGGGAGGTAGGAAGGGTAACAGGAGCTAGGGTGGTCGAAGCGGGGAGGGGAACAAAAACCATTAAAATGGTAGGGATATAACCGTGATTGAAGATGAAAAGGTGAGGGGGAAAATAGAGAATTTGATTGGGAAAGGGACAACGGTGATTAAAGTGGTAAGGGAGAGGAACGGGATGGAAATGGCGATGGTGAGGGCGGAATGGGAAAAAGCGGTAGCCTTGTTGAAAAAAAAGGAGATTAGATGGGGGTGGAACAGGGTAAATATTATAGAGGGTGGAGAGGATGACAGATGCTTTGGATTTGGGATAAAGGGCCATAAAGTAGCAGGGTGTAAGGTGAAGGTAGTCAAGGAGAGTAGTAAGTGTTGGCTTTGTAAGAGCGAGAGACTGTCGGCAGGCCTTCCTTTGTAGGGTATGTGGGGAAAGGGGACACAAGCCAGGGGAAATAGAGTAGTAGGGGAAGGAAAGAAGTAGAAGGAGACGGTGGAAAAGGCGAAGGAAAAAATGGGAGGGACCCTCTGGACCCCTCAGAGGGGACGAGTCTGGTCAAATAGGAGGAAGGGGACAGCATTGCGCGGGAAGGAGGAATGTAGGGGATGTATGGAGAGTGTTACAGATAAATTTAGGGAAATGCAGGATAGCGCATGATATATTGGATGAAGTGATTTTTAGGAGGGAAGTGGATGTAGTGTGTGGATCCGAGGTGAATGCTAGATATGTGGGGAAGCAGGGATGGATTATGGACGATACAGGAGAAGCAGGAATAAGAGTGGTGGGGGATGGATTGAGGGCGGATGAAGTGAGGAAGGGAAATGGATGGGTGGTAGTGCGAATGGGAGACATGGTGGTGTACAGTGTGTATATAAGCCCAAATGTCAGCCTGGAAGAATATGAGAGGAGCATGACAGGATTAGAGGACGATCTGAGGGTGTCAAAAGGAAAAAGGAGGATCATAAGGAGAATTGGGGCAGGGGACTTCAATGCGAAGAATACTATATGGGGGGGGGGGGAAGAAAACGGACAGGAGAGGGGAGATCCTTGAGGAAGTGTTAACATCCAACGGGTTGGTGGTGCTGAATGATGGACTACTGCCCACCTTCGTGAGGGGTGACGGGGGTTCATCATTCATTGATATAACAGCATGTGATGAATGGCTGTGGGAAAGAGTGTTTAGTTGGGAGGTGCTGGAGGATGAGGAAAGCTTGAGCTTACATAGGTATGTGGAGACGGATATAAGGAAAGAGAGAAAGGATTTAGTGGAAGAGTGGGTATGGAAGTGGACGAAAGCCGAGGCAGAGAGTATGAGGAAGAAAGTAAGAGAAGAGATAGGAAGGGGACTTGGACATGATGCAGATGAATTGTACAATGTGATCCAGGGCTGCAAAAGAGAGGGAAATAGGGGCAATAGGTGTGAGCGGAGGGCCAATTACTGGTGGAATGAGGAAATAGAGGAGCTGTGGAGAGTGTAAGAAAGAACGAAGACGGATGATGGGAGGAAGAGGAAGGATAGAGGGAAGAGGGAGATATAAAGAGAAGAAGGAACTGGGGCGTAGAGTGGAGAGGGAAGTGGGAAGAGTTACTGGGGGAATTGGAAAACAATCCATGGGGAAAGGCGTATGAGATAGCGGTGAAGAGGATGGGTGGAAATAGGAACGAGGTTCTAGAGGAGGATTGGGAGAAGGAGATTATAGAGAAATTGTTCAAAGGGGGAGAAGGAGGAGTGGGTGGCAGAATTCAGGAAATCCAAGATACAAGGGGAGTAGTGAAAATGAGGGGAATAAGGCCGGTAGAGAAGTGGGAGGTAGAGGATTGGGGGAGAAACATTAAAGTGAGAAAAGCCCCAGGGATAGATGGCCTGAGGGGTGATATGGTGAAGAGGCTGTTGGATGATAATAGGGAGTACTTCTGGGAACTATTCAACAGGGTGCTGAGGGAGGAGGAGTTCCCGGAAGGATGGAAGGTAGCCAGGGTGATACTAATGAAGAAGGCGGGAAGAGAGAGGAAGCGGGCGGGGGACTATAGGCCTATCAGCCTGCTGTGTGATATGGGTAAATTGATGGAGGGGATAATAAGGGATAGGATTGAGGAGTAAGTTGGTAGGAACGGGGGTTTTAGGGTAAACCAGCACGGGTTCACGAAGGGGAAATCCTGCATCTCGGCACTGAGCAAGGTGATGGGTTTGGTGGAAAGAGCTAGGGAGGGCAGCTGGAGGAAGAAGAAATTGGCCCTACTCGTGTTCTTCGACGTCGGGAACGCGTTCAACAGTGTCAGCAAACGGGCAGTGTTGAGCGCGTTGCTGAGGCTTGGAGTAGAGCAGGAGTTGGTTAGCCTGGTGGAGGACTACCTGACGGGGCGTGTGATTGTAGACTCCAGAGGAAGGAGATATGAGATGGAGGCTGGAGTGCCTCAGGGCTCGGTTCTTGGACCGACGCTCTGAAAGTGTGTGTTTGATGAGGTTTGTGGGATAGTATGTGAAGAGGGATGTGAGATTACGGTGTATGCGGATGATGTGTGTCTGGTATGTACGGCAAAGGAAGAGGCGGAGATAGAAAGAAAGGCGGAGAGAATGTGCAGGAAGATTGTGGAGAAGATAGAGCGGTGCGGACTGGAAGTGGCGGAAGATAAGACGGTGGGGTTGCTAGTGAAGGGACGGAGCAGGGCAAGGGAAGTGGGGGGATGGTTAAGGGAAGGAGAATTCGCATGGAGGAGTCTGTGAAATACCTAGGGGTGTGGTTGGATAGCCAATTATCCTTCAAACCCCATATGGTAAAGGCGGCAGAGAAGGGTAAAGTGAGGGCAACATGGCTGGGGAGATTGATGTGTAATGTGAAAGGGCCGGGAGAGTGGAAGAGGAGGGTGATTGGTAGGACGGTAGAGCAGAGTATGCTGTACGGTGCGGAGATGTGGGGTGAAAGAGCGGGGGTGAATGCGAGGGTTAGGCCACTTCTGAGGGATACTGCTGAGGGTGGTGTAGGGGTACAGGACAGTGGATGGACTGGCAGCAGCGGTGCTGGCAAGGTCCTACTCATTGGACGTGTTGGCTAGAGCTAGGAGCAAACGCTGGAGGGGTGCGACCAAAGAAGAGGTACGGGAATGGATGGAGGAGGAAATGGAGAGAAGGTAGGAGGAGTATGAGGGCGCGCTAAAAGGAGCGATTGGGAATAGGAGAGATTGGATGGACCGAAAATTCGGGGAGGTGAACTTGACACAAGTGCTCACTGGACATGGGTCGAGAGTAGAGTACCTCCACAAGATTGGGAAACGAGAGACTGGTGTGTGCGAGAGGTGTGAAGTGGAGGATGATGTGGGGCATGTGTTTAGATGCTGGAGGAACGAGGAAGTGCTGAAGAAGTTGGAGAGGAAACTAGGGGAGGCGGTGTACTGGGAAAACATGGGGGAGATAATGTTGAGGGGGGAGGAGGAATGGATGGAGTGGAGTATTAGAGAGCATGGTAAGGGGGAGAGAAGGACTCGATATGGCATGAGAGGCAGGAGTGATAGGAGGGAGAAGATGACGGTGTGAGCGGAGAGTGTGCGAGGGACCGCCGCCTGTCTCGAAGTATGCTAGGGTAGTGATTCCGAGGCGGGGGTAACGGCTAGTTTGAGGTGGGTTTGGTTGGTAGGCATCTCCTTGGGGACGAGTCCAACACTGTTTGGGTCCTGGACTCATTCGGACATGAGTTTCCCATCTCGGCCCGAAAAAAAAAAAAAAACATGTCGGTGCAGCGGGGACTAACGTCAGTCAACCAATTCTTTTACGTGATTTTTTATCACATTACCTAGTTTTAGTTGCTATAGCAATTTTGAAACAAAAAGAAATTTGTTTTACATTGGGAAGTTGTCAAAATTGACGAATTTTTTTTTACAAATAGTGTTTTCACGAGGAATTTTCGGTTTTTTCGTGATTTAAACAAATTTATGTGAAAAGGTAAGCTCCGTTTATTATATTTTTAAACAAAAAATTAAAATTTTCACCTTTAACGATTCATTAATTTATTCAGTTGAAAAATGTACCCCATGAAAGGACCTTACATCCTCGTCTCTTCATCGAAGTTCTAGAAGCTATATATACTCTTAAAGAGGCCAAAGGTTCGACCGAAAATAATATCATAGATCAGGTGGAGCGCATTCTAAATAAAAGAATACAAAATAATTCAAGTCAGGTTAGTATTGTAGCCTCACGACCGATATATTTATAATAGGTTTGTTCGTAGTGTAATCACAGTGGTTGGAATCCACTTCGCGTGAGTCGTCTTGTTTCTAACACTTCTGGATTGCTCTACGAACAGGCCTGATAAGTATAATTGAAATTAATAAAAATTGTTATAGATTAATCGAACCTGAAAACATGGTATATCCAACGGCTCCATAAAATCTAAAAATGGAAAATACGTGTTGGGTTTGAATCAAAAAGATTATAGTATTTTCAAAACAATGCAGAAATTGAGTTCGGGAGGTGAATTGGGGAAACAAGTTCGAAGAAAAAAAAGTAAGAAAAATAGAAAGCGAAGACCTAAAAGGCGAACACCTAAAAGACGAAGACGGCATTCTGACCTGAGTGAAACGGACGAAGGCGATGAAGAAGACGACTACGACGATGATACCTGTGCATCTCAAGGTAATTAGGCCGGAAAGGAAATTGTTTTCCTCACTTCCACACATATTTCGACAGGTTTACAAGACTGTATGTCTCAAAAAAGGTATAGATCTGGTAGTTTTTTGCTTCAAAAGAACTTAATTATCCACATACCAAATAGACTAGGTAGTATGGGCGTCGCAATTATACAATTTAGATGCTTTACTGTGAGTTGAGTCTGACATGTTTGACATAAGGGTGCGGTTTCTATTATTAAGTAGTGATGTTCATGTCTTTTGCATGTATGTCCAATTTTTAAACAGTTTACTATAACTTGTTATTTCCTTTTATTTGGTAGTGGGAGTTTGGTTTCAGTTTCGGGCATTATTTGTCTCAAATTGGTTTCAGTTGCTTCCCAGATGAATTGCCATTTTTGGTATATGATTTTTTTTATTGAGGATCTGTGATCGGTGTCGAGAAATTTTGTCAGGAGGGGTAAATTATCAGTGGAAGTTGATTTTAGGGCTAAGGAAACAACTTTCTCGTTACCTCTTATTCCCATGTGTGATGGAACCCATAAAAACGAATTGTTTTCATCTCGCAAGTTATAAAGTTCCTTTTTAACGAGTTCATGGATCGGGTGTGATGGGTACACATTTTTCAGATCTCTTAGGGTGCTTAATGAGTCAGAGATAAGAAAGTTGTTTTCATTCATTCATTGTTCATTTGTTGTTTTCATTGTAGGGGATTGGATCGAGTTTAATTTTTTTAGCAAAGTTTTGTTGATTGTTTCGTAGCAGATAGCTCCATAGTCCAGTCCAGTCCATCAAAAGTGAGACCCAAAAAATTCATTTCATCGTCAAAAGCTTTATTTAAGTCTTAAAATATGGCTATTAATTTTTGATCGATTAGGAAAGCCTCATGAATTTCAGATTCGAGTGTTCAGCATGTGGCTGAAATGGGACGATATGAAGTTGGGTCGATTTTCGGTTTGTTTGGTTCAGGAATCGGTATGAGTAATGATTGACGCCAAAGTCAGGGGAATTCTTCTTGTAAGAATATGTTATCAAAGCGCTCTAAAAGAATTTGTTTAGCATTGTACGGAAGGTTTTTCAAAAATAAGGATAGAATATCATCGGGACCTGGGGCAGTATTTTCCAATTCTTTCAGACAAAAATAAAATTCTTGGTAAGTTATCGGATAATTTAGGTAGGAGTTATCGTTTATTATTGGAAAGTTGCAGTCAACTGAGTTTTTGTGTTCCAAAAAGGTAGACAGTGTCGGCTAATATATTTGGAATTCCACTTATTGAGGATATCAGTCTGTCGTTTTGAGATAGAGTCGATATGGATCTATCCTTGAATTTTTCGAATTTTGCTCAAGATGACGTATGTTGATTTCAATTTTCTTCGGAATCGTATTAAGACTGAAATGTTCATTGCTCCGTATTTTAATCAAATATTACAATTCGCCTGGCACACTGGAAGTCATATTATAATAATACGACGCATTTCATGTAGTCGGAATCTAAAACTACCGTGCGAAAATAATTTTGATAATAAGACCAACAAGCAGCAGTGACAGTTGGTGAAATACCACAATATCGTGACGTTAAGAATTTTTCGCCCTTGGGCTGCCAAACAATATTTTCCGCCTTATTTTTGGTGTTCATATGATTGGTTTCTCGGTATTTTAAGTGAAAAAAAATTAGATAACACTAACTTGAGAAATATTCATTCTATGTAAAAATGTCAGGAGCCGTTTTCGTGAGAAATTAGTCAAATAATAATTTTAAAAATTTTTTTTGATTGATGCAACAATAACTATTTTTCTTAATTATATAAACAATTTCTGACCAAGGTACAGACAAGTATTAGATACCGGTGAAATCTAACCTAACCTAATATAACCGGTGAAATCAGAATTGCATTCTGAACATGATTCTAAAGAAACTTATTTCAAATAATTTATTTAACTCTCACTAACACCACCTTGTTGGATTACCTCAAATGTGTGTCCAATACTTTCATTATAAAATAAATCTTCAGATATATTAAAATTTTTTAATATTGTTTACTGCTCTGGTACATATTGCTCTATTCATTCAAGTTTCTAATGAGACAGATATGAATTTGATTTTCCATATTTTATAATTTATCAAAATGAAAATGTCGTGACACTTTTTATTTATTTATTTCTTATTGTACCAAACTAGAAATGCTTAGCTTCGATCACTTTGTTATTACTGTCCATTTTTTTCAAACACGGTGATGTCAACAAAACAAAAATAATCTCGCATAATAATGGAATAATATCACTGTAATTATCCATAATTACCGAATGTAGTGTTATATTTACTTACTGATATCATAGTCGCATTATGGAGAACGAATTTTCCAAAGGGAATTCATCCATTATTCGATTTTTCAAACGAATTAGGTACAGTGTGCGTCCAAATTGCGGATATAGGATAACAAAATTTTGTTGAAAAAAAATACAAGAGAATGTTTCGAGTTTATAAAGATTTGCTGAAAACTATCCAGTGGCGTGCGAACATCTTTTTAAAGAGCTCTAAAATTTAATAAAAACTCGTTTGTAGGACGTGGTTCGCTGGAAGATCGAGGACGTCGACGAGGTCGCAAAAGAAAAAAACGCCGAGGGTCAAGACATATTAGAAAACGTGACGATATTTTACATAGTCACGAAGCCGTCGACATCAATACGGAGAATAAAAAATCAAAATCATCCGACGACGATTCCAATAAATCGGAAAATAGCGGTTCCCATGCTGGTAGCATACATAAACGTGAGTTGATATATTGCTTTTTTTTAATGGAAATTGAAACTTCTCCTTAATAAAAGATGTTTTGACATGGATATATTTTCAATAAATCTGTTCTATAAGTGTTTCCAGTTTTTGTTTTATCTTTCAATTCCATCTACCGAAAAAATCAACAAAATATAAAGTAAATGGTAATATTTATCTTTCCACTTAAGGTAGTTATGGTACTATCCCACTATAAAGTAACACATTTTGACGGCTTATTACTCGAGAATGGAAAACGATATCTACGTGCAGTTTTCGCTAAACTTCTTATATTTACTTCAAGTTTTGGTTGACATTGTTGCCAAATGTATATTTTCCCCGAAAGCGCCGATAAAAATGACCTTTTTTGAAACGAAATTATCAGTTTATTTTAAATACAACACCCTATATATTTTAATACCATCTGAAAGTCCCTCTCTTCTCCTTTCCAAAAATTGTAAACATCATCGGCTCATCCTCAAGTTTTCAGAGAAATATTTAATTGTTTATGAAACCATGTCAAGAACTTCCAAACGTAAATTATCACGTCATTTTAACAGCTTGGAAACATTATAACTCGAAAATGAGACAAGGGATTATTGAGCGGCTTTCACTGAAATTCTTAAGAATGTTTAAATTTTTTCTTAACGCCGTTGCCAGTTCTCAAAAGTTGTGAATAATTTTGGTAAAAAAGTAATTTTTACGAAAATGTGCTTTGGCTGCAAAATGCGTTCAGTAATTTTTGGCTGAGATTAAGATTGTGTATCGATGCAGATGGAAGTCACATACAACTTACTTATTAAATATAATGTGTTTTGCATTTTGATGTGTTTTATGAAGTTATGTTTAATTCCTTGTTCTTATATCTAAATAAAATTGATTCTGTTCTAAATTTTTTCTTCCTCTCTAGTTTTCCCGATTCTGTAAATTTTTGTACCCAAGTTAGTATAGATTCTCGTGTATGGGCGGATTTCTGTCAAAAGTGGCACTGAATCTGCTCCTGGTCACTTCTATTAATTTTTTTCTCAGCATATATTTTATGTAATACGACACACCTCGATTTTTCTATAATAGTAAACATTTTCGATTAATAAATTTGACTATGTTTGTTCTTATAAATAACCTATTCGACGTTTCTTAATGTCAGGTATATTTTTACCAACGCACATTTTCCTAAAAAATTAACAAAAAGCAACTTTTTTACCAAAATTTTAGACAACTTTTGAGACTTGGCAAAGGTGTTAAGAAAAAATTCAAAATTTTTTTAAGAATTTCAGTGAAAGCCGCTCAATAATCCCTTGTCTCATTTTCAAGTTATAATGTTTCCAAGCTGTTAAAATGACATGTGATAATTCACGTTTGGAAGTTCTTGACATGGTTTCATAAAAAAATAAGTCCTCCCCTAAACATTTGAGAATATGCCGATAATCATTTTTGGAAAGGGAAAGAAAGGGACTTTAAGATGGTTTTAAAAAATATAAGGTGTTGAATTCAAAATAAACCGTTAATTTCGTTTCAAAACAGGTAATTTTTTTCGGCACTTTCGGGAAAAAATATACATTTGGCAACTATGTCAACAAAAACTTTAAGGAAATATAAGAAGTTTAGCGAAATGTGCACGTCAATATTTTTTTCCATCCTCGAGTAATATGTTACTTTATAGTGGGACACCCTGTATTGTCGAATATATTTGGTTTATATAAATGGTAATTCAATAAAATGATTAATCATGAACATTAATTAATTAATGCGATATTTGGCATTGCTTCTCACTTAAAAGTTTTTCTATACGTGGATCATATTTGTAAACACTCATAAGTAAATTTTTTTCGAGTTATACCTGTAAACACCTTGTCAAAAATTCAGTAGATTTCAGTAGATTTATTTTATGCTATACAAATTTCAAGAAAGTATAATGAAATAAATCCATGACGTCAAAAAATATGTATTTTTATAAAAAAAAATTAACCTATTTCCAACAAAATAGTGACGGGGTCGCAAGACTTTTTACTTAACTTTTTGGCTTTTTCGTGGGTCGCGACATAAAAATGGTTGAGAAACAATGCCCTACACCCTACACCACAATGGTAGAAGGGTTTACTGACTATTATATGGATATATAAATACATTTACTATAAATTCTGTAAAATTGTTAATTTTATACCTATTTTATCTTTTATTCGTTCTCCAATTTCACGATTAACAAATTTTAACGTAAATTATATTCGCATTCTATATACAGGGTGATTGATTAGTGCGGTAAAGTCCAGTATCTCCTATGTCCTTCGAGATATTAGAATGAAAATTGGATGGATCATAGTCACCATTAAGCGCTACATTTTAAAATTAGTTTCAATCTTACAGGGTCTTTAATAACGTCGTTCCCGACTAAAGTTATAATATATATTTTTTTTTTAAATGGAACACCCTGTATTTTATTTTGAATTTCAAATCTGTTCCACTTTCCCACTACAACAATATAAGGTTGTAATGTGTTATAGTTATACCTACATGGTATTTAAAAAGTTATAACTACTTTATAAAAATAATATAAGTTCTTGGTGCAATTGTATGTGATAAGGATGCATTTTGTTGTTATTAAGAATTATACACACCAATGTAAGTAATTTGCTGCTCTTTGGAAATACTTCTTATACTAGTATATGGGTTTTCTGTAGCTGCCAACATCATATTCATTTCGTTTTCCTCTGTTAATGTTGTGTTTGCTCGTTCAACCTTTTTGTAGTTTACTGAACCAGTCGTTGTAAAACGATCAATTAATTTTTCTAAGCTTTTTTTTTTGTTTGTTTGTCACCTCTCAGGAGAACGTGAATTATAAACTCTTACTGAAGGCAATGCGTTTTTATTGCATTCTTCCAATATCCAAATCATATCTATCATTTCTTCTCGCAAAAAATTTATTTCTGTCTTAGTTAAAATTTTTAAAAATAGAAACAAGGATACAACTTCACTGAAACTGATTAAACAGACAATAATAGCAAACTGTCAGATTTTGACAAATAAGTCATGGCCAACTTATTGGTTAACATTTAGATACTTATTCAAGACTTTGAATATAAAAATCAAAATATCTCAAAAAGTAATAAATTTAGGTATAGGTATGCTGAACAAAAATTAAAGTATAATATTAGTTATTTTCGATAGTGATATAAAATACAGGGTGATCCATTTGAAAAAAGAGAGAAAATAATGGATGATTCATGAATATTGGGAAAATCAATATTTTTCATAATTTTTGACAATAATTAAAAAGTAACTGCTGCAATTGATAATTGTTCTTAAGATCCTTTTAAATTATCCATTGCGTTGAACTTCTTACGATTTTTATAAAAAAGTGGTTATAACTTTTTAAATATCATGTATAACACATTATAAACTTATAATATTCATAGGGAAAATCTTTACATTGATGTGTAAAATTTATATTTTGAACAAATATCTGAATTTTATTTCAATTTGATTTTTACATGCTATTTCTTTGAAAATAAAAAAAAGTTCTCCAAATTTATTATAAAGTCTAGAATTTTTGGAGGAGGCACATTTAGACCGCAAAGTTTTTAAAAACCAGAATACGCTTTCAACTGAAAGGATACTGTCGCTTCATTTGGTAAATGATGTTTTTCGTTATAGTTTAAGCACTCGTGACACGAATGTTGCAACAAACTTTTTTTAAGCAAATAGCCAGTAACATAAACCAACGCATTTCCGTCGGTGCTAGAAATATTTCATATATTTCACTTTTAAGAGCAACATTCCGGTATTATTGTATTACAGTTTTCTAACAGCTCAGGTGCTATGTTCAATAAAACTTCATTAACGTTAATATAACTGTGATTTTTAAAGCACACCATCCAGCATATCCTTTGACAATAATTGTCCATTTTTGACAATATTGACCATTTTTGAAAATTTTTACAATTTTTGACATTTGACCATTTTTGACAATTTTTGAAAATTTTTGAGCATTTTTCATTTTTTTTTTAATTTTTGACAATTATTGACCATTTTTGACAAAAATTGTCCATTTTTAACAGTTTTTGTCAATTTTTGACCATATTTCAAAATTTTTGACAATTTTCATATAATTTAATTTGATTATCAATCTGATAAATTGTTAATGAATGAATCTTTTAGGTTTATTATCGGAGTATGAAAAGCATGTCCTTTTTAAAATAATACAAAATTTCCAAAATTGACCATTTCTGACAATTATTGACCATTTTGACTGTTTTTCAAATTAGTGACCATTTTTCCAAATTTTTGATAATGTTTGACCATTTTTCGAAATGATGATAATTTTTAACCATTTTTGAAAGTTTTTGACAATAATTGTCCATTTTTAACAGTTTTTAACAATAATTGACCATTTTTAACCATTTTTGACAATTTTTCAAAATTTTAGACCATTTTTCAAAATTATTGACCATTTTTGATAATTATTGACAATTGTTGACAATTATGGACCATTTTTCCAAATTTTCGACCACTTTTGACCATATTTCAAAATCTTTAACAATTATCAACTATTTTTCAAAATTTTGACAATTTTTGACAATTATCGACCATTTTTCGAAATTTTAACAATTTTTGACAATTATTGACCAATTTTGACAATAATTGTTAATTTTTGACAATTTTTGATAGTTTTTGACAAGTTTTTGACAATTATCAACCATTTTTGACAATTATTGACCATTTTTGACAATTTTTGCGCTAGAGCGTAAAGTAACAATCCTCGGCATTTGTCGACTTTACGACTTCATTTGAATATAGTAATTAGTAATTTCACGCGCGACTGTAGAAAAATTTATTTTTACTTCGCTACTTTCAAGAAATAAACTAAACTAATGTACTTCTTGGACCAATCTACCTCTTCCTCAAGCTGAAATTGAATAATGTATATGCTAGACTCAGATGCCGAATTCGCCAATTCGCCGAAATTAATACTCAGTCCGCGATATGATCAAAGTGAAATGATCAGATGCCGATAACAGATTCTATTTCGGAATTTGTTTACTCTAATTTATACATTTCGCGAACTCAGCATTTCAGACTTGCTCAAATGCCGATTATGAATTTATTTTGGCAGATGATTATTTTTAGTTTTATATTTTGTCAATTGTACTATTAAGAATTAAGCAGTTCTCGATATGTTGCATTTTCTAAAAATAAAGAGTCGAATTTTTTTTGCGAAAACGCATAATTTTCATTTTTTCGAACTATACCTACTCGGCAATTGGACTCCATAAACAGGCGTCTACAAAAACGTTTGACTCTTGAGATTTTTGAAGCGATATTAAGCTGATAAGGATAGATATTATTCATTGATCTGTGTTAAAGGTCGAGAAGAGGATTAAACCAAAATAAATTTTGACAATAATTGTTAATTTTTGACAATTTTTGACCATTTTTGACAATTTTTGACAATTTTTGACAATTTTTGACAATTTTTGACAATTTTTGACAATTTTTGACAATTTTTGACAATTTTTGACAATTTTTGACCATTTTTGACCAAATTTCGAAATTTTTGACAATATTCATATAATTTTATTTAACTTTTAATCTGATAAATTGTTAATTATTCACCAATTGAGTTAATTCGTGGGGCGTGGTTTGATTAAATAAGCGAGCGAAAAACATTACTTTTTTTGCGCTAGAGCGTAAAGTAACAATCCTCGGCATTTGTCGACTTTACGACTTCATTTGAATATAGTAATTAGTCATTTTACGCGGATAGATATTATTTATTGATCTGAGTTAAAGGTCGAGGAGAGGATTAAACCAAAATAAATTCATAATCGGCATTTGAGCAAGTCTGAATTGCTCAGTTCGCGAAATGTATAAATTAGAGTAAACAAATGCCGAAATAGAATCTGTTGTCGGCATCTGATCATCTCACTTTGATCATATCGCGGACTGAGTATTAATTTCGGCAAATGGGCGAGTACGGCATATGAGTCTAACATATATAATAAAACAAACTATGAATTTAACTAATTTTATTGCATTATAGCATAATACAAAATATTTGCTCTCACTCACCCAACTCTTCCTGGTTCTGATCTTCATTCTACAATTAAAATATTGTTTAATACTTTCAGCAAATAAAAACATTACTAAATTTTACCTGTGGTTTTTCCTTCATTATTTCTTTCGCCTTTACCAGCCAAATTTTTATAATTCCTATTATTTCCTCTTTTTTGGCATCCAGAAATGTCATTTTTATGGAATCTGCAAACGATGTTGATTTATTAAACTAAATTTATAGATATTGCAGATGTGGAAAACTAGTGATGTTTGGCAATATTGAATAGACAATAATAGTACTTGCCCTAAACTTTTCGAGCATATTTTTCAATATACTCATTTTCAATAAAAATATGTAAAGAAATAATTACCCAATAGAACTTTGGCCATGAAAAGATTTTTGAATGGCCTCTTCTTTTTTGCCCCATCCCATGAAAACAACTCGGCCACTGCATTGCCCAACATTCGCTAGAGCGCTTTTCTGGTCGCTTGTGGCGTCGTCGACCCACCTAAGCGGCTTATCTGTAGAACCTGAAATAAAATTCACTCAATTCGTTTGTAAAATGATACTTTTAGATTTCTTTGATTCCTGACATTACAATAGTTATTTACCTAACCTAATTGGGAAGTAGAATCTTTCGCATGAGCACTTTGTTTGCAGCACGACCGACGGGAGTGCTGCATTTAGTGCGAATGCAAAAAATTCCTAATTTAAAATAAAAATAAAATTTAAATATAGATTTTATTTAATTTATTTTTCCATTGACAGTTGGTGACATGATATATGTACAAATGTCAAATTTAAATTATTTAACAATTTCCACAACTTTCAAAAATTAAATTTATCAAAATAAGTGATAGCAGTGATAGTGAAGCTAATAATACACCTCCTGAAATTAAAAAAAAGCGGAGCCAGCAATTTAGATTTCTTCCTAAGAAAAGTCAAAATGTTGTGTGTAACATAACCCATGTTTGACATATTTGTTGCCAACTGTTTAAAGCAAATTATGGAAAAGTAAAAAACATCCGGATGCGTAAAATACACTTTCCCGCACTCCGGCGATAACTGTAGAATATGCATTTAAAAGCAATGAGTACAAAATAGTATATTGTGCAACAAGGGGGAAAAGTAATTTCCCCACATGTTGCACACTATACTTTTTTTACAACTGCACAAATTTAAAAAATACAAGTAAAGTTACTTAATATTTATTTTTATGGTTAGTAAAACAAAAATAACACTAAAGTATCCGATCTCCATAATGTTAAATAATTTTATTTGAAATTATAGTTGATGGTGAAATTTGTACAATTTTGTATGGTCAAATCCGGAACGTCATTTCTCTTCACTCAATTCTTCGTTATATTAATTAATCTGACAGTTTCGTGACAACTAAGTAGGTATTTAAAGATGACAGAAGCCTACTAAGTTTTTGTCCATTTTATTTGATTCTCCATATAAATGTATGTGGCGTGGGCAAAGTGCCGTGAGAAATGATATTTCTCACAGTATAAGCAATATTTGGTTTTGAAATTAAGTAAGGTATGAGAAATACGTTACTTTTCATAGCAGTTGTAGAAAAAATAATATGTATAGCAGTTGAGTGACGTTTGAAAAAATATCGAAAGGGATTTTATTAGAATTATAGAAAACATTTTTTATACCCATACTTACAGCAATGTTGTAATTCTCTTTTACGGTTAGCCAATCCTCCAAATTGGCCAAACATTCATTTGTCACTACTGGAATCTGGCTAAAGAATTCTTATATCCCCTTTTTATTCAATTCTGTCGGAAAGCTGTTTATTTCATTAATTTTTAATATATCTATGATTAAATCTAATCTATGATGTGGGAATGCCTAGGCAAACTAAATGAACTAGGCGAGAACAATAAAGTCACCTTACTGTGGATTCCAGGACACACAGGGATATAAGGAAATGAAATAGCAGATGAACTAGCAAAGAGGGAGACTGGAACACCCTTTTGGGGGCCGGAACCCTTTTGCGGTATCAGCTCCAATGTAATATTAGCAGAAATAGGCAAAGCCGTAGAAAAGAGAAGATCTGACCATTGTAAAGATCTAGTAGGACTTCGGAAATCGAAGATTCTTCTGGGTGATTACTACCTGTTGAGATCAAATGAATGCATAAGTCAAAGTAAAACTGCACTAAGAGTTTTAACAGGGATCCTTACGGGGCATTTTCGCCTGAATGCGCACCTGAAAAAGCTCAAAATAGTGGAGGAAGAAGAATGTAAATTCTATGGCATGGAAGAAGAAACCTCCATCCTCATACTTGCGAACTGCATAGCAATTCAGAATACAAGGGCACAACACCTTGGAGACTACTGGATAGAAGAGGGACATAGAAGAGGGACCTAAGTTAAAGTCTGCAGATATCCTAAAATTCCTCTGGGAAATAGGACTAAAGGAGCTACTAGTGTCTGAGACTTTCCTCAGGAACTAAGAAGAAGTAAGGTGGCACAATAGATCTTTTAGGTCTCAGTGTATGTCACCCCAATTTACATACATACATACATGATTAAATCCAGCTTCATATTAATTAATGATAATTCTTCTTGAAGTAGTTTTTGCGCATTTAAAATTATAAATATTATATTGATATTTTTTTTATAGTCATATACCACTTAAAATACTCTTTATTATGGTATTTATTATTTAATAATTTTAAAGCAAAAAATGTTAAAAACAGATCAACCAGATAAATAATTATGAAAATTACCTTTTTCTATGACGAGTTGAGGTTTATTTTTATAGAACGAAGCTGGACCTAAACATAGAAATCAATCACATTATTCAATTTATCTAATAGTATACTCAAATTTCAAATGAATCATTAAATTACCAGTTTTGATGACATTATTTTTATTTTGTTGGAATGAAGTGTGCGCAGCAGATACTGACAATATTTAATATTTTATCATCTTTGCTTCGCAACTTAAAACAAGTAGAGATAAAAAATGTGATTAGGTACCTGTTTCAGAAACAACTTTGTAAGATGTACTGGCCTTAATATTGCGTACTTTTTAAATGAAAGCACAGGATTTACTTCGCCGTCAGATACTACAGCGAAAATCCGTTTCTTGTGGGTTTTTGAGTCGGGAATAGTAACAATCAGCTTGTCCTCTAAAACGTCAACATCTTTTGTGGCCATCTTCGCTTATTCATTGGTTCGACAGGCTCCTCCAATTCCAATTAAAAAAGCCACTTTCATCATTGAAAACTCCTCGTCTGGGACAGAACGCACAAACTCGTTGACTTGTTCTCTTGTAAATACTTTTGATTTTTTTACTCTATAACCAACGTTTTTCTTCTTGATGAAACGTATTAAGGCGCCGTGTTTGCCGATTTCCACTCTTTCCCATAATTCTAAAGTCGCTCGTTACATGGAATATTTCGGCCATAAGGATAAAGCAGAATATTCCTAGGAGTGTTTTGCGAAATACGCCAGCAACACCGTTTCTTCTGCACCTTGAACATGTACTTTGTTTCGCCACTCACAAAACTGCTGATATACTTTTTCATAATGGATTTTAGATTTGTCCGGAAGCAAGTTCAACCTTATAGTGTTAGCTGCAGCTAATATATCGTCAGGAATATCAAAATCTTGCATGATTTTATTGATGACTTTTTGAAATGCCAAAATGAAATGTCATAAAATCTTGTTGCATCGCCGTTGTCAATGATACGATAAAGCTTTGAATATAACTTGATCATTAGCGATTTAACACCGTCTCGGACATTGCTAGGTGACTCGGCTGTCGCCTCGTCACCTAGCAATGTCCTCGACTATTATTAGTAGAAGAGCCGAAGTAAGGTCGACCTTCAGCGAGCTGATGATAGAATTAAACATGTTTTAAAATAAATTTAGTATATTAGAAAACATATTAAAAATGGGTTGCCTTAAAAAATCCTGGACAGGCTATTTTTAATTATAAGTTTTTTACGAAAAGCAATTTTTAAAAGTTTCATCAGTAAAATCATTTAAAGAATCGTCCGAGCCACACAAAAACACTTTTTAGCCATTTTTTATCACAACGATACAGAATAACACGTGTTTTCGATGCAATAATAATAATAATAATATTATAAGTCATTAGTTACTCCAAAATGTCAAAATGTCATTCAAAGATAATATACACAAAATGTCATTCTCTGTCTCAGTTTAAATACCGAGCATGCGCACTTTCATTTTTTTAAATAATTAAAAATAGTCTGTCCAGGATTTTTTAAGGCAACCCATTTTTAATATATTTTCTAATATACTAAATTTATTATAAAACATGTTTCATTCTATATATATATATATATATATATGTATATATATATATATATGTATATATAAGTCGCATAATAATCTCGTTATATTAATAGCTAATAATTTTAATAATTGTAAAAATATACTATGTCTTCAATTGCAAAACTATTTATATTTTTTGCCTACTAATACTTTTATATCATTGTTGATAAATATATCTATCCAATATTATAAAAGTATTATTGCTGACGCTATTTTGTAAATGACCTACATTTAATTAAATTATACGAGGGCACTACATGGGTTACTATACTGTTTTGGCCCTCCTCTGTAAGATTCTGATTTTTTGTTTACGCTGAATGCTTGGGAAGCTTTAATATTGCTATTACTTTATTACTTTCCTTCTTCTGAAAATCCAATAATAATTTTGATTTAACGTATTCTGTAGTTTTTTCTTTATCTGGGAGTGCATCCACTATATCTACAATGTGTGATCAATTCTCAGGGAGTGTGAGTGAGATTATCAGTTCTGGTTGGGTATTTGATATACTGGGAACTATGTAGTTCTTTGCCCTTAATTCTTTCCGCCTCCATTGTTCTTCGCTTATTCTAGCCGGTCTAGACTCACTGAGTAGTACTTCCTTACATGCCTTCATTTCTAAAAATATGTTCAGTCTAAACTTCCACTTATCATACTCGCCTCCATCGAAGATTTGTAGAATCACTGCCCATATTATTGTATATTTCTTAGCTATCGGTTTTTTCAAAAATTCACACGTGGTTATAACCTTACTTTGTTCTAACCTTCTTCGGCAAACTTAATTTTCTTAACCAATAACCACGCTCTGCTACCACGTTAAAAATAAGCTTGTGGTTATGAAAATATACTATTCTTGTTTTATTAATGTTATTTATTACTACTGGTACAGTATTACAATTATTAACACTGTTACATGAATCTAATAGTAACCTTTTTATTAAACGTGGCGAACATACATTTTATCATCTGACTTGCTGACTAACGGTCATGTCAGGACTGTCAAGTCTTCTTCTTTTATATAGAAGAAAATCACTATTTCTAACACTTTCAATTCAAAGCTATTATTACACTGTTTTTCTCTTTATCTGGCATGTGTATTAAAACTACTTCAGTTTCTTCTATTATTTAATATATTCTTCAACATTATACCCAGCATTGCTTATTCCAACACCATTTCAGTGTCGGCTACATGGTCGGCTGGTTCACGCCAATAGAGGAGTTCAGTCTAAGGTCAGTGTGACCAACAAAAAGTGGTTTTTATGACAAGAATGACAGTTAATGTCTACCATTCATAAGATTTTTGCAGGTTTTTTATCATTACGAACATCTATATTGCTTTATTAAAACAATGAATACACCCCCGAAGCGTAAATCTTAAAATTGAAAATTACGTGTTAGCTGAATTCTCAATGCATCGGTGGCCAGTAATTCTAGGAACTTTCGGCAAATCACCAATTCTCTTCTGCCATTATGTCACTATACCTTGTTTTTAAACTAAGAGGAGCGATTTGAATTTAAGTTGGCATTTCTGCTGACTAGTGATTGGTCAGATTGCAGCCCGTTTCACACAGCTTTTTTGATGCAACTGACAACGACATTTGTCAGTTTTGTGTTTATTTATATGAACATATTCATTACTTCAATCTAACTGTACCACTTTTTTTGCGTTTGTTGTTGATTGTTTTAATTTTTAACAAAGTATTATATTTCAACCAAGTTAAGTGCTATTTTTATTATTTATTCAGTTTGATCAACAAAATCCATGCTTGTTATTTCTTGTTAATAATATAAGTTTCCAAGTAAAATCTTATTTTTCTAAATATTTTTACATACATTACAGTACAATATTATCGTATTTTTCGATATCAAAACCTCTGTTTACTTTTAGTTTGTGCTATACCTGAGCGTCCAACGTAAATAAAGAATAATTGAAACATACAATTGCATATTCTACGTATTTATTTATCCTCAAATTATTAACAAATTTTACATAAACTACCTATTATAACCATACATTTTTTCCCAATAAAGTGTCATTTGCTCTCTACTTTCGCCATGGCCTGTGGCCAATGATTATTCGATATTCAGACATGCCTTGATCCCTTATTGGCCACGACAACTACCAGCAGTACAATACATATTTCACGTAATTGTCAATTAGTTCAAAAAGTCTGAACACGACCCTTTCGGAACACTCTCCCTATCTAGTTACTTTTAGTGGTGTGTTTGAGGTTTCCTAAAATGCTCCTCCTAGTTTAAAAACAAGGTATAGTTATGTCAGATGTCAGTGGAAAAAGCATTCAGAAGAATAAAGTGATACAACTAACCAGAACTACTACAACAGTATGGAAAATAAACGATTGAACGAATATCAACAAAACCAAATAACACTGACAACTGTCATAACTATTGACATAATGACAGAAGAGAATTGGTGATTTGCCGAAAGCATCGAGAATTCAGCTAAAACGTCATTTTAAATTTTAAGATTTACGCTTCGGGGGTGTATTCATTTTAATAAAGCAATATAGATATTCGTAATGATAAAAAACCTGCAAAAATCTTAAGTTTTGAATTGTAGACATTAACTGTCATTCTTATCATAAAAACCCCTTTTTGTTGGTCACACTGACCTTAAACTGAACTCCTCTATTCACGATCGTGAAAATTCAAATTCAGGTCCCCTATGTTAAACTTGCAACACTTTTCCACCTTTTTCGATCAAATTTATATTTTAAAATCCTGCTCATGTCAATGTAACTCCTCTGACAACTGTAACTGTCTGAATTTATTTATTTTTATCCATTTTTTTACAGTCACGTACCCATTTTCCACTTATGGTAGATAGTTTCTTACCTGGGTCCCGATGTTTGAGAGGTAGACGAGCATTTCGTGTGAGAAAATGTACCACGTGATCCCTCCTTACTCTGTCAATATGCGTGAATTGGTATGCTTGAAATCAAGAGAATGCGCTATAAATTCTCATAGGAGCATTCTCTTGGATGATACCAATGGAATAGGAGAGTAAACATGCGCAGATTACTTATATCGGCTTTACACATGCGTCGTTTGCAATTTGGAAGTTAAATTCGTTACCTATGGATGGTTAAATTAATAATTATCAGTTTCAGTCACCACGTTTCGGTTTGATTGAATCTTGAATGAACAATTTTAATTTAAGAAGTATAAAATTCTTGTGAAGAAAATGAGTGACGACGAAATTATGTTTGATGTTTTAATTAATGATGTAATAGATGCTGAAGAACAAGTGAATGTCTATCATGGAAGAAATCATTTTCAACATGTCGATCCTACTGTAGTGTTATCAAACAATCTTTTCGTAAAGCATTTTAGGCTTAATAAAAATGCATTCCAAAATTTATTGCGGGATTTGACTGAATTACTTCAGCCACTTCAACGTAGAAGAGGAGCTTTGGACTTAAAAACAAAGGTCAATAAATAGTAATAAAATTGTTGATGAAAGTATCCATGAAACCTATTTATATTATTGATATTAATTGTATTCCAGCTGCTAGTTTCTTTGCTTTTTTATGCTCAAGGCAGTTACCAATCTGTTACTGGTTCAAATTTCTTTACTGGCATGCATCAATCAACGGTCAGTAGATGCATAAATGAAATAACAAATGCCTTAAACCATCAAAACATTGTTAGAAGATGGGTACACTTTCCCCAAAATATACAAGAAATGACTGTACGAAGAACAAGGTATAGTTACTATATATAGCTTTACCATGTCTTCTCAAGATTATTTATGTTGAAATAGTATACAATAGATTTTGTTTGCTGCATAAGATGCAAGAATTAAACTCACTTGGTTGTAATGTTTATTGGATTTTTGAATATGACCTAATCTGATTTTTGTTTAATTTAATTTTTCAGATTTTACAACAATACACACATGCCAGGGGGTATCGGAATCATCGATTGTACCCACGTGGCAATAGCTATGCCAGAGAATGATGAACATATATTTGTTAATAGGAAGAATTACCATTCCTTAAATGTTCAGTTGGTTAGGCTAATATGAAAATATTGGTTGCCTCACAATTAAGCCTAATCAAATTAATTTGTTTTACAGATATGTGATGAAAATTTGAAAATTCTCAATGTAGATGCGAGTTTTCCAGGTAGCACACATGATGCTTATATTTGGTCAGAGTCCAGAATATCCCATATAATGGAGCAACTCCACATACATGAACCTAGAAACAACTTTTTTCTTTTGGCAGATTCAGGTTAAAAACAATACTTCAATGTATTTCTGTTAATTTAACTAATAATTTTCGCTTGTAGGATATCCACTTCGGCCATGGTTATTGACACCTCTTCGAGAGACTGAACCAGGTACACCAGAGGAAAGGTTTAATATACAATTTAAATCTATTAGAAGCAAAATTGAACGATGCAATGGACTATTAAAAAATAGGTTTAGATGTTTGTTAAAACACAGGGTTTTGCATTATAAACCAGAGAAGGCATCAAAAATAATTCTTGCATGTGCTGTCCTACACAATATATGCATTGATAATCAGCAGATAGAAGATCCTGAACTAGAAGAAGATATTAATCAAAATCTGGATATAATAGATGATAATGGTCCAGTTGTGGATAATGCTGTGGGCAATGCATACTTAATTGCTGGCAGACAGTTGAGGGAAAATATTATTAATAATCATTTCAATTAACTTTGCCAAGTGTATGAACAATATTTATAAATTAGTTATTAGTGAAATAAAAATTGTTTTCTGACACAAAATATTACTTTTATTAGGAACATACCACTGTCTTCATAGATAGGAACCCACATAAATAAAAAACAATTTAATTATCAAATATTTTACTGCAACTCAATAACTTGGACAAATGCATTAAAAAAATACTGTTAACATTGGCAACCATACATAACAAATTATTTTTATAAAATTGTGAACTAAAACTAAGAAAATTTATATTAGGTACATGTAAACTTAAATTAAAACTAAATTCAATTAACTTAATTATATCTAAAATTAAACTACTACATGCAATCTTAAATTAATGTTTCAAATGCCTCCACCAGGCATTTAAATTTTTGCTGTCCCTGAGTTTTCTTCTCAGGTTTAAATTGGAATTTTCTATTGTTTGTCTATTATACATAGTTTGGATTTCATTTTTTTTGGCTACCTGATTGAGATGCTTTTGAGTCAACTGTATCGATGACTCCAATCTAGTTGATTTTGCAGTCCTTTTTGGTGTCCTTGTATGAGGAAATTTCATATTGTAATCATGTTCAGTTTGCTACAAAAAATATATCCATTAAAACTTATTTCAAGAGAAAAAAATGTATTATATATATGTTGTGAATAATTAAAATTATTTACAGTTCCAGTTACTTCCGCTACTTCCACTTCCGCAACTTCTACTTCAGTTGACTTTTCCGACAGTATTCTTGGAGGATTCTCTATTATATTTTCAGTGACGATTGCCTAAAAATAAAATTTGATGCTACTGTTTACAAATATCTCACAAATATTTTCTTCATTCTCAAATGAAAATTCAACAACAGATTTCCCCACACCCAAACCTTCAATCTGTTGTCGAGGAGTTAGGTCCAAAATATTGGTTTCTAGTTCCGACAATACCTTTGGAGCTGAACCGCCTCCTGTTCCTTCCATGTATTTTTTAACAGTTGCATTTTTTCCTTTAGCATTTTTTTTCATATCTTGCCAGGTCTACAAATATAACAATAGAGCATTTCATATATCCTAATATGATTTGAAATAGTGAATAATGAAGCTTTTCAGTTTTACCTGATTTTATTATTATAATGTAGGTTTACTACCTAAACGATGTAATATACTATGGTATTTGTCTTACCTTTCTCCATTTTCTCCAATCCTTTTCTGCTCCGTTTGGAACGCTATTTAAAGTCCTGCTTATATCCTCCCACAATAATTGTGCTTTTTTTATTGAGAATTGTGTGCTGAATTTACCAGTTCTCAATTCTGGATGAATGCTCATAAATTCAACCAGCATGTGTTTTTGGGCATCATTAATATGCGACATATTTACGAAAGGAAAAAAAAATAATATTAAACTTCCACAGAGACGTACAAAGCAGATAGGTAACTAAAAATGAACTAAATGAACGCTGATGAACGCGAAGCCAAACAACAAAATATTTAACCTTAATCTTCTTTTTCGAGAATTTCAGATAATTTGACCTTCGCTCTGGTAGAAATGAACTAGAGTTGATTCATTTTATCTACTTTTGTCAATTTAAACTTGGCAACATTGAGGTTTATTTCCAAACTACTCCCACCTTTCGAACATACTGATAAATCTTACCAAGTGAGGCGTGACTAGACGAGTGTCGCGTAGGAGTATTCGTGTAGGAGTTGGCGTGTACGAGCATTTCTCTCGATTTCGAACATCGGGGACCTGATGGTGAAGATTCTTAAATTAATCTTTGAGATAAATTGGAAGTAGCTTCCAAAGATCCTACAATAGTGATATTTTCAACTCCGATAAATTCCACGTTCGAGTCGAAGAAGCCTCTGTATACGATCAACTAAAATGTAAATGAACTAAACGTCAAAAGTGTGTCAAAATTTGAATAGGGACTGTAACGAAAGTTTGATAATTTTTTATAAATGGATAAGGATTCTCTATGACAAAATTTTGAGTATTTATCAAGGCCCGAGGAGTATTCGATAAGATAATTTTTTACTTTGTAGATATCAAAAAATTGATTGTCAATATGACGTTTAATAATTTTCAATACAAAATTTATTAGTTTTAATCAAACAAATATTATTCATTTTTATTTAAAACTACAGTTGTGAAAAGTACAATTGGTGAATGTTAAATTGGTAGAAGAGTTTGTTGAAGTTGACGGATTGTTAATTCAATTTTGGTATATTATTAGATATAATATCATTAATTGCATCGTTAGATGCAATACCAAATCTTCGCGACATTTTTAGACCAGTTGTCAATTCGAAATTTAATTAATTTTTAATAAAAAAAAAACACCAAACTGAAAACACCACATGTAGGGTATTATCGCTGTAATCCAGAGGTGATTGGATTAAATTTGACACATGACTTAAAATTGAGTAATTTGATTGGTTACTATATTTAGTAAAAAATTATCTGAGCAAAGGGATTAAAGAAGGCAGAGAATAGCAGATAATAACAGAGTGAACACCAGTTACAAACAGATCAAATAGAGAGAGGCCTGGAAAAACTGGAAACTAGAGACTGGAGGAAAAAATTAGAGTGTGTGCTTAAGACCGCTCAGCAGAAGTCTTTTTTCTCTTATTAGACAATTTTTCAAAAATTTTGACCATTTTTCAAAAATTTTGACAATTTTCAACAATCATTGACCATTTATTCAAATATTTCACAATTTTTGACCATTTTACAAAATTTTAACAATTTTTGACAATTTTTGACAATTTTTGACAATTTTTGACAATTTTTGACAATTTTTGACAATTTTTGACAATTTTTGACAATTTTTGACAATTTTTGACAATTTTTGACAATTTTTGACAATTTTTGACAATTTTTGACAATTTTTGACAATTTTTGACAATTTTTGACAATTTTTGACAATTTTTGACAATTTTTGACAATTTTTGACAATTTTTGACAATTTTTGACAATTTTTGACAATTTTTGACAATTTTTGACAATTTTTGACAATTTTTGACAATTTTTGACAATTTTTGACAATTTTTGACAATTTTTGACAATTTTTGACAATTTTTGACAATTTTTGACAATTTTTGACAATTTTTGACAATTTTTGACAATTATTATAACTTGTGTCTCAAACATATTTATTTTTGAATATGGGAAAGTAAAAGTTAACAGAGAGTGAAAGATAGGATCATTTTTAATTATATTACATATAAAATTCTCGTGTCACGGTGTTTGTAGTTAAACTCCTCCGAAATTGCTCGACCGATTCTCATGAAATTTTGTGTGCATATCGGGTAGGTCTGCGAATCGGACAACATCTATTTTTCATCCCCCTGAATGTTAAGGGTGGTCCACCCCTTAATTTAATTTAATTTTTTGGACTAAATTTTTTGTTTTTATTTTTTTATGATACAGCATTTAAAAATATATACAACCCCAAATTTTCACCCTTCTACGATCAACCCCTATTTTTTATTTGTTAATTATAAACTTTAATTTTGACATGACAGAATAAAAAATTTAATATTACTGTTTTTTTACCCTTATACGATCAACCCCTATTTTTCCATCGCGATTTTTATTTTTGCAAGATGGCAAGCGAATATAATAATTGTAGTACGACATAAGAGCTAATGGAGATTAGCTAATTGTAAGGATGGCATTTATAGAAATTTGAAATAAACAAAAGCTACTCTCAGCGGGTAAATATTATTTAAGAAAATTCCACTTACAAACACCGTGACACGAGAATTTTATACAGTATGTCTGATAAAGTTGGCAACATATGGGAAACTTTTTTATTGTAAGTTTTACGAAAAAAAGGTATTCCTTATGAAAATCCCTGCTTTCGAAAATAATAATATCCAGGTATTTACATTTGACATTAGATGTACAGGGTGTCCACAAATAGCAAAATATTAATAGGAATATTTTCACTATTTCAACTTGAATTTTGCAAATTTTAGTTGTAAAATACGTCAACTTATATCTTATTTAACAAGTCAGCACACCTCAAATGTTTATTTGATGATTTGAAATATTTTAGCAATGAACTTAAATCAGTAATAAATAAGTAATACCCAACAGAATAATGTATTTTCTACTGTAATACACAAATTCTGAACGTTACTTAGAATGTTTGAATTATTTAATTGATAACCTACCAATAATAGAAAGACAACGCATATGGTACCAACATGATGGGGTACTATGTTATAGTACCAGAAATGTTCGAGAATATCTACTTCAAACTTTCAATGGACGAGTATTAGGAAGATTTGTGGAATTGGCTTGGCTTTCCAGATCTCCAAACCTGAACCCACTGGACTTCTTTTCGTGGGGATACCTAAAGCAAAAAGTGTACCTTCAAAGACCATTCGGCAATATTGATCTTTTGGAAAGAAGAATTCAGGAAGCATGTAAAGATATTACTCCGGCTGTTATTATAAATGTAATGAAAGCATTTTCTAAAAGAACAATTAAATGTTTAGAAAGAAACGGTGGACAAGTTGAGATGCATATTTAGTGATGAAAAAGTTAAAACGAATTTTTTTTGTTCATGCACATAAAGTTTGATGTTACGTTTTCGAAATAAATAATTCTAATTAAGTATTACGTATTTCTCTATTTGAGATAATTCTTAACAGATAATGTCAAATTTTATCAATTTTGCAATGAGATAATGAGTGAAGTAGTCAGTAATTGCACTTAAACGTAATTTTCAATTCCTATCGACACCTTAAAATTATATTTAATATTTTGAGAACAATTTGTAAAAATAACATAATTTTTTCAAGTATTATGATCTAATTGCATATCAAAACATAGTTTTCTATTTCGAACAACTTTTCATAATTAAAATTGTAAAAAATAAAGGTACTTTACTCTTGTATCAAATTCATATTTTTTGACAAACCTCGTATACGATTTAAAAAATTGACATCCGAGATTTGATTTTTACTTTATGGGCCATGCAGAACTTTTTATAAGGAATAACTTTTTTTCGTAACATTACAAATAAAAAAGTTTCTCATATGTTGCCAACATTTTAAGACATACCTACTCTATATTAGATAATCAAAATTCCTTTTACCATTTAAAGGAGTAGGGTACAAGCAAAGCAAAGAGACATGCCAAACTTTAAACGCAAACAAGGAATCAATGTGGATTGACTCTCCACAAAAACAAAATAGTTTAAAAGCCAAATTTTAGCGGTTACTATTCCGGAAGGAATTAGGAAGAGTGTGGTATTCCGGTTTCTATATCGATTTTTTACTGGAAGTTTTTGTTAGGTCCACTTTGAAAAGAACAAAATTGTATACCCCGTACATTATTAAAGTTGATACATGTTATCAAGAAATACATCATTCAAAGAATATGATAGCAAATGATTCCAAATTGTGTATACAATATTCAATGATGAAATAAAACAATTTAATTTGTTTAAATCTCCATTTTATTTTGAACTGGCGTTCAATTTTCAATTTATATAGTGCCCTAATTAAAAGTTTTTCATTGTATATTCACTAGTTTGAAAAAGCTACGGTGTAGCGAAACGCGTCACTAATTTTAAATTGAACGCCAGTTCAAAATAAAATGGAGATTTAAACAAATTAAATTGTTTTATTTCATCATTTAGTATGGATCTTCATCAAGTAAATGCCTCATCTATTCAATTTTTATAGAATATTCCTCTAAATATCTTAAATTAGCGTCATCGATTGGGACTGGGAATTAAAAATTGAAATAAAGTGACATATTTAAGGTTCTATTTTTGAGTTAATTGATTTATTCTTCTACGAAAGGTTCAGGAGATAACCTAAATATACCTAAACGAAATGTAATTTTTGATTTATTTAAATTTCTAAACATATTACTTTTGTTTTTGTGCATAATTAAGAAGTATTAGTTAAAAATTGTGGCGTGTTCCAAAACAATTAAAATCGCTTGTATATATTTTTTTGTTTTATCTATTACCACATTTCAATCCCAAAAACCCGAGGAACTTACAAACTTATATAAAGTATATTTTTGTTTCGTGGACGTATCCACATTAATTTGCATCAATGTCGAAATTTCACTTTCAAGTTGCATTTTTTTTCGCTCAAAATTGGCCACAATTCTTATTTGTCACAATAAAAATGTATGATTTTTTACAACATTTTTCAACGTCGGTAAATATTAAAATTCACGTTAACAATATTAACGTCTATTGAATACAAAGGCTAGGAAGCATTTTGGGGCAAAATATATTTGTTATAAGCCTTGAGCCATTTTAGGTGTCAAATTGACACCCACACACTTGCAATTCTATACCGCTATCATACTGTATTTTCCATAGAGATACTACAGATAGAGGCAACAAGCCAGCTCGGAACCTGTCAGCATTGAAAAGAGAGATAGAAAGTCAGAAGTTCAGACGGTCTTCCTCTTATGGCTGTATGGCTGTAGACATGCTGTAGACGCAGACAAAGATAGAAAAACCTCTGATCGTCTGTCTCTTTCTGTCTCACCAGAGTTCAGACGGACATTCCAACTTACACAGCGACCAATGGCATGTTGCCTCTGTAGTATCTGTAGTATCTCTATGGTATTTTCTCCCATTTTTAACATGCTATAAGCATAAAGCATAAATATCTTCTCTCGGGAATAAATATGTACAAGTAATATGTGTAATATAGCATGTCCCCTCTTAGTACAAGCTCTTTGCCAATCTTTTAAATTGGATATTGATTTATACATAAAAAAATAATTACAAAGTGTCAAACCATTTATATTTGTCAGTTATAAACGATTTTTTATTGTATCTACGAATAATATTTTATATTTGGTTACAGATTTTTCGTAAAAAAGAGCTTGTTTCGAAGAAACAAGATAATATCGGCGAATACCGAGAGATAGTACAAGAGAAAGACGTTCTTATTAAGAACAGTAATGCTAAAATTAGGGAATTGGAAGTAGAGGTAGAATTTAAACTCACTTTCGCAAACTGTTATATTTGTGATTATTTTTAGGTTTCAGAGTTGAAATCAGCAAACGAACAACTACATGAAAGACTTAGAGCAAGCTCTTTACGTAATAGTCATTTGCAAGAAGTGATGCTAAATTACGATAATTTTTTCAACAAAGTTTTGATAGAACGAGAATTATTAAGAAAAGATGTTGTTAAGGATTGTTATCAGGAAAATTTAGAGATTTCGTTTAACGAGCTTGTAGAAAAATTCCAAAAAACTGAGGAGATAATATTCGGGATGAGAAACAATCAAGATCTACTTATGGATGAGCTGGAAGGATATAGAGAGATTGTACCGGTCTTAGACAACAAATATGAAAGTCTGAAGGTATTTTCTTGATTTATTATCCAAAAATGTCGATTAAAAATGAGATAATATTAAGTATTGAAATAAATTTTAATCGTTTTAGGAACATTCAGAAACTATAATAGAAGAAGCTAACGTACAAATCGATCAGCAACGAGAGGAGAATATGGAAGAAATAACGAAATTAAAATTTGAGATTATACAAAGACAAGTGATAATCAGCGAGCTATAAAAGATGACATTTTAAGACGCCAAACCCTTGTTGGCTCCGCTCAGAAATAAAATTGCAGATAATTAATGAAAAAACAAAATATCCATAACTATTATTCGGTGTTATTAATAAAATTTCAGTAAAATTGAGATTTAGAAACTCAATAAGTATATTTGTACCCCATTTATCGGATTTTAAGAGATGTAAGTTCTTGAAATGGAGTATCAGATGTCCTTTTTTTTGGTCTCAATACTTTACCTTTGTGTGTATTCACTTGCATGCAATTTTAAAATTGAACATTTTACGTTATACACATTATATATCAGAAGACAATTATATTCAAATATTTCATAAATTTCAATAGTTGATATCTTACCTGATACATTTTTGTAACAACAAAATTTGGCATTAAATTTCCACTGCAGTGAATTGTTACAATATCCAAAATCAACCTAAAAACATTCATTTCTAAGTGTGAAGCTCTTGGACTATGAAAAATCTAAATCTTGGTTATCCGTAGCAAAGTTAAAGAGATACCTACTTCATATCCTGAATGATAAGAAAGAAAAGATAGATAAAGAAAATACGATAGATACAAACGAAGAAAAAGCAATTAAATAGATAATGAGTAAGGGTAAAAATAAGAAAAGTAAACGCAAGAGTTTTGTGAGAATGGCAACATGGAATATCAGGACAATGCTGGCAATGGGAAAAATGGAGGAAATCGCAAAAGAGATGGTGGAATATAAAATAGACATATTGGCAATTCAAGAAATACGATGGAAAGGTGAAGGACAAATAAATAAAGGGGAATATACATTGTTTTATGGAGGGGAAGAAAGCAGAGGGAAGAACGGCACAGGATTTATGATAAGTAAAAAAATGAGAAATAATATACTAGAATACACAGTTATAAGCAGTAGAATATCAAAATTAAGATTAAAAAAACCACATGGCAAATATTGCAATAATTAATATTTATGCACCGGCGGAAGAAGCTAAAGATGAAGATAAAGATGAATTTTATGAGAAACTGGTAAAGGTATGTGAGGAAGCTGCAAGACATGACACACTAATAATTATTGGGGATATGAATGCAAAAGTAGGAAGAGAAGACTATTTAATTAATGTTGCAGGAAAGTATACTATACATGAAATATCTAACAATAATGGACTGCGGTTATGTAATATGGCCGAGGAGCTCAACATGTATATTAGTAGCACTAGTTTCAAGCATAAGAAAGAACATAAAATCACATGGATTATACCTGGAACTACTACGGGGAACCAGATAGATCATGTTCTGATATCAAAAAGAAGATAAAAGATGATACAAGATGTAAGATCATACAGAGGAACAGGTGTTGATACTGACCATCAATTAGTAATAGTCAAAATGCAAATGAGAATTGTAAATATAGTAAATAAGACAATAAAATGTAGAAAATGGAACGTGCAAAAATTGAGAAGATGTAAAAATGAATATAGGGACGAGGTAAAGAAGCAACTACAAAAGAGCAAAGAGCAAGATAATATAGATGAGCAATGGAAGGAAATTGAAAGAAGTATAATAACGGCAGCAGAGGAAGTGATTGGTACGAAAGACACAAGAAAGAATAATGAATGGTTTGATCAAGAATGTAAAATAAAGATGAAAGAGAAAAAAGATGCCAGACTAAGATGGATGCGAACTAAGCAACAAAATTATTATGACGAATATAGAAGAGTAAGAAAAGAGAGTGCAAAGTTGATAAAGACAAAAAGAATAAAACGGTTGAATGATAGTATGGACATATTAGAGAATGATAATAATAATAATGTAAAATTGTATCAATATATAAAGAAACAAAGCAGAAAACAAACTAAAATAAACATCAAAGAAGAAGAGTGGAGCCAGCATTTCAAAAATTTATTAACGGAAGAAGATGGGGAACATGAAGAAGATGATATGAGTGATATAGATACAGGATTAGAAAATGAAGAAAAACCGACCGAAGAGGAATGTAACGACATAATTAACAAATTGAAACACAACAAAGCAGGAGGGACAGATGAAATAGTAAATGAGCTAATAAAATATGGAGGAGATGATCTAAGGCATAAAATATTTAAAATCATAGAGAGAATATGGGAATCAGAAACAATGCCGTATGAATGGTCTACTGGAATGATTATACCAATATTGAAGAAAGGAAATCCTAATATTTGTAGCAATTATAGAGGAATTAGTTTACTCAATTCCGCATATAAAATATTAACAATAATAATAAATGAAAGACTAAAAAAGGTAATGGAATCAGAAATAGGGGAATATCAAAAAGGTTTTCGAGAAGGAAAATCAACAGTAGATGCCATACATACTATAAATCAAGTAATAGAAAAATGTTATGAACACAATATTGGAGTCCAAATGCTATTTATTGACTTCAAGCAGGCTTTTGACAGCCTGAAACGGAAAACAATTATAAAAGATATGGAGCAGCTAAATGTACCACGAAAGATAATACGGTTGGTAAAAATGACGATGAAAAAAATCTAGAGCAAGAGTAATGACTAGGGAAGGTCCATCGGAGGAATTTGAAATAAATGCTGGTGTAATGCAAGGAGATGGGCTATCAGCGGTATTGTTTAATATAGCAGTGGAAGGCATAATTAGGACTTGTACTATCAAAGGAAGCATAATTAATAAGTCAAAACAAATAAAGCATATGCTGATGACTTAACCATAATAGCGAGAGAGAGAATTTTATGTCTGATGTACAATTTTCTATTTTTTTTAAATATATGATCCAAATCAAATATGATTAATCGACTCTATAAATTATTTATTATTTTTTCAATATGGAAAGTAAACGCCCGAGGATTACAGGTAACAAAAACATTTTATCACCTTTCATGTCTAGGCTAATTTCCATACATTTTAGTGGATGCAGACTTCGTCAATTTGGGAAATTTTAATTTTGATGATTTAGCGAATTTGACAAAATTTAATGTGGACGAAAAAAAAGAGACCGTAAGTTTATCAATTATTTAACATCTGTAATGACAATGTCTTATTTATTTTATTTTTTAAATTTACTATCTACTACTCCGGCGTTGATGTCCTTAAATACAAATTTGCATTAGTAAGAATTTATGAAGCACGTTGAGTCATCTAATTTCATATCGACTATTCACATCTCTTAACTAGGTAGTCTTCGCCCACAGAAACTACACTGTAAACTAGGAGCGAAACCGAAAATCTTATAGGCTCATAACAACAATTTTACAAGAAACTGTAATAATCTATTGATAGTACAAACAGACGTTTGTGTCAATTAGAATTTTGGTTCGCGGTTGGAGGTGAAGATGTCGCTGTTATCACAACTTTAACACTTCCTTTATTGGAGTATATGTATTGATTGTGATTTCAGCATGGTCTTTAGTCTGGGATTAAGATCACAGAGCTGTCAGACGGAGAATATCTACCTTGTACTGATGAGGCGCAAAGTGATATTGTCCATTCTAATTGCAAACCAGAATGGTTGGTTAAATCTTGTAGAACATACCGACCCCGTTCAACTTAGAAGTGTAATTCAATGTCTGTCGGGACATATAGCCCGAGAAGTAGTTGTTTCTTCTAAGTGAATGGTCACGTTTTTGAAAATGTGCAACTTGTGGAAATTGTTCATAGTATTTGTGTATATATACATATGAAAAAAGGTATATATACCTCTACTATACGTGTAGTATTTCCACGGGTACAGTCTTTGACGAAAATTATGGCGCATTTTGCTACAAACCCCCTTAATATTATCAAAATGAATATTTCAAAATGGCACTACTCACAGGAGCTTCATTAACAATTAGATATTATGTTTTATATTTTTTATAGAAGAACAAAAAAATCTCCTAGAAAGTATAGTAAATCGCCAGTGCGTAATTACTGCATTGGATATGAAGACATTCGACAATCCGAAAGAGAGTAAGTAAAATTTGGGAAATATTTGGTATGAGAACTACTGAGATTGAGTTCAAATAATTCCAGGTTAATCAATTGTGGATTAAGAATAATGCTTATAATGCGAATACACATTATTTCCTTGCCATAAATTAGTTTTTTCTTTTCTAGAAATTTACTAAGTATCACGGATGAATATCTCAACTCAAAATCTGTGTCCGAACAACAGATGTCAGTTCCAACTATACCGATTATTTCTGGGGAAGAATCGTCACAACTTATATTTATGATAAAGGCAGTGAAATAGACTCGATGTATTTAGATGAGAAAACTTCTTTCCTTAAAGGTAGGTGAACTACAAAGGTTAGATATTTTGTTGCTTTGATAAAAAAATAATATCTTAAGCTGCTATCAAACTGAACAGTACCTTTATATTGAAATGTACGCTTCCATCAGTGGCGGGGGAGATCGCCATTGTCAAATGTCTATTAGGTCCTCCATTATGACGTGACTTTAGGTATGTAAATATTAGAATTGTCGCAGATGAAAAAGTTCAGTAAAAAAGCCAATTATTTTCAAATTTCCACGAGTAGCTACTAACTTTATCTACTATATTATATTGTCGCGTTTTTGTGATCTTAGTTTTAAGAACTGTACCTACATTAATTATAATTACTCAATTGCCGAATTTCCAAGCAAACGCCATCTATCTGTAATGGGTGCTGCATGCGGAATCCTTTTGATATCTTTACTGATTTATATAATATTCGATTACAATATCGTTCAAATCTTCTTCAAACGCCGAGTAGGTCCAGAATCATCTGTTGAGTCGTATATCAAATTTCTGGGAAGAGGATTGATCGACGGTGTAACCAAGATTTTTAGAACTATAGGAAACATTTTATCCATACCAGTAAGTTATTATTTGGAACTGGATACCATGTACAAACATATTCAATAAAAAATTTGCAAATGTAATAAATATAGGTAGGTACTCGTAGCCAAATTGGAGGCGCTACTGGCAAAGTTTATGAGTAGCAGTGTTATGGGATATAAAAAATGAATAAACTTTGCTAACAGATAATTTAAAGATATTCTCTTAATTATAAAATCGTTACAGATATACTTTTAAAAGAATGTAATTTTTAGTCAAATTATAAAAATAATTCTAGGTAAATTATTCAGAAGAGGATTTCTTCAGCTCATAAAGTAGGTTCTACAGTGACGGCACAAACGTTTATATTACAAGGTATACCTAGTAAACAAAAAAAGATTTTGTAAAACAATCATTTTGAAAAAATATTTAAATATACAGCTATATATTCAAAAAATATTTTGGAAATTAATTTATCACTATTCCAGTAGCGGCTCGTAACTGGGACAGAGAGAAACTACTTTATAAAAAATGTAAAACTACTGAATATTTTATAGGACAAGATATCAAAAGTAATTACAAATTATTATCAAATTATTACTTATACCCAATGTTTATTTATATATTTAGACCAGTAAGTCACTACACAATTTCATTTTTTTTAGATTCCTGATCATGAAGTCCCTTCCTGGTGGCGTCGTTAATTCAAGTACACTCTAAAGTAAATAAAATCCTGTACGATCAACAACAACTATTGATGTCTTCAAGATATTCACCTATTTTTAATTATTCCTATTTTCATTCATTCTTTGGGTTGTGCTCAACAGCCCAGGCACTTTAACAAAATCTTTGTACCGGTAATTTCTATATTATAAGAATAACTGTCAAGAAAAAATAAAAATCACATCTACAGACACTTTGTATTTATTTTAAATAGTCAATTACATTATAAAATCTTAAGAACGTCTATTGAATGTACTTGTTGGTTGTGGGTTGTGTGAGTTGGAACATTTTCAACATTTTCTTGGTATCTAAAAATCAAGAGGGCAACATTTTTAATTAATCGGTGTGTTTTTAGTTGAAATCTGTGTGGCATGTATTCCTTTAGAATTCGTAAAATCATTAATGCTGCAAAGAAACAGCAAGACACAAATGATAGGTCATATATGTTATTTATATTACCTTTAAGATAATCTCAACTTGTAACAAAACTTAATTTTAAAATTCATAACATAAACCTAACCTAAAAATTGACTGCACATTTTTACTGTATATTTATGTTCAAAATAAGAATTAGACCTGGTGTCTTGAAACAACAAATGACTTCAATCAATAACATAAGAAACATTTAAAATTTGGGAATGTCAATATCTTTTTTGAAGAACGTTAGTATGTTTTACAATATTTGAATTTTATATCTTTTTGTATTTGGGCCAATAGCCATCGTTGTCAAGACACGTTAATCTAAATAAAAAAAAAACGAAGGCGGCAACAAGAGCATTTTTTTTAATAATACCGGTTGGCCAAGTGTATTTGAGCCCATTTTAAATCCCCGTATCTTAAACAGTATTTCAGAATTAAAGGTCCGGTTTTTACCGAACACCTTAAAAAATACTTAAGTTTTTTTTGGCATATTCCGTTTGTATAGCTACTTCCGTTTACACCGAAAATTAGTACGCCATTTGTGAGATATAGGGTTACTTTGTTATTTTATATGGGACACCATGTATATATATTTTTCAGAAACCTTTTAATCTGCCCTATTTCGCAAAAAGGGAAAATTTGTGACAATTCTTTAAATTCTTTAAATTCGTGTAGATGTGAGAGCGGTTTCAAATAATTGGTATATATTTAAATAAAATACACTATTACATCTAGTTACCTGTGGAATAAAATATTTAGTTGCAGTAGAAATGTCAAATAATAATTAATTCGTTGTTTAAATGTTAAATGGTTAACACTTTGAACAGTAAAGCCTGTTCATAGTTATAAGAAAGTAAATTAAGCGGATTATTGAAGGGTAGCCATTAACTAACAATGACGTGAAATTTATTACCCGATTTTCGTAGTTTTAGAGCAGGTAGGCTATGGTCCGTACCCATTTAAAATCTTTATCCTATACTTTAACAAGGGGTACTTCCTAAAAGGATTCAGTCAGTCACTTTCTTATATCTATGAACAGGCTTTACCTGAATTAGTTATTCTTTTCTATTTGTTTTTCTTTCAGATATTTTAATTTATAAGGAACTAGATGTAAAAGTGTAAAGAAATAAAATTTGTAACAATTATTTAAAACCGCTCTAACATCTACACGAATTTAAAGAGCTGTCACAAATTATACCTTTTTAGAAAGAGGACAGATAACGGTTTCTAAAAAAAATATACTGGGTGTTCCATATAAAATAACAAAGTTGCCCTATATCTCAAAAAGGCGTACTCATTTCCGGTGTAAACGGAAGTAGCTGTACAAACTTGACATAAAATGTAGTATTCGGTAAAGGTGTAAAGGTGTTCGGTAAAAACCACACCTTAAAACCTGAAATACTTTTCAAGATACGGGCATTTAAAATGAGCTCAAATACACTTGGCCACCAGGTATGAAATTTCCGTTTTTATGCTGAAAGTCGATATCAGCAGCTTTAAGATATACTTAAAATCAGCGACGTGATTATTGAGCTGTGACGTCATCGAACTAAAAAACTAAATGAATAGGGGATGGAAGTTAGTCCAAACGAAATGGTTTTTTATTCCAAATTCAACGCTGTAGTACAATGATGGTATGGATGTGGATAATTACGTCACATTTTCAATTTAATACTTATTTTCCACAATAACATTGAAATTGTGAAAATTTTGTGAGAGGTGTTGAAAATGACCTCTTGCTTCAACACATGTCTCATCATAAAAGGGTCTCATTTTGAATACATCCTTAAAAATGTTCAGAGTTTAGTGACATTGGTTATTGTTAAAAATAAATATTAAATTAAAAATGTAGCAATAGCATATTGTGCAACAAGTGAGAAAAGTACTTTCCCCACATGTTGCATTCTATACTTTTTCTACAACTGCACAAATTTAAAGAATACAAGTAAAGTAACTTAATATTTATTTTTATGGTTAGTAAAACAAAAATAACACTAGATTATCCTACCTCTAAACTTTTAAATAATTTTATTTCAAATTATAGTTGATGGTGAAATTTGTACAATTTTGTATGGTCAAACCCGGAACGTCATTTCTTTTCACCAAATTCTCCGTTATATTAATAGTAGAAGTTGAGGGTTGATTCATATACGGTGCATATTATATGATGTATTATTAAAATCGTCACTACTGTCAGTATCCATATTATTTATTATAAAGTATATGTCTTGTTAAACTAATATTTAATGGAAATTGGGATTTTTATCAAAGCACGATTGAAACCACTAGAGTAAATTGATAACTGACAAAATTTGAAGGTTTTGAACTGGCAATTTTTTGACGTTTAATATATCAAATCTATGTGTATAAAATTCTATCACTCTGTGATAAAATTCAATATAAAAACTTTGTTAGTGGTTTCTAGGGAAACTAAGTTGTTTATTTATTTATTTAACTGTCTAAAAATTATTAAAACTGTTTCAAAAATTTAAATAAGTATTATTAACATGAATAATACAAGATTTGGAAATAATTCAATAAATGAAATAGAGAGTACAATTAAGCAAAGTATACCGCGAAATACAATGAAGACAAAAAAGTCTGCGTGGGAACAGTTTAGAATGTTTCTGGACGCACGTAATTATACGTTAGAAAAGGATACTTCTGAACAAGTTATAGCAAAAATTCTTGAAGATTATGATGCAAAACAATCCCCAAAATAATGCTACAACGTACAATTATAATAATTGTACTTTTTACATAAATAAGTAATTTTTTTTTCATAATGTTATTATTTTTTTGGCTTTGTATAATTGAAGTTTGCAATAAATAAAACGTTTAAACATATGATTTTTTAGTTTTTCTCTCGTGAAATAGTCATGTCGAATACCACTCAATTACAAGGTATTATCGATGAGGAAGCAGTTTTATCATATATAATACCACGAGAGTGAAAATTTTGTCGGCAAAATTTTTCGATTGTCATATTCAAGTTTGTTGCTTTTAGGTAATTTTGCTCATGACATTCAATCCAAAACCACTCGCCTTACGGCTCGTGGTTTTGTTAAAAATGTCATTCGCAAAATTGCCAAGCAACAAACTTGAATATGACAATCGAAAAATTTTGCCGACAAAATTTTCACTCTCGTGGTATTATATATGATAAAACTGCTTCCTCATCGATAATACCTTGTTTACATTGAAACGTCAAAATTTTACTTTGAATTTGTCATTATTGACAACTAAAAGTGCTTCGAAGTTTATTGAAAAATCACATCAACCAATATTATATCCACACATGAGTTGGAAGAGACAGCTGCTGGCCAAACTATTTACAAAAACTGTGTTTTTAATAACTGTAATTTTTCAAATAATTAATTTTTTTCTCTTGTTCAAAAAGTTGATTATACTTCCAGTTAGCTTATGTATTCTTTGAATTCAATAAAATAATAAAATGAAAAAATAAAGCAAAATCCTTTTAAATTATTGAAAAAAATAATCTTCCCAAATACAACTCGTTCTTCAAATTTTATCACATAATTTTTTATTTTCATCACTCAAACTTGTTTATTTGAGGCAAAAACATTCAAACAAACCGAATTTAGATAAAATCACGAGTCCGTTAGGACGAGTGATTTTATCAATTGGTTTGTTTTCATATTTTTGCCAAATAAACAAGTTTTCGTGGAAAAGAAAAAATTATCGATAAAATTTGAAGCACACCTTTGATAATTGCATTGTAAAAAGTGAAAGAACCCTGCTATAATTGCACTGTAGACTGATAATTCCACAGTTCATATCCATGACAATTCCATTGTACACTTTGATAATACAGCAACAATTGATAAGTAACGTTAGTTTGACAAGTAATGTAAAAAATATTATTTTTTTAAAATGTCTTGTTTCGGCCGGGTTTCATTACAAGCTATTGAAGAAAATGTGTTGGAAAAAGAAGCAAAAACAGAACAGAAAATACGTGTGGCGTCAATTTATGAGCTTCTGTACTGAGAAAAACTATACTTTGGATGAAAAAACACAAATTAATGTTCTGGTAAAAAAATATTACCGAACTTAGCATTCAATGTGCGTAAGCAGCATGTCGATGAGTACAAAGAATTAGCTGTTAAAACGATTTGGAATGTAACCGCCAAATTACCGATGGAAAAATATTTCACTGAATACATCAATTTTAACTCTTTCACCAATATTGAGTTCAAAGCAGCCAGAGATGCGAAAAATGCCAAGAGAAAACAACTACAAACAGATCCAGAAAGTGCAGTTTTTCTGAAGTACGATGAATTCCAAAATATGGTTCGTGGTTGTGACGAAAACACCCCAGATGGTTTGCAGAAGAAGGTATTTTTTGTTTTTGCTTGGCGTGGTGAAGAAGGCCACAAGTGCTTAGTTTCGTACTTTAAAGAAGAAGAAAATAACGTAGATGAAAAAACAGGAAGTATTATTTACGATCCTGTGTTTCTTAAGACGACGCAAGGAGGGGGAAACCATGCACTTCATTGAAATGGCTAATAAACAATAAAATGACTCCTGATTTGTGTCCAATTTGACTGTACTAAAAATTCCTAGAAAAGCAGGTTGGAATAAAAACAAAACTCATTCTGACTGTAAATCCCGCTTGGAAGTTGAACAGAAAATGGTATAAAGATATTCCTGCTGGACGAAATACAGTAAGGAAATGGGCTGTTCTATAAGTCAAAGCTTCTGGTTTAAATATAGAGAATAAGCTTACCTTCTAATCATTCGTTTAGAGCTACGGCCGTCTCCAATCTCGCAAAAAAGTGGGTGGGCGAGCAGAAGCTCATAAAAATCACGGGCCATTCAAATTCAAAATCAATAACGCCATATCTTCAAATGGATGAAGATCATCATGAAGAAATCGTCAAAAAAAATGCGTGGCAATGACGTACCACAGGCGCAGCATTATCAAATATCCTCTTCAGATTATACGTATAATAATTTTGTATTTCACTGCAGTTCCTGCAACTTTTGATTTAGTTCAACCTTGAATAAATAGTTTCATATACCTTCCATAATATATAAATGAAAAATATTAAAACAAACGTATTTCTGCGTCTCTTCTTTTTTTTTTCCAGTTACGGGATGGTTATTGATGACAAGCTGAGAGTTTATAAATTAATAACGTCAGCTTGACAAATAATATTAATTATTCCCCCGAATTACACTCGTGCATCAAAATAATTTCGCATTCCAGCGTGTTGTCTTTGAAAAACTGCATTCGGTCATTTTCATATTTTGGCTCTTTCTCCAAAAATGACAATGAATTCATGCAGTTTTTTGACAATACGCTGTCATGCAAAATTATCTGTAATTTTGATCCACTTACGAAAACATATCGATCCCTTATCACTTTCCTAATTCTCGAATAAATTCCGCTGGAGCTATGCGACGCAGCTTGCAAGAACAGCATAGAGCACTCGAAATTGGAGTCTTCTACGCTGATATTTCTTTCAGTTTTGCTCGCACAAAAAAATTGAGGACATCAAAATTGTAGGAAACCATGATAAAAGTAAATTTTGGAAAAAAGTCTTTTCTTAAATTGTTAAACAACTTGAAATTTTGTTTATTCAAGCGGCAAGTATAATAAAAATGACAAAATGAAAGTGATAATATGAGGAAATTTTTTTAAAAAAGGTGATGATTTAAAATTGTGAAAATTCAAAATGGCGGCCGCGCAAACTGAATTTATATATAGTTATTTTCAATCGCTGTTCATTTTATGAACATTAACAATTTGAGATGCGATAGGTGCAATCGAGAGAGGGTAGTACAATAGACCTTTTAAGCAAACTTTTGAAATTTTATTTACATAATATATTTTTTAACGCTTAAACTAAAAAAATAATGTTATACGTTTTTTCAAGATTTATTGATGAAAAATTTATTTCAACTTCCGTTTCGAATTATAAAAGGATAGTCCTTCAAAAACCACTTTGAATAAAAATTAATACGATCATTAGAAACCGAGAAAATGAAAGTCAAAGGCACTGACTGAATATTATAAGGAATTTTAAGTTCGTGATTGATTCGTTAGGTTATTGAAACCAATCTGTAAATTAATTCATTCTTTCATTTCTGTTGTACCACTGCAAGTGTACAAAAGGGGCAATTATTACAGCGCGCGCAACGAAACTATGGTGCGGCATGGTGGGGTTCAATAAAAATGGGACATATTAGAAAGAAATGCCAAAACACGTCAACTTTTAACTTGAGGGGGACACTTTTTGGCGCTAATGTCATAAACGTCAGATTCACCCCCACCCTACTGGAGATACCCCTTAAATTTTTTCAAATGGCATTAGGTATCAAGTCATACCTCATTTGAAAGGTCTGGTAAATCTCTATTCAATCATTTTGTTTTGCGTTTGATTCCAGCCTTCCATTGTTATTTAATCGTTGTTCATATTTGGCTCTCTTTCAACTTCTCGTATGCCCCCGTATTATGTTATGACAGAAAGAATCTTTAAAGAATAAAAAATTTTACAAATAGTAAAAAGACAACTGTTAACAAGAAAAAACTGCTATTTAATTATGTGTTCAATGTGACCACCGTTAACATTCAGACAATAAAAGTTGAAAGAGAGCCAATTTTAAACAACGATTAAATAACAATGGAAGGCTCGTATCAAATGCAAAACAAAATGATTGAATAGAGATTTTCCAGACCTTTTAAATGAGGTATGACTTGATACCTAGCGCCATTACGCTTCCATCTCGGAAAAATTTGATGTTTGTGTTAACTTCCCAGGGCTAGTAGCTTGCTGCTCACTAACGCCAGATTGTAGTTACTGACTAACTGCAAAGACACGATTGGAGTAATTTGTTATTTTCACTTTTTTATTGTCTATTGCTATCTTTTCTGCAGACGGTTTTGTCGATTTTAATAGTGTATAAGGAAATTATTTTTTGGATATTATTATACAGGAGCAGTCCTCCCTGCAATAATTTTGAATTTTTAACCATTACGGCTTGTTCAAGACAATAGTACATAATCTCTTTCCACGTACACTTTCAAAGCATACTGCTAATCTTATAGATAAAATGAACAGTATTTAAATTAAAAATTGAAAACGAATCTAAATTTCTAATTTTAGAGACTTACGACTCAGGAACGAGGGCTTTAAAGAGTTAATATGAAGTACTAACATTATATTGGCTCAACTTATAGAGGAGAGTGCCCTAATATCACACCCTTATTTTGAATGCGTCATTTTTTTTAAGGAAATTATTTTAAAGCTCTGATTATGAGTTTCCAATATATGTGATTATCAATAAAACAACAAGTGGTATCAAAAGTTTATTTGAAAAAACAGATATCATCTGTATCAATGAGAAACAAATAATTAACACATTTTGTAAAAACTGAATATAGTATCCTAATTCGCATATCCGATAATAGGACACATTTGGGTGGACGATATTAGGAGACTTCATTCAGTCAAACAGAAGTCACATACAAACACATTCTTCTTATCCGAATTGGAGCATTCTTCATGCCCCCATTTCAAACACTGACAACATCTTATCCATTTTTCACCTTTTGAGTCTTCTGAGATTCAATCGCAAACAAAAGATTATCATTATTTTCGGAGCTGCAATCAATATCCGAATCATCATCTAATTCCATATTTATATCCGACTCACTTGACTCGCTGTCATATTCCACGTCTTTAAGCATCTTAGTTGTCTTGGGCGGATTTTTGCATTTGGAAGTTGAGCTTCTAAAGATACTTTCTTTGTAACGGCTTTTCTTTCATTTATATATGCCACACTTTTTTCTAGCTCTTCTTTATAGGGAGTACCAGTTATTGATTTTGCTGATCCTGTCCTGAGCTTGCCATTTAAAACAGTTTTTCGTATTCCGCAGCAAGATGGTAAAGCAGTTATATTTTCAGGGCCTATGTAGGTATTACGTGGTGGAGTAACTTCCCTGGGATGAGGATTCTCATCAGTTTCTGTTGGAGGTGGTGGTGTCATTTCACGTTGTCTGTGAATAGCAAATTCATAATCGTGGAGAATGTATCGGTTGCAAGGATTAATGCCACTTTTTCTGAAACCATTAGCGCTCACTTCAGCGGTGGCAGCTTTTAGGTACGCTCTTCCCAATAATTCACCTATTTGATAAACAGACACATTCCTGCCAACATGATTCTTAAGCCAAGTCTCAATTTCTTGAGAATAGTAGGTTTTGAATGGACCCATAAAAGCCAAGTCATGTGGCTGCATATTATGGGTCGAGTGAGGAGGGAGGCTTATAATTATCACACTATGCGTTCTAGCAAGCTCAATGACGTCCAAGTTACGCGTATGGGAATAGTGACCATCCAGAACCAGCACGATTGGGTCATCAGCTGACGGCTTTGTGTGTTTAATGAAGTGACGAAGCCACTCGGTAAATAAATTCTTCTGTATCCATCCAGATGGATGGCATCCAGCTATTGTCCCCGGTGGCGCACCATCAAGCAGTTCCTGCTTCATGTTCTTCCTTGGGAACACCAACATTGGTGGCACGAATCCACCAGCACTATTCATGCAAGTTACCATCGTCACTAGTGAGCCTCTCTCAGCCGCAGTGATGGCACCAACTTGCCTTTTCCCTTTCATTGAAATTATTTTGGAATGTTTAGATTGTACTTTTGTTATTCCGGTCTCATCAACGTTGTATATTCTAGCCGCGTTATTATTAATTTTTTGCAAAGCAGGTTCGAGAATATCAAAGAATTTGGCGACGTTTTCTTGGGTAAAACCTTTTACTCTGGCTGAAGAAATACCCTGTGGCTTTCTAAACGTTAAATTGGGATGCCGATAGAGAAATCTTCTAACCCATTTTTTCCAGCAGTTTATTTTTCGCGTGAAAATGGATGAGGCAAATTATTTCTTAAAGCCTGTTGAAACGCGATTCTTCGTAGATCTGAGGAAGTCAAACGATAGAAACGCTTGTCCATTTACAAACAATATACGACGAGTTCTCTTTCCATTTCCTCCGATAGTGTCGTTCTTCTGTCCAACTTTACGTTAACTAGTTCTTCCGGGTTTTTTTTATTCACATTTTTTACATAATCCCTCAATGTACTTTTGGGTACATTAAATTGAATGGATGCTTTCTGATAGTCCATAACATTATTCTTAACCGCTTCTATAGCATTAAGCATTGCCTGTTTATCCCATTTCTTCCGTTTGTTTTTTTGACTCATGTTTTCTGAAACGAAAAAAAATTTGTCCATCGTTTTTACAGGTTCCTAATATCGCACAGTGTGCTTTATTGAATGGCATAAGCAGTATATAAATGCATGTTTCAACTATCCCTTAGCACGAAAATCCAATAATATATATCTTAATTCCACAACAGATGGTTATTTTCTAAAAGTAGGATCAACAGTAAAGGTCCAGTTATTCTTAATACACTACAATACAGTTTCACCGGTATAGTTACGGCAAACGCTTTCCAGTGATTGAAACGATCAATAATAGACCTATGGAGATTCATTTTAATTATCCACAGCAACTTGTCTTTTAACTAACTTAGTTTTCTTTTTATTTAAATGGTAATGTGAATTTATAAAATTTATAATGTAGTTTATACTATTTTTTGAATGAGTGTAAAATGTGGTGAGATGGATGTTATCCGTTAAAAATAAATAAATACCTAAATTTTGTCTTTCTTTTCTTTTACTCTGAATAGATCCCTAAATGGAGCCCTAAATATCCCGATCGCTTCGACTGTTGAAATGTATTGTTTTGTTAGGGTAAGTAGCATACGACCACGGCTATCTTCTTAACATCACTATGAATATGTATTAAATACATTAAAACATATTCGGTGTAAGTTATTTATTTAATAGATGATAAATATTGAATAGTTTGTACATCACAATTTCAGAAGGGAATATTATCTTGAACTCACTTTTAATTTAATTTAGGAAATTATTCACAATGATGGTTTTACATACCTCCATACTGCAGTGGATCGATTGTGGTGCGATCTAGCGGCACGTTTCGAAAGTTTCATTGTTCCTGTGAAAAACCAAGACACACAGCTTACATATTTATAAAAGTAAAAAAATTTTGTGAGCCTAACTAACAAAAACGTAACAGATATATCTAATTTTATGAGCAGTTTCCAACTAGATGAAATCGACCAAAACATATTTACATTTAAACTCGTTTGAGCATTAATCGATTTTATGGAAGTTCATCCAATTTAAAATTAAACGACCAATAGGTATTGGAGGTTTAACTTTAAACTGTTCCTTTTGACACTTGGGTAACTTATGTCCATGTCTCATGAAAGGTTGGTTGGGATGTCGTGAAAAAATTGTTGATTCTAATTATTTAAACTATTGCTCCTTTTATCATTGAAATACATGTAATTCGGAATTAAAATAACAACCATCACGCCCGTAACTGTGAACGAAAGTACTAAAAACTCAAATAACGCCAAGCATTGTCACCAACGAACGTTTTTCATACAAATAAGTCCCTAAATTTTTCGACGTTGTCAAACTTATTTCAGGTTTAACTAAACTTCGTTCGGTGCATACAAAGGAAGTATTAACGGCGTTTAACTATTTGAACCAGTTTAGCTAAACGGTTTTAGTACTATAAACGGTGCATACGGCCATTAATGTTAATATAAACATATACTGTGTGACTATTTTGTTTTGGTGATTTTATTTATATTACAAATATATTTAAGGTGTGTTTGACTCGGGTTTCCACACGAGCAATGATACATCTAGTTTATAATTGAAACATGGCAGCATTGACATTATTAAGTGAGTGAAATATAGATGGCGGCACACAAATAACAGTTTCTGATTACCTCCTTTTTTACCTCATACCTACTTTCGACACGCGCCGGTAGGTCAAAAACATTTGACATTTGCTCTAAAATATGCAGAATAACGTCTCATTCATCGTCCTAGAATTTCATAACTTTTCCTTTCCCCGTTTCAAAGATAATCCCTTCGTGTGAGACATTTCAGCAACGCTGTATATTATGCCTCTCCTTGATCCCCACTACTCCGCTGCTTTCCGGCACTCGGTCAATTTTTGGCCAACTTCACATCATTTTAATGCAAATTGAAAATATACGTTTTGTTGCTCTACATCACCGTTTCTCAACCATTTTTATGTCGCTACCCACGAAAAAGCCAAAAAGTTAAGTAAAAAGTCTTGCGACCCCGTCACTATTTTGTTGGAAATAGATAAATTTTGTTTGTATAAAAATACATATTTTTTCGACGCTACAGATTTATTTCATTATATTTTTCTTAAATTTGTATAGCATAAAATAAATCTTCTGAATTTTTGACAAAGGTATTTACTGATGAAATAAAAATCGAACTGGCAACCCTGGCGAGGCCGAGCTTCATTGTTATTTACATTTTTAGGGAAGTAAGTACCTAGTATAGGCCAGGGAAGCAAGTACATAGAACCACAACTATCTTATCTCACTCACACTAAAAATCATTCCTTTAATAAACGAATCTTTTGTAACTATATGTACCTAGTTTTCAACAGACTGCGACCCCCTTTTAAAAACAAACTCGACCCCCCGCTTGAGAAACTATGCTCTACATCTATACTTTTCAAAACCGTTTTAAAATTTGAAATCGGACTATCGATAACGAATCCACACGTTGCAAATTATAGCATCAAACAAAGTAACCGTCGCCTGACGTCTGATTTTCTCACATATGAAGTGCATATGAAGAACTTCTTTTGTACAAAGTTTCAGTTATTAAAATTGAAAAATGACGAAGATGTAAGTTTTCAAAAAAATTACTGATTTTCCTGTTTTCCAAAGTTCCTCGGTTCCTAATAATCCGATCAAGTCGCTCGACCCCTCAATTTGTTCGTATTTTAATTAAGTACCTACGCTTTTTCTTCACATATACCATTGTGATTGCTTCAGTACTTTGCACGTTATATGGAAAAAAATTTCGTCTTTTCGTTTTCAATGTTTATAACAAACCATAGGCGTGCCCACGGGGGGTGGGGAAGGGGTGGCAGGGTGGGCCATGGCCCACCCTATCGGTCTAATTCCTCAAAATATCAATATATTAAAAACATTTTATAATTTTAAAATTTTAACGTTCTTTCAAAAGCACAACCAATATAAATACCTACTGTTAATATACATACCTATAGCCCGTTCAGTACAAAAACCGTTGCACGTCATCAAAGTGTCGAAAAAGAGACGTTCGTTTATATCATGTCATTCGATTGCCGCTGTCAATCCTCTGTCAATCACTATGTTAAGCCTCTCTAAACTCAATAAATATTGAAATTTGTAGGTCGCATTGTATTAAAAAATATAAATATATGTTTAAAAAAAGGTTTCGTAATTAATTTCATATCAAATACAGCTCGTAGGTTAATTAAATATTAAACTCAAACTAACGTCAGTCTTAATAAAAACTTTTTATGTTGGCAATAATGCGCGCTGTTGCCGCGATTAAAATGGTTTATTTCAGGTTCAGTTGACGTCTTGACATTTTTGGGGTTATGTTGTGACAAAAACTGCAAAGAACTGTGAGTAATTTTTCACAAGCAGTAATGAGTTATCAAAGTTTAAGGCACATCCAAAAAAACGTATAAATGAAACTTAATAATACTGCAATAGTTGATGCATTTACTCCTGATACTATTTACAGCGTTTATGAAGCAAGTATGTATAAGTTCAATATTATACCCAATCGACTCCATTTATTATATTCTGTCACATTATTCTTAATACTTGGCAATTATACATGGACATTTTTTTTATAGATAATCATTCAATGTAGAATGTTCCTGAGTAGTTTACTAAAATATGATACACATCCACATAGAGGACTTATGGAACTTTCAACAAAAATAAACCACTGTATACATTTGTTTTTATTAATGAATCCTGAATTTTCCAAAATGGTGCTGTAGGCTGTTCATGTCAAAAGGTATGTTACAATGATTTTGTAAAATTTTAGAATGCAACATTGTTTTTATTCTAGATATTTTGTATTACATGCTGAGAATGAAAATGGTTATATTGATGGAGCAGAAAGTATATTTTTATATGAATCTGAGTTGAGTTATTATCATGGGAAAATGAATGAAGAACATGTTTTTAAATGGTTTGAAAACCAATTACTTACTATTGAATCTTTCTTATTATGGACAATTTTTTTCGATAATATTAGGTTAATGACACAATATAGAATTCAATCAACAAATGTTGAAGCTGAGCTTATTTATATTACAGCCTAGTAAGTAGATACAAACTGTATTTGAACAGTGATATAGCAAATTATATGTTAGAATTCAGAAGACTACACAAATAGTTTAATACATTTAAAATTCTTACTTCAAATTATACCTAATAGCCAATAAATGCTGTATTACTTTCACAAAAATAATAATATAGGTATATTTGAAAAGAAATGAATTGGTTATTTGAATACTGCCCTTTCAATAAATGTTTTTTTCAGAAACAAACCCCCCAACAAAATATATTGTGGATATGATAGTATAGTCACAAAGTTTTACCTACCATCTATTGAGTTAATACTGGGAACTGCCAAGCAAGCCGATAGATGCATTCCAGAAGTTGCGGGTTGGAATTGGTTTGTCCGTGAACCTCTCAAATTTGAAAGATTTCTATTTGACAATTATTGTTCTACCTTATTTAAAAAAATAGTATTACAAACTTTTCGGTGTATTAACTAATTTATAAATTTGCAATGTTTCTTTTTAATAAAACAATTCCATAAAAATTGGGGTGGCATTATTTATTATTTTATTTTAATCATGATATTCAAAATAAGTAATTCAGGCAGCATTTTCTAGAGGTACATGTGTATATCACAAAGTTTTATAAAAACTACAAAGAATTAATTTAATAGTTTTCATTGAATTGAAAGGTCTCATTCGATCAATCATTTATTAGCAATACTTTCAGTTGCGGTAGATGCTGGGGAGCTAAAACAAAATGGTAAATATAAATTTGGATTGATTAGAAGATGATGGAGTGATAAATAATTCACCAATATACTGATAATTATAATATGTATTGATTTCAGTGCTACGATTTAGTCAATCATTCGCATATACCTTCACTCGGAGAATAGAATGGATTTGCTCTTCCTTTCTGAGCTGTGGTGGTGCTTGCTGCACAATTTTCTTTTGCTATGATCAATGATCATATATCTCAGAATGATTTTCCTTGTTGAGAATGACCTAGACACTAAAGCTTCACATTCCGGCTTTTCTAAAAAAAATTTAAGATTTATTTCAACAAAATATAAAATAAAATTGCCTACCTTTAAAAAGGAGGTAGATCCAGGTTATCAGAACTTTTTTATTTATAATTTGTCTGTAAACCTTACATCAATCTTTCATATTGTAGTGACAACATTTTAGAAGCCAACATGTACTTAGGTAATTGTAACCTAAGAATTATATTAGATAATATTTTTTCCTTGATACTATATATACATGCATTTTAAATACTAGAATAGTTCCATAACCTATAACTAATTAAGTGTGTGGTATAAACATACAAATAAAAGTGTTAACTATTCCATACATACCTTTTTAGTGCTAAAAATAATTCCATAGTTTTTAAAATAAGAATTTCTTAGTGCTGTACGGTTAACATACAAATTAAAGTTTTATATGTAACATCTCTGCATGTAACTGAAATAAGTCGAAGTTTCTTTGCACGCAATAACCATCAATAACTAAACCTAACCTAGAATATTTGATAAACTTCATTTGACATATACTAGATTCTCATATTATTTCAAGGGATTGGCAGCATAGTACAGTTATGACAGATGTGACGTGCAACGGTTTTAATACTGAACGGGCTATACTGTTGTTATTTTTTTACGACGCGGCGTGCCACCTTTGTCGACACCAATGCCGCTTAAGATACCGCTTTGTCGGCTTTTTGAAATCATGGCAAAAGGAGCCGAGCCGACACAGAGCGGGATTTCATTGCAAGTGAAGCAGTTTTTTATTCTTAAAATGAATTGCGAGAAATTGAAGGGCGGCAATATGCAAAAGCAATTTAAGCAATGTTTCGGCGGGTACGGCTCTTTGTTTTTTCATCAAAAGATTCCGATTTGATATTTTAAATTTTTCTATGTATTGTATGTATCTTCATTTCAATTTCGCAGCTGACAGTGAGTGCTTGTCGTCTATAGACTGCTATCTAGGTATTCGTAATTCGTAAGATCTTGGATTAGTATTAATAAATATGAAAAAAATCAGTGGCGATATTCGCTCGTTTTTCGCGAAAGTGATGCCTCCAGGAAATTCTGCTGATGATGCTAATGCTGATAATCCAACTTTTTCAACTAAGAGTCCAACTAGCAATGTAGCTGATATTCAAAACACATCAGGTGCTAGTGCTATGGCTAATCAAACGGAAGGTAAGATAACATTTTCTATTCTGCATAATATAATTAATATACCTACCTATATGATGATTCTTGAAAAAACCACTGCACGGATGTAGTGTATAATAATATTTTTCAAAAGTGATAGTTCAAATATACTTTTCTACGAATTTACTCGAATGGTATGGTGTTCTATAAAATTATAATTATTTGAAAATGTCAGTGTTCAAGACTAATGTGCCGACAACACCTTCACGCGTGATTTAAAATAACCAAGTAACGATAATAATAATTATTATTGATATTATTATTATATTGTATTGTGTTTTTGAAAAGCGGGTTTTTTGCAATCTTTCTAATATTCTACACAGTTTTTCAAGGAAATGTCGAAGTCGAAGCAAAATCAAGCTATATTCATAGAGAAGATCCGATCGTTAATTTGCCGTTAGATCGTATAGAACGTGAAGCTCGTTTAGCAGAAGGACCCTTTCAACCTGTTTTCAATGATTTTCCAAGGAGTCATTTCGGTAAAAGTATACGTAGTTTTCAAGAAGGCTGGTATAAAATATACAATTGGCTTGAGTACAGTCCTGCTAAAGATGCTGACTTTTGTTTTTGCTGCCGTTTCTTTGCGATGGAAAATGCACTTTCCAAAGGTCACGTTGACAAATGTTTCACTGAAAGTGGCTTCAAAAATTGGAAACGTGCTACAGAGAAATTCAAACGCCATAAAATTTCACAATGTCGCACGTACATAGTTTCAGTGTCTGGAAAAATTACTCTAAAACAAGAAGTATCGATACTTTGCTTGATGATTCAAGAGTGGCGCTATTAAAAAAACAAGATGAACAGCGTCTGCGAAACCGTGACGTAATGAAAAGACTCATAGACATTACAGTGTGTTTAGCAAAAGGTGGAAGATCATTCCGTGGCCATAACGAGAAAAAATATAGTTCTGAGCGTGGACTTTTTCTAGAATTAATCATCCTTGTGTCTCAATATGATCCTTTGCTGAAGGCTCATTTAACAGAAGGACCAAAAAATGCACTTTACGTTAGCAATAAAATCCAAAACGATATTATTTCATCTATTCATAATGTCATAATTCAAAGTATCGTATCCACTTTAAATGGAAAAAATATTTCCTTGATAGCAGATGAAACATCTGATTGTGGTCATCACGAACAAATATCTATCGTAATTCGATTTTTTGACCCTTCTATGAACAAAAACCTATAGAAACGTTTATAGGTTTACAAAGATTAAATTCTGTAAATTCAGAATCCATTTTTAATGCTTTGGATAATGTTCTAAGATCATTGAAATTGAAGTGGGAACAAGTAGTTTCCGTATGATTTGACGGAGCTTCGACCATGTCTGGAAATATTTCTGGTGTTCAGTCGCGATGCAAGCAAAATAACCGTGATATATTTTATATGTTCACTGTTACGCACACTGTTTAAATTTAACTCTGGTAGATGCTTGCTGCTGCTCTCACTCGAATAACAAGTTAGTATTTGATTTTTTTGGAATCATTCAATGTGTTTATTCGTTTCTCGAAGGTAGTTGCGTAAGACATGCAATTCTAGAGAAAATAGCTAACAGTATAAATATGTCACTCAAGACATTGAAATCGTTGTCAACAATTAGATGGGCATGCAGATCTGAAGCGGTTTCTGCAGTAAAGGATAATTATGAAATTTTGATATTAGCTCTTCAAGAAATTATTGAAACCACCAAACAATCTGATGTTAACATAAAAGCTGTAGGATTACTGGCGCAGTTGAAATCATTTAATTTCTTGATTTGTTTACATACGACTGCTCCTATTCTAGTAATGATACTCAAAGTAAGCAAAGCATTACAAACGGAAAATTTGTATTTACTGTCCGCAATCAATTCTGTGGAGAGTTTACAATCAAGTTTACAAAAATTGAGACTGGATTCTGAAACTTTTTTTAATAAAATGTCTGTTGAAGTTGAAAAAATATAAGAGAAACATGGTATTACAATAATTCCGGAAACTAGGAAAAGAAAAATTCCGCGTAAAATAGATCAGATGTGTGATAATCAACACGAATTTGGAAATATGAAAGATTTTGTTAGAATAAACACATTTTATCCATTTTTAGATTCACTTGTTTCCGGAATAGACCAACGTTTTAGTCAAGAAACGACAGACATTCTTAAAAGTGTGAACGAAGTACTATTATTGAATTGTGAGGGCGATTTCACTCCAATTGAAAATAAATTTGAAATAAAAAAATAAGAATCACTTGCCGAACTGAGTTTAATAAAATTTGATAATTCTATTCCTAAAGGTGTTAATCTTGATGATTGGATGGCTTGGATCCTTTCCTCAGACAACTACAAAATATACACCAGCTTTTTCACGCTTTTAAAAATGTTTGCTGTCATACCAGTTACTAGTTGCTCTTGTGAACGTTCGTTCTCAAAAATGGTTCAAGTTAAATCAAAACTAAGAAGTACCATGTCACAACAGAGTCTCGATTCACTTCTCTTTTTATTCATTTAACAAGAGAAAACGGCGAATGTGCATTATGACAATGTAATAGACGAGTTTAAAGTGTTATCCGAAGCAACACGTCGAATGCGTTTGTAGATTAGTTGAAAGGATATTATCATTATCTATCTTTTTCCTCTGGACTCCAGGTATTGTTATGTTACGAATGTTACGTTTTGTTTTTCTAGTTTACTTTTTGGTTCAATATATTTTGTTATATTACTTATAATTGCGTAATTACTAAGTCTTTCAATTAGAAATGGGGCAACGACGTTTTTTTATTTCGCCGATGAGCCTGCAATGGAATTTTGCATTATACAAAAAGCAGCGTTATTGCTTAATTATCATTTTTAATAGGCATACTCAAATGAATCAATGGCCCCCCCTAATAAAAAAAGTCGGCGCACGCCTATGTTCCCTAAACGAAAGGTCTTTTTAAAAAAATCTAATACGCGTCAATTCCTAATTTCAATGATCTACATTTTATTATTTTAAGCTGATCACAGTGTCATCATCATTAAGTAGTATCTCGATTATCCAAATATTTAAAAATACCTGGTCACAAATTTCACCGCAATTTAACTCAAACCACTACCTTTCAGTAGGTATACATGCATCTCTCTTTTTAGGGTCTCCGTTATACTCATTAGGTTAACGGACTATTCCTTTTTTAGACAATGGGCGCGTTCAACCGGGCTCAACCGTTGGAACTAAGCACAAAACATGTTGAGTATGCTGGCAGTCAGCGGCTGAGTTCCATCTGAACGCATAGGGCAAGTCCAAGCTACGTCATCCTGAGTTAAAAAAGCGTTTTCTGGACAACACGCGCTGTTTAGAAATGTTGCTTTGATTGATTTAAGTGAATAATATGACATCGAACACTAAAAACTTTATTTGTGGACTGTATAAATATAAAATGTACAATTGTTTGATGTTCACACTTGAACTTGCAACGTGGAACTGCTCTTGTGTGTCGATCATCCTCGAGTAATGGAGATAACGCGCAAGCGCGCTTCGTTTTGAAAAATGAACACTTAAACATACCGGCCACCTTGAAAGTCTCTAGCTTTTAATTAATAGGCAGCAGACAAACCTTTGCGTCGTTAAAATATGGTTCCAAAAGGAGTTCTTTCAGACACTACCGGATAACATTGTCTTTGCCCGGAAAGAGTTCAGCAATTCGTCCAAGACACCATTTCATAGGCGGAACGTTATCTTCCTTCAGGACTACTAGGGCACCATCCTTGAGTGCATAGGCTTGAGGCGATTTCCACTTGCTCCTGGTTTGAAGTTGCAATAAATATTCTCTTGACCAAAGATGTTGCTGGATTTGTTGAAGTCGCCGATAATGATTTAGAAGGTTAGCTGGTACTACTCCAACATTGAGTTCAGGAAGTGTAGCCAATGAGTCACCAATAAGGAAATGGGTGGGGGTAAGTGGAGAAAAATAAAGTGAATCGTTGGAGAGACGAGTCAAAGGCCTTGAATTCAGGCACGCCTCGACCCGAACCAACAGCGAGTACATCTGATCAAATGTTAGATGCTCATTAATTATTAGGCGGGCTAAATGGTATCTCACGGCCTGACGGCTGCTTCCCAGAGTCCTCCCATATGGGGAGAGCTGGCAGGGAGAAAGTGCCAATTAATGTTATCCGGACTTAAAAAATCACGAATGGATAAGTTACTAGTTTTTAGAAAATTGTACAAATGCTTCAATTTGTTATTGCATCCAACGAAATTAGTACCGTTGTCGGAGCATATGTCGGATGGTTTACCGCGTCGAGAACTGAATATTTCCAATGCGTCAAGGAAAGCGTCCTTTGATAAGTCATTCGCCAACTCAAGATGCAATGCCTTGATTGACATACACACAAACATCTACAGTTGGATGAAATAAAATCTTATTATGATACTTGTTGTGTTTGCAAATAACAACTTCAAATTGTAAGCAGTTTTTATTTCTTAATTTATCTGACAATCTATATAAAATTGATTGATTCCTACATATATGATCTAGTCGTAGAGAAATGCTGAGAGCTATCAATAAAATAAAAGTTAGTATGAAGGACATATAGAATCTGTATACTAACACTCCTTCCCCAGTCAACCATTCAGAACGTATATAACTTTAAAAACAACAACAATAATGTAATACCAGTTATGCACCTCGCAATTGATCCACATGTCTTTTCCAAATTCTACCATCATCAAGTTTAATTAAGTAGTGTAACTTTCCTAATATCTTATGAATAATACCAAAAATCCATTTTTCCTGACCTGAATAATTTCTAACCAAGACGCGTTGATTAAGCAGAAAACTACGAACTTTAATATCGGTATCATTTGTTACCAGCACGGTATGTGAAGTGGGTCTAATATTATCAAGTCTGGATCTTATTTCCCTGTTAAACATTAATCTTGAAGGAGACTGATGAGTGACACAATGAGGCATTTTACGATATTGTAATAAAAATTCATTCAATTGATTTTCAGCATCACATAATTTACTGTGAGATTTAAGAGTTTTTAAATATTTTTTTACGGTCTGGACGCTCCTTTCTACTAATCCATTAGTAGCAGGATGATATGGAGCTATTAATTTATGTTTAATACCATGTAATTTAAGAAAATGTTGAAAATTATAAGATACGAATTGTTGCTCATTATCACTAACTAATATTTTGGTACTCCAAATGTAGAAAATATTTTATTACAAACTTGTATTGTTGCGAAACTAGATTTATCTTTGGTTATATATATATATATATCTCTAGCCAACGTGAATATGCATCAATTAATATGAAATAGTTCCTACCCCCAAATTCCATATAATCAATGTGAACTCTTTCAAATGGTTCGGAAGTCTTTTCCCATGGATGTACGGGTGTTTTTGTTGGATTGTTTCGAATTTGTTGACACTCCGTACACTTTTTACAAATATTTTCAATGCTTTTATCAATATTTGACCACCAACAATAACTTCGTGCTAAGTTTTTCATTTTGTTTATTCCAAAATGGGAAACATGCAATTCTTGTAAAATTTGATTTTGTAATTTATGAGGTATTACAACTCGAATTCCTCGCATTATACAACCTTGTTGTAATGAAAACTCTGTTTGTGGAATATTAAATCTGTATTTTCGAGCAATGTCTCGACCAGTTTGTAGAGCGTCTAATAAATGTTTAAGATTAACATCGTTTTGACTTTCATAAGCAATTTGAGAACAAGAAATAGGTAATGTATCAATTTGTTGCAATTCCAAAAAAATCTGGCTCATCGAAAATTGTTAGAGATTCAGATTTAATTGGTAATCGAGACAAAAAGTCTGCGTTAAAGTGATCTTTAGTATTTTTATAACGAATATCATATTGAAAGGCTTGTTAATAAATTGCATAATGTTGCATACGCGTAGCACTCAATACTGGTAGAGATTTTGTTGGATTAAAAATTTGAAGTAAAGGTTTATGATCAGTATAAAGAGTGAATCGATTTCCATATAGATATTGATAGAATTTTTTTACGCCAAAAATTATACTGTATGCTTCGCGGTCAATTTGAGAATATCTTTTCTGTGTGTCACTGAGAGTTTGAGATGCGAATTGTATCGGTCTCTCAGTTCCATCAGGATATAAGTGAGATAATACTGCACCCACTCCGTATGGTGAAGCATCGGTAGCCAAAATTAAAGGTAAATTTGGATCAACATGAACCAAGAAATTATCAGCCAACATTTGTTTCTTTACTGAAATAAATGTATTCTCACATTCTTGATTCCATATAAATCTCACGTTTTTATGTAATAATTTATTAAGGGGATACAAGAGAGTACTTAAATTCTGTAAAAATTTTCCATAGTAATTTATTAATCCTACAAATGATCTCAATTGAGTTTTGTCAGTGGGTCTCGGAGCATTCACAATACTTTCAACCTTACTTTTTATTTTATGAATGCCTTTGGAATTTATCAAATACCCGCAATACTCAATACTATCAGCGAAGAAAATAGACTTTTCTTTATTAATACGTAAGTTGTGTACTGATAATCTTTTTAAAACCTCATTTAAGCGATCTAAATGTATAGTATCATTTTCCCCTGTTATTTTAATATCGTCTAGATAAACGGAAACACCTGGGATACCTTGTAAAACTTTTTCCATTTCTCTCTGAAAAATTGCAGGAGCAGAGGAAATGCCAAACATCAAGCGATTACTAGTATACAGACCTTTATGCGTATTTAATGTTAATAAATGACGATCTTCAGGTCGTATTTCAATGTGTAAGTAAGCCTGACTCAAATCAAGTTTAGTAAATTTATTTCCACCTGCCATTGAATTAAATAATTCATCAATTGTGGGCAAAGGATGTTTATCCACTTGAATATTATTATTGAGTGTAACTCGAAAATCTCCACAAATTCGAATATTTCCATTACTTTTTACTACAGGAACTATAGGAGTAGCCCAGTGAGATCTATCCACTTTAGTAAGTATCCCTTGAGAAAGCAAGTTTTCAATTTCCTTCTCTACTTTAGGAATTAAAGAAAAAGGAACTGATCTCGCTTTACAGAAAATAGGCTTTGTATTTTCTTTTAATGAAATTGAAGCCTGCATACCCTTAAATTTGCCTATCCCGGCAGTAAACACACTTGAATATTTTTCCTCTAGTTCCTTGACCAATAATTCCGTAGATGAATTAACAATATGATCAAGAGAAGTAGAAAACAAATCCAAATGCATTTGACGAATCCATTCTCTATCCAACAGTGGATCTCTGTCAACTGTAACAACATACAAGTTTAAATCAAAATTTTCATCCTTAAAGAAACCTTGCAAGATAAATACCCTAAAACTGCAAGAGACGTTTTGCAGTAGGAAATTAGTTTGAGATCCGTTTGACTAATGGTAGTATTTGGAAAAAGTAAATCAAATTCATGCTTACTTATAACTGATACTGCAGCACCACTGTCTACTTCAAAAGTGATTTCTTTATCATTAACAACCAACAAGGTTTGATAAAATTTTTCTCTGTAAATATTTTGATGAGATTCAATTGCTACTATCTCCTCAGCTGGTTTTTCATTATTGTGAAAATCAATTTGATAAGATTTACTTATGAATAAGGGTGGAAACGCATCGACTGCAACGATTTGTTGCGAAACATTTTAATGCACAAAAAAAATTGAAAAATATACCGGCTGTTGTGTGTTTAGTGACAAGTGTTTTTAGTTTGTCTCCTAAACATGGATAAATAAGCCTCAACAAACACGAGTAGTCGATCCGCATCAATATCCATATTAATTAATGTTACAAAGTATAAAAATAATATAATATACACAATATATACAAATACGTATAGGTGTATACAACTGTATATAATAATAATTTGTAATAATACGTAATATATGACTGAGCGCTATGGGTGTTGCGAACAAACTGTTGCAGCAGTGTTGCCAACACCAAATTTTACAATTACACGACTCCAGTTTTCAAATTACACGTTTTTACACGCAACTGATTTCTGCTTTTTTCTTGTTTGTGATGACCATCGACATCACCTCAAGTTAGACAGCTATGAATACACGGTTGTCTGATACCACGTCATTGACGTTTATTTGCGCGCGGGAAATTTGAATATTGAACAATACCATATGCAAAAATGACGGGATTGTTCAGATTTTGTTTTGTTGAATAAAAATTGATCACACGATAAACAACTGCACAATTTGATTCTCTAGCAATGAATTTGGAACTACTAGAATGAAATCTATCCGTTATCAATAGTATATGGTTCACCAATTGAAAAAAATATTTATTTTATGAAACTTAACATTCGAATGAAAAAAATAAACAAATAACAAACAAAACATAATAGGTGTACAAACCAAGTACAAAAATCAATACATAAATAAAAATCAGTCAGTTGCCTTTTCCAAACAAACAAAACAAGTGTACAAACCAAGTACAAAAATCAATATATAAATAAAAATCAATCAGTTGCCTTTTTCCATATGTTGCAGTCTATCATTTTTTGAGAGGGATTGAATTTCAAAATTCCTCCTTTATTACTAATATGGAGGGTAGAAGGAAGGAGCACCATCTGAATGTATTAAAAAGTGTCCATCGAAAGGAGGCAAATTAAGGTGGCGCCATAGTAGCAAGTGGAAAGATTTTAAAAACAGCGCCATGAATTATTAGAGTAATTGACTACGTAAATAGTTCAGATTTTAAATACTTAATATTTCTCAACTACACAAGTCACGAAAAATACTAAATTTTTCAACCCAGCACACTTCTTTCGGTTTATAACCCTAAATTCACAGCATTTCCATTAGCTACACGAGCGCCATTTCGGTGAATCTTCGAATTATAATTTGCTGTTTACAGGTGGACACTTTTTTAACTTGTCCCCCATACAAGATGGTGCTCCTTCCTTCTACCCTCCATAATTACTAATACCTTGTTTTGAAAAGATCAGGGGTCAGAAAGTATATATTCCCTGAAATACATGTGAAGTGGTACAAACTGTTCTAGTACCCTGTCGACACAGGCTTTCAAAGACAGCCACCTAGTATTAGACGGAGAAATAATTTTGTGGATTTCAGTCCCGAAAAAATCTTGGAACTCTTTGAATTTTTGCACTTCTATGAAAAGGGGCACCAATATTTCTTAATAGATCTTCTAGAGACCGTGGAAGTTCTAGACAAGCCTTAGAAGCACATAAATGTATCATGTGACATGAACATTTAATTAATGCTATATCAGGAAACTCCTTCTTCAATAGTGCAGCAACGGACTGATCTTTCCCAAACATGCAGTTTGTGGTATCAGATGAAAATCCAGAGGAATTCTCTTTTCTGAGATAGTTTTTACCAAACATTTATATGAGTCATCTGCAGTGCCAGAACACTGTTGTACCATATCAAAAAATCTACATTTAATCTTGTCCTGTTGATGATCAAAATATATAACGGTGAATGCACAGTGTTTCGTAATGGAATTATCAGTTGTTTCATCCATTATAATTGAAAAAAAATTTCATAGAGTTCTCCACAATAAATTTTCGAAATACTTTCTCTCACTATATGGGTAGCTTTTGTACGATGCAGGGCTAACTGCCGTGCTATTTTAGAATCAGGAAAAATATCTTTACACAATGCTGTTAGCACATCCATTAGAGAAAATGGAAGATTATTTGTGGCCAATAGCCCTGCCAGTTTTATTTCAGCTCTTTTCTTTTTAATTTCCAAGGGATTATCAAACATTTTTGATAAATCTGGTGTATTTGCAACTTGTTTTGCATTAAATTTATGCTTCTCAGATTTCAGATACCTTGTGATGGTAGCTTTATGAGCTAATATATCAATTTTACATATTCTGCAGAATCCCTGTTCTTTTTGTTTTCCTTTGGATTTGGATTTGACTAGCCAATCTTTGAAATTAGGATTTTGCAGCCAGCGTTCACAAAAAATATATTTCCTTGTTTTCTGATGACATTTGATAACTTCCTTTTTCATGTTTGTTGATTCCAATTCCTCTACTTCAGAACCCGAGTCTCTAGACTCTTTGTCATATTCTATATCCATATGCCTTTCAGATTTCTGGACGTTTCCATTGTCCTGGAAAATGTGTAAAATTAGTAGGTACAAAATATTAAATAACCGAAAACTCACTTTTCTTTTCAGCCACTTATCCATTGTATTGAGGTTAGTGGTTTGTGATTGTATCATAGTTAACACATATGATTGTATTGTTAAGATAAAGTGACATAACCACAATCCATCTTCTTCATCCGGTTTCTTGACCCCTTTTCCAATCACTTTCTTTGACACACAACTTTTCTTCTTGTCTTGTCTAGTATTCAGCTCGGTCATAGTCTGCACGGATTCATGAATCCATAGAACGTGAACATGGTTTTTCATGATTCGGACTCGTGCCGCTTTATGCGAATTACACGAAAATTACACCCATTTGACCACTACACGAAACCTACACGCAAAGCAATGAGATTACACGAATTTCGTGTAATTACACGCACATTGGCAACACTGTGTTGCATAGGTCTTCGGTAGAGCAACATCACCATCGTCTTGCGATACGTTGCGCAACGTCATGAGTCAATGTTGCACGCAGTGCGCACCACTATCATTTGATTCTACAGGAAATGCAGAGCCTGCAACGTTGCACAACAAAATGTTGCAGTCGGTGCGTTTCCACCTTAGCCTGGCCACACATCAAGGACACTAGAAACGTGAAATTAAATTATTTTGTTACAGTTAGCAATGGACATCGATAATAGTTTGGACGACGCAGTAGTCGGGGTTGTAACCACATTATTATTATCAAAACGAAAGAAACGACGTTACTGGGTACATACGTATAACCATATAAATGTTGAATATGGTTCTTATATAGGTCTTATATACTTCTCCAACTTGTGATTATAAAGAACCTCATGTTTTTCAATAACTGACACAAACACTATATTAAATTCTTCGTTGTCTTTCATTTTTGAAACTGATCAAATATTGCCTGCAACGCGAAATAACGAGCAACAAGAAACAAAAATATAGAACAGAACCTGTTTCATGTAAACGCGTTTCTGCAGGATTTGCTTCGCTATGACATGAAACACATTTCGCTGATGTGCGTATTCTCATTACGGCAATGTGTACTTATTTTATGAAACGTGTTTCATGTTTCTTGTTTCACATTTCATGTTTCCTTGATGTGTGCCGGGCCTTAAAGTGCATTTATAAGAAAGTTGAAAATTGAAATCAATTTTTTTTTAAAACTGCTGAATATTTTTTCATGAAATTTTATTATGGCGTGTTAGATAATAATACGTAATAATAACGGGGTAGAAGCAATAATTTTTTCTCGCTTTTTGTAGGGTTTTGAAGGGAATCATCACGCTTTTGATCAACTTTTTGTAGCATACGGTATAATAAAAAATGCCACTGGAAAGCAACATTCATGTTGAAATTTTGTTGTCTCCTAGTATTTGTTTGTGAAATGTTTGGTTTATACGATACTGCCACTTGTTTAAATGATAGCTTCGTCAAGGTAGATGACAGTCCGATTTTTCTACAAAAGTCTTGATCTTTTTCCAAGACATAATTTCATCACTTTGTTGGGGAATTTGCCTCCTTCTATGATTTTTACTTTTTACTTTAACTGATTGAGTTGTATGAACAATATATATTATTCTAACGCTTACAACAATATTTTGAAAAATATTTTTCAAAAACAGTGACAGTTCAACGAAGAAGAAACAACTACTTCCCGGGCTACATGCCCCGACAGACATTGAATTACACTTCTAAGTCCGGGAGCCCGGGAAGTGGTTGTTTCTTCTTCGTTAAACGGTCACTGTTTTGAAAAATATTTTTCAAAACTTAGTTGTGAAGCGTAGAATAATATATATTTATTAATTGATATCTGCTAAATTATTTCTATTGCATTGAGTAGTATTCAAATATTTTTTGTATTACCTTCCTACTAAAAGTAAATTATTTTTCGGTTATTGCATTTTAAAATTTTGGGTTTGAGGATCTTCTCAGCTCATTTTCCTTATTTCGAAGCGGATTTCGAAAAAAAAGGCTGTTGCCATACTGAAAGTCCTACTAAGTCCACTAAGGGCCGGTTCTACAATTTGAGTATAAACCTGGTATTCGCTATACGTAGTGTAATGTTTTTATTATTTATTTAAATAGTTTTTACCTGTGGGATAAAATTTACACACTATTATGGCTAATTACTATCTATTTATTTAGAGAAACACACACTGTATTAAACTTAATTTATATACACACTTTACTTAATCTCTACTAATTTATTTACGCTCGGTATATTAGTTCTAATTTATTTTCACCACTTGAGTATTACACTATTTATCTTCACTATTTCGTTCACTCTGTTCAATTACTGAGAACTTCTGTAACTAGCTCTTTACTGTCCGTTCATTTTGAAAAATGGTTAAAATTTTTGAAAAATTGTTAAAAATGGTCAATAATTGTCAAAGACGGTCAATAACTGTCAAAACCAATCAAAATTCGTCAAAAATGGTCAAAAATTGTTAAAATTTTGAAAAATGGTCAAAAATTGTTAAATATTTGAAGAAGTGGTCAGCGATTGTCAAAATTTTTGAAAAATTGCCAAAAACGGTCAATAATTGTTAAAATTTTGAAAAATGGTAAAAAATTGTCAATAATTGATAAAAATGGTCAATAATTGTCAAAAATGGTCAATATTTGTAAAAATTTTGAAAAAATGGTTAATAATTGATAAAAATGGACAATAATTGTCAAAAATGGTCAATATTTGTAAAAATTTTGAAAAATGATTAAAATTTTCGAAAAATTGTCAAAAATGGTCAATAATTGTCAAAACCAATCAAAAATGGTCAAAAACTGTCAAAAATGTTGAAATTTTTAAAAATGGTCAAAAATTGTTAAATATTTCAAAAAATGGTCAATGATTGTCAAAATTTTTGAAAAATTGTCAAAAATTGTTAAAATTTTGAAAAATGGTCAAAAATTGGCAAAATTTTGAAATGAAAAAATGGTCAATAATTATAAAAAACTGTCAAAAATGGTCAATAATTGTCAGAGCCTGTCAATAATTATTAAAATATGGAAAAATGGTCTAAAATGATCAAAATTTTTGGAAAATTGTCAAAAATGATCAATAATTGTCAAAACTGTCAAAAATGGTCAATAATTGTTAAGCTTAATACTCACTTAGGCGAAATTCGCGTTTTTTGACATAATGTGTCAAATCCATGTTTAAAAATATTCGCGGCGGGAAATTTTAACTTTTCTGCGATTTTTATAACATAACCTAGAATTTTTATTATTATTTGTTGGTGTTGGTACAATTTTTATGAAAAGAAAATAGTTCTGTTTATACAGACAAACAAAATAAAATAAGTCACTCGTAGTGTATTATGTACACAAAACAAAATATGACATGCACTAACCATCAGAAAATGACAGTAATGACAGAAATTCGCAAAATAGTTAAAATCATTTCAACTTTTTTGCGATTTATCCGCACTTTCGCGTAGGCGAATTTCGCATTAGTGAGTATAGATGAAATACGCGAATGTGCGACAACAATCTGGATTTTACACATTATGTCAAAAAACGCGAATTTCGCCTAAGTGAGTATTAAGCTTTAAAATTTGAAAAAATGGTCCAAAGTTGTCAAAAATTTTGAAAAAGTAGTCAATAATAATTCTAAAATTTTTGAAAAATGGTCAATAATTGTCAGAACTTGTCAAAAAATGGTCAAAAACTGTCAAAAATTGTTGAATATTTTAAAAAATGGTCAAAAATTGTTTAAATTTTGAAAAAATGGTGAATAATTAAAAAAAACTGTCAATAATTGTTGAAAATTGTCAAAATTTTTGAAAAATTGTCTAATAAGTTAAAAAAGTCTTACAATATTCCAAGGGTCGCGAACCTTACCGAATCCGTCTTAGATTCTGACAATTTAGAATAATGATTGTGATCACACGCAATACACTTTATTTTTTTTCTCTCTCTCCCATTTCCCTCTCTCTTCTATATCCCACTTTTTTAATCTGTTCTTTTATGCATATAACTTATACAAAACAATTTCGATGTTTCACATCTTCCAGGCGTCCCGTGACGGCTCACACATTTTTTCATATAAAAATTATTAAAAACAATTCCATATTTTTCAAAACCACATAATCGTAATTAGGTTTCTGAGAAAGCCTTCGGAACCTACGATTCTTACAGTTTTTAAATTCTATTGAACTAAACCGGAAACATAAAATTTTTTAAGGTGATGTATCGTATTTAAACCTAATGGTTTTGCCAAACGATGCGGTAGGTATGATAACCGGACGTTGTTTATGGCACACTAAAAGTCTGTTAGTATTGGGAATGTGCCGTCATCTTTTGTTTGGTAGTGTAACGAATTTATAACATAGCAATAATTAGCACAAATCTTGTAAAAATTATATAAATCTTTTAAAAAAATGTTGTATTAAAATGGCAGGTGACAAATTAATTAATAATAGTTTATGAACAACAGCATGTCATTCTGAAAATTTCGTTATTTTTCAGTAAATGATATAAATGTCAACATTCCGAAAATGACAGTTTTGTATTCATTTACATCTACCCATTCTAATATTGAGATCAAGATAAAGATAGTAATTGTATAGATCACAAAGATTCTAAATAAATATGAATACAAAATATGACAATCCGCCATCTTAGCTAAAACACCGATCTCAAATGAGTGACGTCAACCTTTTGTATATCGTTCGAACTTTTATCATATTTTCTGGTTTTGCATCGTTTAAATGATATTTACTCGTTATATGTCTATCACACAAAATTATTCAAATTAGCAATCAAATGAATTTTTGCAAGCACCAAGTAAACGGAACACCACAAGGATCAGTACTAAGCCCATCTCTTTTTGTCATTGCTATCAACAACATAATAAAAACTCTAAAATTGCCTGTTAAATCTGCGCTCTACGCCGATGATTTGGTTGTTTTCCTCAAGGGATAAAATCTACGAACTATGGAAAGCTTCATTCAAAATTTTTTAGATGATGTCGAATGCTGTAGTAATATCACAGGATTTACATTCAGTCCCGTAAAAACACATTGTGTAGTTTTCTCCAAAACGATTACAAATTTCTAGGCATGTACCATGTACTTAGATTCAATTGAACTGGGAAAAACATATAAACAATCTAGTTCTAGAATGTCACAGGAGAATTATTATTATGAAAATACTAGGCAACAAAAACTGGGGAACCGATGGACCAACTCTAATGCTTATGTCTTTGATTAGATCCCGTTTAGACCCTGGTTCACCTTAGTGAAAAGTAGTTTTCAAAAACTTTGTACAGCGTTATAATAGTATTAAACACTATTACCTTTGACAGACTTTTTAATGTTATCTACTAAATGTGGTCGCAGACTGGAAATCTCAAATGAATTGATTGGTGGTGGAACTTTATCGCCACTTACTTTAACATCTATTTCATCTAACTTTATGAAGTTTATACCGGATGATATTGTGGAGGTGAATAGATCTTCGTCAGATGTACGCTCTACGGGTACATATATTTCTCGAGGTTTTGGAGGTTCTCCATTATCTTTGTCATCAAATCCTCCTCCTCCTCCATCGCCTTCTCTTTTATATCCTCCCCTACCACCTCCACGTCCGCCTCTATCACCCCCTCGACCACCACGTCCTCTTCTTCTACTTATATTTTCATATCCACCACCATCAATTCGAGTATCTCCCCAAGTGTCATCTGAGGGGTCATCTCCCGAGTTACCATTTTGATAACTTCGACCACCACTACACTGGTCCATACGGAGTTACTCATCGATACGAAAAGAAGATGACACTCTTGATACATGAGAAACCTATCAAAATATCTATCGATCGAGTGAAACCCGCATTTATTTAACAGGATGAAGTTTTAACACCCGTTTCTGTTCCTGTTCCAAAACATGTTCTTGTTTCCACGCCTGATATTGAACATGTACCTGAAGAACCCATTCCTGCTCCCGAATATACAACGCCATCTGGCAGAAGAGTTAGATTTAGAAAAACTTTGAATTAGTAGAAAAATACTCTGCCAAGGGGGGTAGTGTGGCGGTTTAGATTGAAAGTGAGTGACCCTTATATAGGAACATTTCTACCTAATACAGCTGACGAAGATCTATTCACCTCCACAATATCATCCGGTACAAACTTACATAAAGTTCATCAGTTCATTTGAGACTTCCAGTCTGCGATCACATTTAGTAGATAACATTAAAAAGTCTGTCAAAGGTTATGGTCTATTATAACGCCTTTTATACGTTTCAAATAACAGACCGTTCACTAAGAAGCAACAACTACTTCTCGGGCTATATGACAGATATTGAATTACGGTCTGTTCTTTGAAAAATTATTTTTTTCTACTAGCGTGCGGAAAAGTCTACTTTTCCGCACTCATTTTATTGTTGAAAGAGTCACTTTTCCGCACTAGTCACTTAGTGCGGAAAAGTAAATATGTTTGCTTTTGGGGAGTATATTGACATTTGAGTATTTAAAATATATATTTGTATGGTTGTAGTTTACAAAATGACTGAAGAAATAAGAAATTTATTAGAATTCTGATTTAATTTTTAATTAAAAAAAACGTATGTTTCAATAATTTTTTAATGGCCCTGGTATAAGCCTCATCAAATGAATGTCAAATAATAATAAACATCCGACATTTTTTATTTGTCACTTTGAATCACCGTAGCAACAAAGAAAAAATAAACCTGTCAGTCAAAACACTACCTTCTCAAAACCAATTTTAAAAATCTGACTTAGTTGGAAAACATTTTAGCCTCTGCAATGAATTTGCAGAATGCTACAAATTGCACGTTCAATGTTAAGTTTAATAATAATTAATTTGTTGATATGTATTTATTAATAAATGTTTTTATATGTCAACTCTAGGGTTTTTTTCCGTACGCTAGTAGAACAAGTAGTGTACCTAACACGTGCGTAAAGTAACTTTTATGCACGCGATTGCTGGCCGAACTCCGCTGACGCGTCTTTCGGCCATCTGCAATTGGCTGCGGAAAAGTATCACTTTCCGCACTAGTTAGGTAAACTACTATTTCAAAAACTTTGTAAGGCGTTATAATATTAATCAATTATTACCTTTGACATCTGTTGATAACACGCGTTACTAAAATATGACAATTTTTAAGGTAACTGTAATTAAGTAAAATTATAAAGTCTGGTTTTAATAAACCAACGCCTATTAAAAAATATGCCTTACCGATCATAATAAACGGAAGAGATTTAATGGGTTGCGCCCAAACTGGATCTGGAAAAACCGCTGCTTTTCTGTTACCACTTATCAATCAATTACTTACCAGTCAAGAAGCTCCTATAACCGAAGGAAACACTTCACAACCAAGAGTCGTAATAGTTTCCCCAACAAGAAAACTCGCCATGAAAATATTCGAACAAGCAAAAAAGTTTGCGTATAATTCCATAGTTAAAATAGTAGTAGCTTACGGGGGGGGGTGACAGTCAAGCAATATCGAAAAGAATGTGCAGGTGGAAGTGGTCCAATCAGATCGATGTGGATATGATGAAATCTTTGTGTCGGAGTTTTGGAATTTCCAAGAGGAGCATGAACGTTACGAGAAACCTTCGATCGTTGACATTCATTGCAAGCACGAGCCCAATTTCGCCAATCTTTGCTCATCGAAGGTCAAACGAATCGGTCGCTAATTAACAAGGGTTTGTGATCTGTGATAGATCGTGAATGGATGACGAAAATGCTGAATGGCAGCACCAAGATCTTTCTTTCGAAAACATTTTCTTTGAAAATAATGCAAGTGGTTATCAAACGTCATTAACGAGCTGCTGTAAACATGCTCCAACAGAATGATTTGAAGCATTTGTGAATAAACCAAGTGTCACACCGATACGAGGGTGGGCCAGAAGTGAAACAGAAGAAATGCAGTTTTTGCATTTTGAGAAAGTTTCTTCTAATTCAGGTGTTCATTCTATCGGTTGAGAACCCTTCAGAAGTGGATTGCTTATTGCGTTATGCAAAGGAGCTTCGTATTCAGAGGAGTGAGGTATGAACTTGCCAAGAAACGGCGAAGACTTTTTGCTGTTTTTGGTAGAGGGAAATCTTTAATTGCCTGAACTCGTTCTTCGGGAGTACGGATGCCAAAAATTAAACTCAGCAACTCCAAAAATGCATTTCTGTGAATTGATGACTAAACCGTACTTCGAGAGATGTTCAAAAATAATTCTGAGATAACGCTTGTGTTCTTGTTTAGAACGAGAGAAAACAAGAATGTCATCCATGTAAACGAATAAAAAGTCCAAACCCATACCACGCAAAACTTCATCCATAAATCCAGTTTGGCCAGCATTTCGAAGTCCAATCGTCATGAATGGAAATTCGAAGAGTCCAAATGGTGTAATCATAGCAGTTTTTCCATTATCTTCTTCAGCAACTGGAATTTGTTGATATGCCTTAACTAAGTCAATTTTTGAAAACATTGTACATCCATCAATAAAGAAGGTGGCATAATAAATGTGACTGACGAACAGAAAAACGATCCGGAATCGTTCGAGCGTTCAACGCGCGAAAATCTCCACAGGGACGCCAAGTTGAGTCACTTTTCGGTGCTAAGTGCAAAGGAGAGGACCAGGAACTTTCGGATTGGCGAGTTGTACCAGCCTGCATCATATCATCGAATTCTTTTCGTGCAATTTTCAATTTTTCCGGAGGTCCAGGAGCTGTGCGAATATGATGAACAGTTTCATGCTTAATATTTCGAGGTAAACTTGGTGGACGTGTGATATCAGGAAACTCTGAAACAAGAATATAGTAAGTTGATGAATCTTGGACTACTTTGACACTGCCTTGCGAAAAACGTTGAGAAAACCGTGAGCTTGAAGTCCAGTTGATGTGTTTGGTACGGCAATCAAGTCAAATATAATTATGAGGAAGAAAATCTGATCCAATGATCCGTATATCAACATCAGCAACGACCAATCTCCACAAAAAAATTACGTCTAAGGCTTAAGTTGAGATTTAAGGTTATGAAACCGTAAGTTTTTATTTTGATTCCGTTTGCGATACATAAATCGTAGTTGACAGGAGAACGACGATCTCGAAGGGGGCGTCGAGGAAAACAACATAAATCAGAACCAGTATCAACTAAAAATTTGTGTTTTGAATTTTTATCAATTACAACTAGACGGCTAGTGGATGAAAAGCAGTCAGACGCCGCCCTTTGGTCGTTTCGAAAAATTGCAAGGTTTAATGCACCTTTTAGCATTTTGCTGATATGTTTTGTGATACCAAAAAACTTGTCCTGATTATTGGTTAGACTCGAGTGCAAGATTTCTTCTTCTGTCTAGAATTGTTAGAACTGCGGGGACGTGAGCGAGAAGCAGACAGCGCAGCAACTTGCTTTTGTAGATCAGCAATAGCATTATTTAAAAGATAATTTTCTGTGCCTTTATCGTTAAGTGCTGCACTTCATTGGGTGGAAGTCGTTGTAGCCAAAGTTGACACAAAAGGTTATCTTGAACGATGGTGGCATCGGCGAGAGAACGAAGATTACGAAGAAAATGCGACGGATTCCAATGGCCAAGCTATGCCTCGCCAATCAATTGACGAACTCGTTGTTCCTCAAGACTCAGACAAACGTTCAATTAATTTTGTGCGCAAAAATGTATATGGAAACTGAGCGGGAGGATTTGTTATGATATTCTCAACTTCCAATGCAAAACGTGCGTCTAATTGAGAAACGATGTAATGAAATTTTGTCACCTCCTTTGTGATATTAGACAACGTAAACTGAGAATCAGCTTGTGCGAACCATAAGCTTGGTTTGTCGGCCCAAAAAGGTGGCTAGTCAACCCCTCCGCTCTTATAATGGCCTCTAATAATGATTACTGCTCTGTGCCACAGTGCAATTCCTGAGCCAAAAGAGACACTGAAAAGAAATTAACTTTCCATAGATATCCCGAGAAATATGACCAAAGGGTTTATTTTGAGACGGAGATGGGACGAGAATTAATCTCAAGAAGAAAAGCCTGGATATTAAAGGTTCGGATTGGCAAACCAATCAGCAAATTCATGAAAGTGTGTTCGCTTCATTTTAAGCAAGAATATTATATTAACAAAGGTAGGTAGGTTTGTTGTTTTCATTTACTCAAATATAATTCATTTATAGGTGAAAATACAAGACGAGGTCGTGTATTGAAAAATACAGCTGTACCATCTCAGAATCTGCCTGCATCTGTTGTAACATTAAATAAAAAATCAGATTCAAAACGTACAGAAAGGCTGTCTAAATGAACAAGTTGTAGCCAAGTGGAAACAAGTAAGGAAAGGAGCCGGAGAGACAACGACATACAAGAAGCAGAAAAATCTTTTTGTGAAGAAGAGACGAGTAGTGAAAATTATGTTCCTAATATTGCCAGTTCTACTTAAAAAATACAAAGGATAGTTCATGACTTTGAAATTCAAGTTAGTATAGACAAAATTACAACATTAAGTGATCTTTTAAATTCAGAAAGTGCTTTAAGAAGTTTCACAGGCATAAATAATTTCCAAATTCTAAACTGTTTAGAAGAGATGACCAGAAAGGTACTGCATGACACAAGGTCACATAGACTTGGTATTAGAGAAAGAATAATTTTAACAATGACTAAATTAAAGTTGGATCTCAGTTATGTAACTCTTGCCACCTTGTTTGGTATATCTGGTCAGCTGTGTAAAACTTACTTTTTTGTCATTGGTAGAGCTTATTATAAATAAATAAATGTCTTTGTTTAAATAAAGTGTTTTTTTATTATCTACTTTCCAACTTTCACTTTCACATAATACATGAATCATTTTTGGATAATAATTAAATTTTACTTTTTCCAGCATCATTTTGCTAAAATTGTTCAATCTTTGTGATTCAGCTCTATGGTATTCGCCACTGAACTATAAACACTATCTACTATGAAAACTCCTAATTTTATCAACATAAGTTTATTGTAAAAAACGAAATTTTATATCAAAATGAATATTGGATCAATAATTTTCTTACCTATTAATTATTTAAATCTATAAATTGAGTTTTAATTATATTTGCCTATTGGCTGAATAGATCAGAATGCATTCTTTCTATGGTAGAAAAGAAGACTTAACTACTTAACCTAAAATTCAATACAGTACCTAATAACATGTGGGATGTGAATGTGATGGACTAACGCCTATTCCTACTCTGTTACAATTCGTCCTAGATGCTCGCGCAGCTTAATGTCAAACAGGACGGACACGGACAGTTGACAGTTGAAGATAATCTGGGGTTAGAGTTGGTGGTTTGTTTTTGTTGTTATCGTTAATATTGTATTGTGATATTGACTTATAATAGTTTTGTTTAGAATTTCAATTTATTGTATAAAATAAAGTGGTAAGTACATATATAATTATCATAACTACTGTAGATAATAACGATAGTTTTACTTTTCAATTACAGACATGGAAAATAAAAAAAAATGCTGAGAAATGTGGTGGTTGCCACAAAACATTTTCGGATATTTCAAATTTGAGGCGGCATGTAAAAAAGCATCATGAAAGTGATCCTGAACTAACGAAATTTAAGTATAAGATAGAAGACTTGTATTCCTACACTTGCCATTATTGTGGTAGGAACTTCTCAAAAAAACTCGTTTACTTTCCATTTGAAATCACATTCAGAAGGTCAAAATGAAGTATGGGATACACAGAAGCCGAAATGTAGATTATGTCAGTATACATGTATATTTGAAAAAGATCTCATCATTCATTTTAAGAGTAAACATGACATTGAACTTAAACAGGATAATTTTAAGTTTGATACTTTTGAAGACTTCGAAACATGGAAAAATAATATAGAAAGTGAGACTGATTCTAGATTTATTACACTGAGAAGTAAATCTTTCCCATCAAGTAAATATATCGAGTATGCATGTAATAGGTCTGGATACTATGTTCCTTCAGTTCATAATCGTATCAGATATTTAAAATCTCAAGGTACTAATAAAATTAACGGTATCTGCCCTGCATCTATGATTCTTCAAATCAGCATGCAAATTTATAAAAAGCCACATAGGACACAATAGTGAACTGGGTCATATAAATTTAAGCCCCTTCGAAAGGAAACTATGTGCTGAAAAAATTGCTTCAAAGGTACCTTTTAGTATTATTTTGGACCAAGTTCGAGATTCCGTTAGTGATTCAAAATTGCTTAGGTTACACCTGCTAACAAGAAAGGACTTAGGCAATATTGAAAAATCATTTAATTTATGTTCTGAAGCCATAAGACATCAAAACGATGCTATAAGCGTAGAGGCATGGGTCAATGAAATGAAACAAGAAGATAACATGTGTGTAATTTTTTACAAACCTCAGGATATAGTTATTGAAGAACATTGTTAATTGAAAAAGGATGATTTCATTTTAATTATAATGAATCAGGCACAGTGTGAAATTTTAAAGAAGTTTGGTTCTGACTGCGTTTGTTTGGATAGCACACATGGCATGAATAATTATGAGTTTCAATTAACAACCTTAATGATACTTGATGACATGCGTCAAGTGTTTCCTTGTGCTTTTCTATTTTCAAATAGAGTCGACAAGGAAGTGTTAAAAGTATTTTTTTTCCATATAAGAAAGTATTCCAACGTTATTGCTACTCAGATCTTTATGACAGATATCGCAGAGACTTTTTACAATGCTTGGGTTGATATAATGGAAAAACCAGTCATGAGGTAATATGTGAACTTTATTTTTTTGTATGTAATACTAGTTCATTATTGTGTTTTAATTGCTTAGTTACCAACTATAAATAGTATACTTTATAAAGTGAAATCAGGGCCATAAAGTAGTCTTTATTTCCATAGCAACGATAGTAGCCACTATGAGAATATGAAAATCTTGTTAATATTTTATGCAATAAAGAACTAATATGACAACGTTTATATGTATTAATAGACATGTACTTAATACTCTTGATACATAAATAAATATTATTCAATAATAGAGTACAATAATTATTTTTTACAGACTTTATTGCTCCTGGCATATTGACCAAGCATGGCGAAAAAACCTAGTAAAAATTCGAATCAGAGATAAACAGGTATGTTTATTCCTTTAGTTTAAGAAATAAAGTGAAGTTATTGTTAGGTACCTATACCTACTTATATTTTTCTAGATTGAGGTCTATAAATTCTTGAGAACCATAATGGAAGAAAGAGATGTTACTGCGTTTTATAAGATAAGAGATGAATTTTGCATTTCTTTATTAGAAGATCCAGATACACAAGAATTTGGGGAGTATTTTAGAAATTATTATGTAAAGAATTGTGAATCTTGGGCCTATTGCTTTAGATTGAGGTCTGGCCTCAACACAAATATGCATCTTGAGAGGATGCATCGCACTTTAAAGCATATATATCTTGGTGGAAAGAGTGTCAGAAGATTAGATAAGGCTTTGTGTGCAATAATGAAATTTATAAGAGATAAGATATTTTATAGAATAATTGTTTTGAATAAAGGGAAAATTACCAGCAAATTGAGAGACATTCGCAACAGACACAAAACAAGCCTTAATTTAAATCCTGACCTCGTGATTCAAACTGAAGATGGGTGGGAAGTGTTGTCATCAAAAAATCAAGAAATGTACCATATAAAAGAGGTGAAGAAGGACTGCAAATGCCAATTAACCTGTACAGAATGTAATGTGTGTCTGCATAAATATTCCTGCACTTGTATCGATTCCTCAATAAAATGGATCATATGCAAACATATTCACCTTCTTGGTAGAAAACTTCTTGATGACATGCAACCTCACATAGAACAGAATTTACCTGGTAGGAAATTTAATATTGATAATACAATAATCTTTTTCTTATAATTTTCAGCCCTGATTTTTTTAGTATTTATATTTCCCTCTATTATTCCCTATTGCACATAAATTAAAATTATATTTAAAACTATTTATTAATGCAATATTTTAATATATATACTAAGTGACAAAGAAAGGTAAACACCTAGATGTATTTAAATCGTATTTATTAATATTTTGAAAAGCATATCCACCAAACCGTGGGTGTTATGGTATAGGGTGCCATATCCATTGGTAGTGGGTCACCTCCAGTTTTTATCCAAGGCAACATGACCGCCCTTCATTACGTTCAGGAAGTAGTGGAACCACATGTTCTTCCATATGTTCAGAGAGTTGAAAATGCTATTATTGCATATAAAATATGCAATAATTTTGTCCGTCAGTGTAGTAAACATTATGCAAAATTCAACTTTTAATGACAGTTTTCGAAAAAAAAATATTTTTTTCTTGTAATTATTTGACGGTGTGGCTGGGACATGTGTTTTTGGTAGATTTTAAATAGTAAAATTAATTATATGTACTTGCATAACATTTTGTTTTGGTGGTAAAAGTAATTTACTTTTGATGATATAGAAAATATGAATTAGGTAATGTAGTTTTTTTGATATATGTTGACATTTAATTTAATATTTTGTTAGGTATGGAAATTCAATATTCCATTCAGGAAGAAAATACAGATTTCGAAATAGTGTCTGATGATGAGGCAAAAATTGAAACTGACTTTTTAACACGCCAAATTAGCTCAAAGAACAAAAATGATAATGGGGATTATAGCGTTTCCAGGGAATTAGAGCGATTAAAACAGCAGTTTTTGGATTCGCTCATAAATGTCAGAACAATGGCCCAGGTTGAGGTAGTGAAAAAATGCATTCAACCAATACAACCCAGATTAAAAGCTTTGGAAGCGTGTTCTTTCCAAATTTCTTCTAAACCTTTAAGCTCAGTTCCAGCGAACAAAAAAATATTGCCTCAGAGGCGATTTTATACAACAAAGAAAAAATCAAGGAAGTCGACAAAGCCAGTTATACGAAGGCCAATACATTCTGAAAGTCAAACCATTGCAGTTTCACTCATAGTTAAATAGTAGACCCAAACTATATTGTGGAAAAAGAAATCAATTAAAATTATCATTTTTACTCAAAGAAATTTCACACCTTTATGGTCCAAGTTATAATAGATAGAAATCATTAATTTATAACATTGTACCTCAATAGTGCTTAACTTTTCAGTTTTCATTACCTGTTAAAAAACCTTTTTTATTTTAAATTGGTTTAGATCAACATTTTAATGAAATAATTTGTAAAATAAAACATGATTTTTTCTGGTTCTCACAATAATTTTTTTTTGTCCCCAATATCTATCTGGAACACTATACCTATACCTATAATTTCTTTAGATATAATTTATTTAAAATTAGTTTTGCACATAAAAATATTCTGTAATGTTTTTCTTGTTTTTTCTGTAATGTTTTTCTTGTTTTTTATTAAATTTTTTTATTAAATTTTGTATTGTTATTTATCATTATCCAAAAATATTGCAATAAAAAAAGAATTGAGTTAATTAAATATTGGTGCAGTACATAATATTGTTACAGAGGACTTATCATTGAAGATGATTTCAAGATCATCAATCACAAGTTTTAGGTTTTACAAATCTATCACACAGTTCGTTATGAGAATAGAAGAATAGAAACTTTTGATTTAAGTGGTAACCATCGCAATAATTCCCCAGTTTAATATTTTTTATTCGTTCATAATAAATAAAGACTAAACCAAAATACTTCATTCCATTACTCACATAATTATCCATGTTGTGTCAAAATATCATTGTCTAAAAACACTTCGTAAAGACAAAAAGCAAGAATTAGTTGATAATTTAAATTTTCTTGCTTTTTTGTCTTTACAAGGTATTTTTTGACAACCATATTTGACACAACATGGATAATTATGCGAGTAATGGAATGAAGTATTTTGGTTAAAAAACTATGAAACGAATTTAAATGGTTTGCATTTTTCATTTTCCCGCCATTTTTGCCGTTGTCCGAGCCTTAAGTAGGTATACTTAGTAGGAGTTAAACTACAGGTTGTAGGTATAATATTATGTGTAAGCTCAGTGGGTTGAGAAAGTGGACTGTATACAAAAAAAATGTACTTTTGTCTGCAATTGGCGAATCGTTGTTACAAGAACTTTAATTTAAATTTAAGGGGACTTACCCAAAACGCTGGTTTCTTCTGGTCACTAGCTCCACGATCGATCGTTTCGCCTTTAGTTAAATTACAGCCCTTGATGACACAAATAAAGTCAATGTAAAGGTATATTTACGAATATAAAAACCGGAGATGTTGTAATGTCGCGATTTTAACTAATTTTGTAAAAGCGGTTTGAACAAAGAAATTAACCAATAAATAAATAAGAATGGAAACGACTTGTTTCCTTGAGTACAGCGGGTTAACAACTGAATGCCAAAACTGGTCTCTTATCAAAAACTAAGTTAATGTTCAAGAAACTGGTACTAAATTCAATTTAAAAACAGTACATGAGCGGCGCGCACAATTATTGAAGAAAATAAGAGGGTGGCGCGAACATACCGCCCACCAAAATTGGAATGATTGTCCAATTTTAGTACTAGAGGAATAAACAAAATGTAAATAACAGAAGAAGGTTACCCGGATGGGTAACAAACCAAAATACAACCCAAAAAAAAAAAAAAATAATAATAAAAAGTAGAAGTTATTTCGGGAGTGGAATGAGTTTATTAACGGGACGTGTAAGAGTGGCAGTGGGAGTTTGAAGAATGACAACACGTGAAATACCGTCTTGACCGTACTTCACTTCAGTAACGCGAGCCAAGGGCCAGGATAAGGGAGAACTATTAATTCCCTTCAATATTACAACGTCGCCCGCTGTGAGCGGATTGGACGGTGAAGTCCACTTGGTTCGTTGAATCAGGGTATTAAGGTACTCCCGAGACCAACGACGCCAAAATGATTGTGAAATCTGTGAGATGAGCTTCCAACGGGTCGACAAAGAAATATCCTCAGATAATGGTATTTCAGGTCTTGATAAGAGCGGAACACCAATAAGAAAATGACCTGGACTGAGATAAATGGATGCTTCATTGGGGTCTGAGGACAATGAACATAGAGGTCGACTATTGAGAATAGCTTCGATTCGTGCAAAAAGAGTGGCATACTCTTCCGCGGTAAAAGTTATTTCAGCACACAATCGATGTAACAAATTCTTAACAGATTTGACTGCTGCTTCCCATAGCCCACCGAAGTTAGGGGCAGATGGAGGATTGAAAATCCACTTGATTTCGCGTTGCGACAAAGTGCTCAAAATCTCGTCATGCTGATTGTTGAGAAAATGATAAACTTCCTGAATGTGCCTGTTGGCACCAATAAAATTCCTGCCTTGATCGGATAATATGGAATGAGGAAGACCTCTACGAGCAATAAATCTGTCGAGCGCGGCTAAAAAGACGTCAGTAGTAAGTTGGGAAGCAAATTCCAGATGAACAGCCTTAGTCGCGGCACAAACAAAAATGCATAGATAGCCCTTGGTAATGCTGGCTTTACGGAGACGAGAAGCGCGAACTTGAAATGGTCCGGCATAATCAACACCTGTGTTAAGAAAGGGTCTACCAGGCTGAACTCGACAAGGGGGTAAATCGGCCATGATGGGCTGAAGAGTGGAAGCTCGAAAGCGATGACAAGTGAGGCATTGTTGAATCACTTTCCGTATAAGTTGACGTAAGGAGAGAATCCAATAACGAACGCGTATTAAAGCTTGACACGTGGTGGGTCCAGCGTGAAAGGCAGATAAATGATAGTGCTTACATATGAGCACAGAGAGGTGAGCTGATCGGGGTAATAATACGGGATGTCGGGAATCGTAACTTAGGTGAGAGTTTGAAAGTCTACCGCCCACCCTGAGGACCCCATGATCATCAAGAAATGGTGTCAGTGTGCAAAGAGATTTGATCGTTTTAGTGACTCGAAACTCCTTCAAAACATCAGCAAAATGTTGTGACTGTGTACGCAAGATGATTGTACGTAATGCATCTTGCAATTCAAGAACAGTCAAAGGACCTGTGGTGGGAGATTTAGAAGCGTCACGTGATCTACAATTGAAAACGAAACGCCGCATCCAAGCAACAACTCGTTGGAAACGTGTAAAGGAAGAAAATCGTAGAGAAAATTCTTCAAATGAGGGATCTGGTTGAACTGCGATGAGTGTTAGAGTATTTGGTTTGAACTCTAATAGAGATTCGGAGCTCAAGTGGGTGCCGCGAAAGGGAATGGGCCATTGATGGTGATAATCGTTCAATAGGGGAGGGCCTTGAGTCCATAAATGAAATATCTTATCTTGAAGAAATTGAGAAACAGATAACCCACGTGAGGCCATGTCAGCGGGATTGAGAGAAGAAGGACAGTGAGACCATGTTGAATTAGGAGGTGATTGACTTACGATATGAGCAATTCGATGTGAAACAAAAGTTTTAAGAGTGTGAGGGGGAGTGCGTAACCAAGCAAGTACTATTTCAGAATCTGAAAAAAGTCTGATGTCAGACAGAGGTTTCGGATACTGGATATGCAAAACCGAATTGATTAGGTCAATTAAAAGTACTGCGGCGCAAAGTTCAAGTCTAGGGATAGAGAGTGTTTTTAATGGAGCCACACGAGTTTTGGCCTTCCACAGAAAGGAATGACGCGAGTTGATTGATTCGAAACATAAGTACACTACTGCAGCATAAGCGGCAGACGAAGCATCGGCAAAGCCTATCAGGTATATCTGATCAAAGTTCATGTCAGGAAGCACGCAACGAGGGAGGTGGAACGAGACAATGCGATCAAGATTATTGATCTGCTGGTTCCAATGTAAAGCAATTTCAGAGGTGACTGATTGATCCCAATCAAGTTTTGCGAGCCATATCTTCTGGATAATAATTTTAAAGGAGATGATGAGAGGGGACAAAAATCCATTCGGGTCAAAAATTTTAGCCAAAAAGGAAAGCATGTTACGCTTAGTACAAGTCGCTTGAAAGGGCTGAACTCTGAATACAAGGCAGTCGCGAGATGGTTCCCAATTCAAACCTAAAACCTTTAACGCATTGTCCTCATCATTAAACTGTAGAGGAGATTCTAAATGGCTTTGAGGCAACTCTTTAAGCAGCTGAGGGTGACTAGACGACCATTTACGTAGTTCAAAACCTCCAGACGAGAGTAACTGAATTAATTGCATTTGTAAATCCAATGCCGAGGCAATATCGTCAGCGCCGGAAATGACATCGTCAACATAAGTCTGATTTAATAAGGCCTGTGAAGCCAAAGGAAAGCGATGTCCTTCATCTTGAACAAGCTGCTGGAGAACGCGCATAGCAAGAAAAGCGGAGGGAGCCAACCCGTAAGTTACGGTGTTGAGTTCAGCTTCTTGTGCAGGAAGGTTTGCATTGGGTTTCCAGAGGATATGCTGCAGGCGACGATCTTGTTCATGTACCAGGATTTGTCGATACATTTGTCGAATGTCGCAGCAAAGAGCAATTCGAGGAAGTCGAAAATTGAGTAATATGTCTGACACGGCTGACTGTAGCTTGGGTCCTTTGATCAATCGATCATTTAAGGAGAGACCGGATGAGTCGGGACTAGATGCATTGAAAACTACCCGGATTTTGCTGCCCTGATTTGTAGATTTTGTTACTACATGGTGGGGAATAATATACTGAGCGGGTTGCAGAGACTTGGACATATGCCCTAATTCTAAATATTCTTGTAGAAATTGTTCGTATTCCAATTTGAGCGATGGAGTCTTGTCAAGACGTTTGATAAGTTGAATAAGTGAATTACGAGCAACCTTCTGATTACTAGTTAGGGGGTTCGCATTTGGTTTGACTGGCAGAGATACTGAATATCTGCCTTCTTCATTTCGTTTATGAGTGGCGATAAAATGTTGTTTTGCCAGAATGTCAAGAGGATCTTGTGGTGTGAGATTCGAAACATTTTCAATTTCCCAAAATTTGACGAGGTCCTGGGAAATCTGACAAGTTGATATCAATGAAGTGATTCGTTGATTTCGATTAAGCGCTTGGATAGGACCTATAATTGTCCAACCAAATATGGTACTGATAGCGACCGGGCCAAGAGAGCTTGGTACAAAAGGTTGAGGTAGCAATAACTGTGGGTAGACGTCAGCACCCAAAAGTAAATCTATTTTGTCTGAACGGAGAAACTCGGGATCAGCCAAAGTTAAATATCGGAAAGCATGAGCAACTTCTGTACTAATGTTGGAAGGAGGCAAATGATCAGCAATATGGGAAACCACTGATGGGTTTATCTCAATGTGATTTGGAGATAGCCTGGAGAAAAGTTGACAAGTGATAGTGCCGGGAGAGGTAGAGCAGTGTCCGCCAATACCTGATACGGAAACTGGAAGATCTTGTAGCTTTTGACTTAACTGGTTAGTTAAACGCTTTGAGATAAAAGACAGTTGCGATCCAGGATCAATAACTCCCCGTACGGGAATGTAACCTTTGTGGTTGTCTAAGACCTGTGCACGAAAGGTGCCTAAAAGTGACGCCACAGGCAATGTGGTCGTACAACTAAACGAGAGCGAAGGACCAGAAGCTGGTTGTTGCACAGAGGAGGTAGATGCAATATTGGATGCATGATTGACATGATCCGAGGTGCGATTGGACGCAGAACTGTGACCTGAATTGTCTAATTGAGAGGGGTGCAGGAGAGTATGATGATTACGAGAATTACATTTCCGACAGCCAGATGTAGATTTACATTGTGATTTCCAGTGGGAACCTAAGCAGTTGAAACAACGTTTGTGTTGCTTGATGAAATCGATCTTTTCATCTCTAGAAAGAAGAAAAAATGCGGAACAAGAGGACAATGAGTGTGCCTGATGACAAAATATACAAGAGAGGATTTTCGTATCAGAGTTAACAGAATGACGTGAATTTGAATTTGAAAAAGTTGAATTGCGCGTGGCAATGAAGGAATTTGATCTAGTGGTGATCGTAGGACGAGTAATGTGGTTAGAAGTTGCTGGGTTCGAGATTATTTCTAATGTTTTGATCTGTAGTATTATGAAATCCAACAAATCATCAAATTGCGGAACTCCTTCAGCAGAATGTCGATCTTCAAAGGCTTTAGCGGTACGTGCATCAAGATTGTTTAATGATAAAGTTAACAAAATGAAGTTGGCTAGATCATCTATGGATAATGATTTAATAGCCTGTATGGAACTTTGATGCGTCTCGTGAAAATGTTTCAAATTGCTAAGTGAATTTGAAGAAATTGGTTTGAATTTGAGAACTTTATTCAAATAGGCTTGAGCTATTCTGCGGGGAGATTGATATCTGCTTACCAGGGCCGTATAGGCTAATTCGTAATTTTCAACTGTCAGTTGCAAATTAGAAACAACTGAGAGAGCACTTCCGCTCAGGTTAGAGCGTAAGAAATGGAACTTTTCGATAGGAGAGAGAGACGAGCTATTGTGTATAAGGGATTGAAACAGTGCAAAGAATTCAGGCCATTTCTCAATGTCACCTGAGAAAGTCGGTAAATGAATTTTAGGTAATGCGACGTTAATTTGAGAGCTCTGACTGGCAATGATGACAGGAGCAGTAGGCGGAGTGGGTTTTTCACTATTAAGTTGTACAAACTTGGCTCTTATTTTGAAAAGGATAGTGCGGAAAGCTTTGGAAGGTGCTTCTGTATCGACGTTATCCTCTGGGGGTAGGAGACAGTTGATATCACTGATTTTCTCATTGACATTTTTGAACTGATCTTGCAATCGCGCGCTATCATCGTGATATACCTGCGCAACAGCAACTTCATCATAAGTGCATTCTTTAACAGCATCCCAGCTGCTAGTAGCATCGGAGAAAATAGTTTGTCGCCTTGCTACATATTGGAGCATTAATTTACGATTCTTTTCGTCGGCAGCCATTTTGATAAATGTAAATTAAGTTATAATGAAAGAGAAACACAGTGAATGAAAGAATAAGTTGTTAGTGACTTCAGATAATAACCAAACTTGAGCAAGAAATTGGAGTGACGAAATAAACTGAAGAAAAAATGAAATAAACAACGCAAAAATGAAATTAATGGTTGAAGAGTGTATCGTCCTGCCCCGGTAAACGTGAAATGTTTTGAAAGAATGAACAATATTAATTAACGGTAAAATTTATCATAAACACTATTAAAATCAAAACTACAGTATGAAAGACCGGTAATCAGTAATGACCTTGAACTAATTTACAACGATGAAAAACCAGTCCCGTTTATATTCAATAACGATAAACGTAGTAAATTTTCGAATAAAATAAAAATTTTAATGAGTGCAAAATTAAAGAAATATGAAAAGATATTCGCAAATATAAAGTAGATTCGCTAACTGCAATGTAATTCGGCTCGGTTTGGACCAATGTAAGCTCAGTGGGTTGAGAAAGTGGACTGTATACAAAAAAAATGTACTTTTGTCTGCAATTGGCGAATCGTTGTTACAAGAACTTTAATTTAAATTTAAGGGGACTTACCCAAAACGCTGGTTTCTTCTGGTCACTAGCTCCACGATCGATCGTTTCGCCTTTAGTTAAATTACAGCCCTTGATGACACAAATAAAGTCAATGTAAAGGTATATTTACGAATATAAAAACCGGAGATGTTGTAATGTCGCGATTTTAACTAATTTTGTAAAAGCGGTTTGAACAAAGAAATTAACCAATAAATAAATAAGAATGGAAACGACTTGTTTCCTTGAGTACAGCGGGTTAACAACTGAATGCCAAAACTGGTCTCTTATCAAAAACTAAGTTAATGTTCAAGAAACTGGTACTAAATTCAATTTAAAAACAGTACATGAGCGGCGCGCACAATTATTGAAGAAAATAAGAGGGTGGCGCGAACATTATGAAATCAACGAAAAAGTGTATTAGGTACTTTCAATTTGAATCTCTTTAAGAATTTTGTAGAGAAAACTTTACAATTTAAAAACAAAGCTCATTATGAACATATTATTCCTTGATGATGAAACTAACTTCAGAAATAACAAAAAATTTAATACAAATTAATGCATGGAAAATCATATTCAAGATAAATCTTTTTTGGACGTTCTGGGTGATACTTTTTTTGTTTATACTTCATACTACAGAACTGTAATTATAGTTAATACTAATAGCAACAAAAACAATTTTAATTATAAAATATTGTAAAAGTTGGTGATAAAATATATAAAATCTACCTTATGGCAACAAAGAGCTCTTAAAATATAAATTTTTCATTGAGTTCCAGTTTTCTACCCTTCTTATTATAGTTCCAGCCAAAAGTTAACAAAAAAAAACCAAAGAATGTTTGTCAATTTGTCATTGTCAGTTAAAAGTCAGTAAATATTTGGTAAATATCACGTGTCATAATATGGTTGCGCGAGCATCCAGACGAATTGTAACAGAGTAGGAATTGGCGCTTGTAATAAGATGGAGGTGAATATGATAAACAGTTTTTTATTTATTGGCCGATTAAATGTGTTGGAATATAGTTCTTGGTAAGTCAATTTTATATACGAAATTAAATATGCACGATTACTTATTGAAGTAAGTAAACTATTTTCTTCTTCAAAATTTCAGGTTGAATATGAAGGCTATTTCTAATGAAATATTTTTAAAATGTTTTGTTACCTTGCACTTTCAAAAGACGAGGAAGTTACTTCATCGATAAACCATGTATTGTGTGGAATTATCCTGGATTATATTTTTTTTAAACTTCATAAGAGTTTGTAGACGATAAAGGTATGTATTCATCTACTTTTTCTTGAAAATATTATTTTCTTAATACCTTTTACTGCATCATTTCAAATTTTCTTCTTCAAAAAAAAACTTCTGACAACCATTAAAATTAAAAAACTGTCAGAATTATACTTTTTTCTTGTTATTCTAGTGATCTGAGTCTGTACTCGCAGAAACAAAAGACTGTCAGAGCAATTATTATAACATGCTCCTCTGACAACACCAAAAAACATACTAATGTGGACTTTTTGATGACATAACCTCTAAATATAAAGACTTCCAAAATTTTTATTTCAGCTAAGACACCTCTGCTTGGCCCCATTTTATAGAGCTTGTGCTCCTGATTCTGGAACTAGTCTTCTTTTTCCTGACAAACCACTTATTCACACTAAAACTTTAATTTGTCACCCGCACTTGACAGTTCAAAATTTTAACCTTTTTTATTTATCTTATTCTTTAAATAAAAGTTTAAAAACACAATATAGAACACAATTTCGTATGTTAAAGTTACATTACCCTATCTTCTTATAGTTAAACATGTAATTTCTTACCTACCATAATAAATTACTACACAATAAGCAAATATGATTGGTTTTTTAAATACTTTGAGAATTCTTTTCTTTGTCTACTGCTTTAGAAGGCCTATTTCTTTATTAGACTGTACCCTTTTTATTTAATTTCAATCTCTAAACTTTTCTTCAACTTTTTATAAAAAAATTTACTCTTGAAAAATTATTACATGGTGTATCAAATGTATCTATTACTAGATATATCATAATTGTTATGTGCTTTTTGTTCTTAATCATTAAAATTTTAATCTGAAACTTTCCAAGACGATACATTCGCCTTAATATATATATATATATATATATATATATATATATATATATATCAGTTTGATTGTATTCATAACAAAAGTTAGTCTTTGTATTTTCAGATTTTTATGTTATATCACAATGTGGCCACCAGCAAATTCCATAAAAATAAACTTGGTGTCATTGATGATTTAACAGTAGTACACCTTCAAAATACAAAAATAGTTCCAACAACCATTGTGTGGTGTTTTTAATAAAATATAAAACAACATATCCCATTGTTGACATAACTCCACACAATGCATGATTGATCTATATAGTCTGATCATTTGATGATTAATCAATGCATACCATTACTTACCAGAATACAAACATTTGATTTCTAATAATGCTACGGGTTTTTAGAATGGTTTTCAATAAATAAAGCTCTTGCAACATTTTCATATTCTAAGCCATGCTTTGTAAATTTATTGCTAAAGCTTTTGGGCCAAAAATATTTTTTACTTTTCATTTACCAATCAGATCTACTGAAAGTAAATATTCCATAGCACATTGATCCGGTGATCCTAAATTGTCTGTCTTCATGCCATTCAGGTGATTTCTGACATATGCCCATCATTTCTTCGGTTTCTTCATTCATGTTATTGTGAAATGTTTGTTCACAACAAACTGATGAAAAATCACATATCGTCGATGATAACTCCATCATTATTACTGATTGACAGGCATTATTTAAAATTAATGAAGTTTTGTCCTGAATAGTCATCAGTATATCTGTTGGTACAAAGACATTTAAAGAAGTACGTCCTTTTCTAAAAACATACAATCACATAAAACGTGTTTTGTTAAATTTTATGAAATATTTACCTATGTTTTGCAATTGTGGAGTTGGGTAAATTTTTAATAAAGTACTCCAGAACCATGTCTCTATCAGCTAGAGTCAAGTCAATTGTGGAATTCTTCTTCTTGATGCGAGGCATTTCAGCTATTGGAATACCCTTATATTTTTCCCTAACTGAGCCTTTTGTCGATGACCAGGCACATTTCAACTAAGTTTTGGAAACATGTTCCAACTCTGACAACTTTTTTGTAAAATTATTTTTAAAATTGTATATAGTTAATTAGTAAATTCACAATAACCTCCCTTTTTAAAAGGATTAGAAAAGCTGAAATGTGTTTACATCGGCCACCAGCTCCTGCCTTGCAAGTACAAAACATTTGTATAATTTCAATGTACCCATCTATAATTTTGAGTTCTCCACTCACTTTATGAGGCTCGGTTTGCAGAGCGCTTGTCTGGAGACAGAGATCACACACTTTTGTCACTTTGATGAAGTGTTCCATTCAATTTTTCAATATAATATTATATGGTCTGCATTGAGGACCTCTTCACCTTCTACTACACCCGAGAACTTACTTTTCGGTCCCTTCAACATACCTCAGTAATTCCAATAAACCTAATTTTAATTGACCATTTGTCTTTGTTTATAAAAACAGGATTGACGTATTTTAATACTGTAACTATCAACACCTTAACACTAATCCTTACACCAATAATTATTGTATCTAAATTAACAATAATAAAAGATAAAAGTCATCCAAATCACAGTTTTAAGGGCCTAAACCACGCTTCAAATACTCCAAACACGAAATAAACAATAAAATCGATATGGAAAAAAAAGCAAGGTTATACAGGGTGTTTCTAAATTCATGCGACAAAATTCAGGAGGTGATTGCTCTTATGAAATTAAGATGGGTCTTTCCTATAACAAAATTTCCTCAGCCCACCCCTTTCCGAGATATCACCCTTAAAAGGTGGTGACTAAAATTGAGTTTTTATTTTTTTTTTCTAAAATTTCAGTAAAGCTAGAAACTTGAAATTCTGTAATTTTCGTACACTCCAATAAATTAAGGACAATCCTTTTCGATAATATTAGGTTAATGACACATAATGTAGAATTCAATCAACAAATGTTGAAGCTGAGCTTATTCATATTGTAGAAAGTAGATACAAATTGTATTTGAACAGTGATATAGCAAATTATATATTCAGAATACAACACAACTAGTTTAATACATTTAAAATTCTTACTTCAAATTATACCTAATAGTCAAAAAATGTTGTTTTACTTTTATTTTTACAATATAGGTATATTTGAAAAGAAATGAATGTGTTATTCGAATACTGCCCTTTTAATAAATGTTTTTTTCAGAAACAAACCCCCAACAAAATACATTGTGGATTTGATAGAACAGTCACAAAGTATTAGGTACCATCTTTTTAAAAATCCTATTGAGTTAATACAGGGTACTGCCAGGCAAGCCAATAGATGCATTCTAGAAGTTGCGGGTTAGAATTGGTTTGTCTGGGAACCTTAGAATTTTGAAAGATTTCGGTTTGACAATTATTGTTCTTCCTTATTTGAAAAAATAGTATTACAATCTTTACCGTTTAAATGGTTTATAAATTTGCAATGTTTCTTTTTATTAAAACAATTTCATAAGAATTGGAATGGCATTATTTTATTTTAATCATGATATTCAAAATAAGTAATTCAAGCGGCATTTTCTAAGGGTAGATGTGTATATCACGAAGTTTGAAAAAAACTACAAATCATTAATTTAATAGCTTTAATTGAATTGAAAGGTCTCATTTGATCAATCGTTTTATTAGCAATACTTTCAGTTGCGGTAGATGTTGGTGAGCTAAAACAAAATAGTAAATATAAATTTGGATTGATTAGAAGATGATGGAGTGATAAATAATTCACCAATATACTGATATGTATATTGGTGTATAGTGGTGGATATAAAATGTATTGATTTTAGTACTACAATTTAGTCAATAATTCACATATAACTTCATTCAGAGAATACGATGGATTTGCTATTCTCTTCTGAGCTGTGGAGGTGCTTGCTGCACAATATTCTTTTGCTATGATCAATGATTATTTTCCTTGCTGAAAATGACCTACACACTAAAGCTTCACATCCCGGCTTAACTACAAAATTTTTAAGATTTATTTCACCAAAATATAAAACAAAATTGCCTACCTTAAAAAAGTTATCCAGGTTATCAGAACTTTTTTATTTATAGGATGTTTGCAAACCTTACATCAATCTTTCATATTGTAGTAACAACATTCTAGAAGCCAACATGTAGGTAATTGCTATTGTAACCTTAAAATTATATTAGATAATTAATATTTAATTTTGATAAAATATTTTAGAACAAATAATAATTAACCACTTTATATACTTTATATTTTTTCCTTGATACTATTGCTTTGTATACTTAAATTTTAAATACTAGAATAGTTCCATAATTTCTAACTAATTAAGTGTTTGGTATAAACATACAAATAAAACTGTTAACTATATTCCTTGCATAGTTTTTTAGTACTAGAATTAATTCCATAGTTTTTAAAATAAGAATTTCTAGCTTAGTGCTGTGCAGTTAACATACAAATAAAAGTTTTATATGTTATTGAAATTAGTTGAAGTTTCTTTGCAAAAAATAACCAAAACTAACCTATAGCCAAATAAAAAGAATATTTGATAAACTTCATTTGACTACTAGATTCTGATACTATTTCAAGGGCTTGGCAACATATAGTCCACTTATGACATACTTCATGTCTTAGTGGGGTGGTTTGGTTTGAGAGAATTGTGGAGTGTTATGGAAGATAGTAATAGTAATAAGGCTTTATTGTTCATACGTATACAAATAACATGGACAATGAGTGGCTACAAGTACTTTGGTATATTAAGGTTACAATATATATAGTGGAAATGGTATTTTCTCCAGACCACATCTGAGATATACAGATGTATTTGTAATCCCAGCCACATGCAACGCCATATTTTTTAAAGTAGGTCATTCTCTTTCATTGATGGTTTGATATATCTGGCCTTGATTGAGCAGGTTGAGATATATTCCATCTAATGATTTGTGCATTATGTACGGGAGTGACACGATATTATTGTTGGTAGATCATTTAACGGCTTATAATCACCTAATTGAAAAACACAATGGGGAGCCCTGTCCTAGCCAAACAGGTGAGACTTAATGTTATTAGTATTCAGTGTAACTAGCAAGATTCAGCATAGTTTTGCGAAGAAAGTTACACCACCTTATTCTACGTTCAAACATAACTTGTGTATACTATTATGATAGGGGTACATTTTAGTAAGGGGGTGCATACCTCCAGGGTTTTTTATTTTTATACTTGATATGGGGATAATATAATAACACTGTCAAACAGATAGTGAATTTGAAGTTATTTTAGTTTATTTAAAGGAGGAGCGAGTTAGTAGTAGTATTCACACTGGGAAGAATGTGTTGAATTCAAAGGGTAATTAATACCAATTAAGTTGTAGAGGCAACACTCATTAGTGTTATATTTCAGGTTTTTTTTGGTCTACGGTTTTTTTGACTCCATTTTGGTTTACGTTGGACTATTGGTATGATTTAATTTGGATTTAATTGGCGGTTCCAGTTGGGGTTGCAGCTCCAGCTGAAGTTCCAGTGACCTAATCTGTGAACTTTGGAGTCTGCGGGATTAAGCCAAGGGTTATTACCAACTAGTGAAGACATGCAAGTCGAACAACAGATCATATTTTTTTTTCGTTAGGGTTATATTTTTCTTGTATAATTTAGTTATTTAACATTAATCAGGTTATTATGGTACGCTAGACCATCTGTAAACATACAAGTGGCTTGTATTGTTTAAAGTTTGCGGAAGTTAATTACTTTCGGCGGAGGAATACGCGTGCGTCTGAGCTCAAACGGATCGTGTCCTTGGCGTATCAATATTGAATCATTATTATTTTGGTAAGTTTTCTAATAATAGTGCATATAAATAAGCTACGGTATGGGTAACTTTTAATAGTTTCTTGTTTATATTGTAATAGATTTTAAAAACTTAACTCAGAACTGGTCTCTGGTACGAATTGGAATCCTCATGTTTGTTTTATCTTTTTGCAAAGTGTTGCATAACAAGTTGAGTATTCATCAAAACGATTTACAAACATTCGGTAAAATGAAACTGTTGAGGATGTAATCTGTGTTGGCTAAATTTTGTTTCAAAGTAACCCGTCGATAACCTCATTCATATATTTCGGTTGTGCTCACCAGCCCAGGCACTTTAACTGGATCTTTGTACCATTTCCCATGTTATCTACTTCCATTCCAGAAGCTTCGTGTCTTCTATAAAGGCCACTAGTTTGACTGGAGGGATTTTCAGTAGTTGTGATGGTTGTATTAATTCCTCTCCAAAGTGCTTCCGTGTAAGTTTTTCTATGTTCTCGCAGAAGCAGAGTATGTGAGTAGGTGTTTCATCATCAAGTTCACATTTTCTGCACATAGGTTCACTAACTTTACCCATTTTGTACAGATGTTTCTTAAAGGTGCCTTATCCAGTCACCAGGTCGGTAACTGTCTTCAAATGTCTCTTACCCAGTCTCAGTAGCCTGGTTAAGAGTTCCTTGTCTATCTTGTTCAGTAATCTCTTTGTATGAAGGTGCCCTTGTGTCACCCTCCATTTGAATTGGTGTTCCCTATCTAGACAGCTCCCGATTTCCCCTCTTATGCAATTTTTGTGATACAACAAAACGGTTCCTGAACCTTCTTTAGCTAACTGGTCCGCCATTTCATTACCTTCAATCCACTAATGTGCCGGCACTCATATTAGAGACACTTTGTTGTCTCTTGCCTGTTAATAATATTTTAAAATGAAGCAATAAAATAAAGATTCAATTCTAAGGATACTTATTGTAAATTCAAAATAATCTACGGAACTGTACGCAAGCTGGCAACGCAGCTCGACCGAGCTAAGTAATGGCAGGCTAGGCTAGAACGACGCGACCGCGACGAGACGTTTCTAGAAAAGACAAGACGCAAGCAGATGATTCTCGGCTTTTCGAACGCCCGGTGAGCGGCATTGCCACGGTTATGCGGGTAGCCACGACTTGGGCACTTTCTACCTGACGTCACCCCAAACTACATGAATTCAACAATGTAGTCCGGATAAGGGATTTTTGTTCGTGCACGAATTGGGCACCGCTTAAGATAATCCCTTCCATTCCAGCTTTTTGCCATCCCATTAGTCACCACAAATAAATAAAATTGCAGAATGGGTGGTGCCTTTCCCGTTAAGACACCGCCGCACCGTTGGGTGCACCTGGTAACCCGGCATCGAGTACCTGGAGACTTCCGGAGTAATTATCTTTTAATCCTTTTGGTGCTGATAAGCGGTCGGTGCCCAGTTCGAGAGATTAATCAGGTAAATATAATGTGTCCCTAATTTGTAGATTTAAACAGTGCTCAGTTCATGCACGCTCGGTTATACGGGAAACTTCTAGGAAATATTGTTGATCATTTTTCACAATTTTATACATTATTTATTCGTATAAAAAATATACAGTTTTACAGATTCAGATACAGTTTTTTTGATTCGGCACTATCATCAGTATCATTTATTGCTAAGTAATTTGTCTGTGGTATTCTAATTAATTACTAATAATTTATATTTATAAAACTTACCCTAATGTCTACGAACAAATAAATATTATATTAAAAACAATTCACTCACGCCACTCGATCAACTAACCTTACTAAACCAACAAATAGATATTATATTAATAATACTTTTCTACCCTAGATTAACTACACTTTTCTACAACTAAGAACTAAACTCACTCAACCAACAAATAGATATTGTATTAATAATATTTCTATGCGAAACAATTCACACACTCTCTTGGTTGGACTGGCAGGAATTCCGTGAAATCGTTGAAAAAAATTATGACACAGTGGGTCGCATTAATAACTGATCGGTTACTTCTTTATATTATGCCAAATACTGGACTGGATGTATTAGATTTCCACTGCACTGCTGCTACATTGCCAGCTATTCAAAATTTTCTTAAATATAGTAACATACATAAAGTTATTTTGTTTTTAATTAATAATTCTTTTTCCAGCAATTTTAAGCGACTTATTTTAATGCTTACTAATAAATTTATATTATGTATTTTTTTTTTAAATTTCCAAACTATCTTTCTAAAAAACATCACGAACTAACAGTTTACTGAAGTAAGGGCAACATTTGTATATTGAGCCTAATAATTTCAGAAAATATGTTTGAAAACATTGCTTTATTTTAATTTCATTACACTGATTTTAGTTAGAATATACCGCATAATCCTGAGTTTTTATTTATTTTTATTTAGCTGTACATCGTAATCTTCGATTATGAATGAAAGGACTACATATAAATTTTTTATTTATACTAAAATGATGTACTATAATTTTAAGAAACTCCAAATCTGTCAAAATGCTATTATTCAATTTTAGTATTAGATTGTTCAAAATTTTTTTATCTTTAATCGTTTCAGAAGGATAAACTTTTTTGCTCCTATTTTTTCACATGTGTCTCACTTTGGAAGTCTAGTAAAACTGTTGTGCTCTGAAAAATATTAATACGCGCAAAATAAAATGGCCCCAACTCTACAATCTAAAAATGAGTCCAAATTTCGATCGGGAACTAAACTTATAGTTTGGCAAGTCTATCTGAAGAAACGGGGCATCCGTAAGGGGGGAGGAAACATGGCCGATATCTGTCATAAACGTACCAATAGCGTACGATACCTATTTTATAAAAGTATTAAAAATAATAATTATTATTATATAATAATTATATAAAGAAACTGATTTATGCTTTGCTTTAAAGGTAAGGTATTTTTCAAAACACGGTACCTATTTGTTAAAAATCGTACTTGAATTCAATATGGATACTAAATAATAAGGTACCAAGTAAAACTGAAAATACGACAGAAAATATTGACATTATAAACGCCACTGGATAATCAATGTCAATCAATTGTCGAAGTGAGAGGGAAGAACACACGCACGCGCTTGTCAATAGGAAGTCGGGTGGTTACCTAGCAACGGAGGTTCGATAAATATTCACCAATTGAGTTAGTAGGAGGGCGTGGTAATTATGATTTTCGCACGACGTTGCCGGCTTGAAGGAAACCCATAACATATTTGGAAAAGTGTTCACTTTTAATATTCAGAAATTGAAAAAATAATGTTAATAGACAAAATCCAATGAAACAAGCACATTAAAGAACTAACGTTTAATCATGATTGACATATTTTTAATAATAAAAAGTCCATTTTCTAATTATTATCACTACATACTTAGCACTTTAGGTTTTTCATAGTTAAACGTGGCAATATCGAATGTTTTCGACCGCATTCCTTTCACAGCTTCAGTTATGTTTGCCAAACTATACATCTATAGGAAAAAGACGTGGGTGTTGTAATTAATATTTCCTATTTATATGTTTTATATTTGTTAATACAAGTACGTTATTAAATGATAATGTTGACAGCTGTCAGTCGCTTTCAATCTAAACCGCCACACTACCCCCCTTGGGACAGAATTTTTCTACAAATTCGAAGTTTTTCTAAATCTAACTCTTCTGCCAGATGGCGTTGTATATTCGGGAGCAGGAATGGGTTCTTCAGGTACATGTTCAACATCAGGCGTGGAAACAGGAACTTGTTTTGGAACAGGAACAGAAACGGGTGCTAAAACTTCATCCTGTTAAATAAATGCAGGTTTCACTCGATCGATAGACATTTTGGTAGGTTTCTTATGTATCAAGAGTGTCATCTTCTTTTCGTATCGATGAGTAACTCCTTATGGACCAGTGTATGGTGGTCGAAATTATCAAAATGGTAACTCAGGAGATGACCCCTCAGATGACACTTGATGAGATACTGGAATTGATGGAGGAGGATATGAAAATGTAAGTAGAGGAAGAGGACGTGGTGGTCGAGGGGGTGATAGAGGCGGGCGTGGAGGTGGTAGAGGAGCATATAATAGAGTAGGCGATGGAGGAGGAGGATTTGATGACAAAGATAATGGAGAACCTTCAAAACCTCGAGAAATATATGTACCCGTAGAGCGTACAGTTGACGAAGATCTGTTCACCCCCACAATATCATCTGGTATAAACTTCATAAAGTTGGATGAAATAGATGTTAAAGTAAGTGGCGATGAAGTTCCACCACCAATCAGTTCATTTGAGACTTCCAGTCTGCGACCACATTCAGTAGATAACATTAAAAAGTCTGTCAAAGGTAATAGTGTTTAATACTATTATAACGCCGTACAAAGTTTTTGAAAACCACTTTTCACTAAGAAGCAACAACTACTTCTCGGGCTATATGCTCCGACAGACATTGAATTATACTTCTAAGTTAAACGGGGTTGGTATATCTGTTAAGATATAACCAACCATTCTGGTTTGTAATAAGAAAGGACAAAATCACTTGTAGACCGGTTTCGGCGCCTCATTCTGGACGGATAGCATCTACCTTGTACTGATGAGGCACAAATACGCCGAAACCGGTCTACAAGTGATTTTGTCCCTTCTTATTACAAACCAGAATGGTTGGTTATATCATGCAGATATACCAACCCCGTTTAACTTAGAAGTATAATTCAATGTCTGTCGGGGCATATAGCCCGAGAAGTAGTTGTCGCTTCTTAGTGAACGGTCTGTTCTTTGAAAAGTATTTCTCAAAAACTTTGTAAGGCGTTATAATAGTATGAAACTATTACCTTTGACAGACTTTTTAATGTTATCTTAAAAAGTCTGTCAAAGGTAATAGTTGAATACTATTATAACGCCGTACAAAGTTTTTGAAAAATACTTTTCACTAAGAAGCAACAACTACTTCTCGGGCTATATGATCCGACAGACATTGAATTACACTTCTAAGTTAAACGCGGTTGGTATATCTGCAAGATATAACCAACCATTCTGGTTTATAATTAGAATGGACAAAATCACTTGTAGACCGGTTTCGGCGTATTTACGCCTCATCCTGGACGGATAGCATCTATCTTGTACTGATGAGGCGCAAATACGCCGAAACCGGTCTACAAGTGATGTTATTCCTTCTAATCGCAAATCAGAATGGTTGGTTCTATATTAACAGATATACCAACCCCGTTTACTTGAGAAGTGTAATTCAATGTCTGTAGGGGCATATATCCCGAGATGTAGTTATTGCTTCTTAGTGAACGGTCTTTGAAAAGTAGTTTTCAAAAACTTTGTACGGCGTTATAATAGTATTGAACACTATTACTTTTGACAGACTTTTTAATATTATCTACTAAATGTGGTCGCAGACTGGAAATCTCAAATGAACTGATTGGTGGTGGAACTTCTATTTCATCCAACTTTATGAAGTTTATACCGGAGGATGATATTGTGGAGATGAATAGATCTTCGTCAGATGTACGCTCTACGGGTACATATATTTCTCGAGGTTTTGGAAGTTCTCCATTATCTTTGTCATCAAATCCTCCTCCTCCTCCATCGCCTTCTCTATTATATCGTCCCCTACCACCTCCACGCCCGCCTCTATCACCCCCTCGACCACCACGTCCTCTTCCCCTACTTATATTTTCATATTCACCACCATCAATTCTAGTATCTCCCCAAGTGTCATCTGAGGGGTCATTTCCTGAGTTGCCGTTTTGATAACTTCGACCACCCTACACTGGTCCATACGGAGTTACTCATCGATACGAATAGAAGATGACAGTCTTGATACATAATAAACATACCAAAATATCTATAGATCGAGTGAAACCTGCATTTATTTAACAGGATGAAGTTTTAACACCCGTTTCTGTTCCTGTTCCAAAACATGTTCTTGTTTCCACGCCTGAGGTTGAACATGTTCCTGAGGAACCCATTCCTGCTCCCGAATATACAACGCCATCTGGCAGAAGAGTTAGATTTAGAAAAACTTTGAATTTGTAGAAAAATACTCTGCCAAGGGGGGTAGTGTGGCGGTTTAGATTGAAAGTGAGTGACAGTAGTGAACGTAGAGAATTGATATATTTTGACAATTGGATTTAAGAAATTTTAAGTAGCTGTCAACATCTTATATAGGAACATGTCTACCTAATACAGCTGACGAAGATCTATTCACCTCCACAATATCATCCGGTACAAACTTACATAAAGTTCATCAGTTCATTTGAGACTTCCAGTCTGCGACCACATTTAGTAGATAACATTAAAAAGTCTGTCAAAGGTAATGGTCTATTATAACGCCTTTTATACTTTTCAAATAACAGACCGTTCAATAAGAAGCAACAACTACTTCTCGGGCTATATGACAGATATTGAATTACGGTCTGTTCTTTGAAAAGTATTTTTTCTACAACTGCTTTGAAAAGTGACGTATTTCTCCTACCTCATTTAATTTCAAAACCAAATATTGCTCATACTGTGAGAAATATTGTTTCTCACGGCACTTTGCCCACGCCACATACATTTATATGGAGAATCAAATAAAATGGACAAAAACTTAGTAGGCTTCTGTCATCTTTAAATACCTACTTAGTTGTCACAAAACTGTCAGATTAATTAATATAACGGAGAATTTAGTGAAAAGAAATGACGTTCCGGATTTGACCATACAAAATTGTACAAATTTCACCATCAACTGTAATTTTAAATGAAATTATTTAACAGTATAGAGATGGGATACTTTAGTGTTATTTTTGTTTTACTAACCATACAGGGTGTCCCACGACGATTAAGACAAGTAATATATCAGAATTGGGCAGTGGTAGATAATTATAATTTTGGGGGTGTAAATTAGAGCAAATGTTGCATCTTTTCTTGTTATCGTGTTACCCAATGAGGTATTTGTTTTTGGTCACGTGACGTCGCATTCAAAATTATTAATGGGACAACCTGTATATATGTGCCTTTCTGTGTTCCTCCCGATAAAACAATTCCAAGTAACTAGCACACTTGGGGTCTAAAGTGATTAATTCAAGAGCTACAGGTACTTAAAGGATTGTAAGTTAAAAAATTCATAATTGAATCCCCTGTAATTTTCGGCAATCTTACATTTGTACGTAATGATCAAGACAAACCAATATTATAATTTTTAATAATACTTGAAAGTTAATAATGAAACGACCTGTATATCATGGAGTAAAATTATTACCTATTAAATATCGATTAAAAAGTAGCATAGCAAATCTTATAAAAAAGACTGCCTATTGTCAAGTTTGCCATGATAATGACAAAAGTGCCAATAACTGTCAGAATAGTTATTTTTAAGTTGTGAAACGGTAAGTCAACATGCCTTTTCTTTATACGGCTAGTGAATATGTTGATATGCTTCTTGTTTATGGTGAATGTGAAAGAAATTGTAGAAGAGCTAGAGATTTATACAGAGCTCGTTATCCCAATCGCCGAATACCTGGTAAAGATACATTTAGATATGTGGAACAAGAATCACGCAATGGTTCTTTTCCCAGTGGGAAAGCCAAAGTAGAAACATCTAGGACAAAGTCTGTACAAACTGATGACAATGTAATTAATACTTTAGCATATTTACAAGCATATCCTCATACATCCATTCGACATTTGGAATCTGAACTTGGTATCAGCAAATCAACTATCCACAGGATATTAAAAAATCATAAGTATCACCCCTTTAAGATACATTTGGTGCAAGGTCTGAATCCTCAAGATGTTGATCTACGATGTACATTTATTGCAGATATGCATGTACGGTTAGACGATGAGTTATCTTTTTTGGATAAAATTCTGTGGTGCGACGAATCGAGATTTCATAATAACGGAATCGTCAATCGACATAATTGCCATTACTGGTCTGCAGAAAATCCAAAATGGGTGATGGAAACCCGATATCAGGGAATTTGGGGGGAAACGTTTGGTGTGGCCTATTCAATGGGCGTTTGATTGGCCCCTACTTTTATGATGGTATACTAACGGGAGAGAGATACCTAAATTTTTTACAAAATATATTTCCAGACCTACTTGAAGACATTCCATTGAATTAAAGAAATACAATGTGGTGGCAGCAAGATGGTGCACCTCCACATTTTGATCGTAGAGTGAGAAATTATCTGGAAATGATATTTCCAGAACGCTGGATTGGACGAAACGGTACTATTTACTGGCCTCCAAGATCGCCAGACCTGACACCGTTAGATTTATTCCTTTGGGGATATCTTAAAGGTATCGTTAATGCAACTCCGTCTACAGATTTAGACGATTTGAAAAGAAAAATACGCGATGCTTGTAGAACTGTGACACCGGAAATGATTAGGGCAGCATGTAGCCGAAATCTATTATCAAGATTTGAGAAATGCATTTACGAAGATGGGCATCAATTTGAACATCTCCTTTAAGATTGTAAGTTTTTTTTGTTACAGTTAATTTGAATTATTATTAAAAATTATAATATTGGTTTGTCGTAATCATTACGTACGAATGTAAGATTGCCAAAAATTACAGGGGATTCAATTATGGATTTTTTAACTTACAATCCTTTAAGTACCTGTAGCTCTTGAATTAATCACTTTAGACCCCAAGTGTGCTAGTTACTTGGAATTGTTTTATCGGGAGGAACACAGAAAGGCACAAATATACAGGTTGTCCCATTAATAATTTTGAATGCGACGTCACGTGACCAAAAACAAATACCTCATTGGGTAACACAATAACAAGAAAAGTTGCAACATTTGCTCTAATTTACACCCCCAAAATTATAATTATCTACTACTGCCCAATTCTGATATATTACTTGTCTTAATCGTCGTGGGACACCCTGTATAAATAAATATTGAGTTACTTTACTTGTATTCTTTAAATTTGTGCAGTTGTAGAAAAAGTATAGTGTGCAACATGTGGGGAAAGTACTTTTCTCACTCGTGTGTTTGCGGCACTCGCCTTTAAGTTGAACTTTCCCCCCTTGTTGCACAATATACTATTTTCTACTAGCGTGCGGAAAAGTTCGCTTTTCCGCACTCATTTTAGTGGAAAGAGTCACTTTTCCGCACTAGTCACTTAGTGCGGAAAAGTATATTTGTTAAGTTTTTGGGGAGTATATTGACATTTGAATACTTAAAATATATATTTGTATGGTTGTAGTTTACAAAATGACTGAAAAATTAAGAAATTTATTAGAATTCTGATATAATTTTTAATAAAAAGAAAAGAAATATTCGAACAAGCAAAAAAGTTTGCGTATAATTCCATAGTTAAAATAGTAGTAGCTTACGCTGGGAGGGGTGACAGTCAAGCAATATCGAAAAGAATGTGCAGGTGGAAGTGGTCCAATCAGATCGATGTGGATATGATGAAATCTTTGTGTCGGAGTTTTGAAATTTCCAAGAGGAGCATGAACGTTACGAGAAACCTTCGATCGTTGACATTCATTGCAAGCACGAGCCCAATTTCGCCAATCTTTGCTCATCGAAGACCAAACGAATCGGTCGCTAATTAACAAGGGTTTGTGATCTGTGATAGATCGTGAATGGATGACGAAAATGCTGAATGGCAGCACCAAGATCTTTCTTTCGAAAACATTTTCTTTGAAAATAATGCAAGCAGTGGTTATCAAACGTCATTAACGAGCTGCTGTAAACATGCTCCAACAGAATGATTTGAAGCATTTGTGAATAAACCAAGTGTCACACCGATACGAGGGTGGGCCAGAAGTGAAAAAGAAGAAATGCAGTTTTTGCATTTTGAAAAAGTTTCTTCTAATTCAGGTGTTCATTCTATCGGTTGAGAACCCTTCAGAAGTGGATTGCTTATTGCGTTATGCAAAGGAGCTTCGTATTCAGAGGAGTGAGGTATGAACTTGCCAAGAAACGGCGAAGACTTTTTGCTGTTGTTGGTAGAGGGAAATCTTTAATTACCTGAACTCGTTCTTCTGGAGTACGGATGCCAAAAATTAAACTCGGCAACTCCAAAAATGCATTTCTGTGAATTGATGACTAAACCGTACTTCGAGAGATGTTCAAAAATAATTCTGAGTGTTATTGTTTAGAACGAGAGAAAACAAGAATGTCATCCATGTAAACGAAGTAAGAGTCCAAACCAGCATTTCGAAGTCCAAACGTCATGAATGGAAATTCGAAGAGTCCAAATGGTGTAATCATAGCAGTTTTTCCATTATCTTCTTCAGCAACTGGAATTTGTTGATATGCATTAACTAAGTCAATTTTTGAAAACATTGTACATCCATCAATAAAGAAGGTGGCATAATAAATGTGACTGACGAACAGAATAACGATCCGGAATCGTTCGAGCGTTCAACGCGCGAAAATCTCCACAGGGACGCCAAGTTGAGTCACTATTCGGTGCTAAGTGCAAAGGAGAGGACCAGCAACTTTCGGATTGGCGAGTTGTACCAGCCTGCATCATATCATCGAATTCTTTTCGTGCAATCTTCAATTTTTCCGGAGGTCCAGGAGCTGTGCGAATATGATGAACAGTTTCAGGTTTAATATTTCGAGGTAAACTTGGTGGACGTGTGATGTCAGGAAACAAGAATATAGTAAGTTGATGAATCTTGGACTACTTTGACACTGCCTTGCGAAAAACGTTGAGGAAACCGTGAGCTTGAAGTCCAGTTGAAACATCGATGATGTGTTTGGTACGGCAATCAGGTAAAATATAATTATGAGCAAAAAAATCTGATCCAATAATCCGTAAATCAACATCTGCAACGACCAATCTCCACAAAAAAATTACGTCGAAGGCTTAAGTTGAGATTTAAGGTTATGAAACCGTAAGTTTTTATTTTGCTTCCGTTTGCGGTACATACATCGTAGTTGACAGGAGAACGACGATCTCGAAGGGGACGTCGAGGAAAACAACATAAATCAGAACCAGTATCAACTAAAAATTTGTGTTTTGAATTTTTATCAATTACAACTAGACGGCTAGTGGATGAAAAGCAGTCAGACGCCGTCCTTTGGTCGTTTCGAAAAATTGCAAGGTTTAATGCACCTTTTAGCATTTTGCTGATATGTTTTGTGATACCAACAAACTTGTCCTGATTATTGGTTAGACTCGAGTGCAAGATTTCTTCTTCTGTCTAGAATTGCGGTTAGAACTGCGGGGACGTGAGCGAGAAGCAGACAGCGCAGCAACTTGCTTTTGTAGATCAGCAATAGCATTATTTAAAAGATTATTTTCTGTGCCTTTACCGTTAAGTGCTGCACTTATAGAGAAAGTTGAATTGCTCGGAGAGACTTCGACGATTTTATCAGCAAGTTTATCAAGCGCCAACTCCGACTGCGTTGTGATAATATCACGAACATTGGGTGGAAGTCGTTGTACCCAAAGTTGACACAAAAGGTTATCTTGAACGATGGTGGAATCAGCGAGAGAACGAAGATTACGAAGAAAATGCCACGGGTTCCAATGGCCAAGCTATGCCTCGCCAATCAATTGACGAACTCGTTGTTCCTCAATGCTCAGACAAACGTTCAATTAATTTTGTGCGCAAAAATGAATATGGAAACTGAGCGGGAGGATTTGTTATGATATTCTCGACTTCCAATGCAAAACGTGCGTCTAATTGAGAAACGATGTAATGAAATTTTGTCACATCCTTTGTGATATTAGACAACGTAAACTGAGAATCAGCTTGTGCGAACCATAAGCTTGGTTTGTCGGCCCAAAAAGGTGGCTAGTCAACCCCTCCGCTCTTATAATGGCCTCTAATAATGATTATTGCTCTGTGCCACAGTGCAATTCCTGAGCCAAAAGAGACGCTGAAAAGAAATTAACTTTCCATAGATATCCCGAGAAATATGATCAAAGGGTTTATTTTGAGACGGAGATGGGACGAGAATTAATCTCGAGAAGAAAAGCCTGGATATTAAAGGTTCGGATTGGCAAACCAATCAGCAAATTCATGAAAGTGTGTTCGCTCCATTTTAAGCAAGAAGATTATATTAACAAAGGTAGGTAGGTTTGTTGTTTTCATTTACTCAAATATAATTTATTTATAGATGAAAATACAAGACGAGGTCGTGTATTGAAAAATACAGCTGTACCATCTCAGAATCTGCCTGCATCTGTTGTAACATTAAATAAAAAATCAGATTCAAAACGTACAGAAAGGCTGTCTAAATGAACAAGTTGTAGCCAAGTGGGAACAAGTAAGGAAAGAAGCCAGAGAGACAACGACATACAAGAAGCAGAAAAATCTGTTTGTTAAGAAGAGGCGAGTAGTGAACATTATGTTCCTAATATTGCCAGTTTTACTAAAAAAATACAAAGGATAGTTCATGACTTTGAAATTCAAGTTAGTATAGACAAAATTACAACATTAAGTGATCTTTTAAATTCAGAAAGTGCTTTAAGAAGTTTCACAGGCATAAATAATTTCCAAATTCTAAACTGTTTAGAAGAGATGACCAGAAAGGTACTGCATGACACAAGGTCACAGACTTGGTATTGGAGAAAGAATAATTTTATGTAACTCTTGCCACCTTGTTTGGTATATCTGGTCAGCTATGTAAAACTTACTTTTTTGTCATTGGTAGAACTTTTTATAAATAAATAAATGTCTTTGTTCAAATAAAGTGTTTTTTTATTATCTACTTTCCAACTTTCACATAATACATGAAGCATTTTTGGATTATAATTGAATTTTACCTTTCCCAGCATCATTTTGCTAAAACTGTAATCCAACAATACTTCTATTGTTAATGACGTATCATTAAATTGAAACAAAAAACATTTTTGCACATTTAATATACTCATCCCCAGTTGTATTTGTCCATAATATTGATGTTTTTCTTTAAAAGTATATACACCATCTTTTTTGACAATGTAGGCACACAATAAAATGGCATCTTCGATAGGTGATGGGGAACCTACAGACAGAAAAATATATATCAGTTTGATTGTTTTCATAAAAAAGGTTAGTCTTTGTATTTTCAGATTTTTATGTTATATCACAATGTGGCCACCAGCAAATTCCATAAGAATAAACTTGGTGTCATTGATGATTTAACAGTAGTACACCTTCAAAATACAAAAATAGTTCCAACAACCATTGTGTGGTGTTTTAATAAAATATAAAACAACATATCCCATTGTTGACATAACTCCACACAATGGATGATTGATCTATATAGTCTGATCATTTGATGATTAATCAATGCATACCATTACTTACCAGAATACAAACATTTGATTTCTAATAATGCTACGGGTTTCCCATTTAGAATGGTTTTCAATAAATAAAGCTCTTGCAACATTTTCATATTCTAAGCCATGCTTTGTAAATTTATTGCTAAAGCTTTTGGGCCAAAAATATTTTTTACTTTTCATTTACCAATCAGATCTACTGAAAGTGAATATTCCATAGCACATTGATCCAGTGATCCTAAATTCTCTGTCTTTATGCCATTCAGGTGATTTCTGACACATGCCCATCATTTCTTCGGTTTCTTCATTCATGTTATTGTGAAATGTTTGTTCACAACAAACTGATGGAAAATCACATATCATCGATGATAACTCCATCATTATTACTGATTGACAGGCATTATTTAAAATTGATGAAGTTTTGTCCTGAATAGTCATCAGTATCTCTGTTGGTACAAAGACATTTAAAGGAGTACGTCCTTTTCTAAAAACATACAATCACATAAAACGGGTTTTGTTAAATTTCATGAAATATTTACCTATGTTTTGCAATTGTGGAGTTGGGTAAATTTTTAATGAAGTAGGTACTCCAAAACCATGTCCCTATCAGCTAGAGTCAAGTCAATTATGGAATTCTTCTTCTTGATGCGAGGCATTTCAGCTATTGGAATACCCTTATATATTTTTCCCTAACTGAGCCTTTTGTCGATGACCAGGCACATTTCAACTCAGTTTTGGAAACATGTTCCAACTCTGACAACTTTTTTCTAAAATTATTTTTAAAATTGTATAAAGTTAATTAGTAAATTTACAATAACCTACCTGGTTGTAATGATTAGAAAAGCTGAAATGTGTTTACATCGGCCACCAGCTCCTGCTCTGCAAGTACAAAACATTTGGATAATTTTAATGAACACATCTATAATTTTGAGTTCTCCACTCACTTTATGAGGCTCGGATTGCAGAACGCTTGTCTGGAGACAGAGAACACACACTTTTGTCACTTTGATGAAGTGTTCCATTCAATTTTTCCATATAATATTATATGGTCTGCTTCGAGGACCTTTTCACCTTCTACTACACACCGAGAACTTTCGGTCCCTTCAACATACCTCAGAAATTCCAATAAACCTAATTTTAATTGGGCCATTTGTCTTTGATTATAAAAACACGATTGAAGTATTTTAATACTGTAACTATTAACACCTTAACACTAATCCTTACACCAATAATTATTATATCTAAATTAACATTAATAAAAGATGAAAGTCATCCGAATCACAGTTTTAAGGGCCTAAACCACGCTTCAAATACTCCAAACACGAAATAAACAATAAAATCGATATGGAAAAAAAAGCAAGGTTATATATCAATGTCAAATCAATGTGGTAGAAAGTACTTCATCTGTCCGCCGCCGGTAGCGCTACAATAGCCTCCATGGCTACAATCTTAATTTGAAATCCCAATTGTAATAGTAATTTTAGTGTTTAATAGAAACTCTGTAAGATATCTATTGAGAAATAATTAAATAAAATGCATGTGCAAAGGTAAATTCGGTTTGCCCGTGAGAAAACTCACCTAATTTGTAGGACAAAAAGCACATTCACAAAAGTCACAATTATTATTCAAATCACCTAGGCAACCAATTTTAAATAACAGAATGCTAAGGGCGGACCCCATTTTTTTTGTTTAGTATATCAAATGATTTATGTTTCGCTTCAGAATCGGGTACCTATTTAATTTTTATTGAAGGTTTGTTCTAAAAAAAATGAGTTCTTACATGCTGTCGGAGAGCTTGGATTTTCTTCGTTCTCCTCTCGTAGATTTGGAAGTTGACCTTCGTCACGAAGCATCGTTGGAATGAGGTTGTCTTCTTCTGTCGGGGTCACCAATATAGGAAATAGACGTGGGTGATGTAGTGAATATTTCCTATTTTTATGTTTGATAATACAACTACGTTATTAAATGAAAATGTTGACATCTAATTAAAATATCTTAAGAGGGCCCTCCGCGCAGGTGTATAAACCTTAAAACTTACACAAAACTTGTTACTTATCTAGTAATTTTTTGGTTCAAAATATTTACGATAGATGTCGCTAGTAGTACCGAATCGGCTTTTATTTATGCAACTTATTTTCTCTCTCTCTTTTTGTCTTTCCACTCTTGACCGTATAGGTATAAAGTATTGTATTTATCTAAGCTCTTCACGATTCAAACAAACTTCTCTCCGGATCAGCTGTTTCGATGTTTTGGTTTCAAACAAACACAATTTCTGCCAGCAAATATTTTTATTTTCAATCGCAATAGGTAAATTATGATTTCATTTATTTGCTATTTTTACTCAACAGCTAGTATGTTTATTTTACCTATAGGTATTCTCTTTTATTCTTTAATTTTTTTCTGTACTTTTATAGGTTAATTTTATTTATTTATTTACGGGCGAACCCATTTCACAAAAAAGTGATTACAAATCTAAAAAAAATACAAAAACATTTATCATATGAGATTATATAAAATACAGAACATACAAAGGATACAATACATTATAAATAAAAATTTGTAAAATATAAATAGAGAAAACACATAACTAAAAAGAACTAAATATCATTAATACAATTAGTTATCTAAGTATACTTGACAGTGTACGTTTAAAACTGGTAAAACCCGTGGAGAAATCAAGTTCAGGATACTGATTAGCACATCTCAGTGTTCGTGGTATAAATGAAAATTGTGCATAATTCGTTCTACAAAACGGAACATGAAAGGAAGTAACCTGCCTTGTCTGGCGACGAGGGACTTCAAAGTTAATTCTGGCTAACAAGTCGGGACACTCGATTAAAAAATTTAGTATTTTGAACAATAAAATTAGGTCATGCTGATCTCGCCGTTGTTTTAAAGTGGTAATATTTAAATTTTGCTGGATGGTTTCATAGTCTAAGTATCTACCCATTTTGAATGCTATGTGTCTAAGGAATCTGTGCTGAACACTTTCGATTTTGTCAATATAAAATAGATAATGTGGAGACCACACTGAAGTGCAGTATTCCAAGTGGGGTCTAACTAACGAACAGTAGAGCACTTTTAAAGGATGTATACTAGTAAAATCAACGGTAATACGCTTAATATAGCCAAGTAGACTCAGAGATTTATTAACAATAGTTTTAATATGTTCCTGAAAACTTAGTGTGGTATCCAACAATATCCCTTAACAATATTTCGAGATTCCAGAACCACATTGTTAAGAGTATAGTCATACAATATTGGGGTGTTAGTTCGGTGAAACCTCATAATATGACATTTTCCTGTATTAAGCTCCATTCCATTACTTATACACCAATTATGTAGCATATTCAAATCAGACTGCAGATTTTCAGCTTCCAAACTAGACTTTATTACAGAAAAAACCTTTAAATCGTCGGCAAACATAAGCACTATTCCATAGTGAAAACTACTAATATTATCATTAATAAACAAATTAAACAACAAAGGCCCCAAGTGAGAACCCTGGGGTACACCAGAAAGAACAGAGATCTCATTCGACAAACAACGATTAACACGTACTATTTGCTTCCTATTCGTAAGATAATCCTTAATCCAATTCAACAATTGTCCTACAATACCATAATTTTCAAGTTTGGCTATTAGGAGCTCATGATTAACTCTGTCGAAGGCTTTGGAGAAGTCAGTGTAGATAGCATCTACTTGGAAACCATTCTCCAAGGCCTCCATTATGTGACTAATGTAATTCATTAAATTAACTTCAGTTGATTTGCCTTCGCAGAAGCCATACTGTTGGGGAATGATAGTGTTCCTGAATATGCAGGAGAGATGCTCAGTCAGTAAACTTTCAAACAGCTTAGGAATAGCACTTAATATTGAAATGGGGCGATAGTTTTTTATATCACGTTTGTTACCTGATTTATAAACAGGTTTCATGTAACTTAATTTCCAGTAATCAGGAAATTGACCAGAAGCTAACGATTCATTAAAAATATAGTAAAATGGACGAGCTAGAACAAAACTACAGTATTTTAACAAGCTCGGTGGAATAGCATCAGGACCAGGTCCTTTTCGTACATTTAGATTAGATGAACCTTCATATATTTCAGAAATATTAATGTGATAATTTGCTACGTTAATATGATAGCAGTTGTTGAACTGAGGTATGTTGATATTTTTAGTTTGGTAAAGTGATGAAAAATGATTGGCAAATAAATTTACAATTTCGGACCAAGAACTAGACTCAATATTATCTAAAAACATGTCTTTTGGTAAAGAATGCTGTCCTTTACATGCCTTGGCAAAATTCCAAAATAATTTACCGGCTACTTGTACAGAGTGCTGAGCTTCTGCAATAAACCTATCATAACATTGTTCAGATAACAATTTACATCGAGATCTTAAATTAGAGAATCTGTTATAACTGTCATCGTTCAATAATCTTTTATGTTCTTTATGAGCTTGCTTTTTAAGTATAGTTAATTTACATAATTCCCCAGAGAACCACAGCGGAAATTTTTGCTTCGAATATTTTTTAATCTGTACGTGTAGTTCTATGATTGAGTAGAGAGCATCATAAAAAATATTAATCATTACATCAAGTGGTTGATTTAACAGTAAACCATCCCATGGGATCGCACCCAAACAGTCATTAATAGCTGGAAAGTTAGCATTTTTAAAATCAAAATAGCGTTGTGGAACATGGTCATCTGCCCCATTATCAGTTATTTTTAGTTTCAAATTTGTCTGAAGTGGTGGGTGGTGGGTGGTGATTATCCGGAAAAATTAAGTATTCTGAAGATTTAGTAACGGTAAGGTTACTGTGAGAAAATACTAAATCTAATAATACACCTCTATCATTCACAATGGTAGAACATTGAAAAAGATTATTGAACGAAGCAAAGTTTGACATAATTTCAATTGAGTCGACTTCAACAGCATCTGCCCGTTGAGTGGGTGTAGCTTCTGAACCCAAGTTATTCATATGCCACGTACAGTTGGGAGTATTGAAATCGCCAAATAAATGAAGATTTGCTTTAGGGTATGTTTCAGCTATAGCATCAACATCTTGACAAAATGAGTTATACATATCTATATTTGCCTTAGGGGGTATATAAACATTGCCTATAATATTATTGTCACTTCTTCCAACTGCTACAAAAAGGTCCTCAATTTGTCGAGCAGAATTCAGCAAAAGACTAGTAAGTGACTTGTGAACCGCAACTAGGACTCCACCTCCTCGACTAAAAGCACTGGTGATAGCAGACCGATCTTTCCTATATACATTAAAGTTATCGAGTCCTAATTCACTATCGAGAAAAATCATCGTTCAGCCATGTCTCCGTGAAAATAATAACGTCATAGAAACTAGTTGAGATACTGCGCTTCAATTTAGACAATTTTGTGCGTAATCCTCTCACATTCTGGTAGTAAATGGACAATTCACCAGTGTTACTACTGTTTATAAGTTTTTTAAACAATTTTAGGAACATTCTGAACATACCTTATCAGTAAATCCGTTTCACCTTGTTGTTGAAATTAAAATAATATTCCAATCATTATCGTCGTTTCTCTATATTTTCAAGTTTTATAGGTATATCGAGATTTATAATTTCCATTTATTGAGAAGTAGGTAAGTATAAGGTACCTAATGATAAAATATAAAGCAAACCAAGCCGACCTAACAAAAATCCATTGGAATTATCTGAATGAAAAAACACTGCAAAAAGCTAATCTTGTGAATATTTTCACGTGATAGGTTACCTATAGATATAATATATACAACATAACTTACAACCCATTATTAATTATTACGGACCATTTTTCATTTTTTTTTAAATAATTTATTGAATACGAAATAAACTAGGTAGGTATAATATATACATTAGATATCAAAATTTAAATTAGATGTGATTTTTGCTTAAGAGTCTCAAGTAGGTAGGTAGGTACATTTATTTTGGACAATTTCAAAAATTATAAAGAAAAGATGTTTAGAATTAAAAATAACTTCCAAATATTTAACACATTGTTTTACATCAAAAATGTTTTTATTTCACAGAAAATATCGAAAAAATTATTTTTTTGATCTAAATAAACAATATTGAATACCTATTTGAAAGTTATTTTTAATTCTAAACATCTTTTCGTTTTTAAAAGATTACTTATTTTAAAATATATTTATACAAAAAGGAACTGAATTTGACCCAGCTTTTCGCTAAAACATTTTAGAAACTTTTTTTACCCATTTTACGGACCTACCCTCATTTCAAAAATATGTGAAGCCACATAACTTTGTACCTACTGATAAGATAAGAAAACAGATTGAAGGGAAACATATAAATAAAGCTCAGATATTTCAACTCTACCAAGTCGAAGAAGCGCTATTGCCATTTCTAGAGTAGGTAGACGAAATTAATTTTTTAGTCTGCCTTTGTTTTACAATATTTTTCTAATCAACAACTAACACTATTACTACGTCATCCTTTAATAATTATTATTTGGGTTCTTATTTTCTTTCATTGTTTTAAATGCTTATATAATCAATTAATTTGCAAGGTAATTTCGACTAGGTATATTGACAAGACAAAGTTACCCAACAAACAATGCAATGGTGGGTCACTGGGGGCCCATTAAAGCACCCCAGTGCTCAACTACATTGGCCTAATGCCTACCCCCCGGTCCGGGCCAGTAAATTTTTGCACACTCTGGCTGACAGCCGGCCCAATGACGTTTATGTTCGCGTTGCCTATAAAGGCCCGTCAGTAGGCCGTGAATTATTTTTATGACGGGCCGTTTCCAGCCTAACGTAATTTAATTGACACTGAAAGGTGTATTGTAGTAAAATTCATAAATAGTTGAAATAAAACTTTTAATACAAACTAAACATCAAAACGTTCTGTAGATTTATCAATAAAAAAATTATATCTAATTAATTTTTTCTCTTCCTCTCTCTGCTCTATTTCCAATGAGGTTATAACTTCCCATTCTTATTTGCTTGTTACCCCTAAAATATATTTCATAAAATAGTATATTTTATGCAATGAGTATTTAATGATGGCTATTTAGACACAAATATGAACATTGCGTAAGGGGTTTGCCATTAAATTTGTATTAAAGGTGAGTTACATCACTATTTTTACTACTCCCATACTTCAATTTCATCATTAGATATGCACAAATTTTAATACAGCTGTCAAATTTAATTAAATTATGATCTGCCAGATATATATAGCTATATCAGATATTGGCTGAATATTAGAATGATGTGTTCTTATTTTATTTATTTATTTATTTATTGTATCCATTGGATGCAAACTTGTATCTAAATAAAAAATCGGTATCTTGATGGATATCATCAAAGTACAGTTCTTAAATATTTAATGATAAAATCTAAACATACGAGTAGAAGAAGTATATTGCTTGTGACCTACAACTATTATCGACTGAACTATAATCATTCAAGTACAGTAACAGGGCATAGCTAATACACTGTTTGACAAATGTATCTTTTTGTTGTTATCCTACTACCCAGTAAATTTAACTTCAATAAGAATAATTAAAAAGTTACAATATTAGAGGAAGATAATTACCAATTTATTATCAGCCCGATCACTTTATTGTAATCTTGGAATGTTGGCTTGCTATTTATCCATAGGCAGTGCAAATTCATGGCTCATCATTTTTTACACAAGCATTCTCACTGTTTCCTTGTCATCAGCACTAATTGGTGGAATTGTCATCCAATCGCACTAAAATAATAAGAGTTAGTAGGGTAGGGACAATGACATTTTGCTGTTATACAAGCTTTTTTCAATAGCTCAGGTTGCAAACAATAGTACTTCGATTAAAAATGTGGAAACATATGTAATAATTGAATTACAGTTTTGTGGGTAGGACCTAAATTTTTAAATTGATTTTTAACAAGCATTGGAAAATACAAATAATAAAATTGTAGTGTAGATAAAGGTGAGTATTTTAAACTAACTTCAGCAAATTGTCATCTTTAAGCAGTTGAATATTGTTATTGCTTCAATAGTATTCAACAGCAATTGTGTTTCTAAATCACTTTCAACTTGGACCTTCTTGGCATCTGGTTGTATCTGAAGCTGAATTAGTTGGGTAATACACTGCATGTCTTTTTTTAAATTTCATTTCTGGTACTATTTCTAAAATAAATACATAAAATGGATAAGTATATAACAAAAACATCAATTTTAGAAAGTGTAATAGGTACTAAAAAAATTAGATACCTCTTGTAGCTGTAAAAGAAACTAACTAAGACACTAAAAGATTGTAGTTTAAATAAAGATTAACTGCAATAGTTGAGTAAAAAATATCAAATTCAACAATCTGTGACATCTACGTAACAAAGTTTTATTACATTGTACTTACTTGTTATTAATAAAGTTAAAACTACTCTTCGCCAATACTGTAAGAATTAAAATTAATAGAACGCTTGCACTGTACAGAATCATCAATAAAGCTCATAAGCAATAAAAATATCTCATGACATAACCTCTGTTCATAACACGAGTTTGGCGTTTCTCCTTCTGTTTTTCTCGTTAGATTGGGTCCTAAATTTTTAAGCCGTTCATCCATAAAGATATATTTACTTTGAACTTCACAGTTATTTTAATAAATTCAAAACAAAACAAAATATATTGGTCGGCACTGTTTCGTGTTAATAGATTTCTCGACTATGGGATTGCTGAATTTTGGTCAATATGCGTTGGTAAGGATGAATAACGGATTGGCTTTACTGGTCCATCAGGGCGGGTCTGACCATTATCGGCCCGTTTGCAGCAGGCCGGCTATAGGGCATGACTAAATATTAGTTGATATGGTTTAATAATGGCTGGACGTTACTGGCCCATCACAAAGTAAGTTGGTACCGGCCCACGTATAATAGGCCATTTACAGCCTTTGAATGGTCTGCCATTACATGCATTTTCCCGGTAATCCCGTCATTGGCCCGGACTTTTGCCGTCAACGCATTGTTTGCTGGGTACCTACGAAACATTTATGCTTCGAAATTTTTTAAAATGTAATGTTACCTACCTCATTCATTAATTTTATTCAACAATTATTATTACCTATGGCAAGCTAAAAACTAGATAACCATCCTCATCTCTTTTTATCGTCGTAATGGATAGGATTATTAAATTGTATCTAAGGATTTCTAGGGATAATTTTTACATTTGGCATCGAAGCTTTAAAATCCAAAAGAGCCAAGTAAAATCGTAAAATGCAGAATGTGCATTCACAACCGATGTTGCCATGTTATACGAAAATCCTCAAACAAGGAAACATTTTTTTTAACAAGAAAATCTATGCACGTCATAAAAGATATTAGGTATATTTTTAGGAACTTGCAATATCTATATAGTGACCATTTGACCTGTATGTTAGGTTTCTTATGTTTTCAAAATTCGATATTCGACTTCGTACCTAGAGTGTATTAGTCATAAGGCAAATTGTGATTAATTTTTGGGTTTCCAAAATAGAAATATATCAGGTAAGTATGTGCTTATATTTTGTTATTGTTTCATTTCAGATAATTGTAGGTTTTTCATTATTATTTTCTCGTTACAATATCTAGGTAAGTAAATTCAACATTATTTTTATAGTTGTGGCAACTATGTAAATTCTAAACATTTACGTTTTATTGTGCAAAAAACGAACAAATTCGACTGGGTAGGGGTAGCGTGTGTTTTTAGATCCAGGGGCAATCGGCGGGCAATTGAATATAACCAGAATATTTTCAGTATTTAAGGTTATCTATGCAGAATATAACGAAAGAATACACCAAAATAACTAATAGTCACAACACAACCCCGTTGCTAATAGTAGCAGATGTTACTTTGTTGTGTATATCTGCGATAATATAGATCTATATATAGAGGAAATTGAGATAGATAGAAAAATATGGGCCGAAAAAATGCGTCTGAAACTGAAGCAATTCTATACAGAATGTATAGCTCCTGAAATAATCAGAAATCAAATAGGAAAAGGACAGAAATGCATTGACCTCCCTTATATCAAGCAAGCAATATCAGAATATGAGAGAAAGAAGTCTGGCAAGACAGAATCCAGATAACTAGGGCAAAGATATGGATGCCGATACTAATGCGTAAGTAAAAACTCTAACAAGACATTTTAAAATGAAGCCTGATGTAACTGCCATCACAGGTCCAAATAAAATTCCATATAGCAGTGTTCGCTATAACTATTCAGTAAGTAAAAAAATGTCAACACCTATTTAGAAGAAACATCTAATCTTTATATTTCATTTACAGTTCTGATTATGTAATTAAAATGAAGCCTGATGTAACTGCCCGCACAGGTCCAAATAATATTCCATATAGCAGTGTTCGCTATAACTATTCAGTAAGTAAAAAAATGTCAACACCTACTTAGAAGAAGAATCTAATCTTTATATTTCATTTACAGTTCTGATTATGTAATTAAAATGAAGCCTGATGTAACTGCCCGCACAGGTCCAAATAATATTCCATATAGCAGTGTTCGCTATAACTATTCAGTAAGTAAAAAAATGTCAACACCTATTTAGAAGAAACATCTAATCTTTATATTTCATTTACAGTTCTGATTATGTAATTAAAACGAAGCCTGATGTATCTGCCTGCACAGGTCCAAATAATATTCCATATACCTAGCAGTGTTCGCTATAACCATTCAGTAAGTAAAAAAATGTCAACACCTATTTAGAAGAAACATCTAATTTTTTATTTCATTTACAGTTCTGATAAAATGGATTGTTTAAAACTTTTGCTGAAATGAGTTTGAAATAATTTTGTTAGTAAAAATATTTATTTAGAGTATTTAGAATTAAATTGTTTCTTTTCAGTCTTTATAACTATATGGATCAAGACTTCAGTATGTCGATGGGTGTCACCACCCCTTTGTGAGTGTAGAATCGTAAAAAATGGATCATTTTATAAACTTTTAATTTTCTTTTTGTTCTGAGGAGAAATGGTAGAGAAAAATGGAAGATGAACTTCAGTTGCTAAGTACTAATAAATATGAAGACAAATACATTAAACATAATGTAATAATAATTTTATTTATTTTTATAGAATATTTTTGATTTTTTTATTTTCAACAAAAACATACATACACCTATTTCTGCTGTGATTTTTTTTGAATAATTAATAAGGATCATTGAAAAAGCAGACATGTCTGTTTATTGCTATAATAAACATTTTTATAGTTTACCTAGTTAATTAGCATTTCTTTCTGTATTATAATTAATATAAAAACTGCCTACTTACTCTATACTTCAAATTTGTAATACTACAATTAAACAAAAAGATTGCCTAAATAATTTGTTTTTGTTTTCAATAAAAGAAGACATTTTTGGTATAATTTACTTGAATAATTAGGATTAAGAAGAGTCAATGGAAAAACAGGCATGTCCGTTCATTACAAACTGAAGGAAAACTGCAAAAAGTATTTATAATAAAATTTCGATACATCACCTGGAAAAATTGAAGATCAAAAATATATAACATTTTTATTCCTGTGTTTCGAAAATAAAAGATTACAACAGTATAGAATAGAATACGAAATGTCTATTTTGGTCAATTAGTAGAATGCATTTATTACTATCACCAATGTAGTTTTTCTCACTAACTCGGGTGGCCAATGTATGTATACTGATGAAGTCTATGGTTGTGTACAGGTCCTCGGAGGAACCAAAAGGCCCCGGTATGGGGATCAATAAATATAGGGCACTTTTTTGTGGGATCACTAGCAGTAGCTAAAAATATTTGTGGTTTATTTCACACCTATAGGCACTAAACACGTTACTTGTGATGGAGCACATGTGGAGTAAATATAAAGAGCATTTACGAAGCACAAATTTACTTTTTCAGCATGAAGATTACTTTATTATAACCACTTACAAATACTGACAAGCTATGCTATAAACAATAATAAATAATTTGAAATATTTTTATGGACACAAAACCGTCATCATCTGTCATTGAAGTTCCATACAGCGCCATCCATCAAGACGGTGGAACGTCTGAACTAATGTTCGTTTCCAAAATTTTGTATGCAACAAATCTCAAAAAATACAATGGTTTGAGATTTCATATTTTCAGAATCGAATTCTCTAGGCTTTCTTTTGGGGATCAGATCTTGGCGTTCAAATTGGTGACCACAAATTGTCAAAACTGTCAAAAACATACCATCACATAATGGCTAATATCTTTTTTAAAACAATATAAAACTTAACCAAAATACCTGATCCCCAAGACAAAGGTCCAAGTTATATTGTGTTAAAATTTCAACACTTAATTTTACTGCGTTCTTTAGATTTGTTGTTTACAAAATGACCTAAATTTTGTTGCAAGTCAGGGGTGCCAACAGTTTTGAGCTGTCTAATTTAGGAGCGCGCTCTTAAATCTAATTGTCAAAATATATCGATTCTCTGCGTTCACTACTGTCACTCACTTTCAATCGAAACAGTCACTCACAATCGAAACAGTCACTCACTCACAATCGAAACTGTCACTCGCTTTCAATCGAAGGAAGAACAAGTATTAATTCAATGTAAAATGTTACTGACTAGTTTACTAAAATATGATACCATTGTCTAAAAAAAGACAGTGATGGTACACATCAACACAGAGGACTTAAGGAACTTTCAACAAAAATAAACCACTGTATCAATTTGTTTTTATTAATGAATCCTGAATTTTCCAAAATGGTGCTGGTTCATGTCAAAAGGTAAATACAATGCAATAATGTATGTAAAATTTTAGAATGCAAAATTGTTTTTATTCTAGATATTTTGTACTTCATGCTGATAATGAAGATGGTTGTATTGATGGAGCAGAAAGTATATTTTCATATGAATCTCAATTGAGTGATTGGGGAAATTAATGAAGAACATGTTTTCCAATTACTACTGAATCTTTCTGAATATCTAATAAATTATGGACAATCCTTTTCGATAATATTAGGTTAATGACACATAATATAGAATTCGATCAACAAATGTTGAAGCTGAGGTTATTTATAATGTAGCCTAGTATATACAAACTGTATTTGAACAGTGATATAGCAAATTATATATTCAGAATAAAACACAACTAGTTTAATACATTTAAAATTCTTACTTCAAATTATACCTAATAGGTCGAAAAATGTTGTTTTACTTTTAGGGAGGAGATTATCTTTATTGGTTACCTAAATGGCTAACGACCGAGGTCTTTCTGCCACAGATTTTTACAATTTACTTGTATAACAATTTTTTTTTGATATAGATATAATAAATAAAATGCAAAAAAAAAAATTAGTAAAAATAAATAGATAACAATTATAAGGTATATATGTAAGATGTAATTGGAACACTTAATAGAGTCTGATTTAGAGACCTACATTTGCTTTAATACTCATTATTTTTGTCCACAGTGACTTTTCTGGAATTTTCCTTTTTGGTGGTATATTCGGATCCCGGGCTATGACCATATCTTGAAGCATTTCAATGTTTAGGTTTTTTGCGAACTTCTTGCTTAGCTCATCCATTCTTTCCAAAATAGGTGTGATGTTGACATTATTATATAGCATTTGGTTTGATGGACAGTGTATAGGGTTCTGGGGGAGTCTTAATTTGGTTATGCTTCTGAGGCAAGTTGTTTCTGCTAATTGTAGATTGTTCAGGGCTGATTTGGAGCAGGTTTGAAATAATATAGAGCCGTATTCCAGAAGTGGTTTACATATCATTTGGTATATCTCACTTATTGCTACTTTTCTGCTGATCCCTTCGTTTTTGTAAGACAAAGCTCTAAAATGTTTAGCTCTTGCAATGGCTTTTTTCTTAACTTCCTTTGTGTGGTAGTTGAAATTTAGTTTATGGTCGAGGTTTATACCAAGGTATTTACAGTGTTGTGAGGGCTGAATTATGTGATATTGGATATTTATTATAGAAACATTTTGGTAGGCTATGTAGTTGAAGATAATAAAGTTAGTTTTTTGTAGGGTTTATTTGAATTCTCCATTTGTTAGAATTTTACTTTTATTTTTACAGCTGAGCTTATTCATATTGTAGTAAGTAGATACAAATTGTATTTGATCAGTGATATAGCAAATTATATATTCAGAATACAACACAACTAGTTTAATACATTTAAAATTCTCACTTCAAATTATACCTAATAGTCAAAAAATGTTGTTTTACTTTTATTTTTACAATATAGGTATATTTGAAAAGAAATGAATGTGTTATTCGAATACTGCCCTTTTAATAAATGTTTTTTTTTCAGAAACAAACCCTCAACAAAATACATTGTGGATTTGATAAAACAGTCACAAAGTATTAGGTACCATCTTTTTAAAAATCCTATTGAGTTAATACAGGGTACTGCCAAGCAAGCCGATAGATGCATTCTAGAAGTTGCGGGTTAGAATTGGTTTGTCTGGGAACCTTGGAATTTTGAAAGATTTATACTAAAATGATGTACTATAATTTTAAGAAACTACAAATCTGTCAAAATGCTATTCAATTTTAGTATTTGTTTGTTAAAAATTTTTTTATCTTTAATCGTTTCAGAAGAATAAACTTTTTTGCTCCAATTTTTATACATGTGTCTCACTTTCGAAGTCTAGTAAAACTGTTGTGCTCTGAACAATATTTATATGCGCAAAATAAAATGGCCCCACCTCTACAATCTAAAAATGAGTCCAAATTTCGATCGGGAACTCAACTAACATCTATAGGAAAAAGACGTGGGTGTTGTAATGAATATTTCCTATTTATATAAAGTTTTATATTTGTTAATACAAGTACGTTACTAAATGAAAATGTTGACAGCTGTTTAAAATATCTTAAGTCTAATTGTCAAAATATATCGATTCTCTACGTTCACTACTGTCAGTCGCTTTCAATCTAAACCGCCACACTACCCCCCTTGGGAGAGAATTTTTCTACAAATTCAAAGTTTTTCTAAATCTAACTCTTCTGCTAGATGGCGTTGTATATTCGGCAGCAGGAATGGGTTTTTCAGGAACATGTTCAACATCAGGCGTGGAAACAGGAACATGTTTTGGAACAGGAACAGAAACGGGTGTTAAAACTTCATCCTGTATAAAAGCAGGTTTCACTCGATCGATAGATATTTTGGTAGTTTTCTTATGTATCAAGAGTGTCATCTTCTTTTCGTATCGATGAGTAACTCCGTATGGACCAGTGTATGGTGGTCGAAATTATCAAAATGGTAACTCAGGAGATGACCCCCTCAGATGACACTTGGGGAGATACTGGAATTGATGGTTGAGGATATGAAAATATAAGTAGAGGAAGAGGACGTGGTGGTCGAGGGGGTGATAGAGGCGGGCGTGGAGGTGGTAGAGGAGGATATAATAGAGTAGGCGATGGAGGAGGAGGAGGATATGAGGACAAAGATAATGGAGAACCTTCAAAACCTCGAGAAATATATGTATCCGTAGAGCGTACAGCTGACGAAGATCTGTTCACCCCCACAATATCATCTGGTATAAACTTCATAAAGTTGGATGAAATAGATGTTAAAGTAAGTGGCGATGAAGTTCCACCACCAATCAGTTCATTTGAGATTTCCAGTCTGCGACCACATTTAGTAGATAATATTAAAAATTCTGTCAAAGGTAATAGTGTTTAATGCTATTATAACGCCGTACAAAGTTTTTGAAAACTACTTTTCACTAAGAAGCAACAGCTACTTCTCGGGCTATATGCTCCGACAGACATTGAATTACACTTCTAAAGTAAACGGGGTTGGTATATATCTGTTAAGATAGAACCAACCATTCTGATTTGCGATTAGAAGGAATAACATCACTTGTAGACCGGTTTCGGCGTATTTGCGCCTCATCAGTACAAGGTACATGCTATCCGTCCAGGATGAGGCGCAAAATACGCCGAAACCGGTCTACAAGTTATTTTGTCCATTCTAATCACAAACCAGAATGGTTGGTTCTATCTTAACAGATATACCAACCCCGTTTACTTTAGAAGTGTAATTCAATGTCTGTCGGGGCATATAGCCCGAGAAGTAGTTGTTGTTTCTTAGTGAAAGGTATTTTTCAAAAACTTTGTAAGGCGTTATAATAGTATTAAATACTCTTACCTTTGACAGACTTTTTAAGATAACATTAAAAAGTCTGTCAAAGGTAATAGTTTTATACTATTATAACGCATTACAAAGTTTTTGAAAAATACTTTTCAAAGAACAGACCGTTCACCAAGAAGCAATAACTACATCTCGGGCTATATGCCCCTACAGACATTGAATTACACTTCTAAAGTAAACGGGGTTGGTATATCTGTTAAGATAGAACCAACCATTCTGATTTGCAATTAGAAGGAATAACATCACTTGTAGACCGGTTTCGGCGTATTTGCGCCTCATCAGTACAAGGTAGATGCTATCCGTCCAGGATGAGGCGTAAATACGCCGAAACCGGTCTACGAGTGATTTTGTCCCTTCTAATTATAAACCAGAATGGTTGGTTATATCTTGCAGATATACCAACCGCGTTTAACTTAGAAGTGTAATTCAATGTCTGTCGGAGCATATAGCCCGAGAAGTAGTTGTTGCTTCTTAGTGAAAAGTAGTTTTCAAAAACTTTGTACAGCGTTATAATAGTATTAAACACTATTACCTTTGACAGACTTTTTAATGTTATCTACTAAATGTGGTCGCAGACTGGAAATCTCAAATGAATTGATTGGTGGTGGAACTTTATCGCCACTTACTTTAACATCTATTTCATCTAACTTTATGAAGTTTATACCGGATGATATTGTGGAGGTGAATAGATCTTCGTCAGATGTACGCTCTACGGGTACATATATTTCTCGAGGTTTTGGAGGTTCTCCATTATCTTTGTCATCAAATCCTCCTCCTCCTCCATCGCCTTCTCTTTTATATCCTCCCCTACTACCTCCACGTCCGCCTCTATCACCCCCTCGACCACCACGTCCTCTTCCTCTACTTATATTTTCATATCCACCACCATCAATTCGAGTATCTCCCCAAGTGTCATCTGAGGGGTCATCTCCCGAGTTACCATTTTGATAACTTCGACCACCATACACTGGTCCATACGGAGTTACTCATCGATACGAAAAGAAGATGACACTCTTGATACATAAGAAACCTACCAAAATATCTATCGATCGAGTGAAACCTGCATTTATTTAACAGGATGAAGTTTTAACACCCGTTTCTGTTCCCGTTCCAAAACATGTTCTTGTTTCCTCGCCTGATATTGAACATGTACCTGAAGAACCCATTCCTGCTCCCGAATATACAACGGCATCTGGCAGAAGAGTTAGATTTAGAAAAACTTTGAATTTGTAGAAAAATACTCTGCCAAGGGGGGTAGTGTGGCGGTTTAGATTGAAAGTGAGTGACCCTTATATAGGAACATTTCTACCTAATACAGCTGACGAAGATCTATTCACCTCCACAATATCATCCGGTACAAACTTACATAAAGTTCATCAGTTCATTTGAGACTTCCAGTCTGCGATCACATTTAGTAGATAACATTAAAAAGTCTGTCAAAGGTTATGGTCTATTATAACGCCTTTTATACTTTTCAAATAACAGACCGTTCACTAAGAAGCAACAACTACTTCTCGGGCTATATGACAGATATTGAATTACGGTCTGTTCTTTGAAAAGTATTTTTTCTACTAGCGTACCGAAAAGTCTACTTTTCCGCACTCATTTTGGTGTTGAAAGAGTCACTTTTCCGCACTAGTCACTTAGTGCGGAAAAGTAAATATGTTTGGTTTTTGGGGAGTATATTGACATTTGAATATTTAAAAAATATATTTGTATGGTTGTAGTTTACAAAATGACTGAAAAATTAAGAAATTTATTAGAATTCTGATTTAATTTTTAATAAAAAAAAAACGTATGTTTCAATAATTTTTTAATGGCCCGGGTATAAGCCTCATCAAATGAATGTCAAATAATAATAAACATCCGACATTTTTTATTTGTCACTTTGAATCACCGTAGCAACAAAGAAAAAATAAACCTGTCAGTCAAAACACTACCTTCTCAAAACCAATTTTAAAAATATGACTTAGTTGGACGCTGACGTGTCTTTCGGCCATCTGCAATTGGGTGCGGAAAAGTATCACTTTCCGCACTAGTTAGGTAAACTACTATTTCAAAAACTTTGTAAGGCGTTATAATATTAATCAATTATTACCTTTGACATCTGTTGATAACACGCGTTACTAAAATATGACAATTTTTAAGGTAACTGTAATTAAGTAAAATTATAAAGTCTGGTTATAATAAACCAACGCCTATTCAAAAATATGCCTTACCGATCATAATAAATGGAAGAGATTTAATGGGATGCGCCCAAACTAGATCTGGAAAAACCGCTGCTTTTCTGTTACCAATTATCAATCAATTACTTACCAGTCAAGAAGCTCCTATAACCGAAGGAAATACTTCACAACCAAGAGTCGTAATAGTTTCTCCAACAAGAAAACTCGCCATGAAAATATTCGAACAAGCAAAAAAGTTTGCGTATAATTCCATAGTTAAAATAGTAGTAGCTTACGGGGGGGGGGTGACAGTCAAGCATTATCGAAAAGAATGTGCAGGTGGAAGTGGTCCAATCAGATCGATGTGGATATGATGAAATCTTTGTGTCGGAGTTTTGGAATTTCCAAGAGGAGCATGAACGTTACGAGAAACCTTCGATCGTTGACATTCATTGCAAGCACGAGCCCAATTTCGCCAATCTTTGCTCATCGAAGGCCAAACGAATCGGTCGCTAATTAACAAGGGTTTGTGATCTGTGATAGATCGTGAATGGATGACGAAAATGCTGAATGGCAGCACCGAGATCTTTCTTTCGAAAACATTTTCTTTGAAAATAATGCAAGTGGTTATCAAACGTCATTAACGAGCTGCTGTAAACATGCTCCAACAGAATGATTTGAAGCATTTGTGAATGAACCAAGTGTCACACCGATACGAGGGTGGGCTAGAAGTGAAACAGAAGAAATGCAGTTTTTGCATTTTGAGAAAGTTTCTTCTAATTCAGGTGTTCATTCTATCGGTTGAGAACCCTTCAGAAGTGGATTGCTTATTGCGTTATGCAAAGGAGCTTCGTATTCAGAGGAGTGAGGTATAACTTGCCAAGAAACGGCGAAGACTTTTTGCTGTTTTTGGTAGAGGGAAATCTTTAATTGCCTGAACTCGTTCTTCTGGAGTACGGATGCCAGAAATTAACCTCAGCAACTCCAAAAATGCATTTCTGTGAATTGATGACTAAACCGTACTTCGAGAGATGTTCAAAAATAATTCTGAGATAACGCTTGTGTTCTTGTTTAGAACGAGAGAAAACAAGAATGTCATCCGTGTAAACGAAGAAAAAGTCCAAACCCATACCACGCAAAAATTCATCCATAAATCCAGTTTGACCAGCATTTCGAAGTCCAAACGTCATGAATGGAAATTCGAAGAGTCCAAATGGTGTAATCATAGCAGTTTTTCCATGATCTTCTTCAGCAACTGGAATTTGTTGATATGCCTTAACTAAGTCAATTTTTGAAAACATTGTACATCCATCAATAAAGAAGGTGGCATAATAAATGTGACTGACGACCAGAATAACGATCCGGAATCGTTCGAGCGTTCAACGCGCGAAAATCTCCACAGGGACGCCAAGTTGAGTCACTTTTCGGTGCTAAGTGCAAAGGAGAGGACCAGGAACTTCCGGATTGGCGAGTTGTACCAGCCTGCATCATATCATCGAATTCTTTTCGTGCAATTTTCAATTTTTCCGGAGGTCCAGGAGCTGTGCGAATATGATGAACAGTTTCAGGTTTAATATTTCGAGGTAAACTTGATGGACGTGTGATGTCAGGAAACTCTGAAACAAGAATATAGTAAGTTGATGAATCTTGGACTACTTTGACACTGCCTTGCGGAAAACGTTGAGAAAACCGTGAGCTTGAAGTCCAGTTGATGTGTTTGGTACGGCAATCAAGTCAAATATAATTATGAGGAAGAAAATCTGATCCAATGATCCATAAATCTACATCAGCAACGACCAATCTCCACTAAAAAATTACGTCTAAGGCTTAAGTTGAGATTTAAGGTTATGAAACCGTGAGTTTTTATTTTGATTCCGTTTGCGGTACATAAATCGTAGTTGACAGGAGAACGACGATCTCTAAGGGGACGTCGAGGAAAACAACATAAATCAGAACCAGTATCAACTAAAAATTTGTGTTTTGAATTTTTATCAATTACAACTAGACGGCTAGTGGATGAAAAGCAGTCAGACGCCGTCCTTTGGTCGTTTCGAAAAATTGCAAGGTTTAATGCACCTTTTAGCATTTTGCTGATATGTTTTGTAATATCAACAAACTTGTCCTGATTATTGGTTAGACTCGAGTGCAAGATTTCTTCTTCTGTCTAGAATTGCGGTTAGAACTGCGGGGACGTGAGCGATAGGCAGACAGCGCAGCAACTTGCTTTTGTAGATCAGCAATAGCATTATTTAAAAGTTTATTTTCTGTGCCTTTATCGTTAAGTGCTGCACTTATAGAGAAAGTTGAATTGCTCGGAGAGACTTCGACGATTTTATGAGCAAGTTTATCAAGCGACTGCGTTGTGATAATATCACGAACATTGGGTGGAAGTCGTTGTAACCAAAGATGACACAAAAGGTTATCTTGAACGATGGTGGCATCAGCGAGAGAACGAAGATTACGAAGAAAATGCGACGGATTCCAATGGCCAAACTATGCCTCGCCAATCAATTGACGAACTCGTTGTTCCTCAAGACTCAGACAAACGTTCAATTAATTTTGTGCGCAAAAATGTATATGGAAACTGAGCGGGAGGATTTGTTATGATATTCTCGACTTCCAATGCAAAACGTGCGTCTAATTGAGAAACGATGTAATGAAATTTTGTCGCCTCCTTTGTGATATTAGACAACGTAAACTGAGAATCAGCTTGTGCGAACCATAAGCTTGGTTTGTCGGCCCAAAAAGGTGGCTAGTCAACCCCTCCGCTCTTATAATGGCCTCTAATAATGATTATTGCTCTGTGCCACAGTGCAATTCCTGAGCCAAAAGAGACACTGAAAAGAAATTAACTTTCCATAGATATCCCGAGAAATATGACCAAAGGGTTTATTTTGAGACGGAGATGGGACGAGAATTAATCTCAAGAAGAAAAGCCTGGATATTAAAGGTTCGGATTGGCAAACCAATCAGCAAATTCATGAAAGTGTGTTCGCTCCATTTTAAGCAAGAAGATTATATTAACCAAGGTAGGTAGGTTTGTTGTTTTCATTTACTCAAATATAATTTATTTATAGGTGAAAATACAAGACGAGGTAGTGTATTGAAAAATACAGCTGTACCATCTCAGAATCTGCCTGCATCTGTTGTAACATTAAATAAAAAATCAGATTCAAAACGTACAGAAAGGCTGTCTAAATGAACAAGTTGTAGCCAAGTGGGAACAAGTAAGGAAAGGAGCCAGAGAGACAACGACATACAAGAAGCAGAAAAATCTGTTTGTGAAGAAGAGACGAGTAGTGAAAATTATGTTCTTAATATTGCCAGTTCTACTTAAAAAATACAAAGGATAGTTCATGACTTTGAAATTCAAGTTAGTATAGACAAAATTACAACATTAAGTGATCTTTTAAATTCAGAAAGTGCTTTAAGAAGTTTCACAGGCATAAATAATTTCCAAATTCTAAGCTGTTCAGAAGAGATGACCAGAAAGGTACTGCATGACACAAGGTCACATAGACTTGGTATTAGAGAAAAAATAATTTTAACAATGACTAAATTAAAGTTGGATCTCAGTTATGTAACTCTTGCCACCTTGTTTGGTATATCTGGTCGGCTGTGTAAAACTTACTTTTTTGTCATTGGTAGAGCTTATTATAAATAAATAAATGTCTTTGTTTAAATAAAGTGTTTTTTTTTTATTATCTACTTTCCAACTTTCACTTTCACATAATACATGAAGCATTTTTGGATAATAATTAAATTTTACTTTTTCCAGCATCATTTTGCTAAAATTGTTCAATCTTTGTGATTCAGCTCTATGGTATTCGCCACTGAACTATAAACACTATCTACTATGAAAACTCCTAATTTTATCAACATAAGTTTATTTTAAAAAACGAAATTTTATATCAAAATGAATATTGGATCAACAATTTTCTTACCTATTAATTTTTTAAATCTATAAATTGAGTTTTAATTATATTTGCCTATTGGCTGAATAGATCAGAATGCATTCTTTCTATGGTAGAAAAGAAGACTTAACTACTTAACCTAAAATTCGTGGGATGTAAGTAAGATGGAGGTGAATAATATGATAAACAGTTTTTTATTTATTGGCCGATTAAATGTGTTGGAATATAGTTCTTGGTAAGTCAATTTTATATACGAAATTAAATATGCACGATTACTTATTGAAGTAAGTAAACTATTTTCTTCTTCAAAATTTCAGGTTGAATATGAAGGCTATTCCTAATGAAATATTTTTAAAATGTTTTATTACCTTGCACTTTCAAAAGACGAGGAAGTTTCTTCATCGATAAACCATGTATTGTGTGGAATTATCCTGGATTATATTTTGTTTAAACTTCATAAGAGTTTGTAGACGATAAAGGTATGTATTCATCTACTTTTTCTTGAAAATATTATTTTATTAATACCTTTTACTGCATCATTTCAAATTTCCTTCTTCAAAAAAATCTTCTGACAACCATTAAAATTGAAAAACTGTCAGAATTATACTTTTTTCTTGTTATTCTAGTGATCTGAGTCTGTACTCGCAGAAACAAAAGACTGTCAGAGCAATTATTATAACATGCTCCTCTGACAACACCAAAAAACATACTGATGTGGACTCTTTGATGACATAACCTCTAAATATAAAGACTTCCAAAATTTTTATTTCAGCTAAGACACATCTGCTTGGCCCCATTTTATAGAGCTTGAGCTCCTGATTCTGGAACTAGTCTTCTTTTTCCTGACAAACCACTTATTCACACTAAAACTTTAATTTGTCACCCGCACTTGACAGTTCAAAATTTTAACCTTTTTTATTTATCTTATTCTTTAAATAAAAGTTTAGAAACTCTAATATAGAACACAATTTCGTATGTTCAAGTTACATTACCCTATCTTCTTATAGTTAAACATATAATTTCTTACCTACCATAATAAATTACTACACAATAAGCAAATATGATTGGTTTTTTTAAATACTTTGAGAATTCTTTTCTTTGTCTACTGCTTTAGAAGGCCTATTTCTTTATTAGACCGTACCCTTTTTATTTAATTTCAATCTCTAAACCTTTCTTCAACTTTTTATAAAAAATTTTACTCTTGAAAAATTTGTACATGGTGTATCAAATGTATCTATTACTAGATATATCATAATTGTTATGTGCTTTTTGTTCTTAATCATTAAAATTTTAATCTGAAACTTTCCAAGACGATAAATTCGTCTTAATATATATATATATATATATATTGTAACGAGTTATTTTGTGGGACACCGATTGGGAGTTCATTTTTAGTTTTCACTGTAGCATATCTTATTTTTATATAACTCGTTACTTACTTTCCGATCCTTTCTGCTACCACATTGATTTTTTTTACCGCAATATTATATTTTCTTAGTAATTCAAAACACATGAATACGAAACTAAAAATATAAAATTTATTAATTTTGATTCTCAAAAATTTAAAGACTAGAGGACGTCCGGAATATAAACTATTTTAATTATAACAAAAGCCGTCCAGTCTAGTAAAAACTTTTTTGTAGTTGAAAGTAAATTAATTTCACGTATGATTCCGATAAGGCAAAAATTTTAGGTAGGAATTGGGATATAAATTCGAAAACCGAACGATTTTGGGTCTCTCTGCTACCGGTTGTTTTCAACAATAATCGCGCTCGGCTACCGTTTGTTTTCGAAACTCCGCTGTCGTTTGTTTAAACCAAAAAAAAAAAAATCTCTCCTACCGACCAAAAATTTTGGAAGTCCAGTTACAGTGAATCCGTAGTATCCAACCGTTTCTGCGTAAGTAAGAAAAATTGTTTTAGTAAAGCCAAAGAATATAATTATTTTGTTCCGCTTAAAAATATATTTCCGTTAGCAGTTTCGATATTCTGATTGTCGAAGTTTAGTACAGTATTCTAGTGAGTTTTTTTTCGCAATAGATAAGAAAATTTATTTTTCAGTTTTATTATTGTTACATTTTTTTTATATTGGGTTGGTTATAATTCTTAATTGAATGCTCAATACATCAAGTATTTTATTTTAGATTTTGTTTTTCCCGAATTAAATCCTTATACCCATTTTCCGGTCCTAAAAATTTCCCGAATATATTAAAAATTTTCATTTCGATTATTTGAAATAAAAACTGATCGTGGGGCAAGTGCGAGGACTATTCCATGCGTTGTCCAACCTTCAGCCGGTAAAGTTACGTAAATACATTAATTTTTTATTCATTTATTTTAATTCGTTTATGATATTCAAACAAGTCTGAGGCCGATGCCATTGGTTGATTGAATATCTAGTTTAATTCAAAGTCTTCATTATCAGTGGTTGATCCGTTTTCCCTGCCTACCCAAATTAACAACCCTTTTGTTGTAATATTTGATTATAATTTTCATTTCGATTATTTGAAATAAAAACTGATCGTGGGGCAAGTGCGAGGACTATTCCATGCGTTGTCCAACCTTCAGCCGGTAAAGTTACGTAAATACATAAATTTTTCATTCATTCATTTTAATTCGTTTATGATATTCAAACAATTCTGAGGCCGATGCCATTGGTTGATTGAATATCTAGTTTAATTCAAAGTCTTCATTATCAGTGGTTGATCCGTTTTCCCTGCCTTCCCAAATTAACAACCCTTTTGTTGTAATATTTGATTATAATTTTCATTTCGATTATTTGAAATAAAAACTGATCGTGGGGCAAGTGCGAGGACCATTCCATGCGTTGTCCAACCTTCAGCCGGTAAAGTTACGTAAATACCTTAATTTTTTATTCATTTATTTTAATTCGTTTATGATATTCAAACAAGTCTGAGGCCGATGCCATTGGTTGATTGAATATCTAGTTTAATTCAAAGTCTTCATTATCAGTGGTTGATCCGTTTTCCCTGCCTTCCCAAATTAACAACCCTTTTGTTGTAATATTTGATTATAATTTACATTTCGATTATTTGAAATAAAAACTGATCGTGGGGCAAGTGCGAGGACTATTCCATGCGTTGTCCAACCTTCAGGCGGTAAAGTTACGTAAATACCTTAATTTTTTATTCATTTATTTTAATTCGTTTATGATATTCAAACAAGTCTGAGGCCGATGCCATTGGTTGATTGAATATCTAGTTCAATTCAAAGTTTTCATTATCAGTGGTTGATCCGTTTTCCCAGTCTTCCAAATTAACGACCTTTTGTAGTTGTGGTTAAATGGTTAATTTTGTACGATAATTTGTTTTTGCTCACTACTGTAATATAATTTTTTTCCTTTAAAACTGCTCACTGTTTGCTCACGCATTGCTTATATCGCTTTACCTGTTGCTAATCGCTTAAATAACCTGCTTATATCTCCTTTATCGTACCATTGCTTATGCACGTTCTACCGGCAAATTTTACATAACCCGAATATTTTTGACGCATTTGCACACTGTATTATATTTATTTTGTTGGGAACCGCCGAAAATATTTAATTTATGGTATTTCTAAAATATAAATTACTGTAAATATTTATGTACTTATCCCTGTGGAAATTAAATATACCTGGTAATATACAATTCGACCCAATTAGTGTTTTCTTAATAACCCGTAGCATAGTCGTCTGAGGGTTTAGAGTGTTTTAGAAGTGTTGAATTCAACGAGACCCCTAGAATTTTCCGTAACCTCCATCTGAGGCTATCTGGAACTCTTGACGCGAAGGGTCAAGGGGCCGTGGAGCAAACCACGTAAAAAAATCTGGCGCCCGAGCATTCGTTTATAAGATTTTGCATCGAGGGTGACCAAAGTGACGTGCCCTGTTGGTAAAATCCAAAGGGTAGGTGAAAAAGACGTCACAAATTGGCGCCCGAGCAGGGACCGTTTTTCCGTTTAAAATTTTTTTTCGTATTGTTGATTGAGCAGGGACCGTTTTTCCGTTTAAAATTTTTTTTCGTATTGTTGATTGAGCAGGGACCGTTTTCCCGTTTTAAAATTTTTTTCCGTATTGTTGATTGAGCAGGAACCGTTTTTCCGTTTTAAATTTTTTTTTCTTCGTATTGTTGATTGAGCAGGGACCGTTATTCCATTTTCGTTTTACCGTATAGTTGCAGAGAGCTGATTGTTGATTAGGGTAGGAACGGTTTTATGCCGTTTACAATTTTTATAGGATTTTGTTGCTGGGACCGTTTCATTTCGTTTTTGGTTGTTTTCCGCACTGTTGGTTAGTACAGGGCGGCGTTTCATAAAAGGTAGATGTCTAGAAGAAATTCTGAGGAATTGGACATTTTTTCCCTATTTCATCAAGAAGAAGCTGAAGAAACCGAATCCGTTCCTCCAGTACCGACCGTAAGTTCCGTTGGAGAAATAGCCGACAATCGAGTAAGCTGGGTATACTTACTCAAGAACGAGGGTCTTAATACCGAGCTAGTAAAGAGGAATTTATCGGTTGCTGGAACCGTTCCTAACAAACGAAAAAGACTCGTCAACTTTTTGAGACGAAGAAATATTGCTCCCCGATCCGCTATAGACCAAGAGAAACCTGTTGAAAATCTGACCGCTATGGCAACTATACCGATAAACGTACACGATTGGAAGGTGTCTTTTGGAAACCGGGGAGATCCTGCGGCATTCATCGAAAGAATTGAAGAAATCTGTACCGCAAGGAATGTCCAGAAAGACAATCTGCTTCCTGTGTTACCGGAATTACTGTCAGGTGAACCGGCATTTTGGTACCGCAACAACCGGAGTAGGTACACGACCTGGGAGGAATTTGAGGCAGACTTCCGAATTTTCTTTTATCCCGTTAACTACGAGGTTGACTTAGAAGCCGAGATAGGCCGTCGTCTACAAAGAAGAAATGAGTCCGCCGCTACTTATTTCACCGAACTCCAGACGTTAATGCGTAGACATGGAAAGCTAACTCCCGAACAACAGTTAGCATGGCTGTACCGTAACCTGTTGCCCGAATACCGTCTGCAAATCCGAAAAGGGGACTTTGATGATTTTTCCACATTTTGTCAAGTGGTAAGGGAATATGAGCTCCTCAGGAAGGAACTCCAGAATATACCCAGCAACAGTGGACCAAACCGTGGACCGGCCCGTTCCCCGCCGATGAGTACACCAAGGTATGGACCATCTCCTGATTCGACTCCTGCTCCATTCAGAGAGCCCATCGCTGGTACCAGCCAACCGACATCATCCGATACCCCTCGCCGTCCGCCTCTGGGTACAACTCAGCATCCGTCTGGATCATCTTCCCGGCAACCAATCTGTTTCCGCTGTGGTGAGTCTGGCCACTTCAGAAATCACTGCCAAAACCCTCCGAAGATATTCTGTTCTCGTTGTCATAAGGAAGGAGTATTTTCCAGAGATTGTTCCTGCAGGAGGCAGGAAAACTGTCCCGAGGAGAGGCCGACACAGCTTCCGCAGATTTTTGCCTCTCATACCGAACCGCCAGAAGAAATAAACGACCCCCGACCTCACATAGACGTCGAAATTGGAAAGCACAAGTTCAGAGCATTGTTAGATACCGGAGCAGCAAAATCATATATTGGTGATCAAGTAGCTAAGACATTTTCCCAAAGAAAGCAAACTACCGCCCGTCAAGATACGAAGGCCCGTTTAGCTAATGGAAATTTGGTCTCCATCACCGACATTTATGAGCTGGAATGGAAAATCGATGACGTCACTATGGAGGGTTCGTTGGAACATCTACCTGGTCTGATAACCGATATTGTGTTAGGTCACGATGTCCTCCGGAAATATAATTTCCGTTTGGAGTTAGGAACGGGGAAAATATACATCAATAATGAAATAGTAGGACGTCCGTCAATAGCCAATCCTGTTGAAATATTAGGGTTGGTAAATACGTCCATGGAAAAGGTCGATGTTGCTCCGTGCATCTTTAAGGAAGAAATCAACCATCGTCCAGCTAAAGACAAATGTTCTGGAAATCTGTCTGTTACCGAAGTCTCTGCGTCTTCCCTGGAGTTAGGGGTTGACAAGGAGCAACCCGTTGTTGAAGGTTCTGAGTTTTCCCCGGTGTTGTTAGGGGTTGACGAGGGACAATTTGGTTTTGAAGTCTCTGCGTCTTCCCTGGAGTTAGGGGTTGACAAGGAGCAATCCGTCGTTGAAGGTTCTGAGTTTTCCCCGGTGTTGTTAGGGGTGGACGAGGAACAAGTTGTTTTTGAAGTCTCTGCGTCTTCCCTGGAGTTAGGGGTTGACAAGGAGCAATCCGTTGTTGAAGGTTCTGAGTTTTCCCCGGTGTTGTTAGGGGTTGATAAGGAACAATCTGGTTGTGAAGTCTCTGAGTCCTCCCTGGAGTTGTTAGGGGAGTATGATTGGATAGGATGTCCGTTGGAAACCATAACTCCGCTTACAGAGAGAAATTTATCGAAAGAACAGACAGACAGGCTGAACATCTTCCTAGACCAGGAGTTACCGAAATTTGGAACCTTGCGAGGTCCAACTACGCTAGTTGAGCATGAAATCCGTTTGCTGCAACCACGTCCGATAAAACAGAGATACCGACCCCAGAATCCGAAAATGCAGGAAATTTGCAATGCTGAAATAGACGCCATGCTGAAAGAAGGTGTGATAGAACCCTCTACAAGCCCGTGGAGCTCTCCGATTGTGATTGTAAAGAAAAAAGATGGAAAGAACCGTTTCTGTATCGACTTTCGAAAGGTCAATGAGGTAACAATGAAGGATGCCTACCCTCTTCCATTTATCAATGCTATACTGGACAAACTGCGAAAGGCCAAGTATATTTCCAGTTTAGATTTGAAGAGTGGGTACTGGCAAGTTCCGTTAACAGCTGAAAGCAAACCCATTACCGCCTTCACCGCTCCGGGACGTGGATTGTTTCAATTCACGGTTCTTCCATTTGGCTTGCACTCCGCACCTGCCACGTTCCAGAGACTGGTTGATCAGTTAATTGGTCCAGATTTAGATCCTTACGCCTTTGCTTACCTGGACGACATCATCGTACTAGGAGAAACCTTCGAACAGCATTTGAAAAAACTAACCGAAGTGTTCCGTCGATTACGAGGAGCACGGCTGAAGCTCAACCCGGAGAAATGTCACTTCTGTTTACCGTCCATGAAATACTTAGGCCATGTAGTCACTGGAGATGGAATCCGTACCGATCCAGAAAAGGTCGAAAGTATAATAAAATTTGCAGCCCCGAGAAATATCCGAGAACTAAGAAGGTTTTTGGGAGTTGCGTCCTGGTATAGGAGGTTTGTGCCATCGTTTTCACAAAAGGTGGCTCCGTTAACCAAATTACTCCGCAAGTCTCAGCGATGGAAGTGGGCTGAAGAACAAGAAGCTGCTTTCGCTAAGATAAAATCATGTTTGTCAGAAGCACCCGTTTTGAGCTGTCCCGACTTCACCGTACCGTTCACTCTACAGAACGATGCCTCCGAATATGGTTTGGGAATAGCCCTCACCCAACAGAAGGATGGTCATGAGCATGTGGTGGCATATGCAAGTCGCACCCTGAGTCCTGCCGAGAAGAATTATTCCGTCACTGAAAAAGAGTGTCTTGCCATTGTTTGGGGGATTGAAAAGATGCGTCCTTATTTAGAGGGCTACCATTTCACGGTTGTTACCGATCATCAATCTCTTAGATGGCTGCATTCCATATCCAGTCCGTCCGGACGTTTAGCTAGGTGGAGTATTTTTCTGCAGCAGTATGATTTCGAAATACAATACCGTAAAGGTGCGCTAAACCGTGTAGCCGATGCCTTGTCCAGAAATCCGCTACCAATGACCACCGAGACCAATCCACCGTCTGCTCTCTGTTTGACCGATGTAACCACCAAATGTTCATGGTACCGGAACAAGAAGGAAGAGGTTCTGAAGGACCAAGGTAAATTTCCGGACTACTGCATTCGAGAAGACCGTCTGTATCGTCACTTCTGGGACATAAACGATTTTAGGGAGCCCGAGATGAGTCATCCCTGGAAGTTATGTGTAGCTAAGCCTGACCGAAATCGAATACTTCAAGAAAACCATGATGCTCCGAGCGCTGGTCATATGGGAATCGCGAAAACCATCACCCGTATTGCAAGACTGTACTATTGGCCAGGAATGTTTAGGGACATCACCAAATATGTGAGGAGATGTCTGCAATGTCAAAAGTACAAGCCGTCGCAACAAAAGCTCCCAGTGAAGATGCAACCATCATCGAATAAGCAACCATGGCAAACCGTTAGTTCCGATATTATTGGACCGTTACCAAGGAGTAAGAAAGGGAACTGCTATATCATAATGTTTCAAGACCGATTCACTAAATGGGTACAGTGTAAACCGTTAAGGAATGCTACTGCCAGTAGCATAAGTTCGGCCTTTTATGAAGAAATATTGACAATATTTGGATGCCCCCGTACCGTACTGACCGACAATGGAACTCAGTACGACAGTAAGCTTTTCAAGGGGATGCTGAGTGGATTGGGAATCCGACATCGTTTTACTCCGCCGTATACACCGCAAGCAAATCCAGTAGAACGAGCAAACCGCACCTTGAAAACAATGATTGCACAATATTGCGAAGAGGATCACCGAGACTGGGATATAAGGTTGCCGGACTTAAAATTTGCGATGAATAACTCCAGACACGACTCGACTGGATTCTCACCTGCCTTCCTAAATTTTGGAAGAGATCCCGAAATACCGAAATCTTTCCGGAGAGAAGCTGAAGATGCGTCCGAGGAAAATCCGAAAGAAGATACTGGAGAGGACGACCCTGGCGAAGAGGATTCGAAACCACATCTCTTGCGAATGGAAAAGTTGCAAGACTGTTTTGATCTGGTCCGTTTGAATTTGTCGAAAGCATTTACCAGTCAAAGCCGCTATTATAATTTACGCCGTCGAGACTGGAAATGTACCATAGGAGACAAAGTTATGAAAAAAGAACATACTTTGTCATCTGCCGCTGATCACGTAGCTGCTAAGCTAGCCCCGAAATTTTCCGGTCCGTATAGAGTCGTGCGAGTCATCTCTCCGGTAGTGTACGATTTACAAGACCACAATGGAAAGCGATATAAGCACGTGCATATAAAAGACCTAAAACCCGCAAATGAGTAAACTTTTTTTTTTATCTTTAACCCTTAGGATGGAATCACGCCAAGCTGCACCGCCGCCATTCCGTCCCCGACCGCCACCGACCGATGATGACTGGGAGATAGTCGACCTGACGGGAGAAACTACTCCGCCAGCCTCTCCCGACGTTTTTATGGGTGCCACTCCACCCCCACCGAATACCGCCCACGCCGAACTCTTCGACGAGGAGGACTGGGCCAATCTGGACTGGGAGATGACCTCCGCCCGGTTCGAGGAGGAGTTTGACGAAATGTTCGGGTTAGCCCGATACGCTCCTGGCAACACTCCACCGAGGTCTCCGTCTCCGTCAGCGATGGAACCAGGGGTGTACGAAGAGAAAATAGTAATGTGCACTTTGGTGGAGAAGAAGACCATCATCCACCCCGCGGCCGAGGAGAATCCGGCTGAGGTGACGCAGACGATCTCGGAGTTCTACTCCGGGGTGTATACCACATTCACCCCTCGCACCATGGAGTCCTCCGAATTATTTCTCCCTCTACGGGAGCCATCAGATGCAACTCCACCGTCGGTTGAGAGGGAGGAGCCCAACAACCCCACTCCCAGTTCCCAAGAGGAACTAGATGCGAAGTCGCGGAGTTGGGAGATACTGGAATTTACCCAACAATGGCCCCGCTTCCAAGAGTGGCCGAAAGACTGGGCCGAAAAAGCTCAGTTTTTGCGACCGAGCAGCGCCGATCCGACCAAATGGTACAGGGCGAGGGTGTTTGATACCGCTGGGAAAAGGCACAACGTGCTAATTCCCCCTCCCCCATGAAGAGACCTCATCCGACGACTCAACCATTCTCGATAGATAAAGGTGGGAACTATCAAGTATTTCTTTGTCAGTTAGACTCCGAATAAATTTTCTCCATTTTTGTTGCATTTTCATCAGAAGTAAGAGCTCTGATTAAGTTCACATGTTGAATATCGTCATTGGTATTCTCAAATCCGCTGAACCGAAACCGTATAAAAGGTCGCAATGGTTAGTAATTTTTTTTACTTTTGTTTTAGTACCCCAACAGTTTCAACCATGGATCCCGAATTCCCCATGGACATACTCCACTTGTCCGACACTGATAGCCTTCCGGATGACCAGGAAGGGACAACTTCAACACCGCTGTCCGAGGAGCAGCAGGTCCGCTCGAATGTGAAATTCCAGGAGCTGATGAGGATGAAGATCCCAAAATTGATCCAGTATGCAGCCGAAGTCCGAGACCGTCTCCAGCCCGAGGCCCCAGCCGATCATTTCCGCCAGGGAGAAGTACGTTCCTTCATCTCCGTAACGCGGGATCTGTGTTGGAGATGCGGCACAGCAGGCCACCGCCGAGAGAGTTGCAATGGACCCTCCATCCTGTTTTGTTCCCGATGTGGAGAAATTGGCCAGATGTCCCGAAACTGTCCGTGTGAGGGACCCAGCCTACGCCCTGTAGGACTGGTGCCTGAAACCAGCCCTCGTACCTGATCGGTGGCCGTCCAAAGCCACTTCGCAGCTGTTTCCCACCAACCTCGTACGATGCAAGATGCCGGAATTCAGTGCAACCTAGACTCCGAACACCCAAGACCAGCCCAGAAAGCCGTTCGGCCTCACTTCCGGTCGTATCGCCGCCAGTCACACCGTGGAAGAGGACCTCAACCTGCGACCCACTCGTCAACCACCCGGCGTCGAATTGCCAGATTCTGAAACGTCCAGCTGATGTTTATTTTATTATTTAGTTGATAAGTATAATTTATAGATAGTAAGGTGGTTGTGAAAAAAAAATGTAATGTCCGAAAGTTGCACTTTCGTTCATTAATTTTTTTTTTACCGAAGTAAAGGGGGTGTGTAACGAGTTATTTTGTGGGACACCGATTGGGAGTTCATTTTTAGTTTTCACTGTAGCATATCTTATTTTTATATAACTCGTTACTTACTTTCCGATCCTTTCTGCTACCACATTGATTTTTTTTACCGCAATATTATATTTTCTTAGTAATTCAAAACACATGAATACGAAACTAAAAATATAAAATTTATTAATTTTGATTCTCAAAAATTTAAAGACTAGAGGACGTCCGGTATATAAACTATTTTGATTATAACAAAAGCCGTCCAGTCTAGTAAAAACTTTTTTGTAGTTGAAAGTAAATTAATTTCACGTATGATTCCGATAAGGCAAAAATTTTAGGTAGGAATTGGGATATAAATTCGAAAACCGAACGATTTTGGGTCTCTCTGCTACCGGTTGTTTTCAACAATAATCGCGCTCGGCTACCGTTTGTTTTCGAAACTCCGCTGTCGTTTGTTTAAACCAAAAAAAAAAAAATCTCTCCTACCGACCAAAAATTTTGGAAGTCCAGTTACAGTGAATCCGTAGTATCCAACCGTTTCTGCGTAAGTAAGAAAAATTGTTTTAGTAAAGCCAAAGAATATAATTATTTTGTTCCGCTTAAAAATATATTTCCGTTAGCAGTTTCGATATTCTGATTGTCGAAATTTAGTACAGTATTCTAGTGAGTTTTTTTTCGCAATAGATAAGAAAATTTATTTTTCAGTTTTATTATTGTTACATTTTTTTTATATTGGGTTGGTTATAATTCTTAATTAAATGCTCAATACATCAAGTATTTTATTTTAGATTTTGTTTTTCCCGAATTAAATCCTTATACCCATTGTCCGGTCCTAAAAATTTCCCGAATATATTAAAAATTTTCATTTCGATTATTTGAAATAAAAACTGATCGTGGGGCAAGTGCGAGGACTATTCCATGCGTTGTCCAACCTTCAGCCGGTAAAGTTACGTAAATACATTAATTTTTTATTCATTTATTTTAATTCGTTTATGATATTCAAACAAGTCTGAGGCCGATGCCATTGGTTGATTGAATATCTAGTTTAATTCAAAGTCTTCATTATCAGTGGTTGATCCGTTTTCCCTGCCTACCCAAATTAACAACCCTTTTGTTGTAATATTTGATTATAATTTTCATTTCGATTATTTGAAATAAAAACTGATCGTGGGGCAAGTGCGAGGACTATTCCATGCGTTGTCCAACCTTCAGCCGGTAAAGTTACGTAAATACATAAATTTTTCATTCATTCATTTTAATTCGTTTATGATATTCAAACAAGTCTGAGGCCGATGCCATTGGTTGATTGAATATCTAGTTTAATTCAAAGTCTTCATTATCAGTGGTTGATCCGTTTTCCCTGCCTACCCAAACTAACAACCCTTTTGTTGTAATATTTGATTATAATTTTCATTTCGATTATTTGAAATAAAAACTGATCGTGGGGCAAGTGCGAGGACTATTCCATGCGTTGTCCAACCTTCAGCCGGTAAAGTTACGTAAATACATAAATTTTTCATTCATTCATTTTAATTCGTTTATGATATTCAAACAAGTCTGAGGCCGATGCCATTGGTTGATTGAATATCTAGTTTAATTCAAAGTCTTCATTATCAGTGGTTGATCCGTTTTCCCTGCCGTCCCAAATTAACAACCCTTTTGTTGTAATATTTGATTATAATTTTCATTTCGATTATTTGAAATAAAAACTGATCGTGGGGCAAGTGCGAGGACTATTCCATGCGTTGTCCAACCTTCAGCCGGTAAAGTTACGTAAATACATAAATTTTTCATTCATTCATTTTAATTCGTTTATGATATTCAAACAAGTCTGAGGCCGATGCCATTGGTTGATTGAATATCTAGTTTAATTCAAAGTCTTCATTATCAGTGGTTGATCCGTTTTCCCTGCCGTCCCAAATTAACAACCCTTTTGTTGTAATATTTGATTATAATTTTCATTTCGATTATTTGAAATAAAAACTGATCGTGGGGCAAGTGCGAGAACTATTCCATGCGTTGTCCAACCTTCAGCCGGTAAAGTTACGTAAATACCTTAATTTTTTATTCATTTATTTTAATTCGTTTATGATATTCAAACAAGTCTGAGGCCGATGCCATTGGTTGATTGAATATCTAGTTTAGTTCAAAGTCTTCATTATCAGTGGTTGATCCGTTTTCCCTGCCTTCCCAAATTAACAACCCTTTTGTTGTAATATTTGATTATAATTTTCATTTCGATTATTTGAAATAAAAACTGATCGTGGGGCAAGTGCGAGGACTATTCCATGCGTTGTCCAACCTTCAGCCGGTAAAGTTACGTAAATACCTTAATTTTTTATTCATTTATTTTAATTCGCTTATGATATTCAAACAAGTCTGAGGCCGATGCCATTGGTTGATTGAATATCTAGTTTAATTCAAAGTCTTCATTATCAGTGGTTGATCCGTTATCCCTGCCTTCCCAAATTAACAACCCTTTTGTTGTAATATTTGATTATAATTTTCATTTCGATTATTTGAAATAAAAACTGATCGTGGGGCAAGTGCGAGGACTATTCCATGCGTTGTCCAACCTTCAGCCGGTAAAGTTACGTAAATACCTTAATTTTTTATTCATTTATTTTAATTCGTTTATGATATTCAAACAAGTCTGAGGCCGATGCCATTGGTTGATTGAATATCTAGTTCAATTCAAAGTTTTCATTATCAGTGGTTGATCCGTTTTCCCAGTCTTCCAAATTAACGACCTTTTGTAGTTGTGGTTAAATGGTTAATTTTGTACGATAATTTGTTTTTGCTCACTACTGTAATATAATTTTTTTCCTTTAAAACTGCTCACTGTTTGCTCACATATTGCTTATATCGCTTTACCTGTTGCTAATCGCTTTAATAACCTGCTTATATCTCCGTTATCGTACCATTGCTTATGCACGTTCTACCGGCAAATTTTACATAACCCGAATATTTTTGACGCATTTGCACACTGTATTATATTTATTTTGTTGGGAACCGCCGAAAATATTTAATTTATGGTATTTCTAAAATATAAATTACTGTAAATATTTATGTACTTATCCCTGTGGAAATTAAATATACCTGGTAATATACAATTCGACCCAATTAGTGTTTTCTTAATAACCCGTAGCATAGTCGTCTGAGGGTTTAGAGTGTTTTAGAAGTGTTGAATTCAACGAGACCCCTGGAATTTTCCGTAACCTCCATCTGAGGCTATCTGGAACTCTTGACGCGAAGGGTCAAGGGGCCGTGGAGCAAACCACGTAAAAAAATCTGGCGCCCGAGCATTCGTTTATAAGATTTTGCATCGAGGGTGACCAAAGTGACGTGCCCTGTTGGTAAAATCCAAAGGGTAGGTGAAAAAGACGTCACAATATATATATATATATATCAGTTTGATTGTATTCATAACAAAAGTTAGTCTTTGTATTTTCAGATTTTTATGTTATATCACAATGTGGCCACCAGCAAATTCCATAAAAATAAAATTGGTGTAATTGATGATTTAACAGTAGTACACCTTCAAAATACAAAAATAGTTCCAACAACCATTGTGTGGTGTTTTAATAAAATATAAAACAACATATCCCATTGTTGACATAACTCCACACAATGGATGATTGATCTATATAGTCTGATCATTTGATGATTAATCAATGCATACCATTACTTACCAGAATACAAACATTTGATTTCTAATGATGCTACGGGATTCCCATTTAGAATGGTTTTCAATAAATAAAGCTCTTGCAACATTTTCATATTCTAAGCCATGCTTTGTAAATTTATTGCTAAAGCTTTTGGGCCAAAAATATTTTTTACTTTTCATTTACCAATCAGATCTACTGAAAGTAAATATTCCATAGCACATTGATCCGGTGATCCTAAATTGTCTGTCTTTATGCCATTCAGGTGATTTCTGACACATGCCGATCATTTCTTTGGTTTCTTCATTCATGTTATTGTGAAATGTTTGTTGACAACAAACTGATGGAAAATCACATATCGTCGATGATAACTCCATTATTATTACTGATTGACAGGCATTATTTGAAATTAATGAAGTTTTGTCCTGAATAGTCATCAGTATATATGTTGGTACAAAGACATTCAAAGGAGTACGTCCTTTTCTAAAAACATACAATCGCATAAAACGGGCTTTGTTAAATTTTATGAAATATTTACCTATGTTTTGCAATTGTGGAGTTGGGTAAATTTTTAATAAAGTACTCCAAAACCATGTCTCTATCAGCTAGAGTCAAGTCAATTGTGGAATTCTTCTTCTTGATGCGAGGCATTTCAGTTATTGGAATAACCTTATATTTTTCCCTAACTGAGCCTTTTGTCGATGACCAGGCACATTTCAAATAAGTTTTGGAAACATGTTCCAACTCTGACAACTTTTTTGTAAAATTATTTTTAAAATTGTATAAAGTTAATTAGTAAATTCACAATAACCTCCCTTTTTAAAAGGATTAGAAAAGCTGAAATGTGTTTACATCGGCCACCAGCTCCTGCCTTGCAAGTACAAAACATTTGTATAATTTCAATGTACCCATCTATAATTTTGAGTTCTCCACTCACTTTATGAGGCTCGGATTACAGAGCGCTTGTCTGGAGACAGAGATCACACACTTTTGTCACTTTGATGAAGTGTTCCATTCAATTTTTCAATATAATAATATAGGGTCTGCATTGAGGACCTCTTCACCTTCTACTACACACCGAGAACTTACTTTTCGGTCCCTTCAACATACCTCAGTAATTCCAATAAACCTAATTTTAATTGGGCCATTTGTCTTTGTTTATAAGAACAGGATTGACGTATTTTAATACTGTAACTATCAACACCTTAACACTAATCCTTACACCAATAATTATTGTATCTAAATTAACATTAATAAAAGATAAAAGTCATCCAAATCACAGTTTTAAGGGCCTAAACCACGCTTCAAATACTCCAAACACGAAATAAACAATAAAATCGATATGGAAAAAAAGCAAGGTTATACAGGGTGTTTCTAAATTCATGCGACAAAATTCAGGAGGTGATTGGTCTTATGAAATTAAGATGGGTCTTTCCTATAACAAAATTTCCTCAGTCCACCCCTTTCCGAGATATCACCCTTAAAAGGTGGTGACTAAAATTGAGTTTTTATTTTTTTTTCCTAAAATTTCAGTAAAGCTAGAAACTTGAAATTGTTTAATTTTCGTACACTCCAATAAATTAAGGACAATCCTTTTCGATAATATTAGGTTAATGACACATAATATAGAATTCAATCAACAAATGTTGAAGCTGAGCTTATTCATATTGTAGTAAGTAGATGTGTGTGTGTGTGTATGTGTGTGGTAGCAGGGATGGCCTCAGCCGAAGGCTATTGGTCACAGAACTTTTATTTTATTATTTTTTTCTGCTCTATATTGAATGTGTCTAGGTTAAAGAACTATTTTTGATTGCTTAATGAAGTTTATTATAGAATCTAAAGTAGCTTTTTCTATACATGCCAGGAGAAAACTAATATTAAGTGGAAGAGGAAAGTTATGGCCCATTAAAGACATATATAAATTAGATATAGCCGCTTCATTTTTCTTACACTCTAGAAATATATGATTAGTATCACCGATCGATACGTTGTCGCAGTCGCAAAATGGAGACTGTAGAATACCCAATTTATGAAGGTGCGCCGGAAAGCAACCATGGTTTAGTAGTAAGTAGATACAAATTGTATTTGAACAGTGATATAGCAAATTATATATTCAGAATACAACACAACTAGTTTAATACATTTAAAATTCTTACTTCAAATTATACCTAATAGTCAAAAAATGTTGTTTTACTTTTATTTTTACAATATAGGTATATTTGAAAAGAAATGAATGTGTTATTCGAATACTGCCCTTTTAATAAATGTTTTTTTCAGAAACTAACCCCCAACAAAATACATTGTGGATTTGATAGAACAGTCACAAAGTATTAGGTACCATCTTTTTAAAAATCCTATTGAGTTAATACAGGGTACTGCCAAGCAAGCCGATAGATGCATTCTAGAAGTTGCGGGTTAGAATTGGTTTGTCTGGGAACCTTAGAATTTTGAAAGATTTCTGTTTGACAATTATTGTTCTTCCTTATTTAAAAAAATAGTATTACAATCTTTACCGTTTAACTGGTTTATAAATTTGCAATGTTTCTTTTTATTAAAACAATTTCATAAGAATTGGAGTGGCATTATTTTATTTTAATCATGATATTCAAAATAAGTAATTCAAGCAGCATTTTCTAAGGGTAGATGTGTATATCACGAAGTTTGAAAAAAACTACAAATAATTAATTTAATAGCTTTAATTGAATTGAAAGGTCTCATTTGATCAATCGTTTTATTAGCAATACTTTCAGTTGCGGTAGATGTTGGTGAGCTAAAACAAAATAGTAAATATAAATTTGGATTGATTAGAAGATGATGGAGTGATAAATAATTCACCAATATACTGATATGTATATTGGTGTATAGTGGTGGATATAAAATGTATTGATTTTAGTACTACAATTTAGTCAATAATTCTCATATAACTTCATTCAGAGAATACGATGGATTTGCTATTCTCTTCTGAGCTGTGGAGGTGCTTGCTGCACAATATTCTTTTGCTATGATCAATGGTTATTTTCCTTGCTGGAAATGACCTACACACTAAAGCTTCACATCCCGGCTTAACTACAAAATTTTTAAGATTTATTTCACCAAAATATAAAACAAAATTGCCTACCTTAAAAAAGTTATCCAGGTTATCAGAACTTTTTTATTTATAGGATGTTTGCAAACCTTACATCAATCTTTCATATTGTAGTAACAACATTCTAGAAGCCAACATGTAGGTAATTGCTATTGTAACCTTAAAATTATATTAGATAATTAATATTTAATTTTGATAAAATATTTTAGAACAAATAATAATTAACCACTTTATATACTTTATATTTTTTCCTTGATACTATTGCTTTGTATACTTAAATTTTAAATACTAGAATAGTTCCATAATTTCTAACTAATTAAGTGTTTGGTATAAACATACAAATAAAACTGTTAACTATATTCCTTGCATACCTTTTTAGTACTAGAATTAATTCCATAGTTTTTAAAATAAGAATTTCTAGCTTAGTGCTGTGCAGTTAACATACAAATAAAAGTTTTATATGTTATTGAAATTAGTTGAAGTTTCTTTGCAAAAAATAACCAAAACTAACCTATAGCCAAATAAAAAGAATATTTGATAAACTTCATTTGACTACTAGATTCTGATACTATTTCAAGGGCTTGGCAACATATAGTCCACTTATGACATACTTCATGTCTTAGTGGGGTGGTTTGGTTTGAGAGAATTGTGGAGTGTTATGGAAGATAGTAATAGTAATAAGGCTTTATTTGTTCATACGTATACAAATAACATGAACAATGAGTGGCTACAAGTACTTTGGTATATTAAGGTTACAATATATATAGTGGAAATGGTATTTTCTCCAGACCACATCTGAGATATACAGATGTATTTGTAATCCCAGCCACATGCAACGCCATATTTTTTTAAAGTAGGTCATTCTCTTTCATTGATGGTTTGATATATCTGGCCTTGATTGAGCAGGTTGAGATATATTCCATCTAATGATTTGTGCAATATGTACGGGAGTGACACGATATTATTGTTGGTAGATCATTTAACGGCTTATAATCACCTAATTGAAAAACACAATGGGGAGCCCTGTCCTAGCCAAACAGGTGAGACTTAATGTTATTAGTATTCAGTGTAACTAGCAAGATTCAGTATAGTTTTGCGAAGAAAGTTACACCACCTTATTCTACGTTCAAACATAACTTGTGTATACTATTATGATAGGGGTACATTTTAGTAAGGGGGTGCATACCTTGTAACAGGAGATCCTGTTTCTCTGCTCAAAATAATTCGTTTTGTTTATATATTACCTATTTTAGTACCTCTCGAGCCATCTAACGGCAATGCCTAGGAAACGCATGTAATTACATTTAATTATAGTGTCGACGCACGTTAGATTCCTTACTTATGTTCTCATATCTTTTCTGAGAGGGCACTGTTAAAGATTTAAAACATCCGAAAATTGTCAGAAATGATGTGCGCAGCAAAGTTGGTTGGTGATTAGATGCCATTTTGAGACAAGCCTGACCGGCGTTCTCTTGATTGTCTTAAAAGAAAGACAATCATAATGTGAGTTGTGTCGAAGGAAATTCTAAGTAAGTCAATACCTTTTTATACAATACTAATGATTGTCGTGTATATATCTTTGAAATGTTTGTGGGATGACTCTGTCATTCTAAATTAATTGCTTTCGCCGACAGCACTTGTTGCTTGTAGAAGCTTCTAAAAATTCCTGTGTCTTTTTAGATTGCAACAACTCACCATTCTACCTTCTCCATTCTACATTATACGTTCTACGTTATACGTTCTACATTATACGTTCTACATTATACGTTCTCCATTCTACGTTCTACATTTTACCTTCTACATTCTACAATCAATCTGATTCAACTAGCAACTTGATTTGAAAATCAATTCAGGTTGAGTTTATACTTCCGACACTACGTTGTGCTCTCTTCTACAAGTATGGATCATATTATGTCCAGTACTTTATTTACCTAAAATTCGTTTCTCTTCTCCATTGGAGAATACGAAAACCATTTATAGATGCATAAGCCGATAGGTGTATTTTTAATATTTGATTAATCGTACCGTTGTAGAACCTTTAGCATCAAACTAATTTCCCTCGAATTCTTATTAATTTGTATACTTAATGTACGACGGCCAAGAGCCATATTTATTTAATTCATCATATTGTTGTAGCACCTGGTGCATTGAACTAATTTCCCTAGGAACCTTATAAATTTGTATATTATTGTACGACGGCCAAGGGCCATATTTGTAAAATAGTAGGGACCAAAGTCGACTTTAAGTAGGATATTCTTCATTAGATTTTTAAGTTACTTTCCCGATTTTTATTTCATGATCATCTACGTACCTATAAAAAACCATATACTCTGTTTTTCGTCATTTGATCAGGGTAAATTATATTATTTCATTTTACAAATGACGCGGCGCTCAAACAATTTATATGCCAGACAAATTTTTATTATCTAAGTGTTATACAACATTTAGGCGAAAATTCACGACCCATTGTTTTACCTAGAGCTTAGTCGAAGGCATACAGTAAGTAACTTTAAAATTATCTTTTCTTACTTAGAGCTTATCTAGAAGTTACAAAATGGCGCCCAAAACGTGATTGTTGGATACTTCGGATATTAAAGATTTGTTTGGACTATTATCTCAATTATTTACTTCGTATTTTTTGCATATTTCTTTCTCTTTCAGCAATTATTTGTGTTATAAATTTGTGACTTAAGGTATCTATCTTTTGGAATGTCTATATATAGGGTACGTTCAATAATTATTTCGCTTTTGGCCGCTATATTTTTGAATTTTGATTTATGTTTCTATAATATATCGGATAAATATCGAGGTTGTTAAAATTTTGTGTTTTTGATTTGACGATACCTACACTGTAAGAAAAAATATTAGTTGGCTTACGAAAATAATTGATTTATCTTTACTTATTTTATCGAAAATTAGTTTGATCAAAGTTTAACATTTTGTAAATTTTACATACACTGTGAAAAAGTTTGTCGTTCCTACACTGAAAAATTTAATTGTTGAATTTTTTTAAAATTTTTTTGTGATTTGACTTGTTGATTCAGTTATGGTTGTAGCAGTCCATTACTATGAGTATATTGAGAAATTATCTTTGTCTGCTTGGTAGCGCTCTTATTCTCAATATATGATTTATCTTGTCCCTTTATCTTTTGATACGAGTACAAATTATATCACATTGTTTTTTGCATGACAAATGAAAGTTCATTTATTTTTTCTGAGTACTGAATGATACTGACTATGATATTTCATCGTGGCATATTTCTCTACATTAGTTGATGACAAAAACTATTTTTTTTCTGACTTGAGCTTTATATCTTAAAATTTCGTTGCATATCGTAGCACATTTAAATATCTTTAGTTCAGTTTTCGACAATAAGTTCGTTTTTCTTTATATCTATATCGTTAAGATGTTTAACATCTCAGGTTATTGTCTCATATATTGCACTGTCAAAATATTTGCTGTGTCTGGTTGATGATTTTTTTTTTGAATGTTCTGCTTGCGCGATGACCAATGGTTACTGTGGATACTAAATGGCAACCTCCCTGGTATGGACTTTAAGAAAAAATATTAAACTTTCCAGTGAAAATTTTAGATGGACCACTTTATCAATTTTGTCTCCTTTCTTCTCTCAATCAATCATTTTGGAAATAAATTTTTGTCTTTGCTTATTCTTTGAGTCATATTTTAGCTCTATGTTTGGATGTGCTGTTCATTAGTTTATTTTTTTTTAGCTTCATTTTTCTTGGTAAAAATGGTGAAAAATTCCATAAGTGATCATGTTTGATTACATGAATTTTTGTAAATCAGTAAAAGCTCAATTTATTTCTGAAAAATTAACTTCTAACTATAGGTACATTGAATGTTACATTGTATTATATCTCTTCAGGTAGCTTTATGGATGTAAGGGGGAAACTATAGAACATTGACTATTCAAATATCTTGAATCATATAACTTATCTATTGATGCCTCTAGAAACCTTATCTTTAATTCCAATAAATTTGCTCAGAATTTTGCCTTATAGTAAATAATTATTTGTTAGATGAACCATGTGGGTTTACCTTTTAATTTTAATTTTTTTCTGTTTAGAATATCTCGATATGTCTCTGTTGTGCTATAAGCTGAATAAATATGGTGGTAAACTGGATTTATCACTGCGATAACGTGATTGTGAAATTTGAGAGTATTACGTATTTAATACTTATATTTGGTTACTAAATTTGAGGTATATAATTTTGGAAGGTTAAGTAGTGAAACTAAAATTTAGGATGTTCCATAAAATTATATATCTGTATAGTACATTTATCTTTTTCGGTTGAATTGTGTCAAGTTACACAAACTGAAATATCTTGCCTTATCTTTTTCGTTTGCATTGTGTCAAGTTACACAAACTGAAATATCGTATCTTATCTTTTTCGGTTGAATTGTGTCAAGTTACACAAACTGAAATATCTTGCCTTATCTTTTTCGGTTGAATTGTGTCAAGTTACACAAACTGAAATATCGTATCTTATCTTTTTCAGTTGAATTGTGTCAAGTTACACAAACTGAGATATCTTACCTTATCTGTTTTTTTATGTGCTAAAGGAAATGGCACATGGAAAATTATCTTTATATCTTATATTATCTTACAAGACGTGTATCTTATGTCATTGGACATATAGCTAGTGTTACACATGACGACATGTAAATAGAATATTAGCTTTGCTAGTTAGTTATTCATACCCGGATTTTACTTTTACCACTTATGGCACAACAGAATAAAAAAATTACCGATGAACTATGTTACTTAAGTTTTTCTTATTATTTTAAATCTATTACCTTTTCGTCATATATTACCTTTATCGTTCTTGTTTATAGAGTCTTAATGAATTCAGTTCATTATGATTAATTTAAATTTCAGTGTTCAGATTTTAAAATGTTTAAATATGTATCTATATCTAACAAATAGTTATTATCACTAGTTCAAAGATCTATAATAATCTTAATATATCTCGCACCGTAGAAGGTGGAATTTTTACTTGTCAGAAAATTGTTTTTATATCAGAGTTACATAATATGTTGGTACAGAACATGTGTGAGAGTGTTTTCGTGTGTTATCTAAAAAATGTAATGACTTTGCTTCTAAATTTGCTCCTAAATACATACCATGTATCGTTAATAAAGTTTTATCTAACCTTGTCTACAACTTAAAAGACATGGATGGTAACGATCTTGGAAATTTTCATGTATCTGATTTGAAACGAGATTTTACTGATTTTGATGATAATTTACCTAACAATGTTGACGATGACGAAATCGACCAACGTATCTTACGTAATAGACTACATATCGCAATGTCAGATGATGATTCTAGTGATGACGAATAACCTTTCCTTTTACCTTTCGTTCCTCTTTACCTTTGTATGTCGTACCTTATTACTTTTAAAGTTATGAGAATATAACTCCAGATAATGTGCTTCTTCTTGATAGAGACGTTGTGTTTCGATAGTACAATAAAATTAAACATTAAATAATTAAATAAAACAAATAAATTAATAAACCAATTAAAAAAAAATCAATGATCATTGTTCTGGTGAATACTCGTTTGAAGTTTTGGACTGGTGATGGTGAACAATATTCTCCGAGCGTAGATCCGAATCGAATATTATATTCACTGATGTTGGTTTAAAAAATATAGTTACAGAGTATACGAGGCCCAATAGAACAGGAGGAGGCACTCTTATAGATTTAGTTGTTACAAACAGTGATAGAGTTTCTGTTCAAATTATTAAAATACCAAGAATTAGTGATCATTTTATGATTTTGACTAAGGTGACTTCAAAAGATCGTAAATTATCTTCATTTACCATTGAAACCAGAGGAAAAGACATAAATTATGAGCTCCTTAATAACGAATTGTCAAGAATAACATGGAACTATCACATATATGATATGAATGAAAAATATAATCATTTTATTTTTAATATATTAAATGTTTTAAATAATATAGCCCCTAAAAAAGAAGTTAAAATCTTTCCTAAATACAAATTGTGGTGGAATGAAAAGGTAAAAGAGGCTACTAAAGATAGGGATCTTAGTTACAAAATATATTCAAATAATAAAATGGTAGAATATTGGAATGATTATAAAGTGAAGAGAAACATTGCAGTTAAAGTAATAAGAACCGAAAAAAGTAAATACTTTGAAAAACAAATATCTGAAACAAAGGGAAACTCTAAAGAAATGTGGAAAACATTAGAAAGCCTCATACCTAAAGATAAAAAATTGTGTGACCTAGTAGAATTGGAGATGGGTAATGAAATAATAAAAGATGTGGTTTGTTTACCTAATGCTCTAAATTCTTTTTATATAACTAGTATACAGGAAATAACTGATGGTATTAACCGTATTTTTACTGATTTTCAAATTTTAGATAAACATAACGGAAATTATTTATCTGATTTTCAGTTATGCTCACCAGAAAGGCTTGAAGAACTAATATTTTCCTTGCCCAATAAAAATAGTACTGACGATATTAATGCTCATTTTATTAAAAAGTGTTTTTATAGTATTGACAAGCCTTTGTTGAATTTAGTTAATTCTTCGTTAGAAAAATCTGAAATGCCTGATGACCTGAAAGTTTCTACGATTGTTCCAGTTCCTAAAGTTAAAGGTTCTAATAAAGCCGTAGACCTAAGACCAATTAACATGCTAACTTGTATTGAAAAAATAATTGAGAAAGTTGTCTATGAACAAATCGTTGGTTTTTTAGAGCAAAATAACTTATTAATAAGCAACCAATCAGGGTTTAGAAGTAAACACAACTGTGAAACGGCCATTCAATGTGTGTTAGATGAGTGGAAACACCAATTAGATAAAAACTGTATCACTTTGGCTGTTTTTATAGACTTGAAAAGAGCTTTTGAGACTGTAGACCAAACTCTTTTAATAAAAAAACTGCGAAGTATAGGTATAGTAGGGAGGGCATTAGATTGGTGCATTGACTACGTAACTAATAGGAAACAAAAAGTAAAATTGAATAAAATAATATCGGATGAAATAAATTGTAACCGGGGTGTACCACAGGGTAGTGTATTGGGCCCACTTCTATTTTTGATATATATCAACGATATTACGGATGTAAAGGGACAATGTATACTGCATTTGTTTGCCGATGACTGTTTGATATGCTTTTCTAGCAAAACTTTAGATATATTGGTTAATGTGATAAATCAAACCTTACAAAATCTTTACCAATGGTGTTGCAAAAATCTATTAAAAATTAATATTAACAAAACAAAATATATGGTAATATGTAACAAATACCAATATTCACACTTTTTAAATCAAAACTACAACATCGAGGTCGCTGGAAATACTATAGAATCAGTAGATACAATTAAATATTTGGGAGTTGTCATTGATAAGCAAATGAAATTTAAAGAACATGCTAATTCTGTAGTTAAATTAATTTCATATAAGTTGAGCTATCTTTTCAGGTGCTCCTATGGATTATCACGATGGACCAAAAATATTATATATAATACAATTATTCTGCCCCACTTAAATTATTGTTCCACAATTCTATATCTTCTGAATCAAAATGAACTAAATCGTTTGCAAAAACTGCAGAACAGGGCTATGAGAATAATCCTGTCATGCTCAAAATACACTCCTATCAAAGACATGTTATGTGCACTGAAATGGTTGCCAATAAAATATTATTTGTTATATAATGCATTAATCTTTATTTACAAAATTAAAAATAATTTACTACCAAATTATCTGAACGAAAAAGTATGCTATAATTTTAATATTCATGACTACTCAACTAGAAGCAGGCAAAATTTTTTTGTTACCCCAGTAGTAAAGAGTGCTACTCAAAATTCTATATTTTTTAAGGGACTGAACCGTTACAATGACCTACCGGAGTCCATTAGATCCATTAACACATTAAACTCTTTTAAAAACAAGCTCAAAGATTATTTAATGAGTCAATATTCAAGTAGCAGCAATGGATGTTGAGTTATGTCTATAAATTAGGCCTGCAAATCACTTAATTCTGTAATCTTGTTTTTGTTGTTTGATTTTATGTCTGGTTTTCGGCTATAAAATTTTTGTATTGTATTTATTTATGTTAGTATTTATGTTTTCTACAAATGTGTTGATATTGTCGATTTATTATCATAATTTGGACATACGTTTACTGTAATATAATTTGTATTGGTATTCTTATCATATATGTAATGTTGTTCTGCTTGGATGTAATATTGTAACTGTATTATATTCTATGTTTATATTAGCTGACTGATTTTTGCTAAATAAAGGATTTAATAATAATAATAATATTTTGGTTTCGAATTAGGCAACATCCCTTAGAATGGTTCATTGTTACTCACGCCGAAGTCGCTTCATTCGTTTATTTACTCGGAGAAATAATAAATACATACAATAAAATATAAAGATAAATAAATAAAACATAAACAATTAAAACTAAATAAACTTCTAAAAAACAAAATAAAATAAACAAAAACTATTGTGCGATCGAGCATTGCTGATCTGTAGAGAGGTATGCATATATGTCCTTCTGTATCCCTAACGAAACTATAATACCTTTGTTATACCTTATCTACCTAAGTAGGAATTTACCGATTATCTTACCTTTCGTTTCTTAAAGATAGCCTACCGTGTACCTTACCTTTTCTCTTAATTTGCCGTGGCCTATCATTGAATATTTTCAAAGTACCTGTACCTTGCCTCAGGGTATCGTTTTTGCGTTATATATCTACCTTACCGTTTACCTACCTTTTATCGTATCTTGTGATAAATCACGAGAAGAATATATTTTGTTTTGTTACAAATTCTATACATGTGAACAATCGATTCCTTTGGAATATATCTTTACGATAACTTATTTTGTTTAGTGTATAAATTTGGATCTTATTTCAAAAGTTTGGATCTGATTTTCAAGGTGAAAATATAGCTTTTGAATTTTCTGTGACAAAATATACTTTTCCTGCTTATCTTGTACCGAAATCTATCTCATTTTTACCGTATACACACACTATGAATAGTGTATGTTTACCTTGATCTAGCTAACAAACTCTGTGATGGGTGTTACTATATCTTACTGACATACCAGAATGTATGTACTTATCTTATCTTACCTGATGTCTAACGCAATATCTTATCTTTATGTATACACTGAGAAAAGTGTCTACATAATTTATCGTATCTTTTATGTTTCAAGGTTATTTTGGAAATATTAAACTACCCTTCCTATATCGTTATCTGCCTACATTACCTTACGTATAGTCGTTACTTAGTAATCATATATCTTTACTCATATTACCTTTTCGCGTTTTCTTTATATCGTCACGTTACCTTACCGAATGCTACCTTTATTACCTTACCTTATAGACATGTTACATGTTCTTGTTGATGTAGTTTATCTTCAATTACCGATTTTGACGTTCTTGGGTTTTTTTCTGGTATTTTTCCCCTCGTAAGAAAATAAAAATATACTTCCATATCTGCAATAGCATTCCCATGACGGAATTTTTGGAGGTCTTTCACTTTCCCTGCAAAAGAAAGTTACCGCGTATCTTTGATTTTTTGTTAAGGGCTGAGGTCGCATTGGGCGCGGTCCTAGTTGTTCTGTCACCCTTAGGGTAAAATTGTCGAATCTATTATCGTATGATGCGTGAAGCAGTGTCGACGGACACGCCGTATGGGAACCGTCACATAGGCACTAGGCGGATGTAGTATACGAGATGGAGGAGATAAGACAGTACAGCATTGGGGCGCGGTGCTGCGATTTCAGAGATCCAGTCATTTGTACCTTTAGGATTAAAACTCCTTTTTACCTAGTTATAAGTTAGTTTTAAGGCCCATATTTTTTCTTTTCTTATCGTATCCTACCTTATCTTATTTCTTAATTTTTTCACTTACTCATATCGTATATTTCTAGAAAAGTTTCTTTTCTTCACTGGTTTGGTTGAGAATGATTGCTGGATCATAAATACTAGAAAGTAAGCCACGACGCGAACGAACATCTCTAGCGAGGCCTTTCACAGTGTGTTGTTGTTCCAAGGATCATTCACAGCAATCGCCTTCGTATCTTTATCTTATGTCTCCAATCATTTAGCTCTCTTATAGTGCCTGAACATATTATCTCCCTTATCATTTTCTAATTACATTTAATACTTTAGAGTTATTGTTTTATTTTTCTGATGATTTAGAGGTTTGGAAAATCTTCATGGAAAAGCTCCAAAGTGCTAGGTGGACGCACGATAGGCAACCTTCCAGGTGTGATTGACCTTTTCCAATGATCATTAAAGTATCTTTGTCTTATCTAGTTTTAGTTCTTTACTCTTGGAGGAGAGGGGGAGAATGTGCTTAGCACATGTTGCTTCAAAACATTTTTTCTTATCTATACTATACCTTTATTATTCCTTTACATTTACCTTTACTGTGACATACTTAAATAACGTTAACTTTTGCCTACTGTTAATAATGATGATGTCAGTTACAAAATACCGTGTAGAATACCTTTTGTTTACGCTCCTTGCTTATGTTATATCTTTTCGCTGATACCTATACCGTTATTATTTTTGTAATTGTCTAATCTGATTTCTCTTTTAGCTAGTATATAAGTTAATGGTTACGTATGTATTTACTAATCTACTATGTCTCTCTTTTAGCTAGTCTATAAGATATGTTGTATATATTTATATATTTTTTGTATATTTTGTATATTTGAGTATTTTAATGAAAAAGGTTCTTCATAAAGAAAATTTCTTCAAAATTTTCGAAAAATTTCTTCCAAATTTTCGGAAAATTTCTTCCAAATTTTCGGAAAATTTCTTCCAAATTTTCGAAAATGTCTTCCAAATTTTCGAAAATGTCTTCAAAAATTTTTTACCGAGGAGAGGGAATGTAACAGGAGATCCTGTTTCTCTGCTCAAAATAATTCGTTTTGTTTATATATTACCTATTTTAGTACCTCTCGAGCCATCTAACGGCAATGCCTAGGAAACGCATGTAATTACATTTAATTATAGTGTCGACGCACGTTAGATTCCTTACTTATGTTCTCATATCTTTTCTGAGAGGGCACTGTTAAAGATTTAAAACATCCGAAAATTGTCAGAAATGATGTGCGCAGCAAAGTTGGTTGGTGATTAGATGCCATTTTGAGACAAGCCTGACCGGCGTTCTCTTGATTGTCTTAAAAGAAAGACAATCATAATGTGAGTTGTGTCGAAGGAAATTCTAAGTAAGTCAATACCTTTTTATACATTACTAATGATTGTCGTGTATATATCTTTGAAATGTTTGTGGGATGACTCTGTTATTCTAAATTAATTGCTTTCGCCGACAGCACTTGTTGCTTGTAGAAGCTTCTAAAAATTCCTGTGTCTTTTTAGATTGCAACAACTCGCCATTCTACCTTCTCCATTCTACATTATACGTTCTACGTTATACGTTCTACATTATACGTTCTACATTATACGTTCTCCATTCTACGTTCTACATTTTACCTTCTACATTCTACAATCAATCTGATTCAACTAGCAACTTGATTTGAAAATCAATTCAGGTTGAGTTTATACTTCCGACACTACGTTGTGCTCTCTTCTACAAGTATGGATCATATTATGTCCAGTACTTTATTTACCTAAAATTCGTTTCTCTTCTCCATTGGAGAATACGAAAACCATTTATAGATGCATAAGCCGATAGGTGTATTTTTAATATTTGATTAATCGTACCGTTGTAGAACCTTTAGCATTAAACTAATTTCCCTCGAATTCTTATTAATTTGTATACTTAATGTACGACGGCCAAGAGCCATATTTATTTAATTCATCATATTGTTGTAGCACCTGGTGCATTGAACTAATTTCCCTAGGAACCTTATAAATTTGTATATTATTGTACGACGGCCAAGGGCCATATTTGTAAAATAGTAGGGACCAAAGTCGACTTTAAGTAGGATATTCTTCATTAGATTTTTAAGTTACTTTCCCGATTTTTATTTCATGATCATCTACGTACCTATAAAAAACCATATACTCTGTTTTTCGTCATTTGATCAGGGTAAATTATATTATTTCATTTTACAAATGACGTGGCGCTCAAACAATTTATATGCCAGACAAATTTTTATTATCTAAGTGTTATACAACATTTAGGCGAAAATTCACGACCCATTGTTTTACCTAGAGCTTAGTCGAAGGCATACAGTAAGTAACTTTAAAATTATCTTTTTTTACTTAGAGCTTATCTAGAAGTTACAACCTCCAGGGTTTTTTATTTTTATACTTGATATGGGGATAATATAATAACACTGTCAAACAGATAGTGAATTTGAAGTTATTTTAGTTTATTTAAAGGAGGAGCGGGTTAGTAGTAGTATTCACACTGGGAAAAATGTGTTGAATTCAAAGGGTAATTAATACCAATTAAGTTGTAGAGGCAACACTCATTAGTGTTATATTTCAGGTTTTTTTTGGTCTACGGTTTTTTTGACTCCATTTTGGTTTACGTTGGACTATTGGTATGGTTTAATTTGGATTTAATTGGCGGTTCCAGTTGGGGTTGCAGCTCCAGCTGAAGTTCCAGTTACCTAATCTGTGAACTTTGGAGTCTGCGGGATTAAGCCAAGGGTTATTACCAACTAGTGAAGACATGCAAGTCGAACAACAGATCATATTTTTTTTTCGTTAGGGTTATATTTTTCTTGTATAATTTAGTTATTTAACATTAATCAGGTTATTATGGTACGCTAGACCATCTGTAAACATACAAGTGGCTTGTATTGTTTAAAGTTTGCGGAAGTTAATTACTTTCGGCGGAGGAATACGCGTGCGTCTGAGCTCAAACGGATCGTGTCCTTAGATATTAAATCATTATTATTTAATAATAGTGCATATAAATAAGCTACGGTATGGGTAACTTTTAATAGTTTCTTGTTTATATTGTAATAGATTTTAAAAACTTAACTCAGAACTGGTCTCTGGTACGAATTGGGATCCTCATGTTTGTTTTATCTTTTTGCAAAGTGTTGCATAACAAGTTGAGTATTCATCAAAACGATTTACAAACATTCGGTAAAATGAAACTGTTGAGGATGTAATCTGTGTTGGCTAAATTTTGTTTCAAAGTCGATAACCTCATTCATATATTTCGGTTGTGCTCACCAGCCCAGGCACTTTAACTGGATCTTTGTACCATTTCCCATGTTATCTACTTCCATTCCAGAAGCTTCGTGTCTTCTATAAAGGCCACTAGTTTGACTGGAGGGATTTTCAGTAGTTGGGATGGTTGTATTAATTCCTCTCCAAAGTGCTTCCGTGTAAGTTCTTATATGTTCTCGCAGAAGCAGAGTATGTGAGTAGGTGTTTCATCATCAAGTTCACATTTTCTGCACATAGGTTCACTAACTTTACCCATTTTGTACAGATGTTTCTTCAAGGTGCCTTGTCCAGTCACCAGGTCGGTAACTGTCTTCAAATGTCTCTTACCCAGTCTCAGTAGCCTGGTTAAGAGTTCCTTGTCTATCTTGTTCAGTAATCTCTTTGTATGAAGGTGCCCTTGTGTCACCCTTCATTTGAATTGGTGTTCCCTATCTAGACAGCTCCCGATTTCCCCTCTTATGCAATTTTTGTGATTCAACAAAACGGTTCCTGAACCTTCTTTAGCTAACTGGTCCGCCATTTCATTACCTTCAATCCACTAATGTGCCGGCACTCATATTAGAGACACTTTGTTGTCTCTTGCCTGTTAATAATATTTTAAAATGAAGCAATAAAATAAAGATTCAATTCTAAGGATACTTATTGTAAATTCAAAATAATCTACGGAACTGTACGCAAGCTGGCAACGCAGCTCGACCGAGCTAAGTAATGGCAGGTTGGGTGCACCTGGTAACCCGGCATCGAGTACCTGGAGACTTCCGGAGTAATTATCTTTTAATCCTTTTGGTGCTGATAAGCGGTCGGTGCCCAGTTCGAGAGATTAATCAGGTAAATATAATGTGTCCCTAATTTGTAGATTTAAAAAGTGCTCAGTTCATGCACGCTCGGTTATACGGGAAACTTCTAGGAAATATTGTTGATCATTTTTCACAATTTTATACATTATTTATTCGTATAAAAAATATACAGTTTTACAGATTCAGATACAGTTTTTTTGAGTCGGCACTATCATCAGTATCATTTATTGCTAAGTAATTTGTCTGTGGCATTCTAATTAATTACTAATAATTTATATTTATAAAACTTACCCTAATGTCTACGAACAAATAAATATTATATTAAAAACAATTCACTCACGCCACTTGATCAACTAACCTTACTAAACCAACAAATAGATATTATATTAATAATACTTTTCTACCCTAGATTAACTACACTTTTCTACAACTAAGAACTAAACTCACTCAACCAACAAATAGATATTATATTAATAATATTTCTCTGCGAAACAATTTACACACTCTCTTGGTTGGACTGGCAGGAGTTCCGTGAAATCGTTGAAAAAAATTATGATACAGTGGGTCGCATTAATAACTGATCGGTTACTTCTTTATATTATGCCAAATACTGGACTGGATGTATTAGATTTCCACTGCACTGCTGCTACATTGCCAGCTATTCAAAATTTTCTTAAATATAGTAACATACATAAAGTTATTTTGTTTTTAATTAATTATTCTTTTTCCAGCAATTTTAAGCGACTTATTTTAATGCTTACTAATAAATTTATATTATGTATTTTTTTTCAATATTTTCAAACTATCTTTCTAAAAAACATCACGAACTAACAGTTTACTGAAGTAAGGGCAACATTTGTATATTGAGCCTAATAATTTCAGAAAATATGTTTGAAAACATTGCTTTATTTTAATTTCATTACACTGACTTTAGTTAGACTATACCGCATAATCCTGAGTTTTTATTTATTTTAATTTAGCTGTACATCGTAATCTTCGATTATGAATGAAAGGACTACATATAAATTTTTTATTTATACTAAAATGATGTACTATAATTTTAAGAAACTCCAAATCTGTCAAAATGCTATTATTCAATTTTAGTATTAGATTGTTCAAAATTTTTTTATCTTTAATCGTTTCAGAAGAATAAACTTTTTTGCTCCTATTTTTTTACATGTGTCTCACTTTGGAAGTCTAGTAAAACTGTTGTGCTCTGAAAAATATTAATACGCGCAAAATAAAATGGCCCCAACTCTACAATCTAAAAATGAGTCCAAATTTCGATCGGGAACTAAACTTATAGTTTGGCAAGTCTATCTGAAGAAACGGGGCATCCGTAAGGGGGGAGGAAACATGGCCGATATCTGTCATAAACGTACCAATAGCGTACGGTACCTATTTTATAAAAGTATTAAAAATAATAATTATTATTATATAATAATTATATAAAGAAACTGATTTATGCTTTGCTTTAAAGGTAAGGTATTTTTCAAAACACGGTACCTATTTGTTTAAAATCGTACTTGAATTCAATATGGATACTAAATAATAAGGTACCAAGTAAAACTGAAAATACGACAGAAAATATTGACATTATAAACGCCACTGGATAATCAATGTCAATCAATTGTCGAAGTGAGAGGGAAGAACACACGCACGCGCTTGTCAATAGGAAGTCGGTTGGTTACCTAGCAACGGAGGTTCGATAAATATTCACCAATTGAGTTAGTAGGAGGGCGTGGTAATTATGATTTTCGCACGACGTTGCCGGCTTGAAGGAAACCCATAACATATTTGGAAAAGTGTTCACTTTTAATATTCAGAAATTGAAAAAATAATGTTAATAGACAAAATCCAATGAAACAAGCACATTAAAGAACTAACGTTTAATCATGATTGACATATTTTTAATAATAAAAAGTCCATTTTCTAATTATTATCACTACATACTTAGCACTTTAGGTTTTTCATAGTTAAACGTGGCAATATCGAATGTTTTCGACCGCATTCCTTTCACAGCTTCAGTTATGTTTGCCAAACTATACATCTATAGGAAAAAGACGTGGGTGTTGTAATTAATATTTCCTATTTATATGTTTTATATTTGTTAATACAAGTACGTTATTAAATGATAATGTTGACAGCTGTCAGTCGCTTTCAATCTAAACCGCCACACTACCCCCCTTGGCACAGAATTTTTCTACAAATTCAAAGTTTTTCTAAATCTAACTCTTCTGCCAGATGGCGTTGTATATTCGGGAGCAGGAATGGGTTCTTCAGGTACATGTTCAACATCAGGCGTGGAAACAGGAACATGTTTTGGAACAGGAACAGAAACGGGTGTTAAAACTTCATCCTGTTAAATAAATGCAGGTTTCACTCGATCGATAGACATTTTGGTAGGTTTCTTATGTATCAAAAGTGTCATCTTCTTTTCGTATCGATGAGTAAGTCCTTATGGACCAGTGTATGGTGGTCGAAATTATCAAAATGGTAACTCAGGAGATGACCCCTCAGATGACACTTGATGAGATACTGGAATTGATGGAGGAGGATATGAAAATGTAAGTAGAGGAAGAGGACGAGGTGGTCGAGGGGGTGATAGAGGCGGGCGTGGAGGTGGTAGAGGAGCATATAATAGAGTAGGCGATGGAGGAGGAGGATTTGATGACAAAGATAATGGAGAACCTTCAAAACCTCGAGAAATATATGTACCCGTAGAGCGTACAGCTGACGAAGATCTGTTCACCCCCACAATATCATCTGGTATAAACTTCATAAAGTTGGATGAAATAGATGTTAAAGTAAGTGGCGATGAAGTTCCACCACCAATCAGTTCATTTGAGACTTCCAGTCTGCGACCACATTCAGTAGATAACATTAAAAAGTCTGTCAAAGGTAATAGTGTTTAATACTATTATAACGCCGTACAAAGTTTTTGAAAACCACTTTTCACTAAGAAGCAACAACTACTTCTCGGGCTATATGCTCCGACAGACATTGAATTATACTTCTAAGTTAAACGGGGTTGGTATATCTGTTAAGATATAACCAACCATTCTGGTTTGTAATAAGAAAGGACAAAATCACTTGTAGACCGGTTTCGGCGCCTCATTCTGGACGGATAGCATCTACCTTGTACTGATGAGGCACAAATACGCCGAAACCGGTCTACAAGTGATTTTGTCCCTTCTTATTACAAACCAGAATGGTTGGTTATATCATGCAGATATACCAACCCCGTTTAACTTAGAAGTATAATTCAATGTCTGTCGGGGCATATAGCCCGAGAAGTAGTTGTCGCTTCTTAGTGAACGGTCTGTTCTTTGAAAAGTATTTCTCAAAAACTTTGTAAGGCGTTATAATAGTATGAAACTATTACCTTTGACAGACTTTTTAATGTTATCTTAAAAAGTCTGTCAAAGGTAATAGTTGAATACTATTATAACGCCGTACAAAGTTTTTGAAAAATACTTTTCACTAAGAAGCAACAACTACTTCTCGGGCTATATGATCCGACAGACATTGAATTACACTTCTAAGTTAAACGCGGTTGGTATATCTGCAAGATATAACCAACCATTCTGGTTTATAATTAGAATGGACAAAATCACTTGTAGACCGGTTTCGGCGTATTTACGCCTCATCCTGGACGGATAGCAACTATCTTGCACTGATGAGGCGCAAATACGCCGAAACCGGTCTACAAGTGATGTTATTCCTTCTAATCGCAAATCAGAATGGTTGGTTCTATATTAACAGATATACCAACCCCGTTTACTTGAGAAGTGTAATTCAATGTCTGTAGGGGCATATATCCCGAGATGTAGTTATTGCTTCTTAGTGAACGGTCTTTGAAAAGTAGTTTTCAAAAACTTTGTACGGCGTTATAATAGTATTGAACACTATTACTTTTGACAGACTTTTTAATATTATCTACTAAATGTGGTCGCAGACTGGAAATCTCAAATGAACTGATTGGTGGTGGAACTCCTATTTCATCCAACTTTATGAAGTTTATACCGGAGGATGATATTGTGGAGATGAATAGATCTTCGTCAGGTGTACGCTCTACGGGTACATATATTTCTCGAGGTTTTGGAAGTTCTCCATTATCTTTGTCATCAAATCCTCCTCCTCCTCCATCGCCTTCTCTATTATATCGTCCCCTACCACCTCCACGCCCGCCTCTATCACCCCCTCGACCACCACGTCCTCTTCCCCTACTTATATTTTCATATTCACCACCATCAATTCTAGTATCTCCCCAAGTGTCATCTGAGGGGTCATTTCCTGAGTTGCCGTTTTGATAACTTCGACCACCCTACACTGGTCCATACGGAGTTACTCATCGATACGAATAGAAGATGACAGTCTTGATACATAATAAACATACCAAAATATCTATAGATCGAGTGAAACCTGCATTTATTTAACAGGATGAAGTTTTAACACCCGTTTCTCTTCCTGTTCCAAAACATGTTCTTGTTTCCACGCCTGAGGTTGATCATGTTCCTGAGGAACCCATTCCTGCTCCCGAATATACAACGCCATCTGGCAGAATAGTTAGATTTAGAAAAACTTTGAATTTGTAGAAAAATACTCTGCCAAGGGGAGTAGTGTGGCGGTTTAGATTGAAAGTGAGTGACAGTAGTGAACGTAGAGAATTGATATATTTTGACAATTGGATTTAAGAAATTTTAAGTAGCTGTCAACATCTTCATTTGATAGCGTACTTGTTTTAACAAATATAAAACTTTATATAAATAGAAAATATTTATTACAACACCCTCGTCTATTTCCTATAGATGTAGGTTGAGTTCCCGATCGAAATCCGATGGGGGGGGGGGGTTGCGGACAGTGGTCAGGTGGGAACTTTTCGGGATTGTGTTTTTACCCTTATATAGGAACATGTCTACCTAATACAGCTGACGAAGATCTATTCACCTCCACAATATCATCCGGTAAAAACTTACATAAAGTTCATCAGTTCATTTGAGACTTCCAGTCTGCGACCACATTTAGTAGATAACATTAAAAAGTCTGTCAAAGGTAATGGTCTATTATAACGCCTTTTATACTTTTCAAATAACAGACCGTTCAATAAGAAGCAACAACTACTTCTCGGGCTATATGACAGATATTGAATTACGGTCTGTTCTTTGAAAAGTATTTTTTCTACAACTGCTATGAAAAGTGACGTATTTCTCCTACCTCATTTAATTTCAAAACCAAATATTGCTCATACTGTGAGAAATATTGTTTCTCACGGCACTTTGCCCACGCCACATACATTTATATGGAGAATCAAATAAAATGGACAAAAACTTAGTAGGCTTCTGTCATCTTTAAATACCTACTTAGTTGTCACAAAACTGTCAGATTAATTAATATAACGGAGAATTTAGTGAAAAGAAATGACGTTCCGGATTTGACCATACAAAATTGTACAAATTTCACCATCAACTGTAATTTTAAATGAAATTATTTAACAGTATAGAGATGGGATACTTTAGTGTTATTTTTGTTTTACTAACCATACAGGGTGTCCCACGACGATTAAGACAAGTAATATATCAGAATTGGGCAGTAGTAGATAATTATAATTTTGGGGGTGTAAATTAGAGCAAATGTTGCATCTTTTCTTGTTATCGTGTTACCCAATGAGGTATTTGTTTTTGGTCACGTGACGTCGCATTCAAAATTATTAATGGGACAACCTGTATATATGTGCCTTTCTGTGTTCCTCCCGATAAAACAATTCCAAGTAACTAGCACACTTGGGGTCTAAAGTGATTAATTCAAGAGCTACAGGTACTTAAAGGATTGTAAGTTAAAAAATTCATAATTGAATCCCCTGTAATTTTCGGCAATCTTACATTTGTACGTAATGATCAAGACAAACCAATATTATAATTTTTAATAATACTTGAAAGTTAATAATGAAACGACCTGTATATCATGGAGTAAAATTATTACCTATTAAATATCGATTGAAAAGTAGCATAGCAAATCTTATAAAAAAGACTGCCTATTGTCAAGTTTGCCATGATAATGACAAAAGTGCCAATAACTGTCAGAATAGTTATTTTTAAGTTGTGAAACGGTAAGTCAACATGCCTTTTCTTTATACGGCTAGTGAATATGTTGATATGCTTCTTGTTTATGGTGAATGTGAAAGAAATTGTAGAAGAGCTAGAGATTTATACAGAGCTCGTTATCCCAATCGCCGAATACCTGGTAAAGATACATTTAGATATGTGGAACAAGAATCACGCAATGGTTCTTTTCCCAGTGGGAAAGCCAAAGTAGAAACATCTAGGACAAAGTCTGTACAAACTGATGACAATGTAATTAATACTTTAGCATATTTACAAGCATATCCTCATACATCCATTCGACATTTGGAATCTGAACTTGGTATCAGCAAATCAACTATCCACAGGATATTAAAAAATCATAAGTATCACCCCTTTAAGATACATTTGGTGCAAGGTCTGAATCCTCAAGATGTTGATCTACGATGTACATTTATTGCAGATATGCATGTACGGTTAGACGATGAGTTATCTTTTTTGGATAAAATTCTGTGGTGCGACGAATCGAGATTTCATAATAACGGAATCGTCAATCGACATAATTGCCATTACTGGTCTGCAGAAAATCCAAAATGGGTGATGGAAACCCGATATCAGGGAATTTGGGGGGAAACGTTTGGTGTGGCCTATTCAATGGGCGTTTGATTGGCCCCTACTTTTATGATGGTATACTAACGGGAGAGAGATACCTAAATTTTTTACAAAATATATTTCCAGACCTACTTGAAGACATTCCATTGAATTAAAGAAATACAATGTGGTGGCAGCAAGATGGTGCACCTCCACATTTTGATCGTAGAGTGAGAAATTATCTGGAAATGACATTTCCAGAACGCTGGATTGGACGAAACGATACTATTTACTGGCCTCCAAGATCGCCAGACCTGACACCGTTAGATTTATTCCTTTGGGGATATCTTAAAGGTATCGTTAATGCAACTCCGTCTACAGATTTAGACGATTTGAAAAGAAAAATACGCGATGCTTGTAGAACTGTGACACCGGAAATGATTAGGGCAGCATGTAGCCGAAATCTATTATCAAGATTTGAGAAATGCATTTACGAAGATGGGCATCAATTTGAACATCTCCTTTAAGATTGTAAGTTTTTTTTGTTACAGTTAATTTGAATTATTATTAAAAATTATAATATTGGTTTGTCGTAATCATTACGTACGAATGTAAGATTGCCAAAAATTACAGGGGATTCAATTATGGATTTTTTAACTTACAATCCTTTAAGTACCTGTAGCTCTTGAATTAATCACTTTAGACCCCAAGCGTGCTAGTTACTTGGAATTGTTTTATCGGGAGGAACACAGAAAGGCACAAATATACAGGTTGTCCCATTAATAATTTTGAATGCGACGTCACGTGACCAAAAACAAATACCTCATTGGGTAACACAATAACAAGAAAAGTTGCAACATTTGCTCTAATTTACACCCCCAAAATTATAATTATCTACTACTGCCCAATTCTGATATATTACTTGTCTTAATCGTCGTGGGACACCCTGTATAAATAAATATTGAGTTACTTTACTTGTATTCTTTAAATTTGTGCAGTTGTAGAAAAAGTATAGTGTGCAACATGTGGGGAAAGTACTTTTCTCACTCGTGTGTTTGCGGCACTCGCCTTTAAGTTGAACTTTCCCCCCTTGTTGCACAATATACTATTTTCTACTAGCGTGCGGAAAAGTTCGCTTTTCCGCACTCATTTTAGTGGAAAGAGTCACTTTTCCGCACTAGTCACTTAGTGCGGAAAAGTATATTTGTTAAGTTTTTGGGGAGTATATTGACATTTGAATACTTAAAATATATATTTGTATGGTTGTAGTTTACAAAATGACTGAAAAATTAAGAAATTTATTAGAATTCTGATATAATTTTTAATAAAAAGAAAAGAAATATTCGAACAAGCAAAAAAGTTTGCGTATAATTCCATAGTTAAAATAGTAGTAGCTTACGCTGGGGGGGTGACAGTCAAGCAATATCGAAAAGAATGTGCAGGTGGAAGTGGTCCAATCAGATCGATGTGGATATGATGAAATCTTTGTGTCGGAGTTTTGAAATTTCCAAGAGGAGCATGAACGTTACGAGAAACCTTCGATCGTTGACATTCATTGCAAGCACGAGCCCAATTTCGCCAATCTTTGCTCATCGAAGACCAAACGAATCGGTCGCTAATTAACAAGGGTTTGTGATCTGTGATAGATCGTGAATGGATGACGAAAATGCTGAATGGCAGCACCAAGATCTTTCTTTCGAAAACATTTTCTTTGAAAATAATGCAAGCAGTGGTTATCAAACGTCATTAACGAGCTGCTGTAAACATGCTCCAACAGAATGATTTGAAGCATTTGTGAATAAACCAAGTGTCACACCGATACGAGGGTGGGCCAGAAGTGAAAAAGAAGAAATGCAGTTTTTGCATTTTGAAAAAGTTTCTTCTAATTCAGGTGTTCATTCTATCGGTTGAGAACCCTTCAGAAGTGGATTGCTTATTGCGTTATGCAAAGGAGCTTCGTATTCAGAGGAGTGAGGTATGAACTTGCCAAGAAACGGCGAAGACTTTTTGCTGTTGTTGGTAGAGGGAAATCTTTAATTACCTGAACTCGTTCTTCTGGAGTACGGATGCCAAAAATTAAACTCGGCAACTCCAAAAATGCATTTCTGTGAATTGATGACTAAACCGTACTTCGAGAGATGTTCAAAAATAATTCTGAGTGTTATTGTTTAGAACGAGAGAAAACAAGAATGTCATCCATGTAAACGAAGTAAGAGTCCAAACCAGCATTTCGAAGTCCAAACGTCATGAATGGAAATTCGAAGAGTCCAAATGGTGTAATCATAGCAGTTTTTCCATTATCTTCTTCAGCAACTGGAATTTGTTGATATGCCTTAACTAAGTCAATTTTTGAAAACATTGTACATCCATCAATAAAGAAGGTGGCATAATAAATGTGACTGACGAACAGAATAACGATCCGGAATCGTTCGAGCGTTCAACGCGCGAAAATCTCCACAGGGACGCCAAGTTGAGTCACTATTCGGTGCTAAGTGCAAAGGAGAGGACCAGGAACTTTCGGATTGGCGAGTTGTACCAGCCTGCATCATATCATCGAATTCTTTTCGTGCAATCTTCAATTTTTCCGGAGGTCCAGGAGCTGTGCGAATGATGAACAGTTTCAGGTTTAATATTTCGAGGTAAACTTGGTGGACGTGTGATGTCAGGAAACAAGAATATAGTAAGTTGATGAATCTTGGACTACTTTGACACTGCCTTGCGAAAAACGTTGAGGAAACCGTGAGCTTGAAGTCCAGTTGAAACATCGATGATGTGTTTGGTACGGCAATCAGGTAAAATATAATTATGAGCAAGAAAATCTGATCCAATAATCCGTAAATCAACATCTGCAACGACCAATCTCCACAAAAAAATTACGTCGAAGGCTTAAGTTGAGATTTAAGGTAATGAAACCGTAAGTTTTTATTTTGCTTCCGTTTGCGGTACATAAATCGTAGTTGACAGGAGAACGACGATCTCGAAGGGGACGTCGAGGAAAACAACATAAATCAGAACCAGTATCAACTAAAAATTTGTGTTTTGAATTTTTATCAATTACAACTAGACGGCTAGTGGATGAAAAGCAGTCAGACGCCGTCCTTTGGTCGTTTCGAAAAATTGCAAGGTTTAATGCACCTTTTAGCATTTTGCTGATATGTTTTGTGATACCAACAAACTTGTCCTGATTATTGGTTAGACTCGAGTGCAAGATTTCTTCTTCTGTCTAGAATTGCGGTTAGAACTGCGAGGACGTGAGCGAGAAGCAGACAGCGCAGCAACTTGCTTTTGTAGATCAGCAATAGCATTATTTAAAAGATTATTTTCTGTGCCTTTACCGTTAAGTGCTGCACTTATAGAGAAAGTTGAATTGCTCGGAGAGACTTCGACGATTTTATCAAGCGCCAACTCCGACTGCGTTGTGATAATATCACGAACATTGGGTGGAAGTCGTTGTACCCAAAGTTGACACAAAAGGTTATCTTGAACGATGGTGGAATCAGCGAGAGAACGAAGATTACGAAGAAAATGCCACGGGTTCCAATGGCCAAGCTATGCCTCGCCAATCAATTGACGAACTCGTTGTTCCTCAATACTCAGACAAACGTTCAATTAATTTTGTGCGCAAAAATGAATATGGAAACTGAGCGGGAGGATTTGTTATGATATTCTCGACTTCCAATGCAAAACGTGCGTCTAATTGAGAAACGATGTAATGAAATTTTGTCACATCCTTTGTGATATTAGACAACGTAAACTGAGAATCAGCTTCTGCGAACCATAAGCTTGGTTTGTCGGCCCAAAAAGGTGGCTAGTCAACCCCTCCGCTCTTATAATGGCCTCTAATAATGATTATTGCTCTGTGCCACAGTGCAATTCCTGAGCCAAAAGAGACGCTGAAAAGAAATTAACTTTCCATAGATATCCCGAGAAATATGATCAAAGGGTTTATTTTGAGACGGAGATGGGACGAGAATTAATCTCGAGAAGAAAAGCCTGGATATTAAAGGTTCGGATTGGCAAACCAATCAGCAAATTCATGAAAGTGTGTTCGCTCCATTTTAAGCAAGAAGATTATATTAACAAAGGTAGGTAGGTTTGTTGTTTTCATTTACTCAAATATAATTTATTTATAGATGAAAATACAAGACGAGGTCGTGTATTGAAAAATACAGCTGTACCATCTCAGAATCTGCCTGCATCTGTTGTAACATTAAATAAAAAATCAGATTCAAAACGTACAGAAAGGCTGTCTAAATGAACAAGTTGTAGCCAAGTGGGAACAAGTAAGGAAAGAAGCCAGAGAGACAACGACATACAAGAAGCAGAAAAATCTTTTTGTGAAGAAGAGGCGAGTAGTGAACATTATGTTCCTAATATTGCCAGTTTTACTTAAAAAATACAAAGGATAGTTCATGACTTTGAAATTCAAGTTAGTATAGACAAAATTACAACATTAAGTGATCTTTTAAATTCAGAAAGTGCTTTAAGAAGTTTCACAGGCATAAATAATTTCCAAATTCTAAACTGTTTAGAAGAGATGACCAGAAAGGTACTGCATGACACAAGGTCACAGACTTGGTATTGGAGAAAGAATAATTTTATGTAACTCTTGCCACCTTGTTTGGTATATCTGGTCAGCTATGTAAAACTTACTTTTTTGTCATTGGTAGAACTTTTTATAAATAAATAAATGTCTTTGTTCAAATAAAGTGTTTTTTTATTATCTACTTTCCAACTTTCACATAATACATGAAGCATTTTTGGATTATAATTGAATTTTACCTTTTCCAGCATCATTTTGCTAAAATTGTAATCCAACAATACTTCTATTGTTAATGACGTATCATTAAATTGAAACAAAAAACATTTTTGCACATTTAATATACTCATCCCCAGTTGTATTTGTCCATAATATTGATGTTTTTCTTTAAAAGTATATACACCATCTTTTTTGACAATGTAGGCACACAATAAAATGGCATCTTCGATAGGTGATGGGGAACCTACAGACAGAAAAATATATATCAGTTTGATTGTTTTCATAAAAAAAGTTAGTCTTTGTATTTTCAGATTTTTATGTTATATCACAATGTGGCCACCAGCAAATTCCATAAGAATAAACTTGGTGTCATTGATGATTTAACAGTAGTACACCTTCAAAATACAAAAATAGTTCCAACAACCATTGTGTGGTGTTTAAATAAAATATAAAACAACATATCCCATTGTTGACATAACTCCACACAATGGATGATTGATCTATATAGTCTGATCATTTGATGATTAATCAATGCATACCATTACTTACCAGAATACAAACATTTGATTTCTAATAATGCTACGGGTTTCCCATTTAGAATGGTTTTCAATAAATAAAGCTCTTGCAACATTTTCATATTCTAAGCCATGCTTTGTAAATTTATTGCTAAAGCTTTTGGGCCAAAAATATTTTTTACTTTTCATTTACCAATCAGATCTACTGAAAGTGAATATTCCATAGCACATTGATCCAGTGATCCTAAATTCTCTGTCTTTATGCCATTCAGGTGATTTCTGACACATGCCCATCATTTCTTCGGTTTCTTCATTCATGTTATTGTGAAATGTTTGTTCACAACAAACTGATGGAAAATCACATATCATCGATGATAACTCCATCATTATTACTGATTGACAGGCATTATTTAAAATTGATGAAGTTTTGTCCTGAATAGTCATCAGTATCTCTGTTGGTACAAAGACATTTGAAGGAGTACGTCCTTTTCTAAAAACATACAATCACATAAAACGGGTTTTGTTAAATTTCATGAAATATTTACCTATGTTTTGCAATTGTGGAGTTGGGTAAATTTTTAATGAAGTAGGTACTCCAAAACCATGTCCCTATCAGCTAGAGTCAAGTCAATTATGGAATTCTTCTTCTTGATGCGAGGCATTTCAGCTATTGGAATACCCTTATATATTTTTCCCTAACTGAGCCTTTTGTCGATGACCAGGCACATTTCAACTCAGTTTTGGAAACATGTTCCAACTCTGACAACTTTTTTCTAAGTTAATTAGTAAATTTACAATAACCTACCTGGTTGTAATGATTAGAAAAGCTGAAATGTGTTTACATCGGCCACCAGCTCCTGCTCTGCAAGTACAAAACATTTGGATAATTTTAATGAACACATCTATAATTTTGAGTTCTCCACTCACTTTATGAGGCTCGGATTGCAGAGCGCTTGTCTGGAGACAGAGAGCACACACTTTTGTCACTTTGATGAAGTGTTCCATTCAATTTTTCCATATAATATTATATGGTCTGCATTGAGGACCTTTTCACCTTCTACTACACACCGAGAACTTTCGGTCCCTTCAACATACCTCAGAAATTCCAATAAACCTAATTTTAATTGGGCCATTTGTCTTTGTTTATAAAAACACGATTGAAGTATTTTAATACTGTAACTATTAACACCTTAACACTAATCCTTACACCAATAATTATTATATCTAAATTAACATTAATAAAAGATGAAAGTCATCCGAATCACAGTTTTAAGGGCCTAAACCACGCTTCAAATACTCCAAACACGAAATAAACAATAAAATCGATATGGAAAAAAAAAGCAAGGTTATATATCAATGTCAAATCAATGTGGTAGAAAGTACTTCATCTGTCCGCCGCCGGTAGCGCTACAATAGCCTCCATGGCTACAATCTTAATTTGAAATCCCAATTGTAATCAGTAATTTTAGTGTTTAATAGAAACTCTGTAAGATATCTATTGAGAAATAATTAAATAAAATGCATGTGCAAAGGTAAATTCGGTTTGCCCGTGAGAAAACTCACCTAATTTGTAGGACAGCAAGCACATTCACAAAAGTCACAATTATTATTCAAATCACTTAGGCAACCAATTTTAAATAACAGAATCCTAAGGGCGGACCCCATTTTTTTTTGTTTAGTATATCAAATTATTTATGTTTCGCTTCAGAATCGGGTACCTATTTAATTTTTATTGAAGGTTTGTTCTAAAAAAAAATGAGTTCTTACATGCTGTCGGAGAGCTTGGATTTTCTTCGTTCTCCTCTCGTAGATTTGGAAGTTGACCTTCGTCACGAAGCATCGTTGGAATGAGGTTGTCTTCTTCTGTCGGGGTCACCAATATAGGAAATAGACGTGGGTGATGTAATGAATATTTCCTATTTTTATATTTGATAATACAACTACGTTATTAAATGAAAATGTTGACATCTAATTGAAATATCTTAAGAGGGCCCTCCGCGCAGGTGTATAAACCTTAAAACTTACACAAAACTTGTTACTTATCTAGTAATTTTTTGGTTCAAAATATTTACGATAGATGTCGCTAGTAGTACCGAATCGGCTTTTATTTATGCAACTTATTTTCTCTCTCTCTTTTTGTCTTTCCACTCTTGACCGTATAGGTATAAAGTATTGTATTTATCTAAGCTCTTCACGATTCAAACAAACTTCTCTCCGGATCAGCTGTTTCGATGTTTTGGTTTCAAACAAACACAATTTCTGCCAGCAAATATTTTTATTTTCAATCGCAATAGGTAAATTATGATTTCATTTATTTGCTATTTTTACTCAACAGCTAGTATGTTTATTTTACCTATAGGTATTCTCTTTTATTCTTTAATTTTTTTCTGTACTTTTATAGGTTAATTTTATTTATTTATTTACGGGCGAACCCATTTCACAAAAAAGTGATTACAAATCTAAAAAAAATACAAAAACATTCATCATATGAGATTATATAAAATACAGAACATACAAAGGATACAATACATTATAAATAAAAATTTGTAAAATATAAATAGAGAAAACACATAACTAAAAAGAACTAAATATCATTAATACAATTAGTTATCTAAGTATACTTGACAGTGTACGTTTAAAACTGGTAAAACCCGTGGAGAAATCAAGTTCAGGATACTGATTAGCACATCTCAGTGTTCGTGGTATAAATGAAAATTGTGCATAATTCGTTCTACAAAACGGAACATGAAAGGAAGTAACCTGCCTTGTCTGGCGACGAGGGACTTCAAAGTTAATTCTGGCTAACAAGTCGGGACACTCGATTAAAAAATTTAGTATTTTGAACAATAAAATTAGGTCACGCTGATCTCGCCGTTGTTTTAAAGTGGTAATATTTAAATTTTGCTGGATGGTTTCATAGTCTAAGTATCTACCCATTTTGAATGCTATGTGTCTAAGGAATCTGTGCTGAACACTTTCGATTTTGTCAATATAAAATAGATAATGTGGAGACCACACTGAAGTGCAGTATTCCAAGTGGGGTCTAACTAACGAACAGTAGAGCACTTTTAAAGGATGTATACTAGTAAAATCAACGGTAATACGCTTAATATAGCCAAGTAGACTCAGAGATTTATTAACAATAGTTTTAATATGTTCCTGAAAACTTAGTGTGGTATCCAACAATATCCCTTAACAATATTTCGAGATTCCAGAACCACATTGTTAAGAGTATAGTCATACAATATTGGGGTGTTAGTTCGGTGAAACCTCATAATATGACATTTTCCTGTATTAAGCTCCATTCCATTACTTATACACCAATTATGTAGCATATTCAAATCAGACTGCAGATTTTCAGCTTCCAAACTAGACTTTATTACAGAAAAAACCTTTAAATCGTCGGCAAACATAAGCACTATTCCATAGTGAAAACTACTAATATTATCATTAATAAACAAATTAAACAACAAAGGCCCCAAGTGAGAACCCTGGGATACACCAGAAAGAACAGAGATCTCATTCGACAAACAACGATTAACACGTACTATTTGCTTCCTATTCGTAAGATAATCCTTAATCCAATTCAACAATTGTCCTACAATACCATAATTTCCAAGTTTGGCTATTAGGAGCTCATGATTAACTCTGTCGAAGGCTTTGGAGAAGTCAGTGTAGATAGCATCTACTTGGAAACCATTCTCCAAGGCCTCCATTATGTGACTAATGTAATTCAGTAAATTAACTTCAGTTGATTTGCCTTCGCAGAAGCCATACTGTTGGGGAATGATAGTGTTCCTGAATATGCAGGAGAGATGCTCAGTCAGTAAACTTTCAAACAGCTTAGGAATAGCACTTAATATTGAAATGGGGCGATAGTTTTTTATATCACGTTTGTTACCTGATTTATAAACAGGTTTCATGTAACTTAATTTCCAGTAATCAGGAAATTGACCAGAAGCTAACGATTCATTAAAAATATAGTAAAGTGGACGAGCTAGAACAAAACTACAGTATTTTAACAAGCTCGGTGGAATAGCATCAGGACCAGGTCCTTTTCGTACATTTAGATTAGATAAACCTTCATATATTTCAGAAATATTAATGTGATAATTTGCTACGTTAATATGATAGCAGTTGTTGAACTGAGGTATGTTGATATTTTTAGTTTGGTAAAGTGATGAAAAATGATTGGCAAATAAATTTACAATTTCGGACCAAGAACTAGACTCAATATTATCTAAAAACATGTCTTTTGGTAAAGAATGCTGTCCTTTACATGCCTTGGCAAAATTCCAAAATAATTCACCGTCTACTTGTACAGAGTGCTGAGCTTCTGCAATAAACCTATCATAACATTGTTCAGATAACAATTTACATCGAGATCTTAAATTAGAGAATCTGTTATAACTGTCATCGTTCAATAATCTTTTATGTTCTTTATGAGCTTGCTTTTTAAGTATAGTCAATTTACATAATTCCCCAGAGAACCACAGCGGAAATTTTTGCTTCGAATATTTTTTAATCTGTACGTGTAGTTCTATGATTGAGTAGAGAGCATCATAAAAAATATTAATCATTACATCAAGTGGTTTATTTAACAGTAAACCATCCCATGGGATCGCACCCAAACAGTCATTAATAGCTGGAAAGTTAGCATTTTTAAAATCAAAATAGTGTTGTGGAACATGGTCATCTGCCCCATTATCAGTTATTTTTAGTTTCAAATTTGTCTGCAGTGGTGGGTGGTGATTATCCGGAAAAATTAAGTATTCTGAAGATTTAGTAAAGGTAAGGTTACTGTGAGAAAATACTAAATCTAATAATACACCTCTATCATTCACAATGGTAGAACATTGAAAAAGATTATTGAACGAAGCAAAGTTTGACATAATTTCAATTGAGTCGACTCCAACAGAATCTGCCCGTTGAGTGGGTGTAGCTTCTGAACCCAAGTTATTCATATGCCACGTACAGTTGGGAATATTGAAATCGCCAAATAAATGAAGATTTGCTTTAGGGTATGTTTCAGCTATAGCATCAACATCTTGACAAAATGAGTTATACATATCTATATTTGCCTTAGGGGGTATATAAACATTGCCTATAATATGATTGTCACTTCTTCCAACTGCTACAAAAAGGTCCTCAATTTGTCGAGCAGAATTCAGCAAAAGACTAGTAAGTGACTTGTGAACCGCAACTAGGACTCCACCTCCTCGACTAAAAGCACTGGTGATAGCAGACCGATCTTTCCTATATACATTGAAGTTATCGAGTCCTAATTCACTATCGAGAAAATCATCGTTCAGCCATGTCTCCGTGAAAATAATAACGTCATAGAAACTAGTTGAGATACTGCGCTTCAATTTAGACAATTTTGTACGTAATCCTCTCACATTTTGGTAGTAAATGGACAATTCACCAGTGTTACTACTGTTTATAAGTTTTTTTAAACAATTTTAGGAGCATTCTGAACATACCTTATCAGTAAATCCGTTTCACCTTGTTGAAATTAAAATAATATTCCAATCATTATCGTCGTTTCTCTATATTTTCAAGTTTTATAGGTATATCGAGATTTATAATTTCCATTTATTGAGAAGTAGGTAAGTATAAGGTACCTAATGATAAAATACAAAGCAAACCAAGCCGACCTAACAAAAATCCATTGGAATTATCTGAATGAAAAAACACTGCAAAAAGCTAATCTTGTGAATATTTTCACGTGATAGGTTACCTATAGATATAATATATACAACATAACTTACAACCCATTATTAATTATTACGGACCATTTTTCATTTTTTTTTAAATAATTTATTGAATACGAAATAAACTAGGTAGGTATAATATATACATTAGATATCAAAATTTAAATTAGATGTGATTTTTGCTCAAGAGTCTCAAGTAGGTAGGTAGGTACATTTATTTTGGACAATTTCAAAAATTATAAAGAAAAGATGTTTAGAATTAAAAATAACTTCCAAATATTTAACACATTGTTTTACATCAAAAATGTTTTTATTTCACAGAAAATATCGAAAAAATTATTTTTTTGATCTAAATAAACAATATTGAATACCTATTTGAAAGTTATTTTTAATTCTAAACATCTTTTCGTTTTTAAAAGATTACTTATTTTAAAATATATTTATACAAAAAGGAACTGAATTTGACCCAGCTTTTCGCTAAAACATTTTAGAAACTTTTTTTACCCATTTTACGGACCTACCCTCATTTCAAAAATATTTGAAGCCACATAACTTTGTACCTACTGATAAGATAAGAAAACAGATTGAAGGGAAACATATAAATAAAGCTCAGATATTTCAACTCTACCAAGTCGAAGAAGCGCTATTGCCATTTCTAGAGTAGGTAGACGAAATTAATTTTTTAGTCTTCCTTTGTTTTACAATATTTTTCTAATCAACAACTAACACTATTACTACGTCATCCTTTAATAATTATTATTTGGGTTCTTATTTTCTTTCATTGTTTTAAATGCTTATATAATCAATTAATTTGCAAGGTAATTTTGACTAGGTATATTGACAAGACAAAGTTATTACCTACCTCATTCATTAATTTTATTCAACAATTATTATTACCTATGGCAAGCTAAAAACTAGATAACCATCCTCATCTCTTTTTATCGTCGTAATGGATAGGATTATTAAATTGTATCTAAGGATTTCTAGGGATAATTTTTACATTTGGCATCGAAGCTTTAAAATCCAAAAGAGCCAAGTAAAATCGTAAAATACAGAATGTGCATTCACAACCGATGTTGCCATGTTATACGAAAATCCTCAAACAAGGAGACATTTTTTTTAACAAGAAAATCTATGCACGTCATAAAAGATATTAGGTATATTTTTAGGAACTTGCAATATCTATATAGTGACCATTTGACCTGTATGTTAGGTTTCTTATGTTTTCAAAATTCGATATTCGACTTCGTACCTAGAGTGTATTAGTCATAAGGCAAATTGTGATTAATTTTTGGGTTTCCAAAATAGAAATATATCAGGTAAGTATGTGCTTATATTTTGTTATTGTTTCATTTCAGATAATTGTAGGTTTTTCATTATTATTTTCTCGTTACAATATCTAGGTAAGTAAATTCAACATTATTTTTATAGTTGTGGCAACTATGTAAATTCTAAACATTTACGTTTTATTGTGCAAAAAACGAACAAATTCGACTGGGTACGGGTAGCGTGTGTTTCTAGATCCAGGGGCAATCGGCGGGCAATTGAAAATAACCAGAATATTTTCAGTATATAAGGTTATCTATGCAGAATATAACCAAAGAATACACCAAAATAACTAATAGTCACAACACAACCCCGTTGCTAATAGTAGCAGATGTTACTTTGTTGTGTATATCTGCGATAATATAGATCTATATATAGAGGAAATTGAGATAGATAGAAAAATATGGGCCGAAAAAATGCGTCTGAAACTGAAGCAATTCTATACAGAATGTATAGCTCCTGAAATAATCAGAAATCAAATAGGAAAAGGACAGAAATGCATTGACCTCCCTTATATCAAGCAAGCAATATCAGAATATGAGAGAAAGAAGTCTGGCAAGACAGAATCCAGATAATTAGGGCAAAGATATGGATGCCGATACTAATGCGTAAGTAAAAACACTAACAAGACATTTTAAAATGAAGCCTGATGTAACTGCCAGCACAGGTCCAAATAATATTCCATATAGCAGTGTTCGCTATAACTATTCAGTAAGTAAAAAAATGTCAACACCTATTTAGAAGAAACATCTAATCTTTATATTTCATTTACAGTTCTGATTATGTAATTAAAACGAAGCCTGATGTAACTGCCTGCACAGGTCCAAATAATATTCCATATACCTAGCAGTGTTCGCTATAACCATTCAGTAAGTAAAAAAATGTCAACACCTACTTAGAAGAAGAATCTAATCTTTATATTTCATTTACAGTTCTGATTATGTAATTAAAATGAAGCCTGATGTAACTGCCCGCACAGGTCCAAATAATATTCCATATAGCAGTGTTCGCTATAACTATTCAGTAAGTAAAAAAATGTCAACACCTATTTAGAAGAAACATCTAATCTTTATATTTCATTTACAGTTCTGATTATGTAATTAAAACGAAGCCTGATGTATCTGCCTGCACAGGTCCAAATAATATTCCATATACCTAGCAGTGTTCGCTATAACCATTTAGTTAGTAAAAAAATGTCAACACCTATTTAGAAGAAACATCTAATTTTTTATTTCATTTACAGTTCTGATAAAATGGATTGTTTAAAACTTTTGCTGAAATGAGTTTGAAATAATTTTGTTAGTAAAAATATTTATTTAGAGTATTTAGAATTAAATTGTTTTTTTTTCAGTCTTTATAACTATATGGATCAAGACTTCAGTATGTCGATGGGTGTCACCACCCCTTTGTGAGTGTAGAATCGTAGAAAATGGATCATTTTATAAACTTTTAATTTTCTTTTTGTTCTGAGGAGAAATGGTAGAGAAAAATGGAAGATGAACTTCAGTTGCTAAGTACTAATAAATATGAAGACAAATACATTAAACATAATGTAATAATAATTTTATTTATTTTTATAGAATATTTTTGATTTGTTTCTTTTCAACAAAAACATACATACACCTATTTTTGCTGTGATTTTTTTTGAATAATTAATAAGGATCATTGAAAAAGCAGACATGTCTGTTTATTGCTATAATAAACATTTTTATAGTTTACCTAGTTAATTAGCATTTCTTTCTGTATTATAATTAATATAAAAACTGCCTACTTACTCTATACTTCAAATTTGTAATACTACAATTAAACAAAAAGATTGCCTAAATAATTTGTTTTTGTTTTCAATAAAAGAAGACATTTTTGGTATAATTTACTTGAATAATTAGGATTAAGAAGAGTCAATGGAAAAACAGGCATGTCCGTTCATTACAAACTGGAGGAAAACTGCAAAAAGTATTTATAATAACATTTCGATACATCACCTGGAAAAATTGAAGATCAAAAATATATAACATTTTTATTCCTGTGTTTCGAAAATAAAAGATTACAACAGTATAGAATAGAATACGAAATGTCTATTTTGGTCAATTAGTAGAATGCATTTATTACTATCACCAATGTAGTTTTTCTCACTAACTCGGGTGGCCAATGTATGTATACTGATGAAGTCTATGGTTGTGTACAGGTCCCCGGAGGAACCAAAAGGCCCCGGTATGGGGATCAATAAATATAGGGCACTTTTTTGTGGGATCACTAGCAGTAGCTAAAAATATTTGTGGTTTATTTCACACCTATAGGCACTAAACACGTTACTTGTGATGGAGCACATGTGGAGTAAATATAAAGAGCATTTACGAAGCACAAATTTACTTTTTCAGCATGAAGATTACTTTATTATAACCACTTACAAATACTGACAAGCTATGCTATAAACAATAATAAATAATTTGAAATATTTTTATGGACACAAAACCGTCATCATCTGTCATTGAAGTTCCATACAGCGCCATCCATCAGGACGGTGGAACGTCTGAACTAATGTTCGTTTCCAAAATTTTGTATGCAACAAATCTCAAAAAATACAATGGTTTGAGATTTCATATTTTCAGAATCGAATTCTCTAGGCTTTCTTTTGGGGATCAGATCTTGGCGTTCAAATTGGTGACCACAAATTGTCAAAACTGTCAAAAACATACCATCACATAATGGCTAATATCTTTTTTAAAACAATATAAAACTTAACCAAAATACCTGATCCCCAAGACAAAGGTCCAAGTTATATTGTGTTAAAATTTCAACACTTAATTTTACTGCGTTCTTTAGATTTGTTGTTTACAAAATGACCTAAATTTTGTTGCAAGTCAGGGGTGCCAACAGTTTTGAGCTGTCTAATTTAGGCGCGCGCTCTTAAATCTAATTGTCAAAATATATCGATTCTCTGCGTTCACTACTGTCACTCACTTTCAATCGAAACAGTCACTCACTCACAATCGAAACTGTCACTCGCTTTCAATCGAAGGAAGAACAATTATTAATTCAATGTAAAATGTTACTGACTAGTTTACTAAAATATGATACCATTGTCTAAAAAAAGACAGTGATGGCACAATTCAACACAGAGGACTTAAGGAACTTTCAACAAAAATAAACCACTGTATCAATTTGTTTTTATTAATGAATCCTGAATTTTCCAAAATGGTGCTGGTTCATGTCAAAAGGTAAATACAATGCAATAATGTATGTAAAATTTTAGAATGCAAAATTGTTTTTATTCTAGATATTTTGTACTTCATGCTGATAATGAAGATGGTTGTATTGATGGAGCAGAAAGTATATTTTCATATGAATCTCAATTGAGTGATTGGGGAAATTAATGAAGAACATGTTTTCCAATTACTACTGAATCTTTCTGAATATCTAATAAATTATGGACAATCCTTTTCGATAATATTAGGTTAATGACACATAATATAGAATTCGATCAACAAATGTTGAAGCTGAGGTTATTTATAATGTAGCCTAGTATATACAAACTGTATTTGAACAGTGATATAGCAAATTATATATTCAGAATAAAACACAACTAGTTTATTACATTTAAAATTCTTACTTCAAATTATACCTAATAGGTCAAAAAATGTTGTTTTACTTTTAGGGAGGAGATTATCTTTATTGGTTACCTAAATGGCTAACGACCGAGGTCTTTCTGCCACAGATTTTTACAATTTACTTGTATAACAAATTTTTTTTTTGATATAGATATAATAAATAAAATGCAAAAAAAAAATTAGTAAAAATAAATAGATAACAATTATAAGGTATATATGTAAGATGTAATTGGAACACTTAATAGAGTCTGATTTAGAGACCTACATTTGCTTTAATACTCATTATTTTTGTCCACAGTGACTTTTCTGGAATTTTCCTTTTTGGTGGTATATTCGGATCCCGGGCTATGACCATATCTTGAAGCATTTCAATGTTTAGGTTTTTTGCGAACTTCTTGCTTAGCTCATCCATTCTTTCCAAAATAGGTGTGATGTTGACATTATTATATAGCATTTGGTTTGATGGACAGTGTATAGGGTTCTGGGGGAGTCTTAATTTGGTTATGCTTCTGAGGCAAGTTGTTTCTGCTAATTGTAGATTGTTCAGGGCTGATTTGGAGCAGGTTTGAAATAATATAGAGCCGTATTCCAGAAGTGGTCTACATATCATTTGGTATATCTCACTTTTTGCTACTTTTCTGCTGATCCCTTCGTTTTTGTAAGACAAAGCTCTAAAATGTTTAGCTCTTGCAATGGCTTTTTTCTTAACTTCCTTTGTGTGGTAGTTGAAATTTAGTTTATGGTCGAGGTTTATACCAAGGTATTTACAGTGTTGTGAGGGCTGAATTATGTGATATTGGATATTTATTATAGAAACATTTTGGTAGGCTATGTAGTTGAAGATAATAAAGTTAGTTTTTTGTAGGGTTTATTTGAATTCTCCATTTGTTAGAATTTTACTTTTATTTTTACAGCTGAGCTTATTCATATTGTAGTAAGTAGATACAAATTGTATTTGAACAGTGATATAGCAAATTATATATTCAGAATACAACACAACTAGTTTAATACATTTAAAATTCTTACTTCAAATTATACCTAATAGTCAAAAAATGTTGTTTTACTTTTATTTTTACAATATAGGTATATTTGAAAAGAAATGAATGTGTTATTCGAATACTGCCCTTTTAATAAATGTTTTTTTTTTCAGAAACAAACCCTCAACAAAATACATTGTGGATTTGATAAAACAGTCACAAAGTATTAGGTACCATCTTTTTAAATATCCTATTGAGTTAATACAGGGTACTGCCAAGCAAGCCGATAGATGCATTCTAGAAGTTGCGGGTTAGAATTGGTTTTTCTGGGAACCTTGGAATTTTGAAAGATGTATACTAAAATGATGTACTATAATTTTAAGAAGCTACAAATCTGTCAAAATGCTATTCAATTTTAGTATTTGTTTGTTAAAAATTTTTTTATCTTTAATCGTTTCAGAAGAATAAACTTTTTTGCTCCAATTTTTATACATGTGTCTCACTTTCGAAGTCTAGTAAAACTGTTGTGCTCTGAACAATATTTATATGCGCAAAATAAAATGGCCCCACCTCTACAATCTAAAAATGAGTCCAAATTTCGATCGGGAACTCAACTAACATCTATAGGAAAAAGACGTGGGTGTTGTAATGAATAATTCCTATTTATATAAAGTTTTATATTTGTTAATACAAGTACGTTACTAAATGAAAATGTTGACAGCTGTTTAAAATATCTTAAGTCTAATTGTCAAAATATATCGATTCTCTACGTTCACTACTGTCAGTCGCTTTCAATCTAAACCGCCACACTACCCCCCTTGGGAGAGAATTTTTCTACAAATTCAAAGTTTTTCTAAATCTAACTCTTCTGCTAGATGGCGTTGTATATTCGGCAGCAGGAATGGGTTTTTCAGGAACATGTTCAACATCAGGCGTGGAAACAGGAACATGTTTTGGAACAGGAACAGAAACGGGTGTTAAAACTTCATCCTGTATAAAAGCAGGTTTCACTCGATCGATAGACATTTTGGTAGTTTTCTTATGTATCAAGAGTGTCATCTTCTTTTCGTATCGATAAGTAACTCCGTATGGACCAGTGTATGGTGGTCGAAATTATCAAAATGGTAACTCAGGAGATGACCCCTCAGATGACACTTGGGGAGATACTGGAATTGATGGTTGAGGATATGAAAATATAAGTAGAGGAAGAGGACGTGGTGGTCGAGGGGGTGATAGAGGCGGGCGTGGAGGTGGTAGAGGAGGATATAATAGAGTAGGCGATGGAGGAGGAGGAGGATATGATGACAAAGATAATGGAGAACCTTCAAAACCTCGAGAAATATATGTATCCGTAGAGCGTACAGCTGACGAAGATCTGTTCACCCCCACAATATCATCTGGTATAAACTTCATAAAGTTGGATGAAATAGATGTTAAAGTAAGTGGCGATGAAGTTCCACCACCAATCAGTTCATTTGAGATTTCCAGTCTGCGACCACATTTAGTAGATAATATTAAAAATTCTGTCAAAGGTAATAGTGTTCAATGCTATTATAACGCCGTACAAAGTTTTTGAAAACTACTTTTCACTAAGAAGCAACAGCTACTTCTCGGGCTATATGCTCCGACAGACATTGAATTACACTTCTAAGTTAAACGCGGTTGGTATATCTGCAAGATACAACCAACCATTCTGGTTTATAATTAGAAGAGACAAAATCACTTGTAGACCGGTTTCGGCGTATTTACGCCTCATCCTGGACGGTAGCATCTACCTTGTACTGATGAGGCGCAAATACGCCGAAACCGGTCTACAAGTGATGTTATTCCTTCTAATCGCAAATCAGAATGGTTGGTTCTATCTTAACAGATATACCAACCCCGTTTACTTTAGAAGTGTAATTCAATGTCTGTAGGGGCATATAGCCCGTAAATACGCCGAAACCGGTCTACAAAGTGATTTTGTCCCTTATAATTATAAACCAGAATAGTTGGTTATATCTTGCAGATTTACCAACCGCGTTTAACTTAGAAGTGTAATTCAAGGTCTGTCGGAGCATATAGCCCGAGAAGTAGTTGTTGCTTCTTAGTGAAAAGTAGTTTTCAAAAACTTTGTACAGCGTTATAATAGTATTAAACACTATTACCTTTGACAGACTTTGATTGGTGGTGGAACTTTATCGCCACTTACTTTAACATCTATTTCATCTAACTTTATGAAGTTTATACCGGATGATATTGTGGAGGTGAATAGATCTTCGTCAGATGTACGCTCTACGGGTACATATATTTCTCGAGGTTTTGGAGGTTCTCCATTATCTTTGTCATCAAATCCTCCTCCTCCTCCATCGCCTCCTCTTTTATATCCTCCCCTACCACCTCCACGTCCGCCTCTATCACCCCCTCGACCACCACGTCCTCTTCCTCTACTTATATTTTCATATCCACCACCATCAATTCGAGTATCTCCCCAAGTGTCATCTGAGGGGTCATCTCCCGAGTTACCATTTTGATAACTTCGACCACCATACACTGGTCCATACGGAGTTACTCATCGATACGAAAAGAAGATGACACTCTTGATACATAAGAAACCTACCAAAATATCTATCGATCGAGTGAAACCTGCATTTATTTAACAGGATGAAGTTTTAACACCCGTTTCTGTTCCTGTTCCAAAACATGTTCTTGTTTCCACGCCTGATATTGAACATGTACCTGAAGAACCCATTCCTGCTCCCGAATATACAACGCCATCTGGCAGAAGAGTTAGATTTAGAAAAACTTTGAATTTGTAGAAAAATACTCTGCCAAGGGGGGTAGTGTGGCGGTTTAGATTGAAAGTGAGTGACCCTTATATAGGAACATTTCTACCTAATACAGCTGACGAAGATCTATTCACCTCCACAATATCATCCGGTACAAACTTACATAAAGTTCATCAGTTCATTTGAGACTTCCAGTCTGCGATCACATTTAGTAGATAACATTAAAAAGTCTGTCAAAGGTTATGGTCTATTATAACGCCTTTTATACTTTTCAAATAACAGACCGTTCACTAAGAAGCAACAACTACTTCTCGAGCTATATGACAGATATTAAATTACGGTCTGTTCTTTGAAAAGTATTTTTTCTACTAGCGTACGGAAAAGTCTACTTTTCCGCACTCATTTTAGTGTTGAAAGAGTCACTTTTCCGCACTAGTCACTTAGTGCGGAAAAGTAAATATGTAAGGTTTTTGGGGAGTATATTGACATTTGAATATTTAAAAAATATATTTGTATGGTTGTAGTTTACAAAATGACTGAAAAATTAAGAAATTTATTAGAATTCTGATTTAATTTTTAATAAAAAAAAAAGTATGTTTCAATAATTTTTTAATGGCCCTGGTATAAGCCTCATCAAATGAATGTCAAATAATAATAAACATCCGACATTTTTTATTTGTCACTTTGAATCACCGTAGCAACAAAGAAAAAATAAACCTGTCAGTCAAAACACTACCTTCTCAAAACCAATTTTAAAAATATGACTTAGTTGGAAAACATTTTAGCCTCTGCAATAAATTTACAGAATGCTACAAATTGCACGTTCAATGTTAATTTTAATAATAATTAATTTGTTGATATGTATTTAATAATAAATGTTTTTATATGTCAACTCTAGGGTTTTTTTCCGTACGCTAGTAGAACAAATAGTGTACCTAACACGTGCGTAAAGTGACTTTTATGCACGCGATTGCTGGCCGAACTCCGCTGACGCGCCTTTCGGCTATCTGCAATTGGGTGCGGAAAAGTATCACTTTCCGCACTAGTTAGGTAAACTACTATTTCAAAAACTTTGTAAGGCGTTATAATATTAATCAACTATTACCTTTGACATCTGTTGATAACAAGCGTTACTAAAATATGACAATTTTTAAGGTAACTGTAATTAAGTAAAATTATAAAGTCTGGTTATAATAAACCAACGCCTATTCAAAAATATGCCTTACCGATCATAATAAATGGAAGAGATTTAATGGGTTGCGCCCAAACTAGATCTGGAAAAACCGCTGCTTTTCTGTTACTAATTATCAATCAATTACTTAGCAGTCAAGAAGCTCCTATAACCGAAGGAAATACTTCACAACCAAGAGTCGTAATAGTTTCTCCAACAAGAAAACTCGCCATGAAAATATTCGAACAAGCAAAAAAGTTTGCGTATAATTCCATAGTTAAAATAGTAGTAGCTTACGGGGGGGGGGGTGACAGTCAAGCAATATCGAAAAGAATGTGCAGGTGGAAGTGGTCCAATCAGATCGATGTGGATATGATGAAATCTTTGTGTCGGAGTTTTGGAATTTCCAAGAGGAGCATGAACGTTACGAGAAACCTTCGATCGTTGACATTCATTGCAAGCACGAGCCCAATTTCGCCAATCTTTGCTCATCGAAGGCCAAACGAATCGGTCGCTAATTAACAAGGGTTTGTGATCTGTGATAGATCGTGAATGGATGACGAAAATGCTGAATGGCAGCACCGAGATCTTTCTTTCGAAAACATTTTCTTTGAAAATAATGCAAGTGGTTATCAAACGTCATTAACGAGCTGCTGTAAACATGCTCCAACAGAATGATTTGAAGCATTTGTGAATAAACCAAGTGTCACACCGATACGAGGGTGGGCTAGAAGTGAAACAGAAGAAATGCAGTTTTTGCATTTTGAGAATGTTTCTTCTAATTCAGGTGTTCATTCTATCGGTAGAGAACCCTTCAGAAGTGGATTGCTTATTGCGTTATGCAAAGGAGCTTCGTATTCAGAGGAGTGAGGTATAACTTGCCAAGAAACGGCGAAGACTTTTTGCTGTTTTTGGTAGAGGGAAATCTTTAATTGCCTGAACTCGTTCTTCTGGAGTACGGATGCCAAAAATTAACCTCAGCAACTCCAAAAATGCATTTCTGTGAATTGATGACTAAACCGTACTTCGAGAGATGTTCAAAAATAATTCTGAGATAACGCTTGTGTTCTTGTTTAGGACGAGAGAAAACAAGAATGTCATCCGTGTAAACGAAGAAAAAGTCCAAACCCATACCACGCAAAAATTCATCCATAAATCCAGTTTGACCAGCATTTCGAAGTCCAAACGTCATGAATGGAAATTCGAAGAGTCCAAATGGTGTAATCATAGCAGTTTTTCCATGATCTTCTTCAGCAACTGGAATTTGTTGATATGCCTTAACTAAGTCAATTTTTGAAAACATTGTACATCCATCAATAAAGAAGGTGGCATAATAAATGTGACTGACGAACAGAATAACGATCCGGAATCGTTCGAACGTTCAACGCGCGAAAATCTCCACAGGGACGCCAAGTTGAGTCACTTTCCGGTGCTAAGTGCAAGGGAGAGGACCAGGAACTTTCGGATTGGCGAGTTGTACCAGCCTGCATCATATCATCGAATTCTTTTCGTGCAATTTTCAATTTTTCCGGAGGTCCAGGAGCTGTGCGAATATGATGAACAGTTTCAGGTTTAATATTTCGAGGTAAACTTGGTGGACGTGTGATGTCAGGAAACTCTGAAACAAGAATATAGTAAGTTGATGAATCTTGGACTACTTTGACACTGCCTTGCGAAAAACGTTGAGAAAACCGTGAGCTTGAAGTCCAGTTGATGTGTTTGGTACGGCAATCAAGTCAAATATAATTATGAGGAGGAAAATCTGATCCAATGATCCATAAATCTACATCAGCAACGACCAATCTCCACAAAAAAATACGTCTAAGGCTTAAGTTGAGATTTAAGGTTATGAAACCGTAAGTTTTTATTTTGATTCCGTTTGCGGTACATAAATTGTAGTTGACAGGAGAACGACGATCTCGAAGGGGACGTCGAGGAAAACAACATAAATCAGAACCAGTATCAACTAAAAATTTGTGTTTTGAATTTTTATCAATTACAACTAGACGGCTAGTGGATGAAAAGCAGTCAGACGCCGTCCTTTGGTCGTTTCGAAAAATTGCAAGGTTTAATGCACCTTTTAGCATTTTGCTGATATGTTTTGTAATACCAACAAACTTGTCCTGATTATTGGTTAGACTCGAGTGCAAGATTTCTTCTTCTGTCTAGAATTGCGGTTAGAACTGCGGGGACGTGAGCGAGAAGCAGACAGCGCAGCAACTTGCTTTTGTAGATCAGCAATAGCATTATTTAAAAGTTTATTTTCTGTGCCTTTATCGTTAAGTGCTGCACTTATAGAGAAAGTTGAATTGCTCGGAGAGACTTCGACGATTTTATCAAGCGCCAACTCCGACTGCGTTGTGATAATATCACGAACATTGGGTGGAAGTCGTTGTAACCAAAGTTGACACAAAAGGTTATCTTGAACGATGGTGGCATCAGCGAGAGAACGAAGATTACGAAGAAAATGCCACGGATTCCAATGGCCAAGCTATGCCTCGCCAATCAATTGACGAACTCGTTGTTCCTCAAGACTCAGACAAACGTTCAATTAATTTTGTGCGCAAAAATGTATATGGAAACTGAGCGGGAGGATTTGTTATGATATTCTCGACTTCCAATGCAAAACGTGCGTCTAATTGAGAAACGATGTAATGAAATTTTGTCACCTCCTTTGTGATATTAGGCAACGTAAACTGAGAATCAGCTTGTGCGAACCATAAGCTTGGTTTGTCGGCCCAAAAAGGTGGCTAGTCAACCCCTCCGCTCTTATAATGGCCTCTAATAATGATTATTGCTCTGTGCCACAGTGCAATTCCTGAGCCAAAAGAGACACTGAAAAGAAATTAACTTTCCATAGATATCCCGAGAAATATGACTAAAGGGTTTATTTTGAGACGGAGATGGGACGAGAATTAATCTCAAGAAGAAAAGCCTGGATATTAAAGGTTCGGATTGGCAAACCAATCAGCAAATTCATGAAAGTGTGTTCGCTCCATTTTAAGCAAGAAGATTATATTAACAAAGGTAGGTAGGTTTGTTGTTTTCATTTACTCAAATATAATTTATTTATAGGTGAAAATACAAGACGAGGTCGTGTATTGAAAAATACAGCTGTACCATCTCAGAATCTGCCTGCATCTGTTGTAACATTAAATAAAAAATCAGATTCAAAACGTACAGAAAAGCTGTCTAAATGAACAAATTGTAGCCAAGTGGGAACAAGTAAGGAAAGGAGCCAGAGAGACAACGACATACAAGAAGCAGAAAAATCTGTTTGTGAAGAAGAGACGAGTAGTGAAAATTATGTTCCTAATATTGCCAGTTCTACTTAAAAAATACAAAGGATAGTTCATGACTTTGAAATTCAAGTTAGTATAGACAAAATTACAACATTAAGTGATCTTTTAAATTCAGAAAGTGCTTTAAGAAGTTTCACAGGCATAAATAATTTCCAAATTCTAAGCTGTTCAGAAGAGATGACCAGAAAGGTACTGCATGACACAAGGTCACATAGACTTGGTATTAGAGAAAGAATAATTTTAACAATGACTAAATTAAAGTTGGATCTCAGTTAGGTAACTCTTGCCACCTTGTTTGGTATATCTGGTCAGCTGTGTAAAACTTACTTTTTTGTCATTGGTAGAGCTTATTATAAATAAATAAATGTCTTTGTTTAAATAAAGTGTTTTTTTTTATTATCTACTTTCCAGCTTTCACTTTCACATAATACATGAAGCATTTTTGGATAATAATTAAATTTTACTTTTTCCAGCATCATTTTGCTAAAATTGTTCAATCTTTGTGATTCAGCTCTATGGTATTCGCCACTGAACTATAAACACTCTACTATGAAAACTCCTAATTTTATCAACATAAGTTTATTGTAAAAAACGAAATTTCATATCAAAATGAATATTGGATCAACAATTTTCTTACCTATTAATTATTTAAATCTATAAATTGAGTTTTAATTATATTTGCCTATTGGCTGAATAGATCAGAATGCATTCTTTCTATGGTAGAAAATAAGACTTAACTACTTAGCCTAAAATTCGTGGGATGTGAGTAAGATGGAGGTGAATAATATGATAAACAGTTTTTTATTTATTGGCCGATTAAATGTGTTGGAATATAGTTCTTGGTAAGTCAATTTTATATACGAAATTAAATATGCACGATTACTTATTGAAGTAAGTAAACTATTTTCTTCTTCAAAATTTCAGGTTGAATATGAAGGCTATTTCTAATGAAATATTTTTAAAATGTTTTGTTACCTTGCACTTTCAAAAGACGAGGAAGTTACTTCATCGATAAACCATGTATTGTGTGGAATTATCCTGGATTATATTTTGTTTAAACTTCATAAGAGTTTGTAGACGATAAAGGTATGTATTCATCTACTTTTTCTTGAAAATATTATTTTATTAATACCTTTTACTGCATCATTTCAAATTTCCTTCTTCAAAAAAATCTTCTGACAACCATTAAAATTAAAAAACTGTCAGAATTATACTTTTTTCTTGTTATTCTAGTGATCTGAGTCTGTACTCACAGAAACAAAAGACTGTCAGAGCAATTATTATAACATGCTCCTCTGACAACACCAAAAAAACATACTGATGTGGACTTTTTGATGACATAACCTCTAAATATAAAGACTTCCAAAATTTTTATTTCAGCTAAGACACCTCTGCTTGGCCCCATTTTATAGAGCTTGAGCTCCTGATTCTGGAACTAGTCTTCTTTTTCCTGACAAACCACTTATTCACACTTAAACTTTAATTTGTCACCCGCACTTGACAGTTCAAAATTTTAACCTTTTTTATTTATCTTATTCTTTAAATAAAAGTTTAAAAACACTAATATAGAACACAATTTCGTATGTTCAAGTTACATTACCCTATCTTCTTATAGTTAAACATATAATTTCTTACCTACCATAACCCTAATAACACGGAAACATCCCAAAAATATTCCAGAAACATCCTTCTGGGACAATAGAAACATACTAACAACATCCCCATTTCCCTCGAAACATCTCTAGGATGTATCTGGCAACAGCCATGTCATCATTTTCAACGTTCTACAAACATCCCGGTAGGATGTTTCTAAGATGACATAGGATGTACTAGGTTCATTCGGGGTACTTTGTTTAGAACATCTCAGAAACGTTTCTAAAAATACACTGGAAGTGAAATCACTAGGTGCAAATAAAACATTTCAATATTTCTTAAAACAAGAGCAATTTATTACAAATTTCTAACAATATTTTCCACAAATCACATGTTACATTTTCTAGTAGGTATAGGAAGTGTATTATAAAGCATTGGTAAACAAGTATTAGCAACCATGGCATGGTTGCTATGACTTGTCTACCAATGCTTTATTTCCCTATACCTAGTAGAAAATGTTACATAGGGTAATATGATAACAGTTCATGTTTTAGTTCCATCCTCAATCGTCTTTCTTTTGCTCTTCTCAGCCAATCACCAATTTTCAATTCGATTTTCGTTTTTCAGCCGTTTAAAGCGCTGACTATATTTATTTAATAATTTTCTTTTTTTCTGACTATCCATTCTACTATCCAATATAAATACTCACTTTATAAATAAGCCACAACACTCACATAAGGTTACCGCTTATTTTCACCACAAAAACTCAACAACAGCGTGCTGTGAACTCAACACTTCTACTTCTAACCTTACTTTTTGCAAATTAGGTCTTCTTCTTTTATTTCTAATCTTCTTTTACCTCTTTGCAATGTTGAAGCAGGGGGATATCACAAATACGTCAGTCATAATATTTTAATAGGTATGTATAGATTTAATAAACATCGTTAAAGTTTCAAGACAATTAACAATTATTGGCAAATATGTACAAGTTGTATATTTTGTGATGAAAATCATGTTTATGTACCAAGAGAAACATGCTAGGGACATCCCAAGTCATCAATCGTATTTATGTACCAATAGAAACATTCTAGGAACATCCCAAGGATGTTACATTATATCAATCGTATTTATGTACCAATAGAAACATTCTAGGAACATCCCACCTAGGTCGGAAACATTGGGACACTAGTAGTACTTTAATGGTATGTCCCAGGTAAATACTGTGTTATTAGGGAATAAATTACTACACAATAAGCAAATATGATTGGTTTTTTTAAATACTTTGAGAATTCTTTTCTTTGTCTACTGCTTTAGACTGTACCCTTTTTATTTAATTTCAATCTCTAAACCTTTCTTCAACTTTTTATAAAAAATTTTACTCTTGAAAAATTAGTACATGGTGTATCAAATGTATCTATCACTAGATATATCATAATTGTTATGTGCTTTTTGTTCTTAATCATTAAAATTTTAATCTGAAACTTTCCAAGACGATAAATTCGTCTTAATATATACAGGGTGGGGCACTATGAACGAACTATTCTCTGGCGTCTTAACGGCAAATAAAATTAGAAAAAATTAGACGTAGAATTAAGTAGATTACTTAGGACTATAATTTAAAAATATTTTGGAATATACAGGGTGCTCCAATAAAGCGTGCCGTATCAAAGTTAGGTTCCTTTAAATGGAATACCCTGTATTTTATCACATTTTTGAATTGTACCATTAAAAATAATGTAAGGTTATTAACATTTCCCCATACCTATCTAGTTCAATTTCCAGGATAAATCGATTTTACATAATTTGTAGACCCTCCGAAAAAATACAATAACTTCAAAATAAAAACGAATAACCACATTTGCTTTACACTATCTCACTAAAAGCTTTTAACATTCTGTTTCCAATATTTACTGGTATGCTATAATATACAGGGTGTTTTTAATATGACAGTATAACACTAACCATTTAATACATAAATTTCTGGCTTAATTTAAATGGAACACCCTGTATCTGTTGGGTCTGTTAAACGTGGGAATTTATTACCTTTCAGTTGGTATTAGGGTTGCCTATATCTAGCTCTGATAGTTTTCGAGAAATATTAAATTTGTTTTTTAATATTCAATTATTTGCTGACATCTAGTTACCTATGACATGATACTCCGATGGAAAGTTTTTAAAAATTTAAAATTTGTTATTTTGACAGTAAGTGCTTTGTTGTATGATTTATTATTGATAAATTAAAGGTCTCTTAAATCAGAATTTTATTATGGGTAAGTACACTTTTATTGGGCATACAGATACAATAAGCTTTAAAATCATAAAAAAATAACTACAAAAAATTTAAAGAAGGTGTTCAAAGTGAGGCCCATCTTGTTGGATACAAATTTGAACTCTTTTAAAAAAGTTATTGTTCACTTTCTTCAACATTTCTGGTGTCACTGTTTGAAACGCTCTCCTTATCCTATCCTTCATGTTCTCAGGAGTGGTTGGCTCTGAATTGTAGACAATACTTTTTATGTAACCCCAAAGAAAATAGTCTAATGGCGTCAAGCATGGGGACCTTGCCGGCCAAAGATCAGGACCCCCTCGCCCAATCCATTTTTGTGGAAAAATATTGTTTAGGTAACGCCGGACAATTACACTGTAATGAACAGACGCACCATCTAACTGCAGCCACATTTTTTGTCTTGTAGCTAGTGGAACGACATCTAAAAGTTCGGGTAGTTTGTTACGTAAAAATTTACGAAATTTTCTTCCAGTTAGCGTTCCATTAAAAAAATAAGGCCCTATTATGTGGGTTCCAACGATTCCTGCCCATACATTTAATGACCAACGATGTTGATGATCAACACTTCGGAAGTGATGCGGATTTTCGTCGTTATAGTAATGAAAATTATGTCTGTTTACTGAACCGTTTTTATGAAACGTAGCTTCATCCGTAAACAGAACAAAATCAAAAAAATCTTCAGACCCTGCCACTTTGTCCATAACCCATAAACAAAACTCGATACGATTTTCAAAGTCCCTATCAAATAGTTGCTGGTGCATTTGAATATGGTAGGGATGAAATTTGTGTTTTTTAATTATCCTAGCGACACTTCTCTTGCGTATACCTACTTGCTCACTAATACATCTTTGACTAGTATGTGGATTTTCAACAAGCGCACCCATTACTTCAAATTCTGAATCGTCTGTAATTGCAGATTTTCGTCTAGAATTTTTTGTATATTGCACGCTTCCAGTAGTTTTGAATACTTGCAGTAGTCTTTTAAAAACATTTCTGTTAGGATGATCTCTATTTGGATACTTTTGAGCGTATAATCTACTTGCTAAAAAACAGTTCTCCTGACACTCACCAATAATTAAGATCATATCTATTCTTTCTTCGTTAGAGTACTTTTTCATGTTTAACCAGGGATTAATAACCATGTCAATTATTAAAACTTAATAATACATCAACACTATACAAATACAATACACAAATACACACTATACAAATTTATTTGACAGATGGTATGGTATTAAAATAATATCTATTTGAATGACATTTTATAGGTAACCAGATAAGTGAATAATATTAAAAACCAAATACAGTACACAGCCACCCACTTCAGATGACATGAAGAATAGGATAATGCGAGCTTTTTAAAGAATAACACCAGAAATATTAAAAAAAAAATAAACAATAATTTTTTTAAAAGAGTTCAAGCTTGTATCTAACACTATAGGCATGATTTTGAATACTTTCTTCAAATTTTTTGTACAGTTAAGTTTTTTTACTAATCTTAATGCAAAGTTAATGATTGTGTACCCTTAATAAAATTCTGATTTAAGAGACCTTTAATTTATCAATAATAAATCATACAACAAAGCACTTACTGTCAAAATAACAAATTTTAAATTTTTAAAAACTTTCCATCGGAGTATCATGTCATAGGTAACTAGATGTCAGCAAATAATTGAATATTAAAAAACAAATTTAATATTTCTCGAAAACTATCAGAGTTAGATATAGGCAACCCTAATAAAAACTGAAAGGTAATAAATTCCCACGTTTAACAGACCCAACAGATACAGGGTGTTCCATTTAAATTAAGCCAGAAATTTATGTATTAAATGGTTAGTGTTATACTGTCATATTAAAAACACCCTGTATATTATAGCATACCAGTAAATATTGGAAACAGAATGTTAGAAGCTTTTAGTGAGATAGTGTGAAGCAAATGTGGTTATTCGTTTTTATTTTGAAGTTATTGTATTTTTTCGGAGGGTCTACAAATTATGTAAAATCGATTTATCCTGGAAATTGAACTAGATAGGTATAGGGAAATGTTAATAAACTTACATTATTTTTAATGGTACAATTCAAAAATGTGATAAAATACAGGGTATTCCATTTGAAGGAACCTAACTTTGATACGGCACGCTTTATTGGAGCACCCTGTATATTCCAAAATATTTTTAAATCATAGTCCTAAGTAATCTACTTAATTCTACGTCTAATTTTTTCTAATTTTATTTGCCGTTAAGACGCCAGAGAATAGTTCGTTCATAGTGCCCCACCCTATATATATATGCCAAAACTGGCAAATAATCACGGCTGACTACTCAAAAAATAAAATTAAGAAAGAAATCTTTTTGAGTAAAAAAATTCTTTCTTTCATTCACGGGGAAAGCAGCCAAAAAACACAAAATATATTACTTACTAAAGTGAACTCTTTTATACATTACCAAGCTTTCGAAAATCTTTGCTTCCATTTTCAAGGTTGAAAGTGAGATTATAAACTAAAACTAAAGTAACACAAAAATACAAGAAAACAATTCATTTTTAAAACAATATTTAAAGTTGGTGTTATGAATTCATTATGACAACTGAGTTGATTGATCAGTTTGATTGTATTCATAACAAAAGTTAGTCTTTGTATTTTCAGATTTTTATGTTATATCACAATGTGGCCACCAGCAAATTCCATAAAAATAAAATTGGTGTAATTGATGATTTAACAGTAGTACACCTTCAAAATACAAAAATAGTTCCAACAACCATTGTGTGGTGTTTTAATAAAATATAAAACAACATATCCCATTGTTGACATAACTCCACACAATGGATGATTGATCTATATAGTCTGATCATTTGATGATTAATCAATGCATACCATTACTTACCAGAATACAAACATTTGATTTCTAATGATGCTACGGGTTTCCCATTTAGAATGGTTTTCAATAAATAAAGCTCTTGCAACATTTTCATATTCTAAGCCATGCTTTGTAAATTTATTGCTAAAGCTTTTGGGCCAAAAATATTTTTTACTTTTCATTTACCAATCAGATCTACTGAAAGTAAATATTCCATAGCACATTGATCCGGTGATCCTAAATTGTCTGTCTTTATGCCATTCAGGTGATTTCTGACACATGCCCATCATTTCTTAGGTTTCTTCATTCATGTTATTGTGAAATGTTTGTTCACAACAAACTGATGGAAAATCACATATCGTCGATGATAACTCCATCATTATTACTGATTGACAGGCATTATTTAAAATTAATGAAGTTTTGTCCTGAATAGTCATCAGTATATATGTTGGTACAAAGACATTCAAAGGAGTACGTCCTTTTCTAAAAACATACAATCGCATAAAACGGGCTTTGTTAAATTTTATGAAATATTTACCTATGTTTTGCAATTGTGGATTTGGGTAAATTTTTAATAAAGTACTCCAAAACCATGTCTCTATCAGCTAGAGTCAAGTCAATTGTGGAATTCTTCTTCTTGATGCGAGGCATTTCAGCTATTGGAATACCCTTATATTTTTCCCTAACTGAGCCTTTTGTCGATGACCAGGCACATTTCAACTAAGTTTTGGAAACATGTTCCAACTCTGACAACTTTTTTGTGAAATTATTTTTAAAATTGTATAAAGTTAATTAGTAAATTCACAATAACTTCCCGTTTTAGAAGGATTAGAAAAGCTGAAATGTGTTTACATCGGCCACCAGCTCCTGCCTTGCAAGTACAAAACATTTGTATAATTTCAATGTACCCATCTATAATTTTGAGTTCTCCACTAACTTTATGAGGCTCGGATTACAGAGCGCTTGTCTGGAGACAGAGATCACACACTTTTGTCACTTTGATGAAGTGTTCCATTCAATTTTTCAATATAATACTATATGGTCTGCATTGAGGACCTCTTCACCTTCTACTACACACCGAGAACTTACTTTTCGGTCCCTTCAACATATCTCAGTAATTCCAATAAACCTAATTTTAATTGGGCCATTTGTCTTTGTTTATAAAAACAGGATTGACGTATTTTAATACTGTAACTATCAACACCTTAACACTTATCCTTACACCAATAATTATTGTATCTAAATTAACATTAATAAAAGATAAAAGTCATCCAAATCACAGTTTTAAGGGCCTAAACCACGCTTCAAATACTCCAAACACGAAATAAACAATAAAATCGATATGGAAAAAAAAGCAAGGTTATACAGGGTGTTTCTAAATTAATGCGACAAAATTCAGGAGGTGATTGCTCCTATGAAATTAAGATGGGTCTTTCCTATAACAAAATTTCCTCAGCCCACCCCTTTCCGAGATATCACCCTTAAAAGGTGGTGACTAAAATTGAGTTTTTATTACTTTTTTTTCTAAAATTTCAGTAAACCTAGAAACTTGAAATTCTGTAATTTTCGTACACTCCAATAAATTAAGGACAATCCTTTTCGATAATATTAGGTTTGTTCGGAGTTGAGTTCACAAACCTATCTGTCCTATATCTATGGGCTCGAAACGACACAATGTCAATAGTCAGTTGTCGGTAAGAAAGCAACATGTATGTATGTTCCCTCCCAATAAAATACATAAAGTATACAGTGTATAAATATTCCTTTTCCTGCCTATTAAATATCCAACAATAATAATGAAACATGACGCAGTCAGATTTTTACAGGCAGTGAAAAGTCAAAAGTGTGATACATTTAAAGATATTAGGGGAATAAGTTTGCATAACCTCTATAACATAACATGGCTAATTTTGGAGCCGGGCCGGTGAAACTGCCCCTCGATTTTGACCTGCAGAGTCAAAACGCCGCAGGAGAATGGAAATTCTGGCGAATCGCTTTCGAAGATTACTTGGTTGCTACAGGTTCAAACGAATCTAATGATTCTGTCAAACTATCAATTTTAAGAAATATGATAGGCACCGAGTCTGCAAGAATCATGTCTACATTTACAATCCCAGATATTGAAACCAATAAATACAAATATACAATTGAATTAATTGAGAAATATGTGAACCCAAGAATCAATGAGTGTTTCGAAAGATATAACTTTACAAAAACAGTCCAGAAGGAAGGTGAGAGTTTCGAACACTTTTTAACAGAATGCAAACCTTTGGTAAGGACGTGCAATTATAATGTCGTTGATGCAAATCAGACGCCTGAGGACAAAGCCCTGAGAGATAAGATTGTTATGGGAATCCGAGATCCTATAACCCGTGAAGCCCTTTTGAGGATTGACCAGTTAACACTGGACAAAGCTGTTCAATTTTGTCGTACTAGTGAACAAAGTAAGAACCAAAGTATGAAGTTTCAAGAACAAGACCGAGAAGAGGTAAATTTTGTAAACAAATTTAGACAGAAACCAGAGGTAAGTAACCATAAACAATATTTTAAAAATAATTACAATCAAGACCATAATGCTAGACAGAGTGAAAAGTTTAAGTGTAAGAGATGTCAATTAATGCATGGTCCGCGCGAATGCCCAGCATTTGGGAAGAAATGTAGAAAATGTGGGTTACTTAACCATTATGCGGTTGCGTGCAAAGTTAAAAATATTAGAAATATTGAACAAGAGTCTATAGATGATGATAGCTATAGTGAAGGTGACTTATTTATAAACCAAGTAAAGTCTAATAACAGTAGAAAAGTTGAATCTCGTAGTGCATGGGAGGAATTAATTATGTTGGAGGATAAAAAATATAAGGTGAGACTAGATACAGGGGCCGATGTAAATATTATACCTTTAGATATATTTAGAAAGATGGACAAAAGTTTCAAGATAAGAAAATCTGCATTAATTTTAAGAGGGTTTGAAGGTAGTGAAGCTAAACCTGTAGGTATTGTAAATCTATACTGTAAATTTAAAAATGTTGAAAGTTATGAAGATTTTGTAATTGTGAATGAGGCCAACCACGTGCTGTTGTGTGGTCAAACCTGTTTAAAACTAAATTTATTAAAAAGAATAAGCAATGTATGTGAGGTTAAATGTGATTATGAAAAAAATTAATGTTTACAAAATAATATTGATCTGTTTAATGGTCCAGGGAAGTTTCCAGGTACATTTAACATAACCACTGTTGAAAATTTCGAGTCTGTGTGTTATCCCCCCACCAAAGTACCCATCGCTATAAGGAACCCCTTAAAATGTGAGTTAGATAGGCTTGTTGAAAGAAAGGCCATAACCAAGGTTGGGGAGATAGACCCAAAGGCAAGTATAAACAGGATGGTCATAGTAGAAAAGGCAAATGGCAAAATAAGACTATGCTTAGATCCTTCAGATCTCAATGCACAGATTGTGAGAAAGCCATATTTAGCACCTAACATTGAGGAAATTTGTTCAAAACTCATGGGTAAAAAGTTCTTTTCAGTTTTTGACCTGGCAGAAGGATATTACCACCTGAAGCTGAATGAGGAATCATGATGGAAGTGTTGCTTTGCCACACCCTTTGGCATCTACAGATTCATGGTACTTCCATATGGCCTGTCAAATTCTCAAGACCTGTTCCATGAGGAAGTTGAAAGAAATTTTGGGGACATAAAAAATGTTCAGATATGTCATGATGACATGATCGTAGCAGGCGCAACAAAAAAAGAGCATGACGGAGCTGTATTAGAAGTCATGGAAAGGGCCAGAAAGGTAGGAGCCAGGTTTAATAGAGACAAATTTCAGTACTGTCAAAGTAAGGTAAGATTCATGGGTCAAGTTTTTTCAGAAAAGGGAATGCAGATCGATCCAGCTAGGATTGAATCACCGTGTAAGCTTAAAAGCCCAACAGACAAAGTTGAGCTGCAAAGAGTTATTGGTTCATTTAACTATGTCAGACGTTATGTTAAAAGTATGGCTGATTATATGCATCCTTTGTGTGAATTATCCCAAGCTTGAGGAAACTTTCAATAAATTAAAAAAAGCAATAAGTGAAGCACCCGGCTTAGCACCTTTTGACCCAAAGAGGAAAATAGTATTACAATGCGATGCTTCCAAAAATGGGTTAGGTTGCTGTATGTTTCAAGAGTATGAATGTAACATATTAAAGCTTATTGGATGTGCATCGAGAAGTATGAATGATCACGAGATAAACTATAGCCAGACTGAAAAAGAATTGCTGGCAATTTTTTTTGGCACACAAAAATTTCATGATTTCATTTATCGAGCAAACATTGAAGTACAATCAGACCACAAACCAATTGTAGCTATCATGAAAAAACCAATTCACAAGATAGGTTCAGTTAGGCTTCAAAGATTGAGACTAAACCTACTAAAATATCCTTTAAATGTAAAATATGTACCAGGTAAAAATGTGCAGTTTGCAGATATGCTTTCTAGAGCTAATTTAAATATTATGGAAAAACAGGATACCGAAATGCTCGAAATGGTTCATAGTGTTTCTAAACATCTTATGAGTAAAGAAAAAATAGATGAATTTAGGGTTGAAACTTCTAAAGATCAAATGTTAATGAAACTTCATGAATATTATTATTCAGGGTGGCCCAAAACAAACGACGTCGACCCAACATGTAAGCCTTTTTATCCGCTTAGAGATTCAATTTACGTAGAGGCTGGCATTACTTTTGTAGGCGATAAAATTATTGTTCCAAAAAAGCTGCGACACACAATCATTAAAATATTACATAAAGGTCATGTTGGTATAAGTAAAACTATTCATAAGACTCGAAAATTATTTTACTGGCCGGATTTACATGATGACATTTCAACCTTTATAAAAGGGTGCAGAGCTTGTGAGAAGTACATGCCAACAAATTTCAAAGAACCCCTGCTACCTCACTCTGTTCCAAAGCTAAGATTTAATAAAATAGGAGCAGATATAATGGAATTTGGTGGTAAACCATATTTAATTGTTGTAGATCACTTTGCCCATTGGCTTGAGTTGAATGTTTTAAAAGATAAGACATCTATGTCAATTATAAATTGCATCCAAGATATTTTCATTCGTTTTTGGTTATCCTCAATTTATTATAGCAGACAATTTACCTTTTGTGTCAAGTATGTGTAAGAAATACTATAAAAATAAAGAAATTACAATCAACACATGTTCCCCACATCATCACCAAAGTAACGGTCTTGCTGAAAAAGCTGTTAGCATAGGAAAACAGATATTAAGGAAAAGTTGTGAGGATAATTGTGATTTCAGAGAACTCGTTATGGAATATAATAACTCTCCAATTATTAATTTAAATGCATCACCATCAGAGATATTACACAGTAGAATGCTGAGATCACAATTACCTGTCAGCTATAAAATTTTAGAACCTAAGATTCAAACACATGTTTAAGGCCGATTTATAAACTTGCAGTTGCCGTTCCCTCTCGCAGTTGCCGTTCCCGTCGAATGTTAAAAAGCCACTTTCACATTTGGGCATTTATATTCTCCGTTGCTGTTACCGTTCGCCGTTGAGTGTTTCGTTCCCTGACGTTCAGACATAACGAAGTTTTAAGTATTGCAGTTCGCTGTTCGTGCCGTTCGCATATTAACCAATCAAAAGCCTGGTCGTTTGACAAGAATCGGGTCTTTAACATAACCTTAAATATGTTATTAAAATATGAGTAGCTGATTCACTAACATTAAGACATTTTTGTTGATTTGTGAAGAATATAGGTATTTCGATATGGATGACTCCCAAGAAATCATTATTGAAGTAGAAGGAGGTAATAAATATATTTTCAATATTGTTGTGAATCAAAATAAATTTAATTTTATATTTTACAGATATCAGCCTGTTAGCCGAAATAATCCAAAACTACCCACATATGTACGACTTATCTGATAAAAAATACAAAGATTGTAAATTCAAGGAGGATACATGGGGACATGTGGCACTACTTGTCGATATGGATGGTAAAATTATTGTTCCCTAAATTTACAAAATAATATTGATTTAAAATTATTTCAGTAGCGTGGTGTAAAAAAAATTGGAAAAACCTAAGAGACCGATATACAAGAGAGAAAAGAGGTTTGCCGTCAGGGTCAGGCCTTGAGGAATTAAACTGGCCTTATTTTAATCTAATGGCATTTTATTCAAAATATACAAGGCCAAGGAAGTGAGTATATATTTTTCTGAACAAAGTCTCATTAAACATTTCAATTGCAATATGTTTTATTTGTAGAACACATACAACCACACCTCGCGTCACGAAGTCCACAATAGACAATGGGCGAGGCTCTTCAGCTTCATCATCGGGATGGTCTACACTAGACTGTGTTGTATCGTCACCACCAGCAGCAACTAGTACAGTTGATGCAGAGCAAGGGAAAGAGCAAACAGAGCCCAATATTGCATCTCCTTCGCCTATATCAAGTAAGGTTATAATTAAGTACATTGTGTGTAGGGCTGCGATATTGACTGATTGACATTAAAGTACATTAAAACAAAAAACAAGTAATAATGAAAGTTTCATTTTTTATTAGTAAAACGAAGGCGCACAGAGGATGATGGAGTTGGAAAGGTGCTGTCTATGACAAGACAAATTGCCGAGACTCTAGAGGTCAGGAGAGGGGAAAAACCAAGTAAGAACCGCACATTCGTGGAGTATCTTTACAGCAGTTTAGAGGAAATGGACCCTGATATAGCTTCCAAAAAAAGAAAAAAAATATTGTTACTATTGGATGAATTTTGATGAGAATAATTATACAATTTTTAAGATAATTTTTAATATTAGATTTTTTTTCAATTTTTAAGTTTGTTAGATGGTTTTTAATATTAGATTTTTGTTTTATTTTTATGAACAGTTTAGTATTTTTAGGATAGATTTTAATATTAGATTATTTTCTTAATTTTACTTGAAATAAGACTCTAACATTTTTAAATTATATTTTATTATCCTGCCATTCAACTTTTCCACTTAATGACACAAAATAATCTTTAAATTTATTTCTAATGTCATAAACATGACGTCGAGCAGTGTTTGCTCCTACTCGTCCCATGGACTCTAAAGAAGTTGATTCTTCTCTCCATGCTCCATTACTTTCAGTTCCAGAATCTGCGTAGCCTACAGGACAGTAAAAATTTTCATTGCATGGCAGCATTTCTGTTTGGCAAAAATTGTGCAAGACTACGACTGCTTTGATAATATTATCTACATTGTCTACTTTAGCTACAATGTCAGTTCTCAAAATACGCCACCTTGCTGCCAGAATACCAAATGTATTTTCAATGACTTAACGTGCTCTCGACAGACGATAATTAAATATTTTTTGGTCACGTGAAAGATTTTTTCCGGGAAATGGCCTCATTAAATATTCCTTGAGAGGAAATGCTTCATCTGCTACTAAACAATAGGGCACTTTTATATTTGAGTTTGGCAACTCACTCTCATGAGGAATATTTAAATTTTGTTCTTCCAACCTTTGTCCAAAACTACTGTTCTTAAAAATACCTCCGTCACTTTGGGAACCATAGGCACCTATATCCACACTAGAGAAGCGATATTGGCTGTCACATGTTGCCAATAGGACAACACTAAACTTGTGTTTATAGTTATAAAAGAGAGATCCACTTCGGGCTGGTGCTTGAATTGTAATATGTTTACCATCGATGGCTCCTATGCAGTGCGGAAAATTCCAACGCTCACGAAAACCTCTCTCTATGTTCATCCATTCGTTTTGGCTTGATGGAGTGGCTAAATATATGTTACTTAATTTGTTCCTGGCAAGTTTCATGAATTATTTTATGTACGCTTGTTAAGCCCACATTAAAACTCCAAGCTAGAGCTTGCATACTTGTACCTTGCGAAAGATATCTACAAAATTAACGAAACATTAATATTATACATAAAAGAGTAAAAGTTTATATAATTACTGAAGTGTTATCACTAATCTTTGCTCTGCTGAAATACCGTCAGATCTTCCTTGCTTCTTAATTAGCGGACTGATTTCTTTTAACAATTTGTCGTACAATGGCTCAGTCAAGCGGGTGTACTTAAAAAATTGTTGAGGGTCCCAAGACTTCATTCTTTTGTAATACTGGAAATTTCCTAATGACCTTGTTCTATTAATGGGACGTACCTTAAAACGCCGTATACGTCTTTGCTTAATTTTAATTAAAGCAGTCGTACATAAAAGTATTCCAAGAATACCTAAATAGATGTCATCGTCATCCATTTTAGTCAAAAAGGCACTTATAAAAACACACGAAAACTGATATAATCTACAAAGGCACAAAATGAGTAATCTGTGGGCACAAAGTACCTAACTCTAACTACCTAATTATACCTAATCAACGAAAATCGCACGACAATCTTCTTCTTCTTTTCACTTTGATGTTGTCGATCTTAAATAGATTAAGAGCGCGCTCCTAAATTAGACAGCTCAAAACTGTTGGCACCCCTGACTTGCAACAAAATTTAGGTCATTTTGTAAACAACAAATCTAAAGAACGCAGTAAAATTAAGTGTTGAAATTTTAACACAATATAACTTGGACCTTTGTCTTGGGGATCAGGTATTTTGGTTAAGTTTTATATTGTTATAAAAAAGATATTAGCCATTATGTGATGGTATGTTTTTGACAGTTTTGACAATTTGTGGTCACCAATTTGAACGCCAAGATCTGATCCCCAAAAGAAAGCCTAGAGAATTCCATTCTGAAAATATGAAATCTCAAATCATTGTATTTTTTGAGATTTGTTGCATACAAAATTTTGGAAACGAACATAAGTTCAGACGTTCCACCGTCTTGATGGATGGCGCTGTATGGATGGAACTTCAATGACAGATGATGACGGATTTGTGTCCATAAAAATATTACAAATTATTTATTATTGTTTATAGCAGAGCTTGTAAGTATTTGTAAGTGGTTATAATAAAATAATCTTCATGCTGAAAAAGTAAATTTGTGCTTCGTAAATGCTCTTTATATTTGCTCCACATGTTCTCCATCACAAGAAACGTGTTTAGTGCCTATAGGTGTGAAATAAACCACAAATATTTTTAGCTACTGTTAGTGATCCCACAAAAAAGTGCCCTATATTTATTGATCCCCATATCGGGGCCTTTTGGTTCCTCCGGGGACCTGTACACAACCATAGACTTCATCAGCATACATACATTGGCCACCCGAGTTAGTGAGAAAAACTACATTGGTGCATTCTACTAATTGACCAAAATAGACATTTCGTATTCTATTCTATACTGTTGTAATCTTTTATTTTCGAAACACAGGAATAAAAATGTTATATATTTTTGATCTTCAATTTTTCCAGGTGATGTATCGAAATGTTATTATAAATACTTTTTGCAGTTTTCCTCCAGTTTGTAATGAACGGACATGCCTGTTTTTCCATTGACTCTTCTTAATCTTACTTATTCATGTAAATTATACCAAAAATGTCTTCTTTTATTGAAAACAAAAACAAATTATTTAGGCAATCTTTTTGTTTAATTGTAGTATTACAAATTTGAAGTACAGAGTAAGTAGGCAGTTTTTATATTAATTATAATACAGAAAGATATGCTTAGGTAAACTATAAAAATGTTTATTATAGCAATAAACAGACATGTGTGCTTTTTCAATGATCCTTATTAATTATTCAAAAAAAATCACAGCAAAAATAGGTGTATGTATGTTTTTATTGAAAAGAAACGAATCAAAAATATTCTATAAAAATTAATAAAATTATCATTACTATACTATACTATACTCACAAAGGGGTGGTGACCCCATCGACATACTGAAGTCTTGATACACATACTTATAAAGACTGAAAAAAAAAACATTTTCAATTTTAAATACTCCAAATAAAATCTGTACTAACAAAATTATTTCAAACTCATTTCAGCAAAAGTTTTAAACAATCCATTTTATCAGAACTGTAAATGAAATAAAAAAATTAGATGTTTCTTCTAAATAGGTGTTGACATTTTTTTACTTACTGAATGGTTATAGCGAACACTGCTATTTGGAATATTATTTGGACCTGTGCGGGCAGTTACATCAGGCTTCGTTTTAATTACATAATCAGAACTGTAAATGAAATATAAAGATTAGATGCTTCTTCTAAGTAGGTGTTGACATTTTTTTACTTACTGAATGGTTATAGCGAACACTGCTATATGGAATATTATTTGGACCTATGCGGGCAGTTACACCAGGCTTCGTTTTAATTACATAATCAGAACTGTAAATGAAATATAAAGATTAGATGTTTCTTCTAAATAGGTTTTGACATTTTTTTACTTACTGAATAGTTATAGCGAACACTGCTATATGGAATATTATTTGGACCTGTGCGGGCAGTTACATCAGGCTTCGTTTTAATTAAATAATCAGAACTGTAAATGAAATATAAAGATTAGATGCTTCTTCTAAGTAGGTGTTGACATTTTTTTACTTACTGAATAGTTATAGCGAACACTGCTATATGGAATATTATTTGGAGTTGTGCGGGCAGTTACATCAGGCTTCGTTTTAATTACATAATCAGAACTGTAAATGACATATAAAGATAAGATGTTTTTTCTAAATAGGTTTTGACATTTTTTTACTTACTGAATAGTTATAGCGAACACTGCTATATGAAAATTATTTGGACCTGTGTCACTTGTCAGTTCTGAAAATGAAAAGAAATTAGATTTTTGTAAACAAGTCTTGTTAGTGTTTTTACTTACGCATTAGTATCGGCATCCATATATTTGCCCTAATTATCTGGATTCTGTCTTGCCAGACTTCTTTTTCTCATATTCTGATATTGATTGCTTGATATAAGGGGGGTCAATGCATTTCTGTCCTTTTCCTATTTGATTTCTGATTATTTCAGGAGCTATACATTCTGTATAGAATTGCTTCAGTTTCAGACGCATTAATTTTTTCGGCCCATATTTTTCTATCTATCTCAATTTCCTTTATATAAAGATCTATATTATCGCAGACATACACAACAAAGTAACATCTGCTACTATTAGCACAACACAACCCCGTTGTGTTGTGACTTAGTTATGTTGGTGTATTCTTTGGTTATATTCTGGTTATATTCAATTGCCCCTGGTTCTAAAAACACACGCTGCCCTTACCCAGTCGAATTTGTTCGTTTTTTGCACAATAAACGTAAATGTTTAGGATTTACATAGTTGCCACAACTATAAAAATAATGTTGAATTTACTTACCTAGTTATTGTAACGAGAAAATAATAATGAAAAACCTACAATTATCTGAAATGAAACAATAACAAAATATAAGCACATACTTACCTGATAAATTTCTATTTTGGAAACCCAAAAATTAATCACAATTTGCCTTATGACTAATACACAAATACACTCTAGGTACAAGGTCGAATATCGAATTTTGAAAACATAAGATACCTAACATAGGTACAGGTAAAATGGTCACTATATAGATATTGCAAGTACGTAAAAATATACCTAATATCTTATGAAGTGCAGACGTGCATAGATTTTTTTGTTAAAAAAATTTTTCTCCTTGTTTGAGGATTTTCGTATAATGGCAACATCGGTTGTGAATGCAGCATTCTGTATTTTACGATTTTACTTGGCTCTTTTGGATTCTAAAGCTTCGATGTCAAATGTAAAAATTATCCCTAGAAATCCTTACAATTTAATAATCCTCTCCATTGTGACGATAAAAAGAGATGAGGATGGTTATCTAGTTTTTAGCTTGCCATAGGTAATAATAATTGTTGAATAAAATTAATGAATGAGGTAGGTAACACATTACATTTTTAAAAATTTCGAAGCATAAATGTTTTGTAGGTAACTTTGTCTTGTCAATATACCTAGTCGAAATTACCTTGCAAATTAATTGATTATATAAGCATTTAAAACAATGAAAGAAAATAAGAACCCAAATAATTATTATTAAAGGATGACTTAGTAATAGTGTTAGTTGTTGATTTGAAAAATATTGTAAAACAAAGGAAGACTAAAAAATTAATTTCGTCTACCTACTCTAGAAATGGCAATAGCGCTTCTTCGTCATAGACTTGGTATATCTGAGCTTTATTTATTTTTTCCTTCAATCTGCTTTCTTATCTTATCAGTAGGTACCTACTAGTTATGTGGCTTCAATTATTTTTGGAATGAGGGTAGGTCCGTAGAATGGGTAAAAAAACTGAAGTTTCTAAAATTTTTTAGCGAAAAACTCGGTCAAATTCAGTTCCTTTTTGTATAAACATATTTTAAAATGAGTAATCTTTTAAAAATGAAAAGATATTTAGAATTAAAAATAACTTTCAAATAGGTATTCAATATTGTTTATTTAGATCAAAAAAATAATTTTTTCGACATTTTCTCTGAAATAAAAAAATTTTTGATGTAAAACAATGTATGTGTTAAATATTTGGAAGTTATTTTTAATTCTAAACATCTTTTCTTTATAATTTTTGAAATTGTCCAAAATAAATTTACCTACCTATACCTACTTGAGACTCTTGAGCAAAAATACATCTAATTTAAATTTTGTTATCTAATGTATATATTATACCTAGTTTATTTCGTATTCAATAAATTATTTAAAAAAAAATGAAAAATGGTTCGTAATAATTAATAATGGGTTGTAAGTTATGTTGTATATATTATATCTATAGGTAACCTATCACGTGAAAATATTCAAAAGATTAGCTTTTTGCAGTGTTTTTTCTGTATGGTTTTTTCATTCAGATAATTCCAATGGATTTTTGTTAGATCGCCTTGGTTTGCTTTGTATTTTATCATTAGGTACTTACCTACTTCTCAATAAATGGAAATTATAAATCTCGATATACCTATAAAACTTGCAAATATAGAGAAACGACGATAATGATTGGAATATTATTTTAATTTCAAAATAAATTAACCTATAAAAGTACAGAAAAAGAATAAAGAAGTAACGAGAATACCTATAGGTAAAATAAACATACTAGCTGTTGAGTAAAAATAGCCAATAAATGAAATCATAATTTACCTATTGCGATTGAAAATAAAAATATTTGCTGGCAGAAATTGTGTTTGTTTGAAACCAAAATATCGAAACAGCTGATCCGGAGAGAAGTTTGTTTGAATCGTGAAAAGCTTAGATAAATACAATACTTTATACCTATACGGTCAAGAGTGGAAAGACAAAAAGAGAGAGAGAAAATAAGTTGCATAAATAAAAGCCGATTAGGTACTACTAGCGACATCTATCGTAAATATTTTGAACCAAAAAATTACTAGATAAGTAACAAGTTTTGTGTAAGTTTTAAGGTTTATACACCTGCGCGGAGGGCCCTCTTAAGATTATCTACCCTGAACACAACGTCGGCGAACATCAGGTTTATAAATTGACACTAGAGAGTTTAAGTGATGTCACGAACGTTAACGTAAACGTGTAAATTGACAGCTGCTCATGCGCAGTAAATAAATATTCACGTTAAGGTTTACGGGCCTCCGTTAACTTACGTGCTCCCACGTAAACGTCTAACGTTAATCGATGCTGTCCGAAGCCCTACCGGAGATTACCGATTCCCATATTTTGTTATTAAGTGAGTTTATCTATGATTTGGATTTGTTCTGTGATTGAGGATGAAATAGATAATAACAAGAATTATTAAAATGCAAATTTTCGTAGAAAATTAAAAAACAAAAGGTTAGGTTTGTTAATGTGTGTAAACAAAACTTTACGTTAACGTTCGTGACATCACTTAAACTCTCTTTTATACAATTGAACGTAAACGTAATATTCTTGCGTTAACGTTAACGTTCGTGACATCACTATCAACGGCAACTGCAACGTCGAACAGCAACGGGAGCGGGAACGGTAACGGCGACGGCAACTGCAAGTTTATAAATAGACCTTTATTCTCGTTTATGTGAACATAAAGATAGGATTAAGTTACAATTCGACAAGGCAGTTCGTAGAGAACCCATAGAATACAAGAAAGGAGATAGGGTTGTAATAAAAACAAATATTGACAAATACTGGGATAAAGCTGTTATATTAGAAAAGGCTAATGAGCCCAGATCTTATTGGGTGAGGAAGGAAAATAATAATAAAATTGTAAGGAGAAATACACATCAAATTAAATATTCTTTTAGTAAAGATGATTAGAAAATGTTATCAGAACCTGAATTGCTCCCTGACAATTTTGTTGTTACTTCTAGACCCAACAATCATGAGGCAGCTACTGGCCCACCTCATGCTATCAATATTAATGTTCCTTCACCCATACCAACTAATGTTAATGATAGAAATAATACGCGGGAATTGCACTTCGCTGCGGACGCTCCATAAGAGCTCCCTGAAGGCTTAATCTGTGAGGGAAAGGTGTTCGGAGTTGAGTTCACAAACCTATCTGTCCTATATCTATGGGCTCGAAACGACACAATGTCAATAGATGATCAATAGTCAGTTGTCGGTAAGAAAGCAGCATGTATGTATGTTCCCTCCCAATAAATTACATAAAGTATACAGTGTATAAATATTCCTTTTCCTGCCTATTAAATATCCAACAATAATAATTAAACAAGGTTAATGACACATAATATAGAATTCAATCAACAAATGTTGAAGCTGATCTTATTCATATTGTAGTAAGTAGATACAAATTGTATTTGAACAGTGATATAGCAAATTATATATTCAGAATACAACACAACTAGTTTAATTCATTTAAAATTCTTACTTCAAATTATACCTAATAGTCAAAAAATGTTGTTTTACTTTTATTTTTACAATATAGGTATATTTGAAAAGAAATGAATGTGTTATTCGAATACTGCCCTTTCAATAAATGTTTTTTTTTTCAGAAACAAACCCCCAACAAAATACATTGTGGATTTGATAGAACAGTCACAAAGTATTAGGTACCGTCTTTTTAAAAATCCTATTGAGTTAATACAGGGTACTGCCAAGCAAGCCGATAGATGCATTCTAGAAGTTGCGGGTTAGAATTGGTTTGTCTGGGAACCTTAGAATTTTGAAAGATTTCTGTTTGACAATTATTGTTCTTCCTTATTTAAAAAAATAGTATTACAATCTTTACCGTTTAACTGGTTTATAAATTTGCAATGTTTCTTTTTATTAAAACAATTTCATAAGAATTGGAGTGGCATTATTTTATTTTAATCATGATATTCAAAATAAGTAATTCAAGCAGCATTTTCTAAGGGTAGATGTGTATATCACGAAGTTTGAAAAAAACTACAAAGAATTAATTTAATAGCTTTAATTGAATTGAAAGGTCTCATTTGATCAATCGTTTTATTAGCAATACTTTCAGTTGCGGTAGATGTTGGTGAGCTAAAACAAAATAGTAAATATAAATTTGGATTGATTAGAAGATGATGGAGTGATAAATAATTCACCAATATACTGATATGTATATTGGTGTATAGTGGTGGATATAATATGTATTGATTTTAGTACTACAATTTAGTCAATAATTCACATATAACTTCATTCAGAGAATACGATGGATTTGCTATTCTCTTCTGAGCTGTGGAGGTGCTTGCTGCACAATATTCTTTTGCTATGATCAATGATTATTTTCCTTGCTGAAAATGACCTACACACTAAAGCTTCACATCCCGGCTTAACTACAAAATACAAAATATATAACAAAATTGCCTACCTTAAAAAAGTTATCCAGGTTATCAGAACTTTTTTATTTATAGGATGTTTACAAACCTTACATCAATCTTGCATATTGTAGTGACAATATTCTAGAAGCCAACATGTAAGTAATTGCTATTGTAACCTTAAAATTATATTAGATAATTAATATTTAATTTTGATAAAATATTTTAGAACAAATAATAATTAACCACTTTATATTTTTTCCTTGATACTATTGCTTTGTATACTTAAATTTTAAATACTAGAATAGTTCCATAATTTCTAACTAATTGAAATAATTTCTAACTAATTGAAAAACACAAAGGAGAGCCCTGTCCTAGCCAAACAGGTGAGACTTAATGTTATTAGTATTCAGTGTAACTAGCAAGATTCAGTATAGTTTTGTGAAGAAGGTTACACCATCTCATTCTAGATTCGAACATAACTTGTGTATACTATTATGATAGGGGTACATTTTAGTAAGGGGATGCATACCTCCAGGGTTTTTTAATTTTATACTTGATATGGGGATAATATAATAACACTGTCAAACAGATAGTGAATTTGAAGTTATTTTAGTTTATTTAAAGAGATCCTCCTAGTCAGTTAGTAAAGGGCCAATAGCGGGTTAGTAGTAGTATTCACACTGGGAAAAATGTGTTGAATTCAAAGGGTAATTAATACCAATTAAGTTGTAGAAGCAACACTTATTAGACTATATTTCAGGTTTTTTTGGTCTACGTTTTTTTGACTCCATTTTGGTCTACGTTTTGGTTTACGTTGGACTATTGGTATGGTTTAATTTGGATTTAATTGGCGGTTCCAGTTGGGGTTGCAGCTCCAGCTGAAGTTCCAGTGACCTAATCTATGAACTTTGGAGTCTGCGTGATTAAGCCAAGGGTTATCACCAACTAGTGAAGACATGCAAGTCGAACAACAGATCATTTTTTTTTTTCGTTAGGGTTATATTTTTCTTGTATAATTTAGTTATTTAACATTAATCAGGTTATTATGGTACGCTAGACCATCTGTAAACATACAAGTGGCTTGTATTGTTTAAAGTTTGCGGAAGTTAATTACTTTCGGCGGAGGAATACGCGTGCGTCTGAGCTCAAACGGATCGTGTCCTTGGCGTAACAATATTAAATCATTATTATTTTGGTAAGTTTTCTAATAATAGTGCATATAAATAAGCCACGGCATGGGTAACTTTTAATAGTTTCTTGTTTATATTGTAATAGATTTTAAAAACTTAACTCAGAACTGGTCTCTGGTACGAATTGGGATCCTCATGTTTGTTTTATCTTTTTGCAAAGTGTTGCATAACAAGTTGACTATTCATCAAAACTATCTACAAACATTCGGTAAAATGAAACTTTTGAGGATGTAATCTGTGTTGGCTAAATTTTGTAAATTCATATATTTGGGTTGTGCTCATCAGCCCAGGCACTTTAACTGAATCTTTGTACCATTTCCCATGTTATCTACTTCCATTCCAGAAGCTTTGTGTCTTCTATAAAGGCCACTAGTTTGACTGGAGGGATTTTCAGTAGTTGTGATGGTTGTATTAATTCCTCTCCAAAGTCCTTCCTTCTAAGTTCTTGCAGAAGCAGAGTATGTGAGCAGGTGTTTCATTATGAAGGTCACATTTTCTGTACATAGGTTCACTAACTTTGCCCATTTTGTACAGATGTTTCCTCAAGGTGCATTGTCTAGTCACCAGGTCGATAACGGTCTTCAAATGTCTCTTACCCTGTTTCAGTAGCCTGGTTGAGAGTTCCCCCAGGCAACACAAAGAGGTCCTAAAGATATCCCCGCGATCTCTTTTTAAGAAATTGTGACAACTTTTGTTACCTCTCTGAGAGGTTGTTGAGAGTTCTATATCTCCTCCAAATGTCCGCCGCCGGGATATTCTCAGCGAAGTCTTAGAGATATCTCACGTGGAAATTCCCGAACAATACACCCTGGCGAGTTCTCTGTGACATCTTGTTACTACTACTTTGGGAAATTCTCATTTATTGTTCATATCGACCTCTCTGTGAGCTCGTTGTGTGATCATCGCAGGCAGTGCCTCTGGCGAGTTCTGTAGGAAATTCACATATATAGCCTTTTGTGAGATCCATGAGAGGTCACTTTGCGATATTCGCATGCATTGCTTCTGGCGTGGTCTTCAAGAGTTCGCATTGAGACTAGTGTAAGATATTCTATATTGAAAAAGGAAACTATTGAATTGAAAAAAAATAATTTCAGAATTAGGAAAAACGTTACTATTTGTAAAATCTAATGGAAAACAACTACATCCCCGTTACTATGGCATATGCTGGACAGCGACATCCGATATTGTAAATCCCTAACTTTTCACCTGAAAAAACCTGCATTTTACTTCAGATATTCGATTGAAAAGCTCAATCAAGACTGAATAAAAAGTTGAATGAGAATGCAAATTTACACCATCAGATTTGATCAGGTTAAAAGCAAGATTTCACAATATCCTCAATGCCCAGTGTGCCATTGTGGCGAGGAATTAGTTGTTTTCTATTAGATATTATCAAAACTAAGTTTAATGTTTCGCCGCAGATTGTTTTATAATTGTAAAAAAATATGTTTCCATTTTATTAAGAATGTTTTCTTTTTCAACATGTAAAACTTACCAGGAGGTACGATGTACAATAGTGACTAAAGTTTATCTTTTAAAAGTAAAAAAATGATCATCTACATCCCGCAGATTATTTGAGAGCTCGTGGGAGAAACTGAATATCAAGATCAGAATACTATATTATTATGACCACAAGAGAGGATGAATGTTGAAACAACCAATGAACTAATTTAAGTTTATTTTATAAAAACTTAATATACATAAAAAAGGAAAGAAATAAATAAAAAGAAATGAGCTGCTAGCTATCACCTTCGGTGTGGACCTGAAAGCAAATGGTAAACCATAATATTCGGGATATTAATACAAAAAATATATATTTCATTGCTCTTTCGATACCCCTCAGAGTGTTGGTTGAAAATAAGAAATGTTTACACACCAACACATATTTATAATAATAACATCACAACTCTGTATAGCTATGATTTCAATATAAAAAAACAATTTGATTTGGCATACTGGATATCTCGGATATCATACTGGAACCTTTGGCACGATAATCATTGTAAGCACAGTTTTAACAAACACCAAAACAAATTTTCCATTAGGTACCGCGACACGAGTTTTGTTAACTATGTCATTATCTTCAGGAGAAGATCAATACTTATTTGTCCTATATGTATAATCCTACTTGTGTAGCCATGCCTAATCATAAAGTTGTGAATATAAGGATATAGATTCAAAGGTAGCTTTGGTTAGTCAAAATTAGCACTAACAGACTGTTGGTTCTAGTAATTAATCCTAACGCAACTAGTATTCAAGTAGGATAATACCATAAAAAAACATAGTTTTAATCTTTCCCAGAAACAGTGCTAGTAAAATACGGTGTCAAGGTATTAAAACATGTTTGTGTGAGGTAAAACTGTGCTCATATCAGATATCACGCTTGAATCTATTGAATATGAGCTTTAGTAATACCTTTACAAAGGAAACATTGACTTACCATTCTCCATATTGACTAATTTTAATTATTTTTTAAATCCTCCCTTTTTTTCTTTGTGAACAGTGTCTCAACCAATCTTGGGAAAATATCTCTCAAATTTTTTGTCAGTGGTTTTCCATGACTGTTTCAGTACATCTAGAAAAATACAAATGCATACACCAAAACATCACAATTAATTATGTTATGTTATTTTCTATAGAATACAAATTAAATTAATGGAAATTGTGAAGAGCAAAAAATCCGCTACAATTCTTATGGAAATGTTTTATAATCATTACCGAAAAAATATTCATTTACAACATACCAATCTATCTCCAATTTTAAATAATTAACTTTCCTCTGTGAACATCATACTTTGTAAATGAACAAATCAACACAAATGGTCATCATAATAGGTAAAATGAATGGGATAAGAGTATTACAAATTATACTGTACCAATAAGCAAATAAACCAGTCTGAAACTTTACTTACACATACAGGTCCCAATAAAGTTCATATTTTTCAATCGTATGTTGCCTCGTTGTCCCTTCCATGAGCATTTCATTCCTAGTTCATTTGTAAAAATGTTCTTGAACATGCATCCATGATGATCCTTGGGACCAGAACCCCCAATTCCATTGAAACACAACTTCTATAAAAATATCAAAATAGGATTCTAATTATCAATGAAGAACATGCAGCGTTTAATTAATTTAAGTAAAATGTAAGTCTGTGGAATTTTCTCTTCCCTTTAGGACTGACTATACAATACATCTTCGCCATACGCCAATTATATCCCCTAGGAACTATGAATAAACTATTCTATAATTTGAACGAATGAATTCCTTTTTGGCGGTTGCTGGGTATCAGCACGAATCTAAAATGGTGGCCAAATTAACAGTAGGTACAATAAGTAGGCCTACACAACAAATACACCCTTTTTAAAATGAGAATATTGTGAAAAACTGCACTTACCTTGTTACCTATCCAGTCAAATTCACACAAAACAAATATATTTATGCAAACAAATAATAATCTCTTTATTTTTATAATAAACAGAACAGTAATCATAGTACCTTCCTAATCGCCAGACGCCACTATAACTAAAACTAAATGGCGCGTGTAAATGTAAACATAACTGCATAGATAAATACCATATACTCGCAGTGAGAATTTCTTGTTCTGGTTACATTCGGGATAACTTTAGGAACTCGCAGCGAGAATTTCTTATTCCAGTTACATTCGAGATAACTTTAGGAACTCGCATTGAGAATTTCTTGTTCTGGTTACATTCGGGATAACTTTAGAAGCTCGCAATAAGAATTTCTTATTCAAGTTACATCCGAGATAACTTTAGGAACTCGCAATGAGAATTTCTTATTCAAGTTACGTTCGAGATAACTTTAGGAACTCGCAATAAGATGAAACCTGGAAAATTGGATGTGAGCTCTCCGAGATTTCTCCTGGAGACACCAGTGAGAATTTCGTTTAGCTACAGCACATAGCGATCACCGGGACCTCGCAATAGGAGTTCGCATAAGATCCTAATTATAACCTCTCAGAGATCTCGCGGAGAGGTCTGTGTTACCTGGGCCTTGTCTACCTTGTTCAGTAAACTCTATGTATGAAGGTGCCCTTGTGTCACCCTCCATTTGAATTGGTGTTCCCTATCTAGACAGTTCCCGATTTCCCCTCTTATGCAATTTTTTGTGATTCCACAAAACGGTTTCTAAACTATGAAGTCTCCTTTAGAGCCTTCTTTAGCTAACTGGTCCGCCATTTCATTATCTGCAATCCCCTCATGTGCCGGCACCCATATTAGAGACACTTTGTTGTCTCTTACCAGCCTGTTGAGGGATTCTTTGCAGTTTTTCACCAGTCTAGACCTAGTTGTTGGATTACTGATAGCCTTAAGCAGAGCCTGGCTGTAAGTGAATATTTTAATTTTTTGTCCAGTATATCATCTTCTGATGTTTTCCTCATTACAGGCTATAGCCTATCGGTATATGTTTTATCATGCATACGTGCTGATATTCTCCTATGCTCGAGCATGGATCCTATCCATTCGCATGTGGTGCTGTTAATCCCTCTTTTTTAAGGAATCTGTGATGACATCGATGTGTTGTCAAAGGCACCTTCGATGTCTAGAATTGCTGCAAGGGCTACTTCCGTATGATTCAGGCTCCTTTCGAGACCTGAGACCAAATTATGCAGGGCAGCTTCACCTGATTTCCCTGCTTGATAAGCCCATTGTAGTCTATAAAAATGAAAATAGTAAAATAGAAAAATTTATTTCATTACCTTTTAACCCTTGTTATACACAAGGTTTAAAAAACATTTTTAAAAAAGCAGGATTAAATTTAGTATATAAATCAAATAATACTTTAAAACATCTGCTAGATAACCCAAAGGATAAAATAATGGAATTGGAAAAGAGTGGTATTTATGAAATTAGTTGTAATGATTGTGATATGAAATATGTTGGGAAGACTAAGAGCCCAGCTAACCAGATGACGCCAAAAGTACGTCATTTATGCGTTATCAGATCACCAAGTTGACGTCAGTAACTGACGTATTTATGACATATCAATCACGTGAAAAAGTCACAGCCTGGCGACGTCAGCAGCCGACGTTAATTATTCGTCATCCATTGACGCCTTGGTGACGTCAGAAGCTGACGTTTATTATCTGTCATTCATAGACACCTTGGTGACGTCAGCAGATGATGTTTTTTATCTGTCACCCATTGACTTCTTGGTAATGTCACATTTTTCATGATTTCAGGGCTTCTGTTATGAATTTCGTTTATCTAAAGACAATTGAAAATTGTAAAATTTAGATCTATGAATCAGTATCTTGCAAAACATGAAGTATCACTGTGAGACTTATGAAGTACATACATAAATGTTTACATATAGTATGATCAAAACGATAGTGTCAATTCAGTCTACACCTCTAAACTATGAAATGTATCAACATAACTTGTTTCTAGCTAACTAACCCAGTTAACATAAAAATAAGTGATTTGGGTTTAAAATTAATTCCTTGATAGGCCCAACTGTTAAATTTAAAAGTCTCCAGCTGTGGACTGAACACTGTACAGACAATATAATTTTGACCATACTATATGTAATTATCTATGTATGTAAAAAGGCAGGTCTGTGATTAATCCTAATCAAAATATCACAATAATGAACCGTTTAAACGTAGTACAAACGTTAACCCTAATCTTTGACTTACAAAAATTTGATTGGTTGATGTTTAGATTACGCGCAAACGCGACCTATCAATCGGGCGAAATTACATCGTTCAAAATACTATGCAGAGACGTTCCTTTCGTGTCTTACGTATTTTTCCAATCTCCAACTGACAGTTCTCGTCAGGTCTGTACTTTGTTGTTTACGGTAAATTATTATTTATGAAAAATGAATATTGATCTTATTGTTAGCATTTTATTTATTCAAATGCAGGACTATATTAACTAATATTAAATTATTTTAATATGTAAATTAAATATACAATTTGTTTTACTTTGCAGTGTTTTCATATCCCAAGTATTACTAATTTCATAGCCTTTTCGAATTTGGCTGAATACGATACTGATGATTTTATTTATCGAATTAAAGGTTAGCTATATGTCAAAATAACAAATTAAATATCGACATACCCGGATATACGCCACAAACGATGACGCACACCAAAAAGGCTGTTATATAAACTATATCAATAATTAAACCAACAATACTAGGAGTTTTAAGCACACTACAAACTGTAGATTAGGATTAATTAACTAACAACACCGAATAATTATTCGGTGCTAACAACGTGGTCACAAGAACATGAACCTCACAAACCGATGACACAGAACACATAATACACACTACCACTACATACAACACAAGACACTAGACAAGCAAGAATCGCAAAGCAGTACGCGTGCGCAACTGAAGAGCTGATATTAGAATCCGTCAATAGTAGGACATCTGTGGAATACGCTACAATAATTTCCATTTAAATTGGCCCGCCAAACGCACAAAGCGAACAATCATATAATTTTAACGTAATTAGATAACGAAGTTATCCCGTTGGGATAAATGTATGAAGCAAATACATATTAATCATAACTGAATAAATAATGAACATTCTTCAATAATATATCGTATCCATATAGACTCTGATAGAGAGATCTAAAAATAAAAGCTTTCTTTAGAGTTATTATTTTTAGTCTAATGAGCTTTCACATAATATCCTCAATCATCTGCTATATGTAAGAAATTTTATTCTTGTATTCATACATTTTTAACATAAAAGCATTGGTCATGAAATGACTGCCAAACAAAGTCAATCTGACGTCAAAATATGACGTCGTGTGAACATCACAAAAATGACGCCTTTTTGACGTCATCATTCGTAATCTGTTGACGAATGACCAATATGATGAATAATGACCCAAAAATGACGTCTTTGTAACGTCATCATGCGTCATCTGGTTAGCTGGGAGGTCTGTAAAAGTTCGTTATAAAGAGCATGTAGCTCATTTGAAATATGGGCGTACGGAGAAATCGAGTGTTGCTGCTGAACATGTTTTAGATTGTAATCATTCAATAAGTTTAGATAGTGTAAAATTGTTAAAAAATGTATCTAACAATAGAATGTTGGATGCATTTGAAAGCATAGAAATAGTTAAATGTAATAATAGTTTGAATAAAGACAAAGGACCTATACCTTATAGTCCGTTGTATAGTCTATTAGGAAAAAAACAATTGTAACAATTTTTTCGCGCCAGAATGGTTTGTTCCCGCGGATTAACTAGTTTGGCGCGATAAAAGATTAGTATATATGGATGACGAAGCACCCTAGTGTTAGCTTACCTTCGGTCTCTGAAGAAGATAACTTGGTCATCGAAACGCGCGTAAGATAGTGTAAAGTGTTGGTGTAGTGGTAGTGTATACAGTGTTCAGTGTCAAGTATCGCCAACGGTTCCAGAGTTCCCAACTTAGCTTAAAGGTCATTAGGAAATAAGCGGTGCAAACGAATTCCCGTCTGGTTTCTTAATGACTGTAAAATACACATGACTTCCCGTCCGACACTTGCAGGTATCTTAATCCCGCACTCGAATTGCCGTCCAGTTTATTTTATCGGCTTCCAGGTGAACTAAATAGTTCTGAAAATTCCAGTAAATCGTAACCCTGAATTCTAATGAAAAAGTTTATTTCCATTAGAATTTTCAAAGTCTTACCACTGCAACATATACGAGGGTTGTCTTTTAGATTTTGCTAGAAAAAAAATAGTAGATAACTTTTAAACACTATTGTTTTCCAAAGTATTCTCCACGAAGAGAAATGCATTTTTGCATCCTTTGGAACCAATTCTGGAAGCAGTTATTCCACTCGCTTGTTGATACATTCAAAATAGAGTTTTTGATGGCGTTGACTACATATTTTGGGGACTAGAACCTTTGACCACGCAGTTCATTCTTAATTTTTGGAAAAGTGAAAAAGTCGTTAGGACTTAGGTCGGGAGTGTATGGAGGATTCGACATTCTCTTGCTTAAAAAACTGCATTGTTTTTCGAGCTGTGTGGGAACTTGCATTGTCTTTGTGAAGGTTCATTCGTCGTTGGGGGTTGTTTTTTTGGAAAAGCAGCCTTTACTTTCGGCAAACAAATCGATAGGTACTAATCAGCAGTAACAGTTCTTTGATCTTGCAGAGGAATTGTTACTTCATGACCCGCTTTTGAGACAAATGTTGCCACCATTTTTTTGGATAACTTTCGTCGGTTTTGGTTCATCTTGGACCACCCAAAAAGCCGACTGACGTTTAATTTCGGATCCACAAGAGCGAATCCAGGATTTATCACCACTGACAATACTGTTAATCCGGTCAATCTAGACATAATAATAGTGGTCAAATAACAAAAACTCCCGGAAAGCAGAAATTTTGGGTTCGCCATTAGGAAGGAAGTTTCAAAAGTCACCCATTAATCCCAAGTGCGCTACAAAAGTTATTCGGGGTCAAAATTTGAGGTTTTTTATATTTTTTCCGAAAACGGCAAGTTTTATAGAAAAACGACCTCAAACCAAAGTTGTACAACTTAAAATTATCTACAAAAATGGTCCTCAGGATTATTTTTCTGAGAGTCACTATTTCTGAGATATCGCGATTGTAAGAGTCACGTTAAACATGATATGCGTATATATACCATGTACCATGTATATTGTCAGGTACTTACACAAGTGAAAATGCCTATTTGTCTATCTTTCATGTATACTATACTATAAACTATACAATTCTGAAAATACACAGTCAGTCCCCAACTGAATCCCCTCTACCCGAATGGCCTTGAATAATATCTTGCATAGCGCGTGTAGTGTCGTTCATATTCATAATAATAAATCTCGCTTTATTTCCATGTTACGTAACAAATTGACAATTGCAAATATTGCAGTGAAACATGCTCAAAATGACGCAGCCGTCCTAATAAAAAGTCCGCTTTACAGTTCGCAATTCTTCTTGCAACATGCAATATTCTTGATCGAAAGCATGCGCAGTAGAGGATAATTTGGCAAGCCTCTTGCCATTTTAAGCTCTTGTCCAAAATCGATCTGGTTCAATTTGTATTGCAGCTCGCATGCAATTCTGAGGGAAAAGTTGGTAATTTTTTGTTACCAACAAAACAAAAGTTCCTAGACGAGATGGGAGGTGATGTGTGACATGTGAATTTTGACTGTATACTTTCAAACGCAACATAAATAGGTATGTATCAATAATTTTATACAAAGTTAATAGCTTATCAAAAGCATATGACACACTACCTCACAAATAAACTTTAATTTTTTTGGTTGGTATCATTTATGTTAGTATCCACATTGAAAATTGCAATTGAAATGTAAAACGATTGTCAATAGTTGCAAGCAATACTTTTCAAGGTCAAACTGCTGCTGCAATAAATTGCAAGAAGAATTGCGAACTGTAAAGCGGGCTTCTTGATTGAAACAGCAATAGAAAAATATAATGCAAAAAGGACAACAATTTTAGTTGGTGAAGATTTTGATTTGTTGATACTTCTCTCACTACAAAGACTCCTATTGATCAAATTATTTACTTTCTGAAACCTGGAAAAGCTCAACGGCGAACAGAAATATATTCTTCACAAAGTTTATCTGTTTATCCAAAATGCCAAAAGCATATTTTATTTTTAGATGCAATAATCGGCTGCGATAGCAATGTATAGAAAGGGCAAAACTTCAGTAGTAAAAAGATTTTATTGACTGCGCAAAAGTATTTAAAGAAAGAAGAAACTCCCCAAAAAATAAACACTGCAGGAATTCGCTTTCTCCTCGCTGTCTATGGAGCTCCAAAAAAAAATTGATTATCTAGATAAATACCGATATTTTAACTTTGTCAAAAATACTCGACACAAGAAGCAAGTACAATTATCATGTCTTCCCCCCAACATCGGCATCTGCTATTCAACACTTGTATCGAAAATTCTATCAAGTTCAGACATGACTAGGCACTCAACTTAACCCAGAAGACTGGGGTTGGAAATTCATAGATAATGCTTTGGAACCGATTCAAAGTTTACTGCCACCCGCTCCAGAAAAACTCCTTAATTCTATTTTTTGCAATTGCAAAAAAGGTTGCAGTGACAAATGTGGCTGCAAAAAAGTAGGATTATTGTGTTCTCCAGCATGTACCAATTGCCGAGATCAGTCTTGCTCAAATGTTTAAATACGACAGAGGACGATTCATGTGATTTTGATGAAGAGGCAACTGATTCATCTTCATTTGAAGAATTGATGAACATCCTACAAGAGGAAGGGGAAGAAGAAGAAATCGAACAAGACATGAATGTTGAAGTAGACGTTGAAGAATATGAATCAGATTTAAAATTAAAAAAAAATCAAAACTACAATTAAAGTCAATATCCATTATCAATATCAATTTTCATTATGCATTCAAAAAAATATTGTCCCTGAAAATGACATTATAATAATTCGTGGAATAGACTTTTGAAACTTCCTTTCTCATGGTAACCCAAGCTCTCCTCGGAATTTCAGCTTTCCGGGAGTTTTTGTTATTTCAAATGTCTAAATTGACCGGAGTATGTATATTTTTTGAATTTCCCGCGTTTCCTGGTTTTTGAAATTCCCGATAATGCTCCAACTTCACGATATGTGACATGTTGGATCAGCTTACGTACAGCATCGACGTTTTCCTGGGTGACTGCCGTTGTTAGTGGACCTATTCTTGGTTCGTCTCTAAGATGAATTCGTTCACGTTTAATTTCTCCATACCAACGAGAAATTGTCGACTGATGTGGAGCTTCATTGCCCAAAACAGAAACCAAATCGGCAAGGTATTCTTGTTGAGACAACTGTCTTCGAAAATTGTAAAAACTTCTCGGCATAATTACATTTTTCGACTGATTCATCAACTTTAAAAAATCCAGTTTAGGTACAGCTTTAAACGAAGCGGTCTAAAACTTGGCGTTGAGTTAACTAAACATGACGGTTAATTTTGATATTTGTTGACAGGCGTCAACTATGTTGTTATATGCACCACTTTAAAGACAACCCTCGTAACTTTAATAAAATACGAGAAGCCGAATATCGGTTTAACACCCCATTGTATTTATAGATGGAAATGTTCATCACTTATTCACTTTTTTAGAATTCATCGTTAAAAGAAGATAACGCTTCAATTTTTACAAGTGAAGATTTGCAAAAAGTAGCAAGAGAAAGATCGGCGTCGTACATAGATAGTAACGACTCAAGAACATCTCAAACAAAAAGAATTGCTAAGATCCAGTGTCCAATCATCAAGTACAAGTTGTATTAACGCTATTTTAAATACTGGAGTGGCAGACATTTTAAAAAGAGTTATCAATAAAAAGCGTGATAATTTGACTCCCGATGACATGTCTTCGGTAACAAGAAGAAGTTTTTCGGAATGAAGTAATAAATGATTACTATTTGTTAAATATTATTATAAGAGTATATATTATGTATATATTACAACCATTGTGTCAAATAAAGAAATTGAGGTGTGCAATTTTAAAGCCGCCACAGTTGTTATACAGGAAGTGTATAAACTCCTACCTCATATAAAGGCTCAAGGCTCCTATATGTGGGATAACAAATGACCATTAGAAAGTTCCTGCTACCATCTTCGAGCACCCATTGTTTACTAATATACAGGGCGAATTGTGAATATTGACTGAAATTTCTTTTGGTCATATTGGTCATTTTGGTCAATTTTTCGTATGCCCCCGTATTGAGGAAGACTCTTTGAAGAATAAAAAATTTACAAATAGTAGAAAGACAACTGTTAACAAGAAAAAACTGCTATTTAATCATGAGTTCAAAGTGACCATCGTTAACATTCAGGCAATAAAAGTTGAAAAAGAGCCAATTTTAAACAACGATTAAATAACAATGGAAGGCTGGTATCAAAGGCAAAACAAAATGAATGAATAGAGATTTACCAGACCTTTTAAATGAGGTATGACTTGATACCTAATGCCATTTGAAAAAATGTAAGGGGTGTCTCCAGTAGGGAGGGGGGGGGGTGAATCTGAATTTATGACATTAGCGCCAAAAAGTAGCCCCTTCAAGTTGAAAGTTGACGTGTTTCGGCATTTCCTTCTAATATGTCCCATTTTTGAAATATTAAGGGTGGGTCCTTTTCAAATGAACACAGTGTATATTCTTTACTAACATTCTCTCTCGATAAGAATTTTAGTCTAGAAACAACTATAATAGTGAAGTTGAAGTACAAGTGATCCCATTCGGAGATGCATGACGGTGACAAGTATCAGTTTAGCGGTCACCAATCTCTAAGTTTCACCCTACCAAAAATTGCTCAACACGGCTAAAGAAATTTTTACTTCAAACAATTCTGATCGAATTGCCAGCATAGTAAATACATTTGCCGCCGTTTACTTTATATATTATAATCAAAGTAGCAGAACATGATAATAACTTTCATGTAATGAAATTTTGGAGTTACTAAGAAACTGTGTATTGACTGTTAACATTATTAATTTGCGATTTCATATTCGAAGAATAACCTAAAACATCACTAGATACGGAAGATCCTCTATCAACAAAATCATTTCTTGGATTTAATTGAATCCGGAAATCTCTTTGTCGTTTTATTCTGAATTGTTTCCCTCTGACAACGTTGGATTTTCTTTTTTGGAGTATTCATTATATCTGATTTGATGTTTCCACTGTCTGTATAAAGGCCGATGGCTCTAAGATCTTTACCATTATGCCGAAAGGGATTCGCTATCTCATGCTTTTCTTCGCGACTAAAAAATAAGTAGAATACAGTGTGCGACACTGAAAAATTTCGCTCTGTTAGGAATGATCAGGCTGGATTAATGCAAAAATACGATTCAATATAAGAGGTTTACTCTACCTAGCGGTAGAAAACGGAAATAGTTTGTTGTATAGTAGTTGGCTTTTCTCATGAGCTCTACGTCACAAATGTGCGAGCAGCCAAATTACGTTCGCAAACAGCGTAATTCTACTGGAATGGAAACCGGAGTTCAAAATATCTCTCATGACGAAATCCAACAAATCTACATAGTTTTATAGCCTTACTTTCTTTAGACTTTTTCGATTTTTTATTATATTAGCTGCTCTATAAGTATTATTTATTGTATTTATTAAGGACTTTGAAGGATCGTTTCTGTTTACATTAAATGACAAGAAAAAGTACCTTTCTGTTTGTTTTCCTTTTGAATTTTGATATATTTTTTCATATTTTTCATTGTATAAGATAATATTGTTCGTATCTGAACTTGCTTCGCATAAAGCTGATCTCGTACTATTTGTATTCGAAGTTTCTTCGCTTAAAACAACCGATCTCGTGTTATTCCCTTTTTTAGATATCACGTCAATCGTCTTTTTTACTTTTTTAGGAGTAATGAATTAATACAGTTTCCTGTAAAATTGTCGTATTTAGTAAAGCGTTTTAACAATAGATGTCGAAGAATAAAAATATATTATTCTACGCTTCACAACTAGTTTTTGAAAAACTAGTTGTGAAGCGTAGAATAATATATTTTTATTCTTCGACATCTATTTTTTTTAGGAGTATTCGGTCTCACATTAAAACAAGGTGCCACCGGCTTTCCTACAAAAGATAAGTATTGAATATTTTTAAATTATTGTTTAAATATGTTTTTATTTTGTCAAGTTGTCTTAGGTAAATAAATCTTTGATACCTATAAAATATGTTTAAAACATTATTAGAGTAGTAGAGCCCCGCTGTGGATTTATTAGACGACCTTGGAAATAATCCACCACTTTCCATTTTGTTGCAAGTATTAGATCGTATCAAAATTAGAGATACCATTCAACATTTAAAAAGCAAAGTAACATGGTACACATTTTGAGCGAAGCAAAGCCTATAGAGTACATAAAGGGTGCATAGAGGCTCTCAACAAAACATCCAAGACCATAAAAAAAATAATACTTTGATAGGTTGTGTTTCAATTCTATTAGCTGGCAATTTTTTGCAAATATTACCTGGCCTTTTTCTTGAAGACACATCTAAGGATTTTCTTAGGAAGAGATGCTACTGATGGCCTTTTTAAATGACAATTAGGGGATGAGAATTTTAAGATTATCATACCATATGCCTAGCCACGTTACAAAAATCAATTCAAGAGCTTATTACAAAAGTTTACCAAGATATCGACGAAGTTCATACAGTGGCCTTGCAAGCGAGCTATTTTAACGTCAAAGAATGTTAAAGTGGCCGACATTAACGATAATTTGTTAAAAGCATTCGTAGATTCCGTCGTAACTACGGATAATATTGTGAACGATCCCCTAGACTAGAATGTTTAAATAACCTCAATCCAGCTGATCTCCCACCCAACGATCTGGCTCTTAAGATTGATCTGTTTAATTAATTGTCTTACTTACCTTGAAATTTCTCTTTGTTAACAATATAAGTTTTATCCCTTCTGAGGCACTCTTTGGTTTGAGAGTAGCTAACTGAATTTGTGGAGGATGGAATGTTGACTATATTGAAACACGAATTTACCACCTCCATCCCTTTTTTAGATGCTTGCGAATCAGTACTGATTGTATTATTTTTACTAGATATGTTGAAAGTTTCTGATTTAGCTTCCAAATTCTCATCGTTTCCAATCGTATCTTGATTCAAATTATCTTTTCCAGGTTGAAGCAACCTGATAAATAAAGGAAATGAGGACGCATCATTAGGTATTTCAGGGAATTTAAATTTCATATCATCTACTTCACAATTGGAGGTTTCAAACGCTTCAACCAACGAATTATTCATAAGCTCATGATATTTGTTGATAAAATTTATTGCTAAATTATACGATAGTTTATTTTCTTCGTTCAATCTAACATCGGATTGGTTATAAGGAACTTCTGAACTTGTTTGAGTGAAGACGTGTTTCTTTTCGTTTGTATTTATATTGCAGAAATGTAGATGTACTAAACGAATAAATCGAGCGAAAGCTTCCGTACATATTTGATACATAACAAAAAATTGTTTTAAACATAAAATCACAAGAAAAATCATATTTCTGACATTGATGGATTTTCTAATTTTGACTGACAAACTTCTAGTTTACGTTAATGACTCGGCGTATGGAACAAGTTCATTGAAATCATAGTAAGTCAAAATTATCTTTGTCAATTCTTATAAGTTACAAGTTAGTGAAGCTAGTGAAGGGACTGAACAAGACGGGGGAAGGGGGGGGGGTGATGGTGAAGGAAAGGAGAATTCGTATGGAGGAGTCGGTGAAATACCTAGGGGTGTGGTTGGATAGACAATTATCCTTCAAAACTCACATGTTAAAGGCGGCAGAAAAGGGGAAAGTGAGGGCAGCATGGCTGGGGAGATTGATGTGTAATGTGAAAGGGCCGGGAGAGTGGAAGAGAAGGGTAATTGGTAGGACGGTAGAGCAGAGTATGCTGTACGGTGCGGAAGTGTGGTGTGAAAGAGCGGGGGTGAATGGGAGGGTTAGGCCACTCCTGCGGGTGCAGAGAGGGATACTGCTGAGGGTGGTGCAGAGGTACAGGACAGTGGGTGGACTGGCAGCAGCAGTGCTGGCAAGGTCCTACCCATTGGACGTGATGGCTAGAGCTAGGAACAAACGCTGGAGGAGTGCGACCAGAGAGGAAGTACAGGAATGGATGAAGGAGGAAATGGAGAGAAGGTCGGAGGAGTATGAGGGCGCGCTAAAAGGAGCGATTGGGAATAGGAGAGATTGGATGGACCGGAAATTCGGGGAGGTGAACTACTTCTTGACACAGGTTGTAACGCGTTTTCTTCCTCCTCGTACTTTACGTCGAAACTAAGTACCTGGACACGTCACAATTGACACCCCAAAACCGCGGATTCAAGTTTTATCTCGGGCGCCAGATTTTTAGCGTGGTTAACTCCACGGCCCCTTGGCTTCAAGCGTCAAGAGTTCCAGGTAACCTCAGATGGAGGTACGGTCAGTTCCAGGGGTCTAGTTATTTCCAGAAAAAGGTCCGCGCTGGTCCTAAAATAAAAGTTAGTCTCCGGGCCCACACTACAGCAAAGCTAAATTCGTGCTACAAAACAACTATTCCACCATAGGAGTTTTCTAATTGTTAGTAGGTCAGTAAAACACAAAGGTTTGGTTAAATTAAAATCTATTACCTTCACAAATAATTACAAGGTCGGTAGCTGACCAAATCGTTACAGAAAAAGAAAAACAACAAAAAAACTATCCTGCGTAGCAGGCAACAATACCCTGGTATTTACAAAAAAAAACCCATCAATATAAGCAAACTATTAACTAATTATACCAATACCATGCGTTTATTAGAGACGAAGCGGGCAGGACATAAGCGAGAGAGGTTTATAAATATAAGCAATCTTTTTATATTCAACCGAAAACGGTAAAAGCAAGCTGACCTTTTCCAAAAAAAGAAAAGTATTTTCAATAAGCAGGTTAATAATTGAAAGCAAGAAAACGGATTCCAGGTTGATGCTAGCAAGGTATACAACCACTTGCGATGCACCCGGTATGTAAACTGAACGTGAAAATTTGATTAAAATGTCTCACGGGATCGGAAAAGGAAGTACGGAAGGGTTCGATCCGTGAATGAAAATATCAATGAGCCCTGGCAGGACGCCTGGAAAACCTTAATATTTTGATTCAGCGGGCTTTAAGTTCTCGAATTGAAATATCAACGAGCCCTGGCAGGACGCCTGGAAAACTTCAATATTTCAACCGAAACGGGGTTTGGAAATGGGAATGAGTACGGAAGGGTTTGATCCGTGAATAAAAATATCAACGAGCCCTGGCAGGACGCCTGGAAAACCTTAATATTTTGATTCAGCGGGCTTTACGTTCTCGAATTGAAATATCAACGAGCCCTGGCAGGTGCCTGGAAAACTTCAATATTTCAACCGAAACGGGGTTTGGAAATGGGAATGAGTACGGAAGGGTTTGATCCGTGAATAAAAATATCAATGAGCCCTGGCAGGACGCCTGGAAAACCTTAATATTTTGATTCAGCGGCCTTTAAGTTCTCGAATTGAAATACCAACGAGCCCTGGCAGGACGCCTGGAAAACTTCAGTATTTCAACCGAAACGGGAACGAGTACGGAAATTAAAACTTAACTGTACGAGCTATCGTTATATTATTGACATACAATGACACTACTAAATCAGAATAATGCTTGTTTTGTAAAAATGAAATATGAATTATATTGAATGAATTTTCGTCTAACAATTATTGAAAAGACCAGCTTTTATTTAAAATCATTATTTCCATAAAATCTTACCTTTGCAGCAAATACTTTGACTTGGAAATAAAAAAAAAAGAATATCAAAATTTACTATATTTAAAGAAAAAATCAAAACAAACTAACTACCAAGCAAACAACAAAATTCGGCGGACGGAGCGTTCAATGCTAGCGACTCTTATCTTCGCCAGCCTGCATTGAACTACTTGTCGACACTGGCGGATAGCGACACCGATTCTACTTTGGCTCTGAGCTTTCCGCATGCGCAAATTCGTGTAAAACATAACATAACCTAATGACGTCATCAATTTGATGGCGTAAATGAGAAGCGGATATTTCCCACTTTGCATTCCACGATTGGTCGTCTCAAGGTTACATGAATTTGAAGCTTGTGTTATATTGGTTAAAACTTGAAACAGATATTTGATTAATTTATCGAGAGGGGCAAGGAAAATCATATATAAGCCATTTTTTTAACACTGTATAGCTTCTTCAATGATTTTCCTTGCCCTTCTCGATAACTTAATCAAAGATCTGTTAACACAAGCGTCAAATTTGCGCATGCGGAAAGCTCAGAGCCAAAGTAGAATCGGTGTCGCTATCCGCCAGTCTTGTCGACTCGCCGCTTAAGCCTTCCTCGATTCAGACTGCTTTCCACCTCTCTTGGTTAGTTCGACCTGCGCGCTACTTGTTTCGCGACAGTGGGGAACCATAACTGTTTACAATCATATCGCGGTTGGAATTTGAAATTTTAAATTAAAAATTGGAATGGATTTTTCTTAACAAAATATTTCTACACAGAAGTCATAGGATATCACGGATTATATACAATATTAAATGAAAATATATTCGGAAACTTAAAAATAACTATTATCGGAAAATTAACTTCGTTACAAGGTGTTCACTGGACATGGGTCGACAGTAGGGTATCTCCACAAGATTGGAAAAGAGAGACTGGAGTGTGCGAGAGGTGTGAAGTGGAGGATGATGTGGGGCATGTGTTTAGATGCTGGAGGAACGAGGAAGTTATGAAGAAGAAGGAGAGAAAACTAGGGGAGGCGGTGTACTGGGAGAACATGGTGGAAAAATGTTGAGGGGGGATGAGGAATGGATGGAGGTGAGTGGAGTAGTAGAGAGCATCGTTAGGGGGATATGGCATGAGGTAGGAGTGATAGTAGGGGGAAGACGACGGTGTGAGCGGAGAGTGTGTAAGAAACCGCCGCATGTCTCGAAGTATGCTAGGGTAATGGTTCCAAGGCGGGGGTAACGGCGGGTTTGAGGTGGATTTGGTTGGTGTGCATCCCCTTGGGGATGAGTACAACACTGTTTAGGTCCTGGACACATTCGAACATGAGTTTCCCATCTCGGACCGAAAAAAAGGGCATGTCCACCAACTGACAAGTTTACACTAATGACAGTCGCCATGAGGATAAACAATTATTTGGAAAGATTTTAGATTCGTAATTGGGTTGTTTTGTATTGATTTAATTATCATTTTTATTATAAACAGTCAAACAGTGCCGTCTAAAGTCTCCCCTTCCCTATCTATTTCATGAACCATAGAACTTAGATCAATAGTTGTTTAGGTGCCTGAAATGAGGTACAAATGCAACGTTTTTGATAGTATTTCGTGACGTCATCATTCAAAATGGCGGACGGCCGCCATTTTGTAAGATAATTTTAAATGGGATCATATGGCAAGTAATACCTCATTTGAATGCTCGGTCCAAGTCCTGTTCAACGACACCATCACAATCAAACTATTTCTACTTATTTATGAATTTCAACGCAAAAACGACAAATTGTGAAAATTGTTACATGGTATTACTTTAAACAAGTTCTTTATGATAAACAGGCATTACAATACTGGCTTTAAGCATCAATTGAAGTATAGACTGGAAAACCATAGTAACGTAAAAGTTACATAACCTGTCGTTGAGATACAGAAATGAATAATAATAAAAAAATTAATAATTAAAACAAACAAGTTTAAATAAGATGCTCAATATGTCCACCGTTGACTTCTTGGCAATAAAAGATTCTAGACAAAACCTCTCCGAACGCGACGAAAGCGTTCAAGGGTCTCTGAAGAAATCGATCTGCTTTCTTCACGAATCTTTGTTTTAGATCTCCAACGGTGCCGACTGGCGTACTATGAACTTTTGTTTTCAGATAACCCCACAAAAAGAAATCGAGTGGTGTCAGATCAGGAGAACGAGCAGGCCACTCTATTGAACCCCGTCGTGCTATCTACCTACCAGGGTACTGCTCGTTTAAATATCGCCTTACTGGTTCATAATAGTGGAGAGGAGCACCATCCTGTTGAAAAGTTTCCTCCAAATCACGGAATTCATTAGGATGATACTCAAGTATTTCAAGGATTAGGGGTTCAATAGCATTCTCTAGCATTTCTAGATATATTTCTCCGGTCAAATTCGTGTTCAGAAATACAGGTCCAACAATGTAGTTTCCTAGAATCCCTGTCCACACATTTAGTTTTTGAGGGAACTGCGTGTGTCCTTCATGGAAAATGTGAGGATTTGTGTCACTCCAGTATCGCACGTTCTTAGTGTTCACATTACCATTATGAAAGAAGGTAGACTCGTCACTAAAACACACTGTTTTGAGATAATCGGGTTCTTGACATATTTTCTCATCTATCTTCTCGCAAAATTCAAGTCTGCGATCTGGATCATCTTCTGTCAGCTGGTGGAGCATTTTCATTTTGTAAGGGTGAAATTTATGTTTGTTTAATATTCTTTGTACAGTTTTTGGACACACCTCACAAGTATCTGCAACTTTTGAGGTGGATTGTGATGGGTTCACTACCATTTCCGCAACTATTTCATTTTGTTTATCTTCTGTGATGCTTGGCCGTCCACTTCGCTTATCGTCATTAACGTTCTCCGTCCTCTGAAATTTTTCAAATAGCTCCCTTAGGTATTTCCTGGATATTGGCCGATCTGGATGCCTGTCATTAAACATTCGTTCGGCTGCGTGCAGATTACTTCTAGTTTCACCAAGAATTAATATCGCTTCTACTTTGTTCTCTAGACTACGTCTCATTTTGAAAAAGTTGTAGTAACAAACAAAAGTAAAATAACACTGAATACTTAAGAAGTCTACTTTTAAATTAAGAAACACGGTAATACATTCTTACAAAAAACTTCAATTTTGACAATAGTATAGTTTGGCAAACATAACTGAAGCTGTGAGAGGAATGCGGTCGAAAACATTGGATATTGCCACGTTTAACTGTGAAAAAGCTAAAGTGCTAAGTATGTAGTGATAATAATTAGAAAATGTACTTTTTATTATTAACAATATGTCAATAATGATTATACGTTAGTTCTTTAATGTGCTTGTTTTATTGGATTTTGTCTATTAACATTATTTTATCAATTTCTAAATATTAAAAGATGAACACTTTTACAAATATGTTATGGGTTTCCTTCAAGCCGGCAACGTGGTGCGAAAATCATAATTACCACGCCCTCTGGACTGACTCAATAGGTGAATATTTATCGAACCTCCGTTGCTAAGTAACCACCTGACTTGCTATTGGCAAGCGCGTGCGTGTGTTCTTCCCTCTCACTTCGACAATTGACTGATATTGATTATCCAGTGGCGTTTATATTGTCAGTATTTACCTTCGTATTTTCAGTTTTACTTGGTATCTGATTATTTCGTATTCAATTGAATTCAAGCACGATTTTTAACATTATTTATTTTTAACAAATACCGTGTCTTGAAAAATACCTTACATTTAAAGCAAAGCATAAATCATTTTCTATATATAGTTATTATTTTTAATACTTCTATAAAATAGGTACCGTACGCCATTGGTACGTTTATGACAGATATCGGTTATGTTTCCTCGCCCCTCACCGATGCCGCGTAGCCACAGATAGACTTGTGTCGTTGAACAGGACTTGGAACGAGCATTCAAATGAGGTATTACTTGCCATATGATCCCATTTAAAATTATCTTACAAAATGGCGGCCGTCCGCCATTTTGAATGATGACGTCACGAAATACTATCAAAAACATTGCATTTGTACCCTATTTCAGGCGCCCAATCAATTATTGATTCAAGTTCTATGGTCCATGGAATAGATAGGGGGGGGGAAGACTTTAGACTGGCACTGTATATAGCTTTTAAAATACCCGAGCAATAAAAATAACGTAGGAAAAAGCACTAAATAAAAAAACTATTAAGAACTTCGTGTTATGCAGAAAACGCTTGTTTATCTCAGGGCGACTGTCAGATCACGTAACGTGGACTTGCCCTAAAAACTCTAGTTATAATTAGATCAAATTTGACCGATTGGTTAAGTTTTACTATTCGTTTTCATGTGACATAAAGTAGCGACTTTCTAAGTCATAAATTCGATATTTCCTAAACGAAAGGTCTTTTTAAAAAAATCTAATACGCGTCAATTTCTAATTTCAATGATATACATTATAATATTTTAAGCTGATCACAGTGTCATCATCATTAAGTAGTATCTCGGTTATCCAAATATTTAAAAATACCTGGTCACAAATTTCACCGCAATTTAACTCAAACCACTACCTTTCAGTAGGTATACATGCATCTTTCTTTTTAGGGTCTCCGTTATACTCATTAGGTTAACGGACTATTCATTTTTTAGACAATGGGCGCGTTCAACCGGGCTCAACGGTTGGAACTAAGCACAAAACATGTTGAGTATGCTGGCAGTCAGCGGCTGAGTTCCATCTGAACGCATAGGGCAAGTCCAAGCTACGTCATCCTGAGATAAAAAAGCGTTTTCTGGACAACACGTGTTGTTTAGAAATGTTGCTGTGATTGATTTAGGTGAATAATATGACATCGAACACTAAAAACTTTATTTGTGGACTGTATAAATATAAAATGTACAATTGTTTGATGTTCACACTTGAACTTGCAACGTGGAACTGCTCTTGTGTGTCGATCATCCTCGAGTAATGGAGATAACGCGCAAGCGCGCTTCGTTTTATAAAATGAACACTTAAACATACCGGCCACCTTGAAAGTCTCTAGCTTTCAATTAATAGGCAGCAGACAAACCTTTGCGTCGTTAAAATATGGTTCCAAAAGGAGTTCTTTCAGACACTACCGGATAACATTGTCTTTGCCCGGAAAGAGTTCAGCAATTCGTCCAAAACACCATTTCATAGGCGGAACGTTATCTTCCTTTAGGTCTACTAGGGCACCATCCTTAAGTGCATAGGCTTGAGGCGATTTCCACTTGCTCCTGGTTTGAAGTTGCGATAAATATTCTCTTGACCAAAGATGTTGCTGGATTTGTTGAAGTCGCCGATAATGATTTAGGCGGTTAGCTGGTACTTCTCCAACATTGAGTTCAGGAAGTGTAGCCAATGAGTCACCAATAAGGAATTGGGTGGGGGTAAGTGGAGAAAAATAAAGTGAATCGTTGGAGAGACGAGTCAAAGGCCTTGAATTCAGGCACGCCTCGACCCGAACCAACAGCGAGTACATCTGATCAAATGTTAGATGCTCATTAATTATTAGGCGGGTTAAATGGTATCTCACGGCCTGACGGCTGCTTCCCAGAGTCCTCCCATATGGGGAGAGCTGGTAGGGAGAAAGTGCCAATTAATGTTATCCTGACTTAAAAAATCATGAATGGATAAGTTACTAGTTTTTAGAAAATTGTACAAATGCTTCAATTTGTTATTGCATCCAACGAAATTAGTACCGTTGTCGGAGCATATGTCGGATGGTTTACCGCGTCGAGAAATGAATATTTCCAATGCGTCAAGGAAAGCGTCCTTTGATAAGTCATTCGCCAACTCAAGATGCAATGCCTTGATTGACATACACACAAACATTTACAGTTGGATGAAATAAAAACTTATTATGATACTAGAGATCAATTTTATTGTTATTAATGATTACAATAAAGCAGTTTCATAAAGTTAAAATTATACAATACACTTAGTTTTGACCATAAGCTTGTTAAATGTTTGTTAAAAACTTGTTGAGCAAGTGATTTTTGTATTGTTGTCAGAATGTAGAGAAACTCCAAAAAAATATTGACACAATATGAACAGTTTAAATGCGTAAAAAATACTAAAATTACATAATATCTAATAAAAATTTTAAATTGCAAGTGGATAACAGAGAATAAAGACAATTTGTTGATTAAGCAATTATAATTGGTCGATCAATATTGAAGGATTTTTGTTTAACCATCCTTTACCGTTACCTCATAATCGGTGACGTACTCTGCTGTTTTACGTTTGTCTTATATTAGTTGAATGTTATTTTACACTTAACCTTAAAATTATAATCAATGACATAATATGTTAATAATTGTTTTCAATGATGTATGTTAAGGTGTGTTTGTATGAATAAATTGGTAATGCCAAAAATTGTATTTTGTTTTATGCGTTGCGTACCTTTTTACATAATTTAGTTTTGTTTTAACTTGAAATCTCCGTTTTTTTAACTGATTTGTTTCAAATTTCTAGCTTGAGGATGTTTAATGTCCCTGAGCATTATTTTTAACTAGATTTAAAAAATTACGGATAACCGAATCGTGATTAAATGGCGAATTATATAATATATATTAAAAATGTATTATACGATTATATTTTTGGGGTGAAACCAAGGGTTATTTAAAATTAGATAGAATATCTATATACTCATATTTTTTAAAATTCTAGCTAAAACTTCACGCAATCTACCACTACTAATTTAGTCAGGCGAACCTCGGCCAAGAAAAGCTCAAGCCAAGGTTCCGGCACTGGCGGGCCCATTGTGCCATTCCTGCTACTTATGCATCCATGAAGCCGAGTCCTTCGATGAACGACTCAATCCTCTTCAGTGGATGCCTGCTTATGTCCCCAGGGGCCATAACAGGGTCTCCGAAGATTCGCCTGCGTATGTGGACATACGAGGAGAACATGGTCCGACGTTTCGTCAGCCATGGAGCAATCCCTACATAGGGGACTTTCCTCCAAACCTAGGTTACAGAGGTGTTTCCTCAGACAGCAGTGTCCTGTTAGGAGTCCTGCTATCTTTTTTAACCTACTCCATGGTAGTTCTAGAGCAGCTCTAGCATGTCCATCAGTCCATCGCCTCAATAGGAGCTTGGACTGCCTGAGACTCTGTAGAGCCCACCAGTGAGCGAGGTGCTGGTTTCCCAACTAGTTCCTTGTCTCCCTACAGATTGTTTGTTTTGTGAGGCCCAAGGTCGGGCCCGGGCCGTTAAAAGGGGTAGCCGCCCCTTCCACAGCCAGCGCGTCCGCCCCTTCATTGCCTTCAAAACCAGAGTGGGCCGGAATCCATTCTAGCCACACTGCTTTCCGCTTTGCTAGGTCAGCAAGGCGTTCACGACATTCAGCAGCAAGCCCTGAGTTGATGGTATATCCACTCAGGGCCTCGATTGCCGCCTGACTGTTGGTGTATATGGTTATGCGTCGGTCCGCAAAACATCTGTCTGGGTTTATCTGCGCACATTCCAAGATAGCGTATACCTCAGCCTGATATGCAGACACACACACCCTTACCCAATGGAACACAGACTTGTGTCCTTGGGTTCCTGGAGTAAATTCCAGCTCTCGCCCCATCGCTGGAGCATGAGCCATCTGTGTACCAGACGATCCCATGAGGCTGTGAATTTCCCTCTCTTTCCCATGTAGAAGACACGTAACATGGACCAAATTTGGATAAAATATTTTCAAATTTTGTCCTACTTTCACCACATATGGAGCGGTATCTGATAAAAATATTAGAAACTTTTCGATGTTAACTTCATTTGGCAAAAAGAAGGCTGAAATTGTTTGCTGAATGAAACGGCTGATAGTTATATTCATGGAGGCTATACAAGGAGATCGAACTCATACGGGAAAATTGACAAAAAGTGTCCTCAAAATCGTCAATCTAAGCAGTTTGTTTTTTCACCGCGGCGTCGCCATTGTACCTAAGATACAATTTTAAAACTGTCACGACAATAACCTTACTTTTTATATTTTACCAATTTGGCAGTAGGCAAATAGTAAACATAACTTGTGAATAATAAAAACTAGAAAATTAAAATTGTTAAAAATTTATAATGTTTTTGAAATTTATTGCAATAGTGGTTGGAAGTGCAGATTATTTAAAAGTAAGACGTGAATTGAATTTGATTTAAGTAAACCAGAGTTTTTTCAGTTACCCAAAGTACATAATCAGAAATATTCAAAGATAAATAAAGTAGGAAAGGAAATATTTATTATGATAGACTTATATACCTTACTTGTGAGAAGTCTAGAAAAAGCACAATTGCATACAAAATACTTTACTTTTGCTGATGACATTATTATGTTCTATACAAGTACAATTTAAGAGAACTGGGAAAAAAAAGGTGAACAAAGATTTGAAGAAAAACTAGAGATGGTTGATAAGGAATAAGCTGTAATACTAATTTGAAAATATTATTGGCATGTTTATATAAATAAGGTGAGAACATATATTGAAGCAAATATATATGTTAGGATCAAACACCGATATCGGCCAATGGTCGAAAAATACGCCCAAAACGCGTTCTGGTCACTAGTATATTGCCAATGTCAGAAATATCGTTTTCCGGTCGTTTAGTGTAGACCAGAACGCGTTCTGGGGCCTTTGCAATTGCCAGAATGTGTATTGACTTTCCCAAGTTAGTCTGAAAGAATTTTGTTATTCGTCACGCTGCCAGAACGCGTCGAGCACACAAACAAAACGTCGAAAGGTCATTGTAATAAGGAAAAATAATTTTATTTTCTATAAGAGTATGGCATACAAATTTTAAAAATAACATTGATTCTTAAAGAGACAGAAAACGTCCAAACACAAAATAAAAAACATTTACTACGTATAATTCTGGTGACTTAATGGCATACTTAAAACATCTACTTGTTTTTACAAGAACTATTGTTATGACACTTGCTGCTACATAGTACTTTCTTGGCTCTACACGTGCAGTTTTTGTTAACGCAATAGCGTTTGCAATTACACTGCACAGAACCTTGTTTCGATCCTGATGCTGAACCAGAAGCAGTTCGGAGAGATACAGACGTTGAAGGAACCGATGAAATATCAATAAAGTCGGAATCGGCTAATGTAAACTCTTTACGGCAATACAAGGATTCCAAAGCTCCATCTTTCGTGCCTGAAAATGGATTAAAAATGATTTTAAATTGATGACCCGAATTTATTACCTACCAAGCTGATAAAGTCCAGAGTCGTTAATACCAAGTACAACAGCTAACACATTTCTCGGAGCAAGTCTACCTCTGTCAACATCAGGTACTCGTACAATAACAGATCTTCCTACTTCAAGGGGTGGTAACTTTGAATTTGAAAGGGAAATCATTTTCTCGGCTTGCTTTTCCAGTCCACTTTTAGCCTCGTCCCTGACATTACTTATTTTCTCTCTTCGTTGACATCGGTTACATGTAACGATCTGCTCACCCTCTCCATTTCCTATGTTAGCTTTACCACAGATGATATGAATAGGTAAGCAACAAACTGAACATTTATGAGTATTTAAATCTGAAGTTTATTTTTCGCATATTGTACACACATTTTTCTCTTGTTGTTTTTCACCTTCGGTGTTTCTTCTGCTTGTCAAACTATTTTCCTCAACTAGACGTAAATGTTCATCTTCACGTTCGTCGGAATTATTCTGAACGCACAACTTTTGTAGTTCTTCTTCTGTTTCAATATTGGACAGAAGTTCCTTAGGAATTGAAGAATCCTTGAGACCGATCCTTTGAGGCATGCCGAACATGGCTTCATAAGGACTTTTAGTTATTCCTGTATGCAGAGAACGATTTTTATTGCTTTGCACAAAACGCAGCCCTTCAGACCATTTCGTTATGTTTTGGTCAGCCAACCATGTAACCAGCATGTCCCTTACGTCTTGGTTTGATCTCTCTACGGACCCTTGACTTTGCGAATGGCGAGGTTTTCCATGTACCAACTTCAATCCAGGCCACATTTCAGCAAGATTTTTTATTATTCGGTTTGCAAATTCTCTACCATTGTCGCTTTGTAGAATCATAGGTGCGCCGAACAAACAGAAAATATCAACCAAATGATAGGCAACTTCTTCAGCCGTCTTTGTTTTTAATGCCCGTAACACGGTGAATTTTGTTAAGTGATCCTGATAATTGAGAATAAAACGAAAATCTTGGCCAGGTTCACTTTGCATGTCAATAAGATCTACTTGACAACGCGAATTCATTTCATTTGTTAGAATTGGCCTCACCACTAAACCTTTTCGCTGAACTTTCTTTTTTAATTGACACTGCTTGCAAAGTAGGTACCAAATAAACCTCAATTATTTGTCGTGTTATGTTACAATATTTTCTCTTCAGTTCAGAATCCATAACTAAAATAAATTAAAGAATATAAATAAATAAAAAAAAACAAACCTCGTAATCTCTTGTGTCCTCCCCCTACATGAGCGGAATGAATAATGTCAAATAACTCGTCGGTCGTGCAGAAATAACGCAGCTCAGCAGTTTCGTCCACTCTCCTCTCTATCAGCTTTTCGGTTTCACCAATTTTTAAAATGTCGTACCTTTTCAATCGTCGTCTTTGTTTCGAAGAAATTGCGTCACCCTTATTTTTACAAGCTTTTGCTACCTTTACCTCTGTAAGTATTTGATCGTATCTTTCTCTTGTGAAAATATTGCTACGATCATTACTATCACATATAACTTTTTGCAGTTCATCATTGAAACGAATCTTAAGGTCTTCCATGGCACTAGCATATATTTGCACTTTAGCGACTTTTATGCACGCACTCGAATCAAATACTAGACGAGTACTGGCACTCTGAAACGAAACTGCGAGAAGTGGTGTCGTTTGCAAGCTGAGACATGCACAAAATCGGTTTTTGGACGGTTTAATTGTGTGTTAGACGCGTTCTGGCAATCGCAAAAGGTCCCGAATGCGTTCTGGTCTACATTAAGCGGCCGGAAAGCGTAATTTCGGATTTTGGCAATATGCTGAGAGCCAGCACGCGTTTTGGGCGTATTTTTCGACCATTGGCTGAAATCGGTGTTTGATCCTAACATATACATCAAATAGAATAAAATTTATGTTTGCCAATTATTGGTGCACTTTACCAATGTAGGGATTACTAAAACCATAAAACATTGAAACTAATTGGTGACACTTATTTCTTACCAATCTTCAGCTACCTAATTCCAGTGTGGCACACTTGTAGTATAACATTCATAGATAAAACACAGAGGATTCAAAATAGTGTAGAGAATGTTTTGTTACAGAACGTCCACAGTTATATATTTTGTGTACCTACTTATATATGTTACTAATTGTGACTTTCCACTGTGTTTGCTTCATTAGGAAATAAACTTTTGTAGATTGCCATTTTTGTATTTTTAAAGTACTTAAAAAATTATTTTCATGTATGATACTGAATTATTTAAATATATTTTATATTGAAAATCTGTGCATGAACTAATGTCATTAGTAAGTTGTACCTATTGATTGAAAATATATTGTATTGTATTATATTGTATTGAACAGATTGAAGATTATGCATTGAGTTTTAAGACTTTGGGCTTCATCCTACACATGTTTAACCATTTCAGTAATCTGTTATAAGTTTTTGTAGCTTATTTACTGTTATTTTGAGATTATTATGACTGATCAAAGCGATGTCATCTATATACTGCAATATGTATGCAAATTTAAATGTTCTGTTGCTAAATCATAGTTGTAACAAGATAGATAGATTGTAGAGCCAATAGGACAGTGTGGAACACTGGAGAAGTCCTTAAATGATTGGAATAAAACTGTAATTCACTTTTACTTGTGGTGTTTTATCACTAAGGTAGTTTTCAAGATTAAAAGCAAGTATTTAGAACACATCATTTCATATAGTTTGCAGAACATACCACAGTTCCAAACACCATCAAACACTTCAGTAATGCCTAGAAAAATAGCAGCTCTATGTTTTCATCATAGACTAGAGGTTTGTATATTTGATGTCAGGTTCGATAGTGAATGCATAGTTGAGCATCTGGTATCAAGATATAGATGTATTTTCTGATATCCTTCAGTTAAAAGTTTTTGCAAGAGTAGCCAAAATTTACTAGTAATCCTATAAAGTCTATTGGTAAATTGAGCAGTAAATATGAAGCATTCTAATTATCTTATTTTAACTTCAACAGTTCACTTATTACTCATAGTACCTGAGCTGGATAAGTATAACAGGCCATAGGATAGGTGGGTATCAAGTTAGAGACAAAATACTGATTGTATCTTTGAAAAATGAATCGAAGGATTGTACACTTTATATTTAGGTAAAAGAAGTCACATAGTGTGTAGTAAATTACTTCTCGTGCAACTCTCTGTATATTCAATATTTTCATAATTTCTTCTCGTAAAGGCTTGACCAGTTTGGAAGCAATCATCTTTTCCTTCATTTCATGGAAAATAACGTAAAATATTAGATATTCTTAATTATGTAATTGTTTTATTACTTCTTATTAATAGGACCAAATTTGTGTGTTATTAGAGCTTATGACTACTGGCTGTCGTCAGATTTTTTGGTACCTTAGCATATGTGGCGCCCTCAATAATGACCAGAAATTGGAATACCTGGAGTTCGATCTCCTTATCTAGCCTCCATGGTTATATTATTGGTTTTTTCTAGTTTTTTTGAAGCTATTAAATAAGGCTTTCCTGGTTCATCTTCTTTTAAAACGCCAATTATAAGATGCACCATATATCGACCACATGCATATGTACTTTCATCGACAATCACGTAAAAGTTGTTATCTCTTAAAGAAACTTTAATTTCCTCAATCACTCTGTCATACAATGCATTTACATTGCCTTTTCTTAGTGTTGCCTCGCTAGGAATATTGAAGTTAGAATATTTTTGCACAAATTCCCTAAAATGTGTATTTTGCAAATTTTTTGAAGGAAATGTTTGCAGTTTGCATCAGAGCTTTGCACAGATCTTGATTAAACATACATTTTTCTTTTTTTGATTCGTCTTGAACATCTTGAAAAGATGTATGAAGCGACTGCCGAACGGGTCCTAATGCCATTTTTTTCAGCTTCAACTTACGACTCGCAGTTTTTACATGCTGGTCGACTTGAAACTTTTTCTCATAGAAAATCTGTACCTAAACGAAAAAAAGTTCAAGCACCAGAAAGTAATCAGTTTTCATAGGATGAGCTAAAGAACAAAAGCGGAATTGTCTAGATATTATACAGGGTGTTTCAACTAAAAGGCCATAAGGGCATTTTCGGATAGTTTCCGTAGTCTTTTGGAAAAATGCTGAGACAGGTCGATTTTTAATCTGAGGGGGATAGTTTTTGGTAATATTGGAATATTTGTGGGGGCGTACCCCTCTCAAGGGGTAAGTGTCCCTCCTAGAATTTATATAGGGAAAATGGATCGAGTGACACCTTTTTTGAAGATCTTTCAAATACCTTTACAGGAGTATCAAGATTTTGAAATTGGACGATTAGTTCTTTAGTTTTAAAATTTGCACAAAATCAATTTTAAATTTAATCTCAAAAACTGATCGACCAATTTCGAACATCTTGACACTACTGTAAAGGTATTTGAAAGAGGGGTAGGTACGCCACTCAAAAATTCTAATGTTGCCAAAAATTGCCCCCCTCGAATTAAAAATCGACCTATCCTAGCATTTTTCTAAAAGCCTACGTGCACTGCCCGAAAATGCCCTTGTTACCGTTTCGTTGAACTGTGATGCCTTTTGGCCCAATATAATAATAAATATTTAAAATAAGAATTAAATTCCCTTGATCTTATTTCAACAAAACGTTCGAACATTTCATTATCATATAAATAAATTAAGAAGGTTATTGTCAAGTTCAAGCGTGAAGCAACGCTAAACAATTATATGTTCATTTAGTTTACTCGAACTTGACTGGATTATATAAATATACATTTAGTATTTATCATAAGGAGAAGTCGATGCAGAATGCTTGAAGAGAACTATTATCTATAGTTGAATAGTCAGCTAGTAGTAATTAGTAACCATTACGCATAAGTATCCTATATGGCTAGGTACTTATGCATAGCATTAGTTTAGTAAGTAGTTTAATGTATTTAGTAAATAAAACAAACATATCCCAGTGCAAGAAGTAGTTGTTTCATTCTCTTGAAATGATCCTCCATGTGACCTGCAACACCACCTATTCAGAGGCCCTTCCACACCTATAACCTAACCAAGTATCCATCGACGACACATATATTACAGAACCGCCCTGTATTTAAAAAAACGTTAAAACAATGTGACAAACTTTATTTCTGAAACTGCTGTGATGGGAAGAAGCATATTATAATAACTAAACTGTAAATTAAACAGCAATTTTTAAAGTCTATATAAAGTCAGATAAGTACTATATTCTAAAAAAAATAAGATGGACTTCAACATTAGGTATTTCTGAAAATGCTCTAATGGTAAGAGGCATATTATTTAGAATTCACATAAGTAAATTTTACGATAATGAAATTAGAAAAAAAAGGTTTTGGAACAGGCCTTGCAATATACTTATCTCCACTTAGTTTTACCTCGGGAAAACACTTTATCCAAGCACTTTTTTGAATGGAACATATATTTAAATACAAAATATACAAAAGACTTCAAAACCACTATTACAACCACCACTACACTACTTTTACTTCAAACGAATGTTTTCGGGAAACTGGCAACATAATATTAGTCCCTCAAACGCATCAGGTAATCTACCGAAGGTTATTTTTATATAATGTTTCTAGGTAAAGAATGTTTATACTTATTTCGGACGCACACGAATTCCCGTCAGGATATCCAGATTATCTTGAATTTTCCAAATTCGGTGTCGGATACATAAAAAACTTGAAAATAAATTTTTTTTAACAAAAATACCTGTTGGTCCCCCCGACTGACACGCTTGTGATGGATCTGAAAAAAATTTATTTACAGCGAACGACTAGTTTGTAACTGTTTATTGATTATACCAAGTTTGAATATTTTAAGTAACGGTATTTTTGAATAATTTGAAGAAAACTCATATGAGGACGTCTTCTTCAAAGGGCTGGGCTGTAGCTCCCTTAGGAAGCATTTTCAGATTAAGGTAATTTGAGCTATATCGACTTAACATCACCTCTAGTAACTGTAGTTTCCGTATGGCAGGAGAGTTTCTGGACACCCTGTAGAATGTTCTGCGGAGTCTCTCTTCCCGCAGTACTGGCAGTCTTCTGTCTCCGTCTTCTTTATTCTATAGGTATAGGTACCAAAACTTCAGTGGCCTGTCAAAAATTGAGTCAGGAAGTAATCGGCTCCCCGATGCTTGCACTGGTACCAACTCTTTAGGTTTTTAGTAAGCCTCCGCGTCCAGTCTGCATTTCCCTCTCGTTCCATTCATCTTGCCATTTTTGCAGAGTAGTGTCTCTCTCCTCCTTTCTTGTCGCCTCGCACACTTCCTGCCTCTCGTGCAATCTGACTCTTTCTTCGATAAGCGGGACTCCCGCGATAACCTGAGCCTCCACCGCCGAGATTGTGCGGTAGGCACTGATGACTTTCATGAGTGCCTTCCGTTGAGTTCTGCTTAACATGGCTTTATATTTTTCCATACGTATCGCTGTGTGCCATACAGGTGGTCCGTATAGCAAAGTCGAATGGACCACTGCGTATATTATTACCCTCTTTTTGTAGCCCGGCCTGGAATGTTTGGCATTATTCTTGTTAGCTGCCCCAATCTTCTTTCCGCCTTCTTGGTGGCATATTCTATATGTTTCCCGAAGAGCATCGCATTGTCTATTATTATACCCAGGTATTTTATGATTTTTACCTGTTTTATTTCTTCATTCTTGATATGAAAGGTTATGTCTGCCCTTCAGTATGATGCATTCTGTCTTATTGTTCGCTTCCTTTAGTTGGCTTTCGCCCATCCACTTTGCTGTCGGCCTCGATGATTATAATCAGATCGTCTGCAAACCCCACTCTTGTTTCTCCTTCTTCTGACCCTGTTTCTAATAATTCGTCATACTGAATATTCCATAATATGGGGCCCAGTACCGAGCCCTGTGGAACGCCTGCTTCAACTTTCCTGCTGGTGTCTTTCTCTATTATGATTTCACATGCGTGTGACATGCGTCTATCACATTCCTCATTTTTTGAGATACATGTTTCGACTCCAGACTGTTCATTATCTTGTCCCACGACGCCGTGTTAAAGGCATTTTTTACATCAATCGTTACCGCTGCTATCCATGGGTTTCTGCTCTCCTTCACTTTTTCTACAATCTTTCTTGCTGCTAGGATGGTAGACTAGCCCTTTCTAAGGCCATATTGTCTTGTGGAGAGGCCATCCTCCACCTTCCTTTCCAGCATGGCCTTGATTAATCGCTCATAGAGCTTTCCCATAGTGCTCAACAGACATATAGGCCTGTAGCCCTTCACCTCCACCTCCCTGCTTTGGGGATGAGGATTACGCTGGCCTGCTTCCACGCTCTTGAGAAGCTTTGGTCCTTTAGGAGTTTATTCATAACTTCCAAGACTGTTTCCTACCGCCTCCGTTGGTATACCGTCAGGGCCTGCAGCCTTTTTTAGTTTGGTCTTTTCTATCGCCTCCTTTAGTTCTTCAAGGTTGAAGGGTTTTGGGTCTCCTTCATCTCTTGTCCACCGGCTTACCCTTGTCTCTCTTTCCGGGAATAGTTTCTCGCACCATTTTGTTTTCTCTTCGCTACATAGGTTGTACCCATCTCCCCATATGCTTCTTCGCATATTTTGTTCCACTGTTCTTTTTTGGATTTGTTTACTTTCTTCTTAACTTTCCTTTTCCTTTAAGATCTCCTTCATTTCTATTGTGGCCGGGTCGTCCGGTCCCCTTCTTCTGGTATGCCTGAGTACCTCCCTTCTTGCTTTATTGCAGGACAGCCTTTTCCTCTCTATTTCCTCGTTCCACCAGTATGGTATATCTTGTTTTTCCGTCCTTGCAAATCTTGTCGCCTCTCTCACCGCCTTAGTCATGTCCTCCGTAAGCGATTTGTAGTTGACTGCTTTAACTACGTCTTCCAGAGTGCTTGCAGGGTTTCCCATCTCCACTTTGGTGTTCTTAAAGAGGGTGCCCTCCCAATATGCGTCCTTTGTCCTTTTAAAGTTATCCAGGTTGTCTATCCCCTCAAGGCTATATATCGTCATTTTTCCGTCACCCGCCATCCATACCTCGGTTTGGGTTGCCATTTCAGCTGTTTTTGGTCAGTCTGTGTATCTACCTGAAATCTGTGTTTGCTTCATTACTTTTAGCCTCCATGGCTATTTCAAGTAGGACTCCCTTCTTTATCTTGTTCATTGCTCTATTGAACAGGTCTGCAGCCCTGTTCAGTTCTTTTGTCTTTTCTTTTATTTCAATTTTGATGTTCGTATATGTTTTAACTAACCCCGCCAGATCCTCAATGAATCCGTCCATTTTTTCAAAGATCTTGTTGAAGTCTCTCCATTCATCTAGTTCCTTGTCTTCATCTTTAGCTCGCTTCGTTGCACCAACAGACTGTGCTCTTTCCCTTCTCTGGAAATGTGTAACTGTCACGTCTACTGGGGGGGGGGGGTGTTCTGTGTGGTGTCTTATAAACTTTTTCTTCACTGTCCTCATTCGTCAGGTCAATTCCGTTACTTTCTACTTCCGTATCCTTGTCTGGTGGGGTCCTAGTAATATGGTCCCTTCTTTGGATTACACCCTCGCCACATCCGCTGGCCGAGAAGTTCCTGAGCCAGGTGTCCGGACATTCGTTTTTGTCGCTCTCTTCCTTTCCGAGGTTCTCTTTTCCATTGTCCTTTCCTTGCTCATCCCGATTATTTATTGTTTTAATTTTGTTCCATGTGGTTCCCACTATTTGGGCAGAAAGAAGGTCCGGCGGAGCAGTGCTCCCATACCCCGCTAAGGCTGCATTCCCCTCCGGTTTGCCATATCCATCGGGCATCGCTCGAGACACACCTGTGACCCCTGGTGCCATGCATCCCATGGGTGCGATGGTGTTACACCTCGTGATTGGGGGGATTTTTTACCGCTGGTTTACTCCATCAGGACTCTTCTGTCTGGATTACCATACCATAGCCAAGAAGTCTCGGTTTTGCGGCGCCGGGAACTCGCCGTTCGCCCCCATGTCTGGTAGGACTTGTCAATGTGTTCAGATGTAACTTAGTTCCTGATGAAAGTCTCAGAGACTAGTAGCTCCTTTAATACTATTTGGCGGAGGAATATTAGGATATCTGCAGGCTTTAACTTAGGTAAATGCCCCTCTTCTAGCCAGTAATCTCCTAGGTGCGGTGCCCTAGGATTCTGAATTGCTGTGCAATTCGCAAGTATGTGGATGGAGATTTTTTCTTCCATGCCACAGAATCTACATTCTTTTCCCTCCACTATTTTGAGCTTTTTCAGGTGCCCATTCAGGCGACAATGTCCCGTTAGGATCCCTGTTAAAACTCTCAGTGCAGTTTTACTTATGCATTCATTTGATCCCAACAGGTGGTAGTCACCCAGAAGAATCTTTGATAGAATGATTCAGATTCAGTTTGTACACATTTTTTGAAAATATAGGTGTAAATTATTTCAGGGCGAACTTATTAGATATTGTCTTTTTCCTTTTATTTTGTTTTGGCATACTTTTAATGTAATCTTATACAACTATAAATTCTTGTGACCCCATTTTATACTACACCCAGTATACTTACAGATTTGGGGCTATTGTAAAAATACTCACTTTACTTGCTAAATAACATACTAAAAGTTCGAAAAAATCTATTTATCCTCATATTTTTTAGGAAGACGGTACTTCGGAAGCAAAAAGCGATACTTCGGAAGCAAAAAGTAGTAACAGCACGCAGAAAGAATTAGGCGAAAAACCATCTGGAGAATATATACTTTTAACGGTCAAGAAGCTCAAGAAGCTTTAAAGTGTTCCAAAAAAATTACGGAAATCATCCAAACAGCTTTAATAAGAAACGACCTTGATTGCGAAAATTCAAACCCAGAAACATCTCTTTATTCAGAATCACTTTCCAGACAAGTACGTTTCCAAGGATAAGTTGAATAGTATATTACGACCAAAACTCAGAAAGTAGAATTTGACCTATGTTGATATGACAAATAAAACATTTAATTGGATCTGCTTGTGACAAATAAATGACGATGCATGAACTTTTCAACCAAAATCATTGTCATAATTTCCACTAGAATTTTCAAAGTCTTACCACTGCAACATATACGAGGGTTGTCTTTTAGATTTTGCTAGAAAAAAATAGTAGATAACTTTTAAACACTATTGTTTTTCAAAGTATTCTACACGAAGAGAAATGCATTTTTGCATCCTTTGGAACCAATTCTGGAAGCAGTTATTCCACTCGCTTGTTGATACATTCAAAATAGAGTTTTTGATGGCGTTGACTACATATTTTGGGGACTAGAACCTTTGACCACGCAGTTCATTCTTAATTTTTGGAAAAGTAAAAAAGTCGTTAGGACTTAGGTCGGGAGTGTATGTAGGATTCGATATTTTCTTGCTTAAAAAACTGCATTGTTTTTCGAGCTGTGTGGGAACTTGCATTGTCTTTGTGAAGGTTCATTCGTCGTTGGGGGTTGTTTTTTTGGAAAAACAGCCATTACTTCCGGCAGACAAATCGATAGGTACTAATCAGCAGTAACAGTTCTTTGATCTTGCAGAGGAATTGTTGCTACATTACCCGCATTTGAGACAAATGTTGCAACATTTTTTTTGGATAACTTTCGTCGGTTTTGGTTCATCTTGGAACACCCAAACAGCCGACTGACGTTTAATTCGGATCCATAAGAGCAAATCCAGGATTTATCACCACTGACAATACTGTTAATCCGGTCAATCTAGACATAATAATAGTGGACAAATAACAAAAATTCCCGGAAAGCAGAAATTTTTGGGTTCGCCATTAGAAAGGAAGTTTCAAAAGTCACCCATTAATCCCATGTGCGCTACAAAAGTTATTCGGGGTCAAAATTTTAGGTTTTTTATATTTTTTCCGAAAACAGCAAGTTTTATCCAAAAAGGGACTCCAAACCAAAGTTGTACAACTTAAAATTATCTACAAAAAATTATCTACAAAAATGGTCCCCAGGATTATTTTCCTAAGAGTCACTATGTTGGAAATTCATTTTCCAACCGCTTTGCTTTCGCAATCTAAAGATTGGTTGGCGTACGATCGAGCTCTAGGACGTACCTACCGGCAGAACGACAGTACGATATAAAACCTTGATGTGAAAGGAGTAGTGGTTGGTGTATTTGAAGTATTCTAGATTGCTCTCTTGATTACTGTAATCTATTGCAAGTATAAAATCAACTAAGTATTCAATTAATATCAGTGCACACCAGTGACAGGAGTAAAAGGAAAGGAAAACTGGTAACATCTTAATATATTAAAGAAATTAAGTTATTGAACATCCATTGACTGTGACGCCGAATTAAGGTACTACCTACTTTACCTAGTTGTCAGATTGTGCTCGAAGTCATTCACTTTTGTAAGAGGTACTGGTAGCTGTTTGCGAATTATAGGGATAATATAATGACAATTGTATACCGCCAGGACTAATTGTATAATATGTATCTGTACGTAATTGTTAGACTACTACTGTGGTATTAAAATTTGAGATTGTTAGCCTACGAGTTTTTATTTTGAACGAGATTATTGTATTTCTCAAATAGTAGGTGAACTAGGAGTGGACAGAGCTGGAGCTGACGTTGAACTCAAAACGACAACCCCCATTTCTCCTACATTTTGATGGTCCTTCGAGCCGGATAGCTACTAGCTACATTCATGGTTTTTCTTGTTCTTGTTTCTTGTTCTCCAGAATTGCTCATCACGAGTACCCTTAATTTCGTTACTCGTAGGTAGTAGAGGTCGTTCAAATATATCTAGACCAACACTCCTTCCTCTTTAAACCAGTACCTCTTGTCAAAGGACAATTCTTGTTTGTCAACTAAATGGTGATATTCTTTAACCACTCGAATCGTCAAGATCGGTGGAAATCAAATTTGTTTCTGGAGGTAGTCGGCTGGCTGAAGAAAAATTACAACATCGTGCAACGCAGCATGGTAAACTGAATCGCTAGCTAGGACCTGTTCCTACAACACGATAAGAAACTTGTGTGAGTGACTACTAATTAATAGGTTGAAACAAATGTAAATAAACGTTTGTAAATAATAACATTGTTCGAGATATAAATACTTATTATTTAAATTATCTTTGAAATAAAGAATTTGCGGTTTATTCCAAATTGCGATAAGTTGTGGCTTGAATGTAAAGCTACAACCGCCATAAGCTTTATTGTATTCTTGTATTATATATTTTCTAGTTTAATGTACTTTTTGTGAAATACTTAATTAAGTATTAACAATTGCGCGTAGGTCTATTATAGTTTTTGTTCATAATTAAAAAAAAATGTTCTGAATATCTAGTTCTTGTTTATAGACAACTGCTTAAATTCTTGGAACAAAAGCAGTGGATATCTGTTTCTTCAATGTACTACATGGGTTTTCTTGCATAATACGATTATATTCGATCAACTGGATTATTTTTCTCGAAATTGTATTTAAAACTTGGCTGTTCGCACGAGTTAGGCTTAATTCGTCGTTTTTTTTCTAGAAAAAAAAAAAAAACTGGAATAAATTGGGTACACTGAAAAGCAGTGTCCGCTAAAAGTAACAGTTAAAAAAAAAAAAAAAATATATATAAAAGTTTATTATTGTCAAAACTAATTAAAAATTTGCTTATTTCAAAACAATATACCTATATTTGATCTGGAAAAATTGTAACCTTTATCTATTTCTTGATAAATTGAGTGTTTAAAATGGCTCTTGTAACACAAAGAAATAATCGTAATGCGGCTAAAGCTCAAATTGATAGAATTGCTAATTGGGCTTCAGCAAATAAGGATATAGCTGATAACATTTTTTTGTTTCAAGACAGAATAGAGCTTTTGAAAGATAATTTTAGAAGATACAATGAGTCTCAAGACAAAATTGAAAACTTGATTACTCAAACCGATATTGATGATGAAGACAGAATTCTATTAGAAACTAATTATTTTGATACTTTATCAGTATTGAGAGAGGGCGTTAAGCGACTAACCCGTGCGACCAGCAACACTAGTGATAATTTAGCAGGTAGCAAAATACAGCTACCAGAAATAAAGATACCTCCTTTTGATGGTGACCCCACTCACTGGAAAAGTTTCTTTGATCTTTTTAATGCCTTGATTATTAAAAACTCTCGCTTAACATCTAACGCTGAACGTTTGTTTTATTTAAGAAGTTTTTTAAGAGGTCACGCGTTAGAGATTGTTGCCAGTCTTCCTATTTCAGACGATAACTTTGAAATTGCTATAGACCTACTAAAGAAAAGGTATGAGAATGTGGGTACCTTGTCCAATGGTATTTTTCACAGGCTTTTAAATCAGCCAGCAGTCTCTAAGCATAATTCACAAAATTTGCGAACATTCTTAGACAGCACCAGAAAAAATCTAGATTCTCTTAAAAATTTGAGAACTGGGGATAAAGAAACATTTGAGGCATTTTTAGTTTTTCTTTTAGAACAAAAATTAGACTTCTATTCAAAAAAAGAATTCGAAAAAGCTAGGGATTTAAGCAAACTTCCCTCTTTGGATCAATTTCTAACTTTTTTGGAGAAACATTGTGTTATTGCCGATAATTTAAATAGTCTTGATTATGTTACTGACAAAAAATCTCCAAAGCCAATTAAAATGGTCAGTCTACATACTAATAGTTCTGATAATGTAGCAAAAACTAGTAAACCTTGTACATATTGCAATAGCATCGGTCATAAAATTTATACTTGCAAGAAATTTGCACAGCAGTCACCTAGGAACAGACATAGCTATATAAAAAACAAACAATTTTGTTATAATTGTTTGAATGCCAAACATTCGGTTGAGCATTGCACATCTAGTTACACATGCCAAGTATGTAATAAAAAGCATCACTCCTTGTTACACCTTGACAGAACTCATCCTGATCATCCGCATTCACAATCGAAACAAAATATTCAATCACAAAGCCACGCAGATCGAAACCTTGATATCTCTTTTCGTCAAGTAGCCTCAACGTCTGGTAGGCCTAGTCAAATCGAGAATCTGGATTCCACAGGCTCTAACAGTCAACTACAAAATTCCTCTATAGAAAGAGTCAACTTGTCTAGTGTGTCAGGCCACAACGAACATGTGTTACTCGCGACTTGTAAGGCAATCGTGTACACAAAGAATAGATCTCCCGTGATTGTCAAAATTCTGTTAGATCCTGGATCCCAAACTAGTTTTATTAGTGAGAGCCTTTTCAATAAACTAGGTTTCAGACCCTATCGTCAAGAAATGACGATTACCGGACTTGGAAATTGTAATGCTAGCACTTCTAATCAAATGTTAGACGTTACTCTACACTCTAGAGTCAACAAAAATAAGAATATTTTAGCATCTTGTGCAGTTATCGAAACAATAACGGCAAATCTTCCTCAAGTGCCGATCAAATCAAATGAATTGAACATTCCTCATGATATTTTTGAAAGTCTTGGTGACGATGAATTCTTCAAGCCTTCTCAAATTGATATTCTTCTGGGGGCAGATTGTTACTATCAGCTACTCAAATCTGGATTGTACAGACTTGGTAACAACCTACCTGTACTCTTGGATACACATTTTGGTTGGATTGTATCGGGAAATATCCCCGCTAAATTTCTTGATAATGGGCCTCGCCAATCCATAGTATCACACTCATTCTTAATAACTAACTCTACGGAATGTGTCAATTCGCGACTTGACTTGATTCTCGAGCAATTCTGGAAGCAAGAGGAGGTTCAGAATACTTCTGGTTCAATGTCTCCAGAAGATGAATTAGCAGAAAAGATATTCACTTCTACTGCTAAGGTTCTAGAAAATGGGACATTTCAGGTAAATATGCCTCTTAAAAGTTTTTCTGCGCATACGCAGCTAGGTGATTCATATGTTATGGCGAAGAAACGATTTTTTATCTTGGAAAAACGTTTCGAGCGAGATCCTCAGCTCTTCTTGGAGTATAAGAGGTTTATAAATGAGTACTTGGCCTTAGGACATGCAAAGGTAGTTCCCTTGTCTTTAGTTAATTCTCTAAATGAGAATAAATATTTTATCCCTCATTTATGTGTGATAAGGAATGAAAGTATTAGCACCAAGCTCCGCGTAGTTTTTGATTTCTCTGCCAAAACGACGTCATCGTTGTCGTTAAACGATATTACCCTTAAAGGTCCTCAAGTGCACCCAGAGTTATTTGACATTCTTACTAGATTTCGAACATATAAATATGCTCTCACCTGCGACATTGAAAAAATGTTTCGTCAAGTTCGAATGAATCCTGAGCAGAACTTCCTACAGAATATACTGTGGAGAGACTCACCTGACGAACCACTTCTTTGTTTGGAACTTCAAACGGTGTCTTTTGGACAATCTTGTTCACCTTTCCTCAGCTGCAGGGTGATTAAGGAAATAGCTCTGCGAAACTCAAATCTTGATCTTGCTTCTGAAGTATTGTTGTCACAAACGTATGTTGATGATGTGTTAGGAGGAGCTTTCAATGTAACCGAACTTGAACGGTTATATACACAATTGAATACCATACTTAACAAACCGGGTTTCAGGCTACACAAGTGGTGTTCCAATTCTACAGAGTTTTTGGAACAAATTTCTAATTCCCATACTTCAGATCTAGATCTGAACTTCGGAAATTCTCCCTACAAGATTCTAGGTTTAAAGTGGAACCCAGCTTCAGACAATTTAAAAATTTCAGCTTCATCTGCCCTCGAAAATAGCCCAATCACTAAAAGGAAAATTCTATCTATCATAAGCTCTTGTTATGATCCGCTAGGTTTGGTAAATCCCTGTATAGTAATGGGTAAAGTCATCATGCAAAAACTGTGGCTGCAAAAAATTGAGTGGGACGTTCCTATCAAGGATCCCATGTTGTTAAAAGATTGGACGAAATTTTGTGATACTCTCCTTGGTTTAAAAACCCTAGAAATTCCGAGGTACCTGTTTAATGACAAAAAAGTTGCTGAAGTGCAAATACATGGATTTAGTGATGCCAGTAATATGGCTTATGGAAGTGTAATTTACCTTCGTGTAAAATACACAGATTATTCTGTTTCTTGTAATCTTGTTTCTAGTAAATCCAGAGTAGCTCCTATTCGAAAAACGATTACTATTCCGCGGCTCGAACTTTCTGCCATGTTGTTGTTGGCTAATCTAGTCTCTAGAATTTTGTATATTTTTCAAAACAAAATACCAATTGAATCAGTAAACCTCTGGACTGATTCACAAATTGCGTTGTACTGGATTAAAAGTCACTCCTATCGATGGAATACTTTCGTTTCAAATAGAGTATACCAAATTCAGGAGCTCTGTGAAAATTATCATTGGCGTCATGTGCCTTCAGCACTCAACTCCGCCGATATCTTATCTAGAGGATCCTTTGATAAAAAGAATCTAGATTCTTGGTTTCATGGGCCCTCGTTCTTGCGAACTCCAAAATGGGATGTAACTAAAATTGATTCCTATGCTCCTGTAGAAAATCCGCCGGAAGAAAAGAAAATCTCCTTGTTAACTTCAGCAAAACATGAAACTTTCTGGAAGCAGACTATTGCTCGATTTTCAAAGCTGTCATCTTTGAGACGCACAGTGGCATACCTTTTTAGATGGGTACACAATTACAAAAATAGAGATGTAAAATTGTCAGGCCCACTTCAAGTTGATGAGTTGGACAAAGCACTGATGTTTCTAGTCAAACAAATTCAATCTGAAAATTTTACTTTAGAAATTTCTGACATTTCTAACAAAAAACCCTTGTCCAACAAGCAAATTGCTTCGTTGCACCCTTTTCTTGATGCCGCTGGTTTATTAAGAGTAGGAGGTCGACTGCAACATGCAGAAATACCTTGGGATCAGAAGCATCCGATACTCTTGCCATCAAAAAATTATTTTGTACAGCTGCTGTTAACACACGAGCATCGTAGATTGGGACATTGTGGCCCCCAAAACTTGTTATGTAATATTAGACTACGTTTTTGGCCTTTAAATGGATTACGTCAAATCAAACGTATTTTAAAAGATTGTATCACGTGTCATCGCTTTAAAGCCGCAACTGCGCAACAGATTATGGCTCCTCTTCCCCCAGATCGCATAGTACGAGCACGCCCCTTTCAGAAGGTCGGTATCGACTTTGGTGGACCTTTTCTGATCCGTACCTCTAGACTTCGTAAAGCTCCAATCATAAAGTGCTATATAGCCATATTTGTATGTATGGTAACTAAAGCCGTACATGCTGAGTTAGTCACTGGACTATCCACTGATGCCTTTATCCTCACCTTGAAAAGATTTGTTGCTCGTAGAGGGCAACCCAGTGTGATATACTCCGACAATGGCACAAATTTTGTAGGAGCTCGAAACCAACTATATGAACTTTACAAGTTCTTCAACTCTTCAGAATCTCTTGTTGGCATCCGCGATTTTTTAGCTCAAAATGAGACTAGTTGGAAGTTCATCCCTCCCAGATCGCCTCACTGGGGAGGCTTATGGGAATCGGCAATAAAAAGTGCCAAATATCATCTGTATCGTCTACTCGGTGAATCCCAGTTCACATATGAGGAGTTCAGCACCATTCTAGCTCAAGTGGAGGCTATCTTGAACTCTCGACCTCTTTATGCCTTGTCAAATGATCCAAACGATCTAAGCCCCCTTACTCCGGGGCATTTCTTGATAGGCACTCCCTTAACAGCGTATCCTGATAAGGATGTAGCTACTATCCCTACTAACCGACTATCCTTTTGGGTTCAGTGCTCCAAGGTTCAACAAAACTTCTGGAAGAAATGGACTGTAGAGTACTTGAACCGATTGCAAAATCGCCCAAAATGGCTACATCCCGTTAAAGACCTTAACATTAATGATGTGGTTCTATTAAAGGATGAAGATACACCACCCTTGAAATGGCCACTGGCTCGTATCCTTGAAACCATAAAAGGTAAGGATGGTCATATCAGAGTGGTGCGTTTGCGCACTTCGGACGGTGAATATACACGTCCTATAACAAAAATTTGTCCCCTTCCTCTATCATCTGAAAGTTCTGAAAGTATGGACTTGTAAAGCTGTTTGTTTCTATTTAAGAACCTCACTCCTTGGCGGTCGGCTATTGTCCTTTCGCAATTAATATTTGTATCCTTCGTTTTTTCTCTGGATCCTCGTCTGTTTATTTCCTTTTTTGGTGTGAACAGTTATGATATCCTATTCTTCTTGCACTTTGGTGGCGGCAGTATGTTGGAAATTCATTTTCCAACCGCTTTGCTTTCGCAATCTAAAGATTGGTTGGCGTACGATCGAGCTCTAGGACGTACCTACCGGCAGAACGACAGTACGATATAAAACCTTGATGTGAAAGGAGTAGTGGTTGGTGTATTTGAAGTATTCTAGATTGCTCTCTTGATTACTGTAATCTATTGCAAGTATAAAATCAACTAAGTATTCAATTAATATCAGTGCACACCAGTGACAGGAGTAAAAGGAAAGGAAAACTGGTAACATCTTAATATATTAAAGAAATTAAGTTATTGAACATCCATTGACTGTGACGCCGAATTAAGGTACTACCTACTTTACCTAGTTGTCAGATTGTGCTCGAAGTCATTCACTTTTGTAAGAGGTACTGGTAGCTGTTTGCGAATTATAGGGATAATATAATGACAATTGTATACCGCCAGGACTAATTGTATAATATGTATCTGTACGTAATTGTTAGACTACTACTGTGGTATTAAAATTTGAGATTGTTAGCCTACGAGTTTTTATTTTGAACGAGATTATTGTATTTCTCAAATAGTAGGTGAACTAGGAGTGGACAGAGCTGGAGCTGACGTTGAACTCAAAACGACAACCCCCATTTCTCCTACACACTATTTCTGAGATATCGCGATTGTAAGAGTCACGTTAAACATGATATGCACATATATAACATGTACCATGTACATTGTCAGGTACTTAACACAAGTGAAAATGCCTATTTGTGTATCTTTCATGTATACTAGACTATAAACTATACAATTTTGAAAATACTCTGTCAGTCCCCAACTGAATCCCCTCTACCCGAGTGGCCTTGAATAATATCTTGCATAGCGCGTGTAGTGTCGTTCATATTCATAATAATAAATCTCGCTTTATTTCCATGTTACGTAACAAATTGACAATTGCAAATATTGCAGTGAAACATGCTCAAAATGACGCAGACATCCTTATAAAGTCCGCTTTACAGTTCGCAATTCTTCTTGCAACATGCAATATTCTTGATCGAAAGCATGCGCAGTAGAGGATAATTTAGCAAGCGTCTTGCCATTTCAAGCTCTTGTCCAAAATGGATCTGGTTCGATTTGTATTGCAGCTCGCATGCAATTCTGAGGGAAAAGTTGGTAATTTTTTGTTACCAACAAAACAAAAGTTCCTAGACGAGATGGGAGGTGAATTTTGACTGTATACTTTCAAACGCAACATAAATAGGTATGTATCAATAATTTTATACAAAGTTAATAGCTTATCAAAAGCATATGACACACTACCTCACAAATAAACTTTAATTTTATTGGTTGGTATCATTTATGTTAGTATCCACATTGAAAATTGCAATTGAAATGTAAAGCGATTGTCAATAGTTGCAAGCAATACTTTTCAAGGTCAAAGTGCTGCCGCAATAAATTGCAAGAAGAATTGCGAACTGTAAAGCGGGCTTCTTGATTGAAACAGCAATAGAAAAATATAATGCAAAAAGGACAACAATTTTAGTTGGTGAAGATGTTGATTTGTTGATACTTGTGTCACTACAAAGACTCCTATTGATCAAATTATTTACTTTCTGAAACCTGGAAAAGCTCAACGGGGAACAGAAATATATTCTTATCCAAAGTTTATCTGCTTATCCAAAATGCCAAAAGCATATTTTATTTTTAGATGCAATAATCGGCTGCGATACTACATCAGCCATGTATAGAAGGGGCAAAACTTCAGTAGTAAAATAATTCGAAAAAAAAAAGATTTGATTGACTGCGCAATTTATCTAGATAAATACCGATATTTAACCTTTGTCAAAAATACTCGACACAAGAAGCAAGTACAATTATCATGTCTTCCCCCCAACATCGGGATCTGCTATTCAACACTTGAATCGAGTATTCTATCAAGTTCAGACATGACTAGGCACTCAACTTAACCCAGAAGACTGGGGTTGGAAATTCATAGATAATGCTTTGGAACCGATTCAAAGTTTACTGCCACCCGCTTCAGAAAAACTCCTTAATTCTATTTTTTGCAATTGCAAAAAAGGTTGCAGTGACAAATGTGGCTGCAAAAAAGTAGGATTATTGTGTTCTCCAGCATGTACCAATTGCCGAGATCAGTCTTGCTCAAATGTTTAAATACGACAGAGGAAGATTCATGTGATTTTGATGAAGAGGCAACTGATTCATCTTCATTTGAAGAATTGATGAACATCCTGCAAGAGGAAGGGGAAGAAGAAGAAATCGAACAAGACATGAATGTTGAAGTAGACGTTGAAGAGTATGAATCAGATTAAAAATTAAAAAAAATCAAAACTACAATTAAAGTCAATAGCCATTATCAATATCAATTTTCATTATGCATTTAAAAAAATATTGTCCCTGAAAATGACATTATAACAATTCGTGAAATAGGCCTACTGGGGAAAACACATTAAAAAAAAACGCGTCTAGCTGGCGAGGAAATTTGTGCATATCATGTATAACGTGACTGTTACAATCGCGATATCTCAGAAATGGTGACTCTTAGAAAAAAATTATGGAAACTATTTTTGTAGATAATTTTAAGATCTACAACTTTGGTGACGAGTACTTTTTCGATAAAACTTACCGTTTTCGGAAAAAATCCAAAAAACCTCAAATTTTGACCTTTGACTCCGAATAACTTTTGTAGCGCACATAGGATTAATGAGGACTTTTGAAACTCCCTTTCTCATGGTAAACCCAGGCTCTCCACGGAATTTCAGCTTTCCGGGAGTTTTTGTTATTTCAAATGTCTAAATTGACCGGAGTATGTATATTTTTTGCATTTCCTTCGTTTCCTGGTTTTTGAAATTCCCGATAATGCTCCAACTTCACGATATGTGACATGTTGGATCAGCTTACGTACAGCATCGACGTTTTCCTGGGTGACTGCCGTTGTTAGTGGACCTATTCTTGGTTCGTCTATAAGATGAATTCGTTCACGTTTAATTTCTCCATACCAACGAGAAATTGTCGACTGATGTGGAGCTTCATTGCCCAAAACAGAAACCAAATCGGCAAGGTATTCTTGTTGAGACAACTGTCTTCGAAAATTGTAAAAACTTCTCGGCATAATTACATTTTTCGACTGATTCATCAACTTTAAAAAATCCAGTTTAGGTACAGTTTTAAACGAAGCGGTCTAAAACTTTGGCGTTGAGTTAACTAAACATGACGGTTAATTTTGATATTTGTTGACAGGCGTCAACTATGTTGTTATATGCACCACTTAAAAGACAACCCTCGTAACTTTAATAAAATACGAGAAGCCGAATATCGGTTTAACACCCCATTGTATTTATAGATGGAAATGTTCATCACTTATTCAATTTTTTAGAATTCATCGTTAAAAGAAGATAACGCTTCAATTTTTACAAGTGAAGATTTGCAAAAAGTAGCAAGAGAAAGATCGGCGTCGTACATAGATAGTAACGACTCAAGAACATCTCAAACAAAAAGAATTGCTAAGATCCAGTGTCCAATCATCAAGTACAAGTTGTATTAACGCTATTTTAAATACTGGAGTGGCAGACATTTTAAAAAGAGTTATCAATAAAAAGCGTGATAATTTGACTCCCGATGACATGTCTTTGGTAACAAGAAGAAGTTTTTCGGAATGGAGTAATAAATGATTACTATTTGTTAAATATTATTATAAGAGTAAATATCATGCGTCATGTATATATTACAATCATTGTGTCAAATAAAGAAATTGAGGTGTGCAATTTTAAAGCCGCCACAGTTGTTATACAGGAAGTGTATAAACTCCTACCTCATATAAAGGCTCCTATGGGGGATAACAAATGACCATTAGAAAGTTCCTGCTACCATCTTCGAGCACCCATTGTTTACTAATATACAGGGCGAATTGTGAATATTGACTGAAATTTCTTTTGGTCATATTGGTCATTTTAGTCAATTTTTCGTATGCCCCCATATTGTGTTATGATAGAAAGACTCTTTAAAGAATAAAAAGTTTACAAATAGTAAAGAGACAACTGTTAACAAGAAAAAACTGCTATTTAATCATGAGTTCAAAGTGACCATCGTTAACATTCAGGCAATAAAAATTGAAAAAGAGCCAATTTTAAACAACGATTAAATAACAATGGAAGGCTCGTATCAAAGGCAAAACAAAATGATTGAATAGAGATTCACCAGACCTTTTAAATGAGGTGTGACTTGATACCTAATGCCATTTGAAAAAATGTAAGGGGTGTCTCCAGTTATAGGGAGGGGGTGAATCTGACGTTTATGACATTAGCGCCAAAAAGTGTCCCCCTCAAGTTGAAAGTTGACGTGTTTCGGCATTTCCTTCTAATATGTCCCATTTTTGAAATATTAAGGGTGGGTCCTTTTCAAATGAACACAGTGTATATTCTTTACTAACATTCTCGCTCGATAAGAATTTTAGTCTAGAAACAACTATAATAGTGAAGTTGAAGTACAAGTGATCCCATTCGGAGATGCATGACGGTGACAAGTATCAGTTGAGCGGTCACCAATCTTTAAGTTTTACCCTACCAAAAATTGCTCAACACGGCTTGTCTCTGACACGGCTAAATAAATTTTTACTTCAAACAATTCTTATAGAATAGCCAGCATAGTAAATTCGTTTGCCGCCGTTCACTTTATATATTATAATCAAAGTAGCAGAACATGATAATAACTTTCATGTAATGAAATTTTGGAGTTACTAAGAAACTATGTATTGACTGTTAACATTATTAATTTGCGATTTCATATTCGAAGAATAACCTAAAACATCACTAGATACGGAAGATCCTCTATCAACAAAATCATTTCTTGGATTTAATTGAATCCGGAAATCTCTTTGTCGTTTTATTCTGAATTGTTTCCCTCTGACAACGTTGGATTTTCTTTTTTGGAGTATTCATTATATCTGATTTGATATTTCCACTGTCTGTATAAAGGCCGATGGCTCTAAGATCTTTACTATTATGCCGAAAGGGATTCGCTATCTCATGCTTTTCTTCGCGACTAAAAAATAAGTAGAATACAGTGTGCGACACTGAAAAATTTCGCTCTGTTAGGTATGATCAGGCTGGATTAATGCAAAAATACGATTCAATATAAGCGGTTTACTCTACCTTGCGGTAGAAAACGGAAATAGTTTGTTGTATAGTAGTTGGATTTTCTCATGAGCTCTACGTCACAAATGTGCGAGCAGCCAAATTACGTTCGCAAACAGCGTAATTCTACTGGAATGGAAACCGGAGTTCAAAATATCTCTCATGACGAAATCCAACAAATCTACATAGTTTTATAGCCTTACTTTCTTTGGACTTTTTCGATTTTTTATTATATTAGCTGCTCTATAAGTATTATTTATTGTATTTATTAAGGACTTTCAAGAATCGTTTCTGTTTACATTAAAGACAAGAAAAAGTACCTTTCTGTTTGTTTTCCTTTTGAATTTTGATACATTTTTTCATATTTTTCATTGTATAAGATAATATTGTTCGTATCTGAACTTGCTTCGCATAAAGCTGATCTCGTATTATTTGTATTCGAAGTTTCTTCGCTTAAAACAACTGATCTCGTGTTATTCCCTTTTTTAGATATCACGTCAATCGTCTTTTTTACTTTTTTAGGAGTATTCAGTCTCACATTAAAACAAGGTGCCACCGGCTTTCCTACAAAAGATAAGTATTGAATATTTTTGAATTATTGTTTAAATATGTTTTTATTTTGTCAAGTTGTCTTAGGTAAATAAATCTTTGATACCTATAAAATATGTTTAAAACATTATTAGAGTAGTAGAGCCCCGCTGTGGATTTATTAGACGACCTTGGAAATAATCCACCACTTTCCATTTTGTTGCAAGTATTAGATCGTATCAAAATTAGAGATACCATTCATCATATAAAAGGCAAAGTAACATGGTACACATTTTGAGCGAAGCAAAGCTTATAGAGTACATAAAGGGTGCATAGAGGCTCTCAACAAAACATCCAAGACCATAAAAAAAATAATACTTTGATAGGTTGTGTTTCAATTCTATTAGCTGGCAATTTTTTGCAAATATTACCTGGCTTACTCTTATTGAGAACCTTTTTCTTGAAGACAAATCTAAGGATTTTCTTAGGAAGAGATGCTACTGATGGCATTTTTAAATGACAATTAGGGGATGAGAATTGTAAGATTATCATACCATATGCCTAGCCACGTTACAAAAATCAATTCAAGAGCTTATTACAAAAGTTTACCCAGATATCGACGAACTTCATACAGTGGCCTTGCAAGCGAGCTATTTTAACGTTAAAGAATGTTAAAGTGGCCAGCATTAACGATAATTTGTTAAAAGCATTCGTAGATTCCGTCGTAACTACGGATAATATTGTGAACTATCCCCTAGACTAGAATGTTTAAATAACCTCAATCAAGCTGGTCTCCCACCCAACGATCTGGCTCTTAAGATTGACCTGTTTAATTAATTGTCTTACTTACCTTGAAATTTCTCTTTGTTAACAATATAAGTTTTATCCCTTCTGAGGCACTCTTTGGTTTGAGAGTATCTAACTGAATTTGTGGAGGATGGAATGTTGACTATATTGAAACACGAATTTACCACCTCCATCCCTTTTTTAGATGCTTGCGAATCAGTACTGATTGTATTGTTTTTACTAGATATGTCGAAAGTTTCTGATTTAGCTTCCAAATTCTTATCGTTTCCAATCGTTTCTTGATTCAAATTATCTTTTCCAGGTTGAAGGAACCTGATAAATAAAGGAAATGAGGACGCATAATTAGGTATTGCAGGGAATTCAAATTCCCAATCATCTATTTCGCAACTGGAGGTTTCAAACGCTTCAACCATCGAATTATTCATAAGCTCATGATATTTGTTGATAAAATTTCTTGCTAAATCATACGATAGTTTATTTTCTTCGTCCAATCTAACATCGGTTTGGTTATAAGGTACTTCTGAACTTGTTTGAGTGGAGACGTGTTTTATGGGGTCCGGTGAACTATACGGAGACACGAAATCTTCACTAATTTTGTGAAAAAAGAATAGTACTCACCTATTTTGAAAATTATCCGTCGAAAAATTTGCGGGTTATACAGAATTTACAGAGAAAAATCCAAAAAAAGATTTTTTTTGTCACTTGAACCATCACTTTTTGACTAGATATTTTATACAAAAAACAGTCTAAAAAAAAAGGAAAGTGATCAACAATATGTATTCTCGCTAATTATGAAAAAATTCTGTTAGTTTCCTCATAACATCATTTAAATTAACACTTTTATAAATATATATTTGTAAGGCAACAAATTTGTATGTAATTAATTTTAATGACAGAATTGACAGATATCTTTCCGTAAAACGTAAAACGTAACCAAAACCATAAATCTAAATATTCGTTCTTTAAAATTTGTTTTTCATTTTTTAATGTAAATGAGAAAATTTTAAATTTCTAGGCCATTATAAAAAATAAAATTGTTTGTGCCTATCATTCAATTTTTGAATAAATCTCACGTTTGTTTCTCTTCATTTTATACTTTATATACCATGAAACCAATACTTGAAAATTTATATCAGTAGCCTATACTATACAGATATATGCAACCTACAAAACATAAAACAGAATAATACAATACTTTATAGCATGGTTGCCAGCTGTGATCTGCTACTTGAGAATCGTGGTATTTTTCTACAGTATTATTAAGATGCGAAATCAAAAATTTCATTAAACTATATTTTTTTATTGAATTAATTTAACCCAAACCCAAAAAAACATTTATATATGATGATATCCTTACATTACGTATTTTAAGAAGGGGAAATGAATTTAATCATTGCATTCACCCTTTCCTTCTTGAAAAATATCCTATACTTTGTAACGCACATTAGTTATTGAAGAAGGGGAAGGGAATATAATCATTGGATTCACCCTTCCCCTTCTTGAATAAGTTGATGTGCGCGTTACAAAGTATAGGATATTTTTCAAGAAGGAGAAATATAGAAGAAAAATATCCTTACAAAGTATAGGATATTTTTCAAGAAGGAGAAATATAGGTTAGGTTTGGTTAGGTTTGGATAGTTTGGTTAGGTTTGGTTAGGTTTGGTTAGGTTTGGTTAGGTTTGGTTAGGTTTGGTTAGGTTTGGTTAGGTTTGGTTAGGTTTGGTTAGGTTTGGTTAGGTTTGGTTAGGTTTGGTTAGGTTTGGTTTAGGTTTGGTTTAGGTTTGGTTTAGGTTTGGTTTAGGTTTGGTTTAGGTTTGGTTTAGGTTTGGTTTAGGTTTGGTTTAGGTTTGGTTTAGGTTTGGTTTAGGTTTGGTTTAGGTTTGGTTTAGGTTTGGTTTAGGTTTGGTTTAGGTTTGGTTTAGGTTTGGTTTAGGTTTGGTTTAGGTTTGGTTTAGGTTTGGTTTAGGTTTGGTTTAGGTTTGGTTTAGGTTTGGTTTAGGTTTGGTTTAGGTTTGGTTTAGGTTTGGTTTAGGTTTGGTTTAGGTTTGGTTTAGGTTTGGTTTAGGTTTGGTTTAGGTTTGGTTTAGGTTTGGTTTAGGTTTGGTTTAGGTTTGGTTTAGGTTTGGTTTAGGTTTGGTTTAGGTTTGGTTTAGGTTTGGTTTAGGTTTGGTTTAGGTTTGGTTTAGGTTTGGTTTAGGTTTGGTTTAGGTTTGGTTTAGGTTTGGTTTAGGTTTGGTTTAGGTTTGGTTTAGGTTTGGTTTAGGTTTGGTTTAGGTTTGGTTTAGGTTTGGTTTAGGTTTGGTTTAGGTTTGGTTTAGGTTTGGTTTAGGTTTGGTTTAGGTTTGGTTTAGGTTTGGTTTAGGTTTGGTTTAGGTTTGGTTTAGGTTTGGTTTAGGTTTGGTTTAGGTTTGGTTTAGGTTTGGTTTAGGTTTGGTTTAGGTTTGGTTTAGGTTTGGTTTAGGTTTGGTTTAGGTTTGGTTTAGGTTTGGTTTAGGTTTGGTTTAGGTTTGGTTTAGGTTTGGATTAGGTTTGGTTTAGGTTTGGTTTAGGTTTGGTTTAGGTTTGGTTGGGTTAGGTTACGTTTGGTTAGGTTAGGTCTCAACACGTCATACTTTCTACTATCGTTAAGATTACATTAGCCATAATCAAAAGTCTAATCTATATAGGTACATACATATTTATTAGCTGCCCCTTCTCGAATAAATTACATATAATTTGTATTTCACATGAATTATGAAAAAATTCACGTTGAAGTCAAGTATTTAACTATTTTTCAAATAAAATATTTGTCCAAATAGTGGTTATGGTGAAAAAATATTGTTTTTTGGATTTTTCTCTATAAATTCTGAATCTTCCACAAATTTTTTAGTAAAAAACCTTGTGTAAAGCATTTCCAAGCCGTAACGAGTTACGGAAATGAGAACTGGCAACATTGTTCAATCCACCAATTTTTTTCTTTTAAAATGTTCTATAGAAATAGGGCTTTCTAATAAGAAAAAAATGGTGGCAAAATTCCGAGGGTCGCAAACCTTACCGGACCCCTATTTTTATTCATATGAAGAGCTGTTCTTAGTAAATCCGGCTCTATTCCATTTGCATATCCATATGCGGCTATATAAAGTCTATCCCTATAATTTAGTGGTCCAAATAATGTTTTTTCCCTTGATAATTTGGCCAGTCCAAGTGGCGCACAATCGAAAATATCTGCCACTTCATTAAATGCTACGGCGATTTCTCTTTTATTTGGGTTCATATTGAAATAAGTAAATTATAAACGTTTGTATAACCTACAAAACAATTCAAAAATAGTTGGCTTTGCACTCAAGCAGTGTGACCAACATTTTCTTTTCGAGATAAAGAGCAAACTAAAAAACAGTAAGGCTACATTCGTAGTCAATTCGCTGGCCAAGTGGCACTTTGGAACGCAAGTCGGCACGAAATTTGCCATTCACAATAACTTCAAAGTCGACTTTAACGCAAGCGCGTTCGTACCTAAATAATTGTCAGGATTCCTTCAACATATGGTCGAAGCATGATTCTGTCTGTATTTAGTTCAGTCTGAGGTTATAATATATAATTTGGATTTGGATTTATTTTTTATAGCAGTATATACTGGAGTTTAGTAGTGATGGACTATAAGACAGATGTCAGATATATCAAAAAACAAATAACAAAAATTAATGCGCATGTCCCATAGCCGGCACGAAGTGCAAGTCGAAGTGAAAGTTTGCAGCTTGCAAGAAATTTCGACGACTTCAAATTCAACTCCGACGCCAAATTGCGTTGTGAACGATCACACTGAAATAGATTTGCTTAGCTTGCGTGCCAAAGTGCCACTTGGCCAGCGAATTGATTACGAATGTAGCCTAAGAGAAAGAAATATATTTACTACAAATTTGGTATATATTTGTGGTTATCGCCGATTTTTTACGGGCGTTACATACTACTGCTTACGCAAGAGCTTGTCTGTCATTTGTCATTTAAATTAATTGTTTTCATCCAAATTTGCAGCCTCTCACATATATATTTATAAAAGTGGTAATTTAAATAATATTATGAGGAAACTAACTGAATTTTTTTCATAATCAACAAGAATACATATTGTTGATCACTTTCCTGTACAATTCCATACATTTAGACTGTTTTTTGTATAAAATATCTAGTCAAAAAGTGATGGTTCAAGTGACAAAAAATAGCTATTTGTGTATCAAGAGCAGAAAGTAGTACTTTGGCAGTCGAGACAGAAAGTTGCCGCGCGACGCGTCAGCGGAGCGCGGCAATCTGTCGAGACTACCAAAGGACTTTCTGCTCGAAATACACACAAGATTTTTTCTACGATCACACCAAAATAAAATTAATTTTTTATTAAAAACGTGTTACTTTCATCACAATATTGGAAGTTTATTTGACATATTAAGCCTACTATTCGAAGACAAAAGATTAATTGTGTATGTTGTGTTGCCTACTTATGACAATAGACTTTATGATTTATGATTTTATGGTTGTATGAATATTATAGTTCATTAAATAAATTACAACTTTTTTAAATTTTATTTGAACGGAATACAGAACGATAATAAACAAACATACCTTTTACTTATTAACTAAATTAAAATTAAAGATACAATTTTGGCAATTTTTTATGTTTATGCCTGAGGTAGATGTCTCTGAAAGGTTAGAAAATGTCAAATCTTTCTGGTGATTGCAAGTATGTTGTGTTGCCTACCTATTGCCATTGTTTGTTCTTAGCAGTTTCGTGTACCTATGTACGTAGGCAACACTTATCACATTAATGTCAGATATTTATTACTTTAATGTCAGATATCTTTTAGATTTCCCTATTTCTCATTATATTATTACGGAAAATACTGTTGGATGCTTTAACATATTAGAAAATCAACTAAAATATTTATTTATTCTACAGTTTATATTAAAATATCTACTAGCTCTCTTTTATCTATAAATAAAATTAGGCGTGCGCCAAAGTTACTTTCTGCTTAAGAGCGCCAATAATGTCAAATTATGACAGCTCGCGGAAAACATCAACTTTGCGGTTAGATTTGAGTGTGCAAAAGCCTACTTTCAGTAGTGATCGTAGGAAAAGATCTTTTTTTTGGATTTTTCTCTGTAAATTCTGTATAACCCGCAAATTTTTCGACGGATAATCTTCAAAATAGGTGAGTACTATCGATTTTTCGTAAAATCAGTCAAAAACTCGTGTCTCCGTATAGTTCACCGGACCCGTTTCTTTTCGTTTGTATTTATATTGCAGAAATGTAGATGTACTAAACGATTAAATCGAGCGAAAGCTTCCGTACATATTTGATACATCACAAAAAATTGTTTGAAACATAAAATCACAAAAAAAACATATTTCTGACATTGATTGATTTTCTAATTTTGACTGACAAACTTCTAGTTTACGTTAATGACTCGACGTATGGAACAAGTTCATTGAAATCATAGTCAAATCAAGTCAAAATTATCTTTACAAGTTAGTGGCTAGTGAAGGGACTGAGCAAGACGAGGGAAGTGGGGGTGATGGTGAAGGAAAGGAGAATTCGTATGGAGGAGTCGGTGAAATACCTAGGGGTGTGGTTGGATAGACAATTATCCTTCAGAACTCACATGTTAAAGGCGGCAAAAAAAGGGAATGTGAGGGCAGCATGGCTGGGGAGATTGATGTGTAATGTGAAGGGGCCGGGAGAGTGGAAGAGAAGGGTAATTGGTAGGACGGTAGATCAGAGTATGCTGTACGGTGCGGAGGTGTGGGGTGAAAGAGCGGGGGTGAATGGGAGGGTTAGGCCACTCCTGCAGTTGCAGAGAGGGATACTGCTGAGGGTGGTGCAGAGGTACAGGACAGTGGGTGGACTGGCAGCAGCAGTGCTGGCAAGGTCCTACCCATTGGACGTGATGGCTATAGCTAGGAACAAACGCTGGAGGAGTGCGACCAGAGAGGAAGTGCAGGAATGGATGAAGGAGGAAATGGAGAGAAGGTGGGAGGAGTATGAGGGCGCGCTAAGAGGAGCGATTGGGAATAGGAGAGATTGGATGGACCGGAAATTCGGGAAGGTGAACTACTTCTTCACACAGGTGTTCACTGGACATGGATCGAGAGTAGAGTATCTCCACAAGATTGGGAAAAGAGAGACTGGAGGGTGCGAGAGGTGTGAAGTGGAGGATAATGTGGGGCATGTGTTTAGATGCTGGAGGAACGAGGAAGTTCTGAAGAAGAAAGAGAGGAATCTAGGGGAGGCGGTGTACTGGGAGAACATGGTGGAAAAATGTTGAGGGGGGAGGAGGAATGGATGGAGGTGAGTGGAGTAGTACAGAGCATGGTTAGGGGGATATGGCATGAGGTAGGAGTGATAGTAGGGAGAAGACGACGGTGTGAGCGGAGAGTGTGTAAGGAACCGCCGCATGTCTCGAAGTATGCTAGGGTAATGATATCAAGGCGGGGGTAACGGCGAGTTTGAGGTGGGTTTGGTTGGTAATCATCCCGTTGGGGATGAGTACAACACTGTTTGGGTCCTGGACCCATTCGAAGATGAGTTTCCCATCTCGGCCCGAAAAAAGGACATGTCCACCAACTGACAAGTTTACACTAATGACAGTCGCCTTGAGGATAAACAATTATTTGAAAATGTTTTAGATTTGTAATTGGGTTGTTTTGTATTGATTTAATGATCATTTTTATTATAAACAGTCATACAGTGCCCGTCTAAAGTCTCCCCTTCCCTATCTATTTCATGAACCATAGAACTTAGATCAATAGTTGTTTGGGTGCCTGAAATGAGGAACAAATAAAACGTTTTTGATAGTATTTCGTGACGTCATCATTCAAAATGGCGGTCGAAGTCCAAGACCATCACAATCAAACTATTTCTACTTATTTACGAATTTCAACGCAAAAACGACAAATTGTGAAAATTGTTACATGGTATTACTTTAAACAAGTTCTTTATGAAAAACAGGCATTACAATACTGGCTTTAAGCATCAATTGAAGTAGGTACAGAATGAAAAACCATAGTAACGTAAAAGTTAACATAACCTGTCGTTGAGATACAGCAATGAATAAAAATAAAAAAAATTAATAATTAAAACAAACAAGTTTAAATAAGATGCTCAATATGTCCACTGTTGACTTCTTGGCAATAAAAGATTCTAGACAAAAACTCTTCCGAACGCGACGAACGTGTTCAAGGGTCTCTGAAGAAATCGATCTGCTTTCTTCACAAATCTTTATTTTAGATCTTCAACGGTGCCGACTGGCGTACTATGAACTTTTGTTTTCAGATAACCCCACAAAAAGAAATCGAGTGGTGTCAGATCAGGATAACGAGGATGCCAATCTATTGAACCCCGTCGTGCTATCTACCTACCAGGGTACTGCTCGTTTAAATATTGCCTTACTGGTTCATAATAGTGGAGAGGAGCACCATCCTGTTGAAAAGTTTCCTTCAAATCACGGAATTCATTAGGATGATACTCAAGTATTTCAAGGATTAGGGGTTCAATAGCATTCTCTAGCATTTCCAGATTATTTCTTCGGTCTAATCCGTGCTCAAAAATACAGGTCCAACAATGTAGTTTCCTAGAATCCCTGTCCACACATTTACTTTTTGAGGGAACTGGGTGTGTCCTTCATGGAAAATGTGAGGATTTGTGTCACTCCAGTATCGCACGTTCTTAGTGTTCACATTACCATTATGAAAGAAGGTAGACTCGTTACTAAAACACACTGTTTTGAGATAATCGGGTTCTTGACATATTTTCTCATCTATCTTCTCGCAAAATTCAAGTCTGCGATCTGGATTATCTGCTGTCAGCTGGTGGAGCATTTTCATTTTGTAAGGGAGAAATTTATGTTTCTCTGGTGGAGCATTTTCATTTTGTAAGGGTGAAATTTATGTTTGCTCAATATTCTTTGTATAGTTTTTGGACACGCCTCACAAGTATTTGCAACTTTTGAGGTGGATTGTGATGGGTTCACTACCATTTCCGCAACTATTTCATTTTGTTTATCATCTGTGATGCTTGGCCGTCCACTTCGCTTATCGTCATTAACGTTGCCCGTCCTCTGAAATTTTTCTAATAGCTCCCTTAGGTATTTCCTGGATCCAACATTCGTTCGGCTGCGTGCAGATTACTTCTAGTTTCACCAAGAATTAATATCGCTTCCACTTTGTCTTCTAGACTACGTCTCATTTTGAAAAAGTTGTAGTAACAAACAAAAGTAAAATAACACTGAATACTTATGAAGTCTACTTTTAAATTAAAAAACACGGTAATACATTCTTACAAAAAACCTCAATTTTGACAATAGTATAGTTTGGCAAACATAACTGAAGCTGTGAAAGGAATGCGGTCGAAAACATTGGATATTGCCACGTTTAACTATGAAAAAGCTTAAGTGCTAAGTATGTATTGATAATGATTAGAAAATGGACTTTTTATTGGTAACAATATGTCAATAATGATTATACGTTAGCTCTTTAATGTGCTTGTTTTATTGGATTTTGTCTATTAACATTATTTTATCAATTTCTGAATATTAAAAGATGAACACTTTCCCAAATATGTTATGGGTTTCCTTCAAGCCCGCAGCGTGGTGCGAAAATCATAATTACCACGCCCTCTGGACTAACTCAATAGGTGAATATTTATCAAACGTCTGTTGCTAAGTAACCACCTGACTTGCTATTGGCAAGCGCGTGCGTGTGTTCTTCCCTCTCACTTCGAAAATTGACTGATATTGATTATTCAGTGGCGTTTATATTGTCAGTATTTACCTTCGTATTTTCAGTTTTACTTGGTATCCAATTGAATTCAAGTAGGTACGATTTTTAACATTATTTGTTTTTAACAAATACCGTGTTTTGAAAAATACCTTACTTTTAAAGCAAAGCATAAATCATTTTCAATATATAATTATTATTTTTAATACTTCTATAAAATAGGTACCGTACGCCATTGGTACGTTTATGACAGATATCGGCCATGTTTCCTCGCCCCTCACCGATGCCGCGTAGCCACAGATAGAGTTGTGTCGTTGAACAGGACTTGGAACGAGCATTCAAATGAGGTATTACTTGCCATATGATCCCATTTAAAATTATCTCACAAAATGACGACCGTCTGCCATTTTGAATGATGACGTCACGAAATACTATCAAAAACGTTGCATTTGTACCCTATTTCAGGCGCCCAATCAATTATTGATTCAAGTTCTATGGTTCATGGAATAGATAGGGGGGGAAGACTTTAGACTGGCACTGTATATAGCTTTTAAAATACCCGAGCAATAAAAATAACGTAGGAAAAAGCACTAAATAAAAAAACTATTAAGAATCTCGTGATGTGCAGAAAACGCTTGTTTATCTCAGGGCGACTGTCAGATCACGTAACGTGGACTTGCCCTAAAAACTGTAGTTATAATTAGATCAAATTTGACCGATTGGTTAGGTTTTAATATTCGTTTTCATGTGACATAAAGTAGCGACTTACTAAGTCATAAATTCGATATTCCCTAACATAGGCGTGCCCACGGGGGGGGGGGGGGCACCCTAATCGGTCTACTTCTTCAAAATATCAATATATTAAAAACATTTTATAATTTTAAAATTTTAACCTTCTTTCAAAAGCACAACCAATATAAATACCTACTGTTGTTATTTTTTTACTACGAGGCGTGCCACCTTTGTCGACACCAATGCCGCTTAAGATTCCGCTTTGTCGGCTTTTTGAAATCATGGCAAAAGGAGCGGAGCCGACACAGAGCGGGACTTCATTGCAAGTGAAGCAGTTTTTTATTCTTAAAATGAATTGCGAGAAATTGAAGGGCGGCAATATGCAAAAGCAATTTGAGCAATGTTTCGGCGGGTACGGCTCTTTGTTTTTTCATCAAAAGATTCCGATTTGATATTTTAAATTTTTCTATGTATTGTATGTATCTTCATTTCAATTTCGCAGCTGACAGTGAGTGCTTGTCGTCTATAGACTGCTATCTAGGTATTCGTAATTCGTAAGATCTTGGATTAGTATTAATAAATATGAAAAAAATCAGTGGCGATATTCGCTCGTTTTTCGCGAAAGTGATGCCTCCAGGAAATTCTGCTGATGATGCTAATGCTGATAATCCAACTTTTTCAACTAAGAGTCCAACTAGCAATGTAGCTGATATTCAAAACACATCAGGTGCTAGTGCTATGGCTAATCAAACGGAAGGTAAGATAAAATTTTCTATTCTGCATAATATAATTAATATACCTACCTATATGATGATTCTTGAAAAAACCACTGCACGGCTGTAGTGTATAATAATATTTTTCAAAAGTGATAGTTCAAATATAGTTACTTTTCTACGAATTTACTCGAATGGTATGGTGTTCTATAAAATTATAATTATTTGAAAATGTCAGTGTTCAAGACTAATGTGCCGACAACACCTTCACGCGTGATTTAAAATAACCAAGTAACGATAATAATAATTATTATTGATATTATTATTATATTGTATTGTGTTTTTGAAAAGCGGGTTTTTTGCAATCTTTCTAATATTCTACACAGTTTTTCAAGGAAATGTCGAAGTCGAAGCAAAATCAAGCGATATTCATAGAGAAGATCCGATCGTTAATTTGCCGTTAGATCGTATAGAACGTGAAGCTCGTTTAGCAGAAGGACCGTTTCAACCTGTTTTAAATGATTTTCCAAGGAGTCATTTCGGTAAAAGTATACGTAGTTTTCAAGAAGGCTGGTATAAAATATACAATTGGCTTGAGTACAGTCCTGCTAAAGATGCTGACTTTTGTTTTTGCTGCCGTTTCTTTGCGATGGAAAATGCACTTTCCAAAGGTCACGTTGACAAATGTTTCACTGAAAGTGGCTTCAAAAATTGGAAACGTGCTACAGAGAAATTCAAATGCCATCAAATTTCACAATGTCGCACGTACATAGTTTCAGTGTCTGGAAAAATTACTCTAAAACAAGAAGTATCGATACTTTGCTTGATGATTCAAGAGTGGCGCTATTAAAAAAACAAGATGAATAGCGTCTGCGAAACCGTGACGTAATGAAAAGACTCATAGACATTACAGTGTGTTTAGCAAAAGGTGGAAGATCATTCCGTGGCCATAAGGAGAAAAAATATAGTTCTGAGCGTGGACTTTTTCTAGAATTAATCATCCTTGTGTCTCAATATGATCCTTTGCTGAAGGCTCATTTAACAGAAGGACCAAAAAATGCACTTTACGTTAGCAATAAAATCCAAAACGATATTATTTTATCTATTCATAATGTCATAATTCAAAGTATCGTATCCACTTTAAATGGAAAAAATATTTCTTTGATAGCAGATGAAACATCTGATTGTGGTCATCACGAACAAATATCTATCGTTATTCGATTTTTTGACCCTTCTATAAACAAAAACCTATAGAAACGTTTATAGGTTTACAAAGATTAAATTCTGTAAATTCAGAATCCATTTTTAATGCTTTGGATAATGTTCTAAGATTATTGAAATTGAAGTGGGAACAAGTAGTTTCCGTATGATTTGACGGAGCTTCGACCATGTCTGGAAATATTTCTGGTGTTCAGTCGCGATGCAAGCAAAATAACCGTGATATATTTTATATGTTCACTGTTACGCACACTGTTTAAATTTAACTCTGGTAGATGCTTGCTGCTGCTCTCACTCGAATAACAAGTTAATATTTGATTTTTTTGGAATTATTCAATGTGTTTCTTCGTTTCTCGAAGATAGTTGCGTAAGACATGCAATTCTAGAGAAAATAGCTAACAGTATAAATATGTCACTCAAGACATTGGAATCGTTGTCAACAACTAGATGGGCATGCAGATCTGAAGCGGTTTCTGCAGTAAAGGATAATTATGAAATTTTGATATTAGCTCTTCAAGAAATTATTGAAACCACGAAACAATCTGATGTTAACATAAAAGCTGTAGGATTACTGGCGCAGTTGAAATTATTTAATTTCTTAATTTGTTTACATATGACTGCTCCTATTCTAGTAATGATACTCAAAGTAAGCAAAGCATTACAAACGGAAAATTTGAATTTACTGTCCGCAATCAATTCTGTGAAGAGTTTACAATCAAGTTTACAAAAATTGAGACTGGATTCCGAAACTTTTTTTAATAAAATGTCTGTTGAAGTTGAAAAAATATAAGAGAAACATGGTATTACAATTCCGGAAACTAGGAAAAGAAAAATTCCGCGTAAAATAGATCAGATGTGTGATAATCAACATGAATTTGGAAATATGAAAGATTTTGTTAGAATAAACACATTTTATCCATTTTTAGATTCACTTGTTTCCGGAATAGACCAACGTTTTAGTCAAGAAACGACAGACATTCTTAAAAGTGTGAACGAAGTACTATTATTGAATTGTGAGGGCGATTTCACTCCAATTGAAAATAAATTTGAAATAAAAAAAGAAGAATCACTTGCCGAACTGAGTTTAATAAAATTTGATAATTCTATTCCTAAAGGTGTTAATCTTGATGATTGGATGGCTTGGATCCTTTCCTCAGACCACTACAAAATATACACCAGCTTTTTCACGCTTTTAAAAATGTTTGCTGTCATACCAGTTACTAGTTGCTCTTGTGAACGTTCGTTCTCAAAAATGGTTCAAGTTAAATCAAAACTAAGAAGTACCATGTCACAACAGAGTCTCGATTCACTTCTCTTTTTATTCATTTAACAAGAGAAAACGGCGAATGTGCATTATGACAATGTAATAGACGAGTTTAAAGTGTTATCCGAAGCAACACGTCGAATGCGTTTGTAGATTAGTTGAAAGGATATTATCATTATCTATCTTTTTCCTCTGGACTCCAGGTATTGTTATGTTACGAATGTTACGTTTTGTTTTTCTAGTTTACTTTTTGGTTCAATATATTTTGTTATATTACTTATAATTGCGTAATTACTAAGTCTTTCAATTAGAAATGGGGCAACGACGTTTTTTTATTTCGCCGATGAGCCTGCAATGGACTTTTGCATTATAGAAAAAGCAGCGTTATTGCTTAATTATCATTTTTAATAGGCATACTCAAATGAATCAATGGCCCCCCCTAATAAAAAAGTCTGCGCACGCCTATGTAACAAACTAGCGTTTTCCCGCGACTTCGTCCGCGTAGAAGTCGAAAATTGTTCTAATAGGATTTTTAATTAGTTTTTTACGTTATTAATGTTGTCATAACATATAAATTATTATGTTAAGTTTAGTTTTTCATTCTAATATCCAAAAACAAATAAAATTAAAATTTCGAATTCTAAGCCGATTTAAATATTCTCTTATATTTGACATTCCAATTTTGTAGTGTATTGCCACCGTAACCGTACACCAACTAACAACAAGTAGATTCACTTGTGTCGGAACGTTTGAAATTTTGGGTACATCGTCTTTCTGGCGCCGTACTCCCCGTTATCGCCGCACAACCCCTGTACTACCCACTTTCTCGATTTAAACTCGCCAGAACTCAGCAGACGATAGGCGGGGTAAGGAAATTTTCGGTAACCACTGAATCGACAAAGTGAATTTACTTGTATTGCATTGCACCAAGCTTTTTAAGTGATCCGATCGTGTCAAAATAAAATGTAATTTAAATCAAAAGCATTAAGGAGTATTGATATCAACTTTGATGCAAATATCCCCAAAAATAACTTTCTAACCCTTTTTAACCCCGCTAGGCCATCAGTTTCAATAAAACACGAAACACGTCTTCCATAAATTCTATTGAAGAATGTTTATGCAAAATTTGAAGTACCTAGATTGGACCAAGGAATCACGTTGTCCCATACATACTTTCCCCCGTTTTTCTCCCCATTAGGGGTAGAATTTCGGAAAATGCTTTCTTATCGGATGCCTACGTCATACAAAGAACACACCCTCCAAGTTTCAAGTGTTTCAAGTCTCTCCGATCAGCGGTTTAAGGCCACCACATTCCACCGGGTCCGGCGACGTACGTCAACGCATATATTTTATTTTCTATGCAATTGCTTGGTTGACCTCCCACCTAGTACGGTACGTCAAATGACGTACGTCACGATACGGCACGTCGACACATGTTTTGGTTTGGGCATCATCAGTTGAATCCGATTCGCCGTGGTGTTTTGTAGGGGAAAATGGAGGAATTTTTAATTATCGAAGTGGAATAGCGGGCTGTTCTATACGATAAACGTCTCACTGTCTACAAAAACTCAAATAAACGCGAAGATGCTGTGACGGGTTTCACCTACCCTTTGGATTTTACCAACAGGGCACGCCACTTTTGACACCCTCGACAACTTTACACTTTCTCGGGCGCCAGATTTTTAACGTGGTTAACTCCACGGCCCCTTGACTTCAATCGTCAAGAGTTCCAGGTAGCCTCAGATGGAGGTACGGTAATGTCCAGGGGTCTAGTTATATCCAAACCGGCTGGGGTAGTGGTCCTCGTTGTTCCTGAAACAAACGTTCTCACTCCTGGCCCACAATGCGGTGAAGCTAAATTCGTGCAACTAAGCAACTACTCTACGATAGGGAAACTCTACACTCTACAGTACTTCAGAAAAACACACAGGTTCAGTTAAGTTTTATTACTACACTCACCCTCAATAGTAGGTACATATGTTACAATAATAAGTTACAAAATGAAACAATACCCTGGTATCCAAAAAAACACAAAAATATAATTACTATACGGTGATCTATGAGTTATATGTACATTATTCATGCGTTAATAGCCAAAATAGAGACGAAGCGGGCAGGACATAAGCGAAAAAGGTTTATAAGCACACTCAAATGTTTTGTATGAAAAAGAAGCGGTAAAAACACAAAGCAAAATTAGGTTTCAGGTGTCTTTTCACTAATTCGGTTATTAAAAATGGAAACAAATCAAACATTAAAACTTTTAATCAATTCGGAAAAGAAGAGGTGAAAGGGTGTGGTCCCAGAACTAAAATATCCAAGAGCCCTAGCTTAGACGCCTGGCACTCCTCAATATTTTGATCGAGAGCCGTTTTACAAATTAAATTATCAAAGAGCCCTGGCTAAGACGCCTGGCACTCCCCAATATTTCAATCGGGACGGGAAATCGGAATCGGGAATGAATATATAAAAACAAGGGTAGTCCCCGGATTAGAATGTCAAAGAGCCCTGGCTTAGACGCCTGGCACTTGTTACGGGACAAAGAATTATTTGTGCCTCTCTTTCAAACATCCAAAAATAAACTCTGTACCTACCAACTGCTATTTTATTAAAAACAGATCCTGATTGTTTTAAGTAGGATTAATACAATTAATGTCTCAGGAATCCTTTCAAGTTTCTCAAGCGTCTCCATGAAGGGCACCTAAAAAAAAATAATAATAAATAAGTATTTACCACTTATTTTTTAGAACAGTATGAGATATAATAGGTCAAATATTTATATTCTAAATTTACAGAATATCTTATTTGAACATAGGATGATCACCAGATCATAAAAGTTAGTAATTGGAAAATGTAAAAGGCTTAAAGGTTATTTTGTTTACATGGTGTACAAAGTAGATGACAATCTTGTCATATCTGTCAATCTTAAAAATAAATCTTCTCAAAGTGATTTCAATCTTTCATCATAATGTCACTTTTCTATTCATAGATCTACTGATTAAAGATCATTGACCTTCCTTATCAATTGATAGTTTCTTCTTTTAATTTCTGTTATCAGAGCTTATCTCTGGTGTTAAGTACTTTGGTAATAAAGAACTAAATGAAAAGAACATACCTTTTTTTCTAAGACCATCCATACGTAGATAGGAGATGGGTTTTCTTTTTTCTTCCATGTGAGGTTCGTGATAGACCACATGGTTTAGCAATTTTGCTAATTTTTGCAAATATATTTAAGTGAGCTTAGATTTTATTAGAGTGATCCTGTTGGAGCTCTACCACTCTGTATAAGTGGATATTTATTTTCGCTCAGCTTAAGTTCCTGTTTCCACATCCGTAGGCGAAACCACTTTGAGGCCACACAACTTCTACGGTGAGTTTAATTTGTCAGTGTATTATACTCAACCCTCATAACATTTAATTATTATTACCAAATACTTACACAAGCTCCTTTTTAGGTCTCTTCCTTTCTTTCTTTCTTTTCTCCGATCTATCTTCTTTCTTTGGCTTTATTTCATACATCGATATCTTCATTTTGTTCCTGCATCGACATCATCTACACCCAGTCATCATATCGGATACACCTCTACCTACAGGATATAGTAAGCCACCATCAGTTCTTTTGGAGGGACACCCCACAGCACCCGATTGTAAACAGGTAACCTTCATACCTTACTCTTAACAAGGAATCCAGGGGTTTGAGTAGAAACCATTTGGCTGAAATAACAATTATCTTTATGGAAAAGTATTGTAAGTAGAGTATTTTGCCATACCTACTGAGGAACTTAGTTTCCTGGTGTCTTTACCCTCTGTGGAGGACAACTTGTATAGTATTTAATAACAATTGCACAATCACTAGAGTTTGTAAGCCAATGTATGCATACAAGGTAGTTCATAATATAATTCTGTATCCAACCCCCCTAAGGTAAGATTGGATCGTGTAAAACTTTCCTTTTTTTTATAAATCTCCTCATGCTTTCTATTAACTTAGAATAACCTAAATAATTTGTGAAAGCCAACTTCATATAAATCGTGAGGTACAGCGGAACTACTTTAGGGAGTTTTTAGCGTTACCACTTTTTAGGCAAGGCCTTGTGTTTTTTGGTTATCCATATGACAACCAACAATATTTTATATTAAATCAACATTACATCTGTATCAGTTTTTTTATTACGAATCCCACCCTGAGATTAACAGGACCTTTTAATCAAGGTAACACACTCCTCAAGATTTTAATCTAGAGCGGCTTTACGAATTAAATTATCAAAGAGCCCTGGCTAAGACGCCTGGCACTCCTCAATATTTCAATCGGGACGGGAAATCGGAATCGGGAATGAATATTAAAGGATTTTCAAAAGGAGATTTTACTTGAATTCGGAAATATTTGCTATGAAACGGAAATACTTACTGTAAAATATAATTCTGATACAATGGAATAAACTTTATTTATTAGTGATTTAAAAGACCACCTGTGTTAAATGTAAATAGTTTCCAATCAATTCTTACCTTCACAGCAACGGTTTATACTTTTATCTCATAAAAGTGAATTACTAAAACAAAACAAATTCAAAATACAAAAAAAAAACAGAGAAATGGTAAACAACAAAAGTAAATCGGCAGACGGAGCGTTCAATACTAGCGACTCATATCTTCGCCAGCCAGCAAGGAACTGTCCTCTCGACTCTCTGACTCTCCGGGCTTCGTCTCGCTATCCCCTTCCTTCGATCAGCTTGACCTGCGCGCTACCTACTCTATATTTAGTGGCAGTGGGGAAACATGAATTTTCGAACCGCAGCGCGGTGAACGTACAATTTTGATTACAATAAATCGGAGAAAATATTATTTCTACCCATAGTCAGAGGGTATAAGGGGTTATATACAATCTTGACTCAAAAATATATTTTAAACAAAATAATTCCTAGTAACTAAAAAAAAACCTCGTTACATCCCCCCCTTACTTCGGTAAAAAAAAATTAAAGGACGTAAACATCGCTTCCGTGCTTTACATTTTTTTTTATAACCTACTACCTAAGAAACAAATATAATACTACAAAATTTCTTAAAACTACAAACAGTCTATGTGCCGGAATAATCCGGACTTTATTTGATGTAGTGGAGTTCAGAGTCGGTAGCCCCTGCTACGAACTCCGGAGATTGGTCCAAATCCTCGGACTCTGATATTTTGGTGCAGGCGGGAGTATCTTTCGTGTAGGCGGTTGGTTGCCGGTAGTGGTGACATGGAACATTCGCATAGGTCGCATTGTACACCCTTCTCCTGGGTTGCCCGTCGTGGACGGGAATTAGAACGGGATACTAAGTGAGCCTGAACGGCTACGGACTTCATCGGTTTCATAGTTCGGGAACGGTCGGTAGTCCGGTCACATGGACAGTCTCGGGACATTTTTCCCACTCTCCCACATCGGGAGCAAAACAGGACAGCTTGACGGGTACAAGCATGCCGGTTGTGGCCAGAGGTTCCACACCTCCAACAAAGGTCAGTGGTGATGCGTATGAAACTCTCCGATTCCGGGCGGTTTCGCTTCCTTTTGGTTCGCGGAGAAAGAACATCGGACTGGGAATAGCCAGCTTTCTGCTGCTGCTGTATCCGGGGAACTTCAACTGTTTCGTTAATTTCTTCTGAGACCCTTTGCACGGGCGCCAAATTTGTGATACGCGTGGATAAACCCTCCGCATCATCTGATAGACTATCGGCGGTGTCGTAAAAACTCAACACTTCATAGGATGACTCTGACTCGGGATCCATTTTCGTTTTGGGAGTTCCGGTCTTCTGTTGTGACGGTTTGTACTTCTGGCATTGTAAACACCGGCGAACGTACTTGGTGATGTCTCGAAACATTCCAGGCCAATAGTACGACTTAGCAATACGGGTGATAGTCTTAGCAATTCCCAGATGCCCTGCATTAGGAGCATCATGATTCTCTTGGAGGACTCGGGTTCTGTCGGATTTTGCTATGCATAGTTTCCATGGATCACTCATCTCAGGTTCTCTTAAATCATTTATATCCCAAAAATGACGGTAAAACCGGCCTTCTTTGATGCAGTAGTCAGGGAACTTGTCTGGTTCCTTCAGGACTTCTTCCTTTTTATTTCGGTACCATGAACATTCGGTGGGTACATCGGTCAGACAGAGTACAGATGGTGGGTCGGCCTCGGCGGTCATTGGAAGCGGATTTCTGGACAGGGCGTCGGCAACACGGTTTAGAGCACCTTTACGATACTGTATCTCGAAGTCATATTGTTGCAGAAAGATACTCCATCGCGCTAAACGTCCGGACGGACTAGCTATGGAATGTAACCATCTAAGGGACTGATGATCGGTAACAACCGTGAAATGGTAGCCCTCTAAATAAGGACGCATCTTTTCAATCCCCCATACAATGGCAAGACATTCTTTTTCTGTGACGGAGTAATTCTTCTCGGCAGGACTCAAAGTGCGGCTTGCATAAGCTACGACGTGTTCATGTCCATCCTTCTGCTGGGTAAGGGCTATTCCTAACCCATACTCGAAGGCATCGGTCTGTAGAGTGAACGGTATACTGAAATCGGGACAGCTTAATACAGGAGCATCTGATAGACAAGTTTTAATTTTAGTGAAAGCGGTTTCTTGATCTTCAGTCCATTTCCATCGCTGAGATTTGCGAAGCAACTTTGTTAACGGAGCAACATTCTGTGAAAAGGACGGAACAAATCTTCTATACCATGAGGCAACTCCCAAAAATCTCCTCAATTCCCGGACATTCTTTGGGGCAGCAAACTTTACTATGCTTTCTACCTTTTCGGGATCGGTACGGATTCCATCTCCAGTAATGACATGGCCCAAATACTTCATAGATGGCAAACAGAAATGACATTTTTCCGGATTCAATTTTAGTTGTGCTCCTCGTAGTCGACGGAACACTTCAGATAAATTTTCCAAGTGTTGATCAAACGTTTCCCCCAAAACGATGATGTCATCCAGATATGCAAATGCGTAAGGGTCCAAATCCGGACCTATTAACTGATCAACCAGTCTCTGGAATGTGGCTGGTGCGGAGTGTAAGCCAAATGGAAGAACCGTGAATTGAAACAATCCACGTCCCGGTGCGGTGAAGGCGGTGATGGGTTTGCTTTCAGGTGTTAACGGAACTTGCCAATACCCACTCTTCAGATCTAAACTGACGGATTTCATGCTCGACTAGTGTCGTTGGACCTTGAATCTTCTCAAATTGCGGTAACTCTTGGTTCAGAAAGGTATTCAGTCTGTCTGTCTGTTCTTTCGATAAGTTTCTTTCAGTAAGTGGACTTATGGTTTCCAATGGACATCCTATATAACCAAAATTCTTGTCATCCCCTAAATCTTCCAGGGAGAACGCAGATAATTTAGAAACGGGTTGCTCCTCATCGACCCCTAACACCAGGGAGGACGTAGAGTCTTCAGAAACAAATTGCTCCTTGTTAACCCCTAACTCCAGGGAAAACGCGGAGACTTCGGTAACAAATTGCTCCTTGTTAACCCCTAACTCCAGGGAAGACGCAGAGACTTCAAAAATAGTGTTTTCTTCATCAACCCCTAACAACACCGGGGAGGAATCAGAAGTTTCGACAACGGACTGCTCCTTGTCAACCCCTAACAACTCCGGGGAAGACGCAGAGACTTCAACAACAGATTTTTCTTCATTAACCCCTAACAGCACCGGGGAAAACTTAGAAGTTTTAACAACAGATTGCTCCTTGTCCACCCCTAACAACTCCGGGAAAGACGCAGAGACTTCAGACATAGATTGCTCTTTCTCTTCCCCTAACACCAGGGAAGACGTAGAGACTTCAGGAACAAATTGCTCCTTGTTAACCCCTAACTCCAGGGAAAACGCAGAGACTTCGGAAACAAGTTGCTCCTTGTCAACCCCTAACACCAGGGAAGACGCGGAGACTTCAGAAACAGACAGGCTTCGAGAACAGTGGTCTTCAGCAAAACGATGGTTGGCTTCTTCCTTACATATTATCGGTACAGCGGCATCGATTTCTTTCATGGCTGTGTTCACTTTCTCCAATATTCCAACAGGACTTGCTAATGATGAACGTCTTACTAGTTCATTATTGATATATATATTTCCAGTTCCTAACTCCAAACGGAAATTATATCTTCGGAGAACATCGTGTCCTAAAACAATATCGGTTATCAGACCAGGGAAATGTTCGAACGGTCCTTCCATAATGACGTCATGGGTCTTCAATTTTAGCTCATAAGAGTCGGCGATAGAGATCAAATTTCCATTAGCTAAACGGGCCTTCGTAACTTGACGGGCGGTAGTTTGCTTTCTTTGGGAAAATGTCTTAGCTATCTGATCACCGACGTATGATTTCGCCGCTCCAGTATCTAACAGGGCTTTGTACTTATGATTCTCAATTTCGACGTCGATGTGCGGTCGGAAATCGGTCATTTCTTCTGGTATTTCAGCATGAGAGGCAAATATTTGCGGAAGCTGTGTTGGCCTCTCCTCGGGACAGCTTCGGATTAGTTTTCCTGCCTCCTGCAGGAACAATCTCTGGAAAATACTCCTTCCTTATGGCAACGGGAACAGAATATCTTCTGAGGGTTCTGACAATTGTTTCGGTAGTGTCCAGATTCTCCGCAGCGGAAACAGATTGGTTGCCGGGAAGATGAGCCGGACGATTGATTGGTAGTATCATGTGGCGGACGGCGAGGAGTATCGGATGATGTCGGTTGGCTGGTACCATGAATGGCCTCTCTGTACGGACCAGGATTCGAGTTATGGGACGTTCCATATCTGGGTGTATTCATCGGCTGCGGACGGGTTGATCCACGGTTCGGTCTACTGTGGCTGGGTACATTCTGGAGTTCTTTTCTAAGAAGCTCATATTCCCTTACCACTTGACAAAATGTGGAGAAGTCATCAAAGTCCCCTTTTCGAATTTGCAGACGATATTCGGGCAAAAGGTTACGGTACAACCATGCTAACTGTTGTTCAGGAGTTAGCTTCCCATGTCTTCGCATGAGAGTTTGTAGTTCGGTCATGTAGGTAGCCACGGACTCATTTCTCCTTTGTAGACGTTTACCTATCTCGGCTTCTAAGTCTACTTCATAGTTGACAGGATAAAAGAAAATTCGGAAATCGCTTTCAAAATCGTTCCAGCTGGTATATCTACTTCGGTTGTTTCGGTACCATAATGCGGGTTCGCCGGACAGCAATTCCGGCAAAACAGGAAGCAAATTGTCTTTCTGGACATTCTTTGCCGTACATATTTCTTCAATCCTTTCTATAAACGCGACAGGATCTCCTCGATTTCCAAAGCACACCTTCCAATCGTGTACGTTTATCGGCGGAGTTGCCATCGCGGTCGGATATTCCACAGGTTCCTCTTGGTCTATAGCGGCTCGGGGAGCAATATTCCTTCGTCTCAAAAAGTTGACGAGTCTTTTTCGTTTGTTAGGAACGGTTCCAGCAACCGATAAATTTCTCTCTTTTAATTGGATAGTAAGACCCTCGTTTTTCAGCAAATATACCCAACTTACTCGATGGTCTGTGACTTCTTCCACGGAACTTACGGTCGGTAGTTGGGACGGTACCAAAATATCAGATTCGGAGTTTTCTGCTCCTCCTTGGTCAAACAGATGGGTCAAGTCAATATTTTCAGAGTTTTCTCCAGACATAAAAGGCTATTTCGGCTAGACAGTGATAACTAGTCTGGTTCGTTTGCCTAACTCAACTCTCCTCTTCTTCTTCAACCTTCGCAGCTTCGCAAAACAGTCTTCACAGCACAAGAAAACAGTTTACAATAGTCCTTACTCTTAAAAAAAAAACAAAAAAAAAATACAAATAAACAAGCTATAAATATAACAATGAGGTCCCTGCTCGGGCGCCAAATTTGTAACGTCTTTTTACCTACCCTTTGGATTTTACCAACAGGGCACGCCACTTTTGACACCCTCGACAACTTTACACTTTCTCGGGCGCCAGATTTTTAACGTGGTTAACTCCACGGCCCCTTGACTTCAACCGTCAAGAGTTCCAGGTAGCCTCAGATGGAGGTACGGTAATGTCCAGGGGTCTAGTTATATCCAAACCGGCTGGGGTAGTGGTCCTCGCTGTTCCTGAAACAAACGTTCTCACTCCTGGCCCACAATGCGGTGAAGCTAAATTCGTGCAACTAAGCAACTACTCTACGATAGGGAAACTCTACACTCTACAGTACTTCAGAAAAACACACAGGTTCAGTTAAGTTTTATTACTACACTCACCCTCAATAGTAGGTACATATGTTACAATAATAAGTTACAAAATGAAACAATACCCTGGTATCCAAAAAAACACAAAAATATAATTACTATACGGTGATCTATGAGTTATATGTACATTATTCATGCGTTAATAGCCAAAATAGAGACGAAGCGGGCAGGACATAGGCGAAAAAGGTTTATAAGCACACTCAAATGTTTTGTATGAAAAAGAAGCGGTAAAAACACAAAGCAAAATTAGGTTTCAGGTGTCTTTTCACTAATTCGGTTATTAAAAATGGAAACAAATCAAACATTAAAACTTTTAATCAATTCGGAAAAGAAGAGGTGAAAGGGTGTGGTCCCAGAACTAAAATATCCAAGAGCCCTAGCTTAGACGCCTGGCACTCCTCAATATTTTGATCGAGAGCCGTTTTACAAATTAAATTATCAAAGAGCCCTGGCTAAGACGCCTGGCACTCCCCAATATTTCAATCGGGACGGGAAATCGGAATCGGGAATGAATATATAAAAACAAGGGTAGTCCCCGGATTAGAATGTCAAAGAGCCCTGGCTTAGACGCCTGGCACTCCTCAAGATTTTAATCTAGAGCGGCTTTACGAATTAAATTATCAAAGAGCCCTGGCTAAGACGCCTGGCACTCCTCAATATTTCAATCGGGACGGGAAATCGGAATCGGGAATGAATATTAAAGGATTTTCAAAAGGAGATTTTACTTGAATTCGGAAATATTTGCTATGAAACGGAAATACTTACTGTAAAATATAATTCTGATACAATGGAATAAACTTTATTTATTAGTGATTTAAAAGACCACCTGTGTTAAATGTAAATAGTTTCCAATCAATTCTTACCTTCATAGCAACGGTTTATACTTTTATCTCATAAAAGTGAATTACTAAAACAAAACAAATTCAAAATACAAAAAAAACAGAGAAATGGTAAACAACAAAAGTAAATCGGCAGACGGAGCGTTCAATACTAGCGACTCATATCTTCGCCAGCCAGCAAGGAACTGTCCTCTCGACTCTCTGACTCTCCGGGCTTCGTCTCGCTATCCCCTTCCTTCGATCAGCTTGACCTGCGCGCTACCTACTCTATATTTAGTGGCAGTGGGGAAACATGAATTTTCGAACCGCAGCGCGGTGAATGTACAATTTTGATTACAATAAATCGGAGAAAATATTATTTCTACCCATAGTCAGAGGGTATGAGGGGTTATATACAATCTTGACTCAAAAATATATTTTAAACAAAATAATTCCTAGTAACTAAAAAAAAACCTCGTTACAATGCGTGGAAAGAAGTGTCACATGAATCAAGACTAGGTAAGAATTAAATACACATTGAATAATTACTATCAGCAAACTGCTTTTACTGATTTATTGTTGATTTTTGACAAATTTAGGGTTAAAAATACAAGAAAATATATTGCTAGTGCACGCTTTGATTCTCTTGAAAAATACACCATATTGATCGCAGTCAAAAAAAACAACTAACGCGACTTGCTTGGTGGAAAGACTCGTATGTTGTTCGACGTATACCGTCGCCTGCCGTATTTGACGTACGTCAACGTGTCGCACGCCGACGGACTCGGTGGAATTTGGCCTTTAAGTCCACATTCCAAGTTTGAATTCACGAATACTATCTGCATTATATTAACATATAATTAATAGTTGTGGCAAATGCCTCCTTGCCGATGATCTGGCCCCGCTTCTTCAAACTTCTTTTTTTGTTTCTCTCCCCATCGACGGCTCCTTGACAAGCGACATTATTCGTCATTATGTTGTTCATGATCCGCAATCAATCCGACTCTACCTACACAGTTATCAGATCATGTTGTTTTATCTCTGAAAAGTTAGCGAAAAAACAGAATCTCATATTAAAGGTTTTATCAAACTAGTTTATTCGAGGTACTGTTTCAATTGGAACCGAAACACCAGAAGCATCCAAAAGACGCTGTTGTATGATCCCACAAGTACTCAGGGGTTCTTTACGGGTATATAAAGTCAGATAACGATCTTGTGCGGGGAGGTAACCCTTGGTTGTCCACTTCAAGGTCTTTTTCTCATGTTTCAAGCTGCTCGATATCTACAAATACCTACAAAACACCACGGCGAATCGGATTCAACTGATGCCCAAACCAAAACATGCGTCGACGTACCGCATCGTGACGTACGTCATTTGACGTACCGTACTAGGTGGGATGTCAACCAAACAATTGCATAGAAAAGAAAATATATGCGTTGACGCATGTCAACGTGTCGCACGCCGCCGGACTCGGTGGAATGTGGCCTTTAGGCTGTGCGTTGATCCGTCAGTCCGCGTCAGTCAGTCGATCATTCAGGACAAAGCATTTTATATGTATAGAAAATTATCAAGACAACTTTAAAGAGAAACCTAACTCACAGATCACCTACCTGACCCAACTAAAAATATGAATCTTTTTATGTCAAAAATTAGTAAAGGAGCAAACAATTATACGTGTTTGAATTATATTTTGGATAAGATACTTTTAATTCCACCAAAAGTTATTTTATGAATAAAATTTGACTTTTGTTAACAAATATGTCTTTTGTAACATTGACTATCATTATTTAGAATACATTCTTTCATTTTTATTTCATTTTATTTTATCCTAATTCCTTTTAGTTAAATGAAATGAAATATAGTAAATTCAAAATTGCCGGTATATTAAGTAATAACAGCAAACTATTTATTTTATTATATTTTATTTTATTTTATCAGTATGAAAACTTCCGCAGAAATCCAGTAGATGGCGCCACAAGACGTGAAAGGGGTTTTTGAGTAAACCACAGATCACCTACCTGTAGTAAACTCAATGAATAACAAAATTCAAATTTTTACAATTCGCATACAACCACAGATAATATACCCACTTAGATAGCCGACTCTCCCCTTCCAATCAAAACACGTTTCACTTGTGACACTCGCGACATGAGTATGTACTATGTCCAAAGGCGCCAATTTCAAATTAGTTTAAGTTCAATGGTAAATGATGCAATTAGTGTAAAATAGTGTAACCCATATTTTTTGCTCGAGTTTTAATCCTCCAAAGCGTCAACATATAATGTTTATCTCTTTACATTACCATTAAGCCGACGCTTTGGTAAATTAAAACGCATGTATACAAAAAACGGGTTACACTATTTTTACACAATTGTTTTAAATTTTTGCAAGCAGTTACAGGTAGAAGTTGAATATATTAAATGCTTGAAAAAATTACTTAGATAAATAAAATGCCAATAATAATATTTGAAATTTCAAATCTTAGCACAATACATTAATATTTGATACTGAAACAAACATTCCGCATATTTCACTGTTGCTTTGGTCAACGTTAATTGGACTTGGGAAAAAATTAAACAAATAGTGAACAAAATTTATTATGCATGATAATATTTGATATCAAAAAGACAAAAACATTATTTTTTTTTAATAATATAGTAGCAATTACATCTGTGAATAAACAAACTTTAAGTGAACATAGCAAAAAACAAGATTATTTTTAAGATTCGATGAAATACTGTAGACAATAATTAGAAAACATAATATATATACAGGGTGTCTCAAAATTGATGCCCGTCCTTTCAGAATATGAATCGGGGGGCTAAAACGAATTAAAACGTAAGAATAAAAAAATTGCGTTATGTCCATGGTTACAGAGTTATTGACAAAAAACAAAGATCTAACATTCAATGTTTAAACTTTATTAAAAACGAATATTTGTTACAAAACAAGAAATTAATTTATAAAAGGTGTTCAAACAAATCGCCTCCTACTTCAATGCAAATATTTGCACGATTTATCATTGAATCACGAACCCTCTGTAGCATGTTTTCGTCTATAAATGTCACAGCAGCGTGAATACGAGCTACTACATCTTCCGCACTCTCAACAGGTTCAAAGTAAATTTTTTCTTTCAAGAATCCCCAGAAGAAAAAATCTAATGGATTTAGATCTGGAGATCTAGGAGGCCATTTTGTCAATAACTCTGTAACCATGGACATAACGCAATTTTTTTATTCTTACGTTTTAATTCGTTTTAGCCCCCCGATTCATATTCTGAAAGGACGGGCGTCAATTTTGAGACACCCTGTATATATGATCATATACCCTTTTACCAATTAGGAGTCAAATAAATAATTCGAATATTTTAGATAGTGAGTACATCGAGAGTTTTAAATGCGTTGTTTAATAGTATTAATTTTTTTATTTCTGCCTTTTAGTACTAAATGTCTCTGCCATGCAGCGTTTTTTAAAATATCATTATCCGATATGTTATACTGTATCTGCCCTTTTAAAACAGAATTTATATTTTTAAAATAAGTGAATATAAAAAATATTTAAAAAAAAAATCAATGTAGATTGAAGACTAAATCGTCTTCCTCTTGCCTGCTTTTTCAGTTGACTCTGAATTAAATTTAAAGTTCTTTCATTCACTTTATTTTTAAAGATGGCTAATGACTCTGCATATTTGAAAGCTTCTTCAAGACGTTCTTTATTTGATGCATTCTGAAACTTGAGACGACGAGAAACTTTTTCAAGATCTACTGCTGTTTTGTACAATTTTCGTTTCCTAGGTGTTAATTTTGAAACTCTAGTAACACCGACAGATCTTAGAAGGCTCATTTTGTGAGTAGTACCTAAAAAAAATAAATAATGATAAGCTGATAATAAACTAGACAATGGGATATTTATTTAACTTTGAAAAGAACATAAAAGTACCTTTGTAAGTTGGAGCCTTAGGTGTATGTTCTCCCAGGTCTGAACTAGTGGAAGGCACCAATATGTGACCTCCTCACAAGCTGAACTTGTTGACGGAATAGGTGTTACCTCCTCACGAGCTGAACTTGTTGACGGAATAGGTGTTACCTCCTCACGAGCTGAACTTGTTGACGGAATAGGTGTTACCTCCTTACGAGCTGAACTTGTTGACGGAATAGGTGTTACCTCCTCACGAGATGAACTTGTTGACGGAATAGGTGTTACCTCCTCACGAGCTGAACTTGTTGACGGAATAGGTGTTACCTCCTCACGAGCTGAACTTGTTGACGGAATTCGTGATACCTCCTCACAAGTTAAACTTGTAGATGTAACGGGATTTATGATCTCCATATTTGCTGAAAATTATGAATATTTTAAGTATCAAAACTTATATTTATGTTTTAAACATAAGGTTGAAATATATGCAATTATCTTGATTTTCTGCTGAAATTGTAATGTATATACTTCAATCTGTAGAAGTGTATTTTAAATATTTTCGTTTTTAGTATAGACATATATTTACATATAGCCCGTTCAGTATTAAAACCGTTGCACGTCATATCTGTCATAACTGTACTATGTTGCCAAGCCCTTGAAATAATATGAGAATCTAGTATATGTCAAATGAAGTTTATCAAATATTCTAGGTTAGGTTAAGTTATTGATGGTTATTGCGTGCAAAGAAACTTCGACTTATTTCAGTTACATACAGAAATGTTACATATAAAATTTTAATTTGTATGTTAACCGTACAGCACTAAGAAATTCTTATTTTAAAAACTATGGAATTATTTTTGGAATAGTTAACACTTTTATTTGTATGTTTATACCACACACTTAATTAGTTAGAAGTTATGGAACTATTCTAGTATTTAAAATGCATGTATGTATAAATAGTATCAAGGAAAAAATATTATCTAATATAATGTTTAGGTTACAATTACCTAAGTACATGTTGGCTTCTAAAATATTGTCACTACAATATGAAAGATTGATGTAAGGTTTACAGACAAATTATAAATAAAAAAGTTCTGATAACCTGGATCTACCTCCTGGCAATTTTATTTTATATTTTGTTGAAATAAATCTTAAATTTTTTCTAGAAAAGCCGGGATGTGAAGCTTTAGTGTGTAGGTCATTCTCAACAAGGAAAATCATCCTGAGATATATAATCATTGATCATAGCAAAAGAAAATTGTGCAGCAAGCACCACCACAGCTCAGAAAAGGAGAGCAAATCCATTCTATTCTCCGAGTGAAGGTATATGCAAATGATTGACTAAATCGTAGCACTGAAATCAATACATAATATAATTATCAGTATATTGGTGAATTATTTATAACTCCATCATCTTCTAATCAATCCAAATTTATATTTACCATTTTGTTTTAGCTCTCCAGCATCTACCGCAACTGAAAGTATTGTTAATAAATGATTGATCGAATCAAACCTTTCAATTCAATAAAAACTTTTAAATTAATTCTTTGTAGTTTTTATAAAACTTTGTGATATACACATGTACCTTTAGAAAATGCTGCCTGAATTACTTATTTTGAATATCATGATTAAAATAAAATAATAAATAATGCCACCCCAATTTTTATGGAATTGTTTTATTAAAAAGAAACATTGCAAATTTATAAATTTGTTACTACACCGAAAAGTTTGTAATACTATTTTTTTAAATAAGGTAGAACAATAATTGTCAAATAGAAATCTTTCAAATTTGAGAGGTTCACGGACAAACCAATTCCAACCCGCAAGTTCTGGAAGGAATGAGGACGTTAGAAGTGAACTTGGAATTTAATCGATTCTTGACTTGCTAGACAACCAAAAACGTAAATGGTTTGGTCATTTAGTAAGAATGAACAACAGGCCAGTAAAAGATGTTCGCGAGCAACTACAAAAAGGAAGAGAGGAAGGCCAAAGAAAACTTGGAACCAAGTGGTTGTTGAAATATTGGAAAAAAGAGGGAAAAGTTGGGAAGAAGCCAAAAAGATGGCAAAAAACAAGAAACAATGTAGCAATTTTATATATGGAAAGGAGACATAGATTTCCACCCTTACACCTTCGGGTATAAAAAACGTTTAGATTATATATATATATATATATATATATATATATATATATATATATATATAAAAATATATATATATATATATATATATATATATATATATATATATATATATATATATATATCAGTTCTACAGTTCTACAGGCCCTTAGTGGCCCTTGACTTCAATTTTTTTCACTTTTTCTCTCCATTTTCTTCTATTTAATGTTTCGCTTTGCCCGTTCTGTACTCCTACTTTTTCAGATCATCTTTTACTGCAACCAGCCATTTTGTTCTAGGTCTGCCCCTTCTCCTTTTGCTACCTGTTTCACCCATTAGAACTCTCTTAACCCATCTGTCTTCTGTCATTCTGCTAATATGTCCCAACCATCAGGCCCTCTGTGCTCTTATTATGTTTGTTATCGTTGGTTTTTTGTATAACGCTAGCAATTCGTTATTAGTTCTTCTTCTCCATTCGTTCTCCTCTGTTTTTACTCCTCCAAATATTTTCCTCTCCCATATTTCTAGTCTGTCCTCTTCCTTTTTATTCATAACCCATGTTTCACAGGCATATGTTACTGATGGTCTTAATATTGTTTGATATATTCTAATCTTAGCCCCTCTGGATACATTTTTTGCTTTTAATATGTTTGAAAATATTCCTGCTGCCTTACTACCTTTGTATATTCATTTCTCTATTTCTTTTTCTTAGCTTCCTTCTGCTGTTAAGACTACTCCTAAGTATTCTAGTTGTTCCACTTTCCCAAATGTATAGGTGCAACCATCGCATTTTATATTAAAGTCCGTATTTTTATCTCCCATAACCATGTACTTAGTTTTCTTTTCATTAATTACCTTTGCTTTTTTCTCCAGTAATTTAAATATTCTCTCTAGTTCGTTTTGTGTTCTCGTCATTAGAACTAGATCATCAGCATATGCCAGACATTGGTGTTTGTTGTTGTAAATTAGCCCATTTGTCCTTATCGAGCTTTCTCTTAAGATGATTTCCAATACTATATTAAATATTGTCGTGGACAATGGATGACCTTGTCTTAGACCTTTTTCTACTTCAAATTGCTTTGATGTTTCCCCTTCCAATAAGATTTTGTTACATATGTTTTGTAGAGTCATTCTCACCAGCCTGCATAGCTTTTTGGGTATACCTACTTTCTTCATAGCTTCGTATAACTTCATTCTTACAATTGAATCATATGCTTGTTTATAGTCTAAAAACAACATATGCAAGCTTAAGTTTTGTTCATAACTATTATGCTGTAGCTGTCTCATTATAAATATTTGGTCTATTGTGGATCTTTATATTTGCCAGTATTTTATATGTAACGTCAAGAAGGCGCGATTCCTCTATAGTTATTGCATTGTTGTTTATCTCCTTTTTTATAAATTGGGCACAATAGGGCAGTATTCCAATCCTTTGGTACATTATCTTCCTTCCATATTTTTAAAATTAACTCTGCTATTCTGCATCTTCCTATTATTCCACAGTTCTTTAATATTTCTGCTGATATTCCATTTTCTCCGGTACTTTTATTATTTTTTAGTTGGTCTATGCTATCCTGTATCTCTTGTTCAGTTGGTATTTTAACGATCCTATCATCATCTTCTTCCTCTAGGTCACAGCTCATATTATTGTCCTTTTTATCGTTGTTCACTAATCCTTCAAAATACTTTGCAAACAGGTCTAATATTCTTTCTCTCAACTTGTTGGTTGAATTTCTTGACCATTCATATGTTATTACCTGAAAATAATAGAAAATTAGTATTAAATACCCATGTTGCTGTACATTTTTACAATTTTTAAACATTTTTGACCATTTTTTAAAATTTTGGACCATTTTTCAAAATCATTGACCATTTTTGATAATAATTGACAATTGTTGACAATTATGAACCATTTTTCCAAATGTTTGACCATTTTTGACAATTATTGAACATTTTTGACCATATTTCAAAACTTTAACAATTTTTGACAATTATCAACTTTTTTTAAAAATTAGGACAATTTTTAACAATAATTGTCCATTTTTGACAGTTTTCGACAATTTTTGACCATTTTTGACCATTTTTGAGTTTTTATCAATTATTGGTCATTTTTGACAAGTTTTCAAAACTTTCGACTATTTTTCAGAAATTTTAACAATTTTTCAAAATTTTTGACCATTTTTCAAAATTATTGACCATTTTTGATAGTTTTTGACAATTATCGACCATTTTTCAAAATTTTAACAATTATTGACCAATTTTGACAATAATTGTCCATTTCTGATAATTATTGGCAATTGTTGACAATTATGGACCATTTTTGACAATTATTGATCATATTTCAAAAACTTCAACAATTTTTGACAATTATCAACTATTTTTCAAAATTTTGACAATTTTTAACAATAATTGTCCATTTTTGACAATTTTTGATAGTTTTTGACGATTTTTCAAATTTTTTTAACATTTTTCAAAATTATTGACCATTTTTGAAAATGTTTGACCATTTTCCAATTTTCTTTAAAATTTTTGCCAATTATTGACCATTTTTGACCATATTTCAAAATTTTTGACAATTTTCATATAATTTTATTCAATTTTATTTAATTTTTAATCTGATAAACTGTTAATTATTCACCAATTGAGTTAATTCGGAGGGCGTGGTTTGATTAAATAAGCAAGCGAAAAAGATTCCTTTTTCGCTGGCAGAGCGTAAAGTAACAATCCTCGGCATTTGTCGACTTTACGATTTCCTTTGAATATAAGTCATTTTACGCGCGACTGTAGAAAAAAGCGTTTTTAATTGCACTACTAATGTCATTGCACCCAAAAAAAAGTTTAAAATATTTCCTATTTCACCACAATCACATTTTCTTACTCCAATTCTATGCAAGTGTTTCAGGGATTCACAATATCCACATTAAGGTTATTCTAGATCTGTTCAGATTTACTTGATCAAACCAGGTTTTTCGTGTGATTTTACCTTTATATAGATGTTTCCCTTTTTTTCTACAAATTTCTCTCCATTCTTCTTCCCATAGTTCCATTATATTTTCTTTTTTTCTTTGATAGAAATGAACAGGTCTCTGTAATCCACCTCGTTAAAGCTAGTCTGAAATGATTTTAGACTTTCTTTGGCGTTTTCATCAGCTTTATTATTACTTTTTCCAGCTAACCGCTCGAGTCTTAGTATTAGCGTCTTATGCATGTGTCCCCATTTCCATTACTTTTTTTACCGCTGTTGCAATGGCTAATGTTTCTGTTGTATGTACATATAGTGGCTTTGTCTGAAATTCTTGTGGATGCTTTATAGATGGATTTATCCTTAATATTCTCCATATAGATTCCAAATCCAGTTTCACCCTCTTTATTTTTTGATCCATCTGTATAAATTATTTGGTAATCATTCCAATTTTCCTTGAGGTTGTGGGATAGGATAGATTGATAGTGGGGATGGTTTTTTGTGATGATAAATTTATGTATATCAATTTGTTGAATGTGTGATTCGAAAGTGTGAGAGAAACAAGGTAATAATCCTGATTTTTTTTATATGTGTATATTAGGGTGTCATTTTTAGGCCAATATTTTTTTTACTGCTATACCAGAAAATCTGGTAGTACCTATATAGAAAATAAAACATTATGCCGCTGGGCTAAAAGGCTCGAGTCCAATAGTGGCTTAGCTCATCAAAAAATTCGATTTCCCATTTAAATAACATTTCAAAAAAACAACATAATTTTTTCTACAGTCGCCCTTTTAATAATTAAAACAGTTTTTTATATTAGCTTAGGTTATAATACGAGTGCTAGAATAATCGTCATTTTCGCTATTCATCATGATTAACCTTAAAAAGATCTTCTGACTAGGGATGTTAAAAAATAATCGATTTCAAAATTTTGACAACTTTTGACGATTATTAACCATTTCTCAAAATTTTTACAATTATTGACCATTTTTAAAAATTATTCTCCATTTTGACTGTTTTTCAAAATTAGTGACCATTTTTCCAAATTTATGACCATTTTTAACCATTTTTGACAATAATTGTCCAGTTTAACAGTTTTTAACAATAATTGACAATTTTTAACCATTTTTCAAAATTATTGACCATTTTTCCAAATTTTTGAACATATTTGACAATTATTGACCATATTTCAAAATTGTTGACAATTTTTCAAAAACTTCAGGAATTTTTGACAATTATAAACTATTTTTCCAAATTTTGACAATTTAAAAAAATAATTGTTCATTTTTGACAGTTTTTGACAATTTTTGACCATCTTTGATAGTTTTTGACAATTATTGGCTATTTTTCAATATTTTTGACAATTTTTCAAAATTTTTAACAATTTTCCAGAATTTTTGACCATTTTTCATAATGATTGACCATTTTTGTTAGTTTTTGACAATTATCGACCATTTTCCAAAATTTTAACAATTATTGACCAATTTTGACAATAATTGTCCATTTTTGACAATTTTTGACCATTTTTGATAGTTTTTGATAATTATTGACCATTTTTGACAATTTTTGACCATTTTTAAAATTTTTGTTAATTGACCACTTTTGACAATTTTTCAAAATGTTTGGGCATTTTTCAATTTTTTTTTCAATGTTTGACAATTATCGACCATTTTTCAAAATTTTAACAATTATTGACCATTTTTCAAAATTTTAACAATTATTATTGACCATATTTCAAAATTTTTGACAATTTTCATATAACTAGTTTAATTTGATTTTTAATCTGATAAATTGATAATGAATGACTCTCTTAGGTTTATTATCGGAATATGAAAAGCATGTACTTTTTAAAATATGTAATACAAAATTTCCAAAATTGACCATTTTTGACAATTATTGACCATTTTGACTGTTTTTCAAATTAGTGACCATTTTTCCAAATTTTTGATGATTTTTGACCATTTTTCAAAATGATGACAATGTTTAACCATTGTTGACAGTTTTTGACAATAATTGTCCATTTTTAACAGTTTTTAACAATAATTGACACTTTTTAACCATTTTTAACCATTTTTGACAATTTTTCAAAATTTTAGACCATTTTTCAAAATTATTGACCATTTTTGATAATTATTGACAATTATGGACCATTTTTCCAAATTTTCGACCATTTTCGACAATTGTTGTTGACCATTTCTAAAACTTTAACAATTTTTGACAATTATCAACTATTTTTCAAAATTTTGACAATTTTTGACAATTATTGACCATTTTTGACCATTTTTCAAAAAAAATTTAAAATTTTTGACAATTGACCATTTTTGAAAATGTTTGAGCATTTTTCTAAATTTTTTTAAAGTTTTTGACAATTATCGACCATCTTTGATAATTTTTGACAATTATTGTCCATTTTTGACCATATTTCAAAATTTTTGACCATTTTCATATAATTTTATTTAATTTTTAATCTGATAAATTGTTAATTATTCACCAATTGAGTTAATTCGAGGGGCGTGGTTTGATTAAATAAGCGAGCGAAAAGATTCCTTTTTTTGCGCTAGAGCGTAAAGTAACAATCCTCGGCATTTGTCGACTTTACGATTTCATTTGAATATAGTAATTAGTTATTTTACGCGCGACTGTAGAAAAAAAATTTTAATAACGAAAAGTCCACTTAAAACAAAAGAAAAATATTTCCTGTGTTATTTAAATGGGAAATCGAATTTTTTGATGAGCTAAGCCGCTATTGGACCTAAACCTACTAGCCCAGCGGCATAATTCTTTATTTTCTATATACTACTAGATTTTCTGGTATAGCAGTAAAAAAAAATAATGGCCTAAAAATGACACACCCTAGTGTATATAGATGTAAAACTCTGTCCAAACCCTCTATTAATGGAGCGTTTGTAAATTTTACTATGAAATCTTGATCTTGATACAGGCTCAATAGACAACTAGCTACCGAACTATTAGCTATAGCTAAATGTTTAATTATAAATTTATCAGCAAACCATATCCTTCTCGATTTGAGAGGTGTTTCACATTCCTTAACCTGTTGATTGAAGTTCATATGTCAATGTCAATTCTCTTCTGACGTTGATGAAGGTGGTCTCTACTTTCATTTAGTATCTAGCCACTTTATTTTAAACTACTTGTTCTAAGAACCTTTCTAGAACATGGGCCTACAAAAAAAAAGTCATTCGTCTACTTTTGAACATCTTTTTGTGTGATTTCATTTTGTTTGGGAATTAAAAGGCACTTTTGGTTCAGGAAAAACTTACTACGCATTTTTGCGGATTTTAGATAGAAATCTTGGAAATTTCAATAAAGTTTTTATTTTTGGTTAATGAAACTAAAATAAATATCACTGCTGTGGATCTGAACATTGGAATATTCTTAAAGATTTCGATTAGTCCTACATCTTCGATTATCCATCGAAGTCACTTACAGACCACACCCCATCCAAAGTGAGTCCTTCATTACAACACTTCTTTGCTAGAAACTAATATACGTCATTTATGTTAGGCCTGTTTGTCAGAGCATTATTATTTTTTTTTTGTAGGCCCATGTAGTTATAGTCTTATAGAAATATATAATAAATAGATATTAAATCTGAGTTTTTTTTGTAAATTAGATATTGCAACATATTCAGTATCTACCTAGGTAATATTAGTAAATATTTAATTATTACTAGGAAATAATAATAGAATTTTTAAATTAAAATTTGACAATTTAGCAAAGGTATCGTAATTTGGGGCTACTTGCCCACCCCGGGGTAACTTGCACACCACGTGTATTTTTATTCATTTTTCATTTTAGGTTATGTTTTTTTTGTGTTTTATCACCGGCTTTCTGTTGTTACAGGTAAATGAAGATTAAAAGTTCGTACTAACAAAAAAACTCCGGGAGCCAGAACTTACCGGAATTACTCAGAGAACGCCTTGCGCCAAGCGGTAGACGCAGTAAATGCAGGTATGTCGAGAAAATTAGCAACTGAAACTTTCAAAGTAGAACGGACTACGTTAGGACGAAGACTTCTTGGTGCACACTCGAAATCAGTTGGTCGTCCAAAAGTCTTAAGTGATCAAGAAGAGGCTATCATTTCAAAGACATTGGGTGTTGTAGCAAATTGGGGATTTCCTCTCACAAGGGTTGATATTCGTGACGCAATAAAAAAATTATTGGATAAACAAGGAAACAATGTTCGAATATTCAAAAATAACTCCCCAGGACCTGATTTCTTACAGTCGTTTATTAAAAGGAACAATTTAAGGGTCAGAATGGCTTCAAACAAAGAGATCCAGAGCATCAGTGGATCGTGATGAAATTTTAAATTTCTTCAATAATATTGACTTAGCAATTAGAGAAGTGTAAGGCTCAAATTTGTATAACTATGACGAAACGAACGTGCTACCATCAGTTTAATGGTTTGTGGAAATGCCAATGGAAACTTTTTACCACCAATGGTTGTATATTAAGCTTTGAATCTATGACAACTGGACGCAAGGTGGACCACGAGGAACAAAATATGCGAGCAGTGCGAGCGAATGATTCGAAATGTGGTTCTTCAAGCTTCTCCTGCCTCACATCGAATCCACCAGAGAGAATAACGACCAAGTGGTTCTCGTTGGTGACAACCTGGCAAGCCACTTCTCACCAAGGGTGATACCCACATAGCAAGGTGACGTAACGTTGACGTTAATAAAACGTCACGTTTTACCTCAAAATCACCAAGGTATTGACGAGAAACTCACGTCCTGAAGACGGCAATATGTCACAGGTATTTGACGTCATTATGTGACGTAGAAAAGGCGTCACCTTTTACGTCAAATTATCACTGAATTGAGACCTAAATTTACGTTTTTATGACGACAGTATCTTCGATAATCGACGTCATTAAAAAGACGTAAAAGATATGTATTTGAGAAAAAACTCTCAATGGAACCACCGTTTTGTAGTTCCATGCACCGCCTTGAATGTAATGTATTGTCAAAGTTGTAAAATAAAGCTCTTGAAACAGAGCACATGTCTCATAACATGTATTCTTGGACTTCAGCAGAGGCAGGTTATACAATAATTGGTACCAAATGTATTAGGACATTTCCCACATCTATATATGAAAACTGGATAATTAAACAAAAGTTCAAGTCCAAACATAATGTATATTCTTTACTCTATTTTTTATTACAAAATATAAATAAAACAAAAAGTATATCTATTCTAATAGGAATCATCTATTAAAAACAAAGTTATAAAAAATGTAAATTTTTACGTAATCTTAATATTTTTTATTTTAAATAAAAAAATTATATTACTAAAGATCCTATGAGAGTTTTTTCAATTAACATTTTTTTCTTGGACCCTTCAATTTTTTTGTAAGAACTCACATGTACATACGGGGTTGTTTCGAAATTTGACCCATTAGAAAATGTTCAATTTTCTTATGAACTTGAGATTCCATATAGGCCATCTACCATAATTGGTGCTTATAAGAGTCTGAATAAAACATCAAGTAGAGACCAACTTAAAAAATTAGCCTGTATGGACAACATAACAGGCTAAATTAAGCAATGCAAGTGTGTAGAAGAGGAATTGAAACCAAAATATTTTCCAATTATTTCAGTAGTGTGCCAGGTTTTTGAGAAATCAGATAAGCCCGAGACCAAAAGAATATGTAAATCACTAGAATCAAATGGATAATCATAAAATGAAGTATAGGAAGTAAAAAACTTTCCTGAAATCTTTACATTATTATTTCTTTCACTAACGAAATCTTCTATTTAAGTTAAAATGTTTAGTAATATAAAAGTAAATATGAAGATTGCCGTAATATAACAAAATAATAAATACTCACAGAATATTTTTCAAGTATAAATATTGAACAATAAAAATGATAATTCTACCCTTCTTGTTTTTCTTTCTTCTTTCTTTCTAACTGTAACCTTTTGGGAGCATGCTTCAGCCAAATTTTAATACAGTCATCGATTTCTGCCGCATCTCCTTCACTTTTGGATAAAATGGCATCTTAAATTAACAACAAAGAAAAAACGTAAAAATGTTTTCTTAATAAATATACAAGGTGTCCCAAAACATGGCAATATTGGTAGGATTAAGACAAAACACAAAAATAAATAGGGTGTGCTTAATAAAGTCCAGTATTGAGATATAGAGGGTTGACATTTGAAATTTAAAAATGAATATATGTTTTGTGAAAAATATCAAGAGATGTAGAAGTTATAGCCACAATTCTGAAAACTGGGGCACACCAGGCGACTAAAGTTTAAAATGCAAACCCCATTTATTTTTGATTTTGTCTTAATCCTACCAATCTTGTTATGTATGCTTTAAACACCTTGTATAGTGCCCATTACTTATAAATAAGAACTAACAACTCCCAAGTTCTACCTTTGTGAACGAAAAAATAGGCTATAACATTGTAAATGAAATCGGTTTGAGTATCGCTAGCTCTTGATATATTATTATAGGTAAGATTTTAAAGAAACTTCCTCAAAGGTAATTAGTCATAATATGTAGATATTTGAATTTACCCCTGAGTTATTAATAAATAATAAAAAGTTACAATTACTGACAACTACTTTCCGTAGATTTAGTTTTGCAAATGCTTGCTTTTCGTTTATTGATCCCAATAAACTATATTTGGCTGCAACTTGATTAGAGACTAGACTTCGAAGAATATTGTCGACTTTTCCAACTTTATCTCGACCACCCAAGGTCTCACAATATGTAGCCTACAAACATATAAAGGGTGTCAGGTGTTACAAAAACTTGTTAGAAAAATTCGAGGGTATTAAACTAATTCACACAATTTTTTTTTAAATGAACTTCAATAAGAAAGTTTATAGAGCAAAATTTTGCCTTCATTATAATAATTGCCAGTTATATATGTGTTGATCAAATACTGATCAGGGATTAAATATTGAATATTGATGATAATTATATCAATCTATGTGATAAGACAATAAAAATTTATAATCAAACATGGATTCAAACTATACAGTATGTAATTTTATATGTATATGGTATAAATATGACAGCAATTATTTTCAAAATTTAATCCTGAGATCAATTTTTAATTGGCTTTTATATAACTGTTTATGAGATTTTTTTAAGACAAGAACTTGTATGATTGTAGGAAAAATGCTTTTGCAACAATTGTGGATAAAACTCAACAAAAATTATAATAATTTTAACTACCACTCACCAAAGCAGAAAGATTTTTCTCTGCTCCAAGATACTCCTCGATTGTGACCAAATCTGTGGTATTTTTAATTGGAAGCTCCACTGGAGTATCTTTGGGTGGGGCCAATTTTAATTTGGTCCCATCCTGTCTCTCCTCAAGAATACCCAAAATTTGTTTGTTTTTCTGCTTTATTTGCAGCAGAATATTAAGTATATTTTTTTTGGAAATCTAAATATTTGAAAATTAACCAGGATTGTTCAATGTATGTAAGGTAAAATGTTAATGAATTAATACAGTTTCCTGTACCAACCAGAATGGTTGGTTTAAATCTTGTAGATTTTGTCTCAAATCCACGTGATTTGTTGTCTCGTTCGAATTTTGGTTTGTGACTTAGAGGTGAGATGTCGCTATTTTCGCAACAAAAATATTTCCGTAACTGGACAATATGTACCGTTGTTGATTATAGTCACATTTCAGTCCGAGATTAACTCTCGGACGATAACATATACCTTGTACTGATGAGGCGCAATACGCCGAAACCGGTCTACAAGTTGTGTTATCCCTTCTAGTTGCAAACCAGAATGGTTGGTTTAAATCTTGTAGATTTACCAACCCCGTTTGACTTAGAAGTGTAATTCAATATCTGTCGGGGCATGTAGCCCGGGAAGTAGTTGTTTCTTCTTCGTTGAACGGTCACTGTTTTTGAAAAATATTTTTCAAAACTAGTTGTGAAGCGTAGAATAATATATTTTTATTCTTCGACATCTGTTTTTAAAATGTTAATACCTGAAACTATTGTGTTATCCACTTCTCTATAGGTTTGACATGAATTTAAGCCATTTGATAATCGGGAATGATCACCAAAATTACCACTTTGGCTTGCTGATGGGCTTTCTCTTTTTCAATAACCTCTAAAGAAAATCTCTCTAAAAAAATAAATAACACTAATTGAACCACTATAAAAATTTAATTTATTTCTTTACTATACCTGACTTTTCTAGCAATTGTACTTCTGGTGGTAACTCCTTCAAAGTTTTTGGGTAGGATTTAGCTTTTACAAAGTGTTCTGGAAGTTGAAAATGTTTTTAAAGAAATTATAGTTTCATCACCCATTGTTCAAAATTTTTTATCTGGCTTCAACTCGTTTTGGGATGGGATATCGAATTTTTGAAAGAGTGAAGCCTCTAATTGACTTAGAATTTTTTCCAACAGGAATGTTTTTTATATATTAATGATCAGATTTACAGGTAGGACAGAAAAAAATATTGCCTGAAAGTGTAACACCCTAGTGTGGTGTATACAGATTATGCATTACGGTAAATGATTACTGATTACATTCTACCTGAATTATTTCAATTAAAAATAAATCTTACTGTTTTGTGCCTGAGCCTTGATTTCCGATGACGAGTCACTGTCTTCTTCACTTTCAAACAACTTTCGATTTGGTTTCCTAGGCCTTTTCAATGGTAAAGTCTCCTCAATATCTGTGGCAGCATCGGAAGTATCTTCGGCTCTTTTCAATTTTATTGTAGCCTTTTGAAAATTATCTACAACAAAAATAGGAAATTACATATCAACTATCTTACTTCGAATTCCTTCTCCTTTATAATACATTCTTTAATACACAAAAAAATATAATGGACCGTGGAAACAGAAAGCCGCCCTATATTTATATAATTCTAACCTACAATAAAAATTCATCCAACTTTACCTTCCTGAAAAAACGTTTTCAATATTTTATACAGGCACCATTGCTCGTTCGGAGTTTCTCCCTTTTTAAGGCTTCTAGCAAAAACATCCTGCTGTTTATGAGGAGGCCACCAAACTTCCTTTTTGCGAGGCGTCAGCCATTTTTCATGTACTAATGATATAGATCCGCCATCAGGTTCGGCAAATTGAACACCGTAAATAGTATATTACATAACGTGTGCGGAAAGTGACATTTTTCACACGAGTGGGAAATATTGTAGCACGAGGCATAGCCGAGTGCGACAATCACACGAGTGTGAAAAATCACTTTCGCACAAGTAATGTACAGTATTTTTCCTGCGATCACGTGATAATTTCACCAAATAATGTGTAATCAACATCTGACATATTAATATACAAAATGTTACAATTAAAGTCAACATAATTGATTCCAAGAAATAACAATAACTATCATTAGTAACAAAAATTTAATTAGTTATAGGTAGGTTATTACAATTAATTCTTAATTATTGTATATATGTCATTATCAGTATCCACGATATTGTTATGCATGTCTGGGATACGTTGTTATTGTAGATAGTTCCAGGTAGGTAGGTATATAAACTGCCCTCACAATTAATGCGCTTCACATTCACTAATCAGAATAATTTTTTGACATTTCTCACAATTTGTTAAAGCCTGCTTTTTATATATTAGATAATAAATTCGTATAAGATGATTACATTTTCCGTTCATTATTAATGTTGGTTTGGATTAGTTGGTACAGCATCGGACTTATGACGAAGAGTACGTAGGTTCGATCCCCGACCGCGACCCTAAATTTTCAAGAACATGAAAAAAATTTCACTTTTCAAATAGATCGCTTCAAATTTAGATATTACATAGTTAAATCTAATTAAAAATTATATATTTGACAGCTTGACAGTGGTCAATCTTAATAAAAATTATACATTTGACTGATTATCCGCATGCGTGCGGAAAGTTACTTTCCGCTCATGTGTGGAAAGTAATTCGCACGCTAGTTTGATATAAGCCACTTTCCGAGGCACTGTATAGTGCGATATACGTTACTTTCCTATGTGGTCGTAGCCTAACATCTTTTTGTTTTAGCACTTTTAACGCGGTAAACAGCACAGAAACACAATATACACAAAAACAATATGTTCGATAATAGTGAAAAAAGTTTTCATTTGAAAATCCATATACACTAACACGTGCTAATACCTTGTAGAAAAACCGCGTGGTATCTGCTTTGTGCAAAATGGCTGTCGTTGGCAGCAGTTCAGACGATGCCGTTGATCGTTTGCTCTCGGTTCGAATCGGCTTTTTGGTTTTGCGCCACCTATATATTGCCAATTTCAATTTCAATTTCAATTTGCGAGGAACATACGATCACACCAAAATAAAATTGATATTTTATTAAAAACGTGTTACTTTCTACTACAATATTGGAAGTTTATTTGGCATATTAAGCCTACTATTTGAAGACAAAAGATTAATTGTGTATGTTGTGTTGCCTACTATGACAATAGACTTTATGAATTAAATATTTATGATTTTATGGTTGTATGAATATTATAGTTCATTAAATAAATTACTACTTTTTTAAATTTTATTTGAACGGAATATTTCAGTGACAATGCACTAGGTTCTTTCTTTGACATAGACTTACTTGATTCTTATAAACCGTTAGTTATTTGCAAGTATGTTGTGTTGCCTACCTATTGCCATTGTTTGTACTTAGCAGTTTCCAGATCGCAGTTTCGTGTACCTATGTACGTAGGCAACACTTATTACATTAATGTCAGATATTTTTTAGATTTCCCTATTTCTCATTAAATTATTACGGAAAATACTGTTGGATGCTTTAACATATTAGAAAATCAACTAAAATATTTATTTATTCTACAGTTTATATTAAAATGAACAATATTGCTGACGTAACAGTCACGTGATGGAAAAGCTTCAGCGTTTCTACTGTATTTGCATTTTTTGCTATTGGTTATTGCCGTTTGGCACGAAATACAAATTATTTCTGAAATATACAATACAAATCGATACTTTTTTACAAGAACTATAAAGTTGTCATTGAAATCACGTGATAATGACGTGAGCTTTTAACCAGATTAAGGTTGATCCAAATTCGTGTTTAAAATGACGTTATTTTGACGTCACCTTTTGGGACCTTAATGACTTCGACGTGTTTGACCTGATTTCTACGTGACTTTGACGTTCTTTGACGTCACCTTGTTAGCTGGGAGAGGCATGTGGTACAAATAATATCTACATAACCCCCTACCCAGCCAACGCCACACATTTTATGCAGCCCCTTGATGTGGCTGTATTCGCCTCAATGGAAAGAAAATGGAGAGATATTCTCGATCAGTGGAGAAAGGAGTCTCGTTTCCAAGGCTGTTTCACGAAAGAACAATTTCCGAACCTACTGGACAGATTGTGGAAAGGGGTAAGTTAAAATGTGGCAGAGAATCTCAAATCAGGATTCAGAGCAACTGGTTTGCATCCTGCAAATCCTGAAAAAGTTTTGAAGCGGATTCCTGGTGGACTAGAATATGCAGACATCGAAAGAGTCTTAGACAACAGCTTGGTTGATTTGTTGAAAGAGCACCATGGACAGGGGTTGAGAAAAAACGTAAAAGGAGAAAAAAGTCGAACCTGGAAAAGATGTGTCTAGCACTGTTACAGACCCTAATGTTTCTGAAAATCCTCCAAACGTTCCTGAGGAATCTCGAAGTATAGCCGAAGAACCAGGACCCTCTTCATCTAGCGTTTTGCCATGCACACAGCAACTCCATACCAGGAAGAGCAAGAGGGAAAGAAAGAGCAACTCCCAATGTCAAAGCTGCAAGATTAATTGGAAAGACTACAGACACCGTACAGTAACTAACGACAAGTAAATTCACTTCGTCGATTCAGTGGTTAACGAAAATTTCCTTACCCCGCCTATCGTCTGCTGAGTTCTGGCGAGTTTAAATCGAGAAAGTGGGAAGTACAGGGGTTGTGCGGCGATAACGGGGAAAAAAACCTGCAACTATCTCGGTCACCTTTAAATATTTCAATGGTTTTATCAGTTTAACCTGTACAATTTGGCAAATACAGGAGTGAATGTCGAGAAACGTACGAGAGGCACGAAGTTAAAATGAGGAAGTATTCGGATGACAAAGAGGGTGATATGCGCTTGGTGAATTAGTACGGTAAATAATCAAAGTACTAAATTCTGTACCCCAGAATAAAATATATATTAAGTAACATTCTTTAATTATTCAGGAGACGTAAATAAAGGTATTAATAGTATTTATAAATGTTTAATAATATATTTAATAATATCTGATCTATTTCATACCTTTTAAATTGTTGTTTGTGCTGTTTAATCAAATGGTGTAAATCAACTTTTAGCATTACGGTGTAAACATAATGTTTCGCTGTCTAACCCATTCTTGCATGTCTGCTTTTCTGTTATTATAATTTGGACACTTTTCAATTTCCACATTGTGGTAAGTTGCGTTACCAATGACAACAAATTTTTGGCGGTAAGTTCGGTATTAATTTTTCCTCGACCCATTTTTTATAATTACTGTAATTCATCTCTCCGAGATAATCACCAGATTTGGTTTGAGATTGAAATATTAGGCAAGCATTAGGAACAAAACCACTGGCACTACCTGCATGTACTATGATTAATCACTTACCTTTCGACACAGGCTGGCGCAGTCCTTCGTTTGTATCATCACTCCAAGATTTGTTATGTGTATGTGAAGAATGAATATATTATAGACCGATTTTCTTCCCAAAATTTTTTATATTTCTTAAAAAATTTAATCTTTTTTGTATGATATCAGGTTTCTCCATTAAAAGTTTTCTATTTGTTTTAGTTATCCTCCACCGAAATCCCATGATATGCATAATTTTTCTTAAACTTTCCCTTGAACCTGTGTAGCCATATTCATCGTGAAATATTTTATGTATATTGCGCAAGATTGGTACTCTCTTATGGGTCACTTGATAATTCAAAATATATCTTCTTAGAACACCTTTATCACAATTATCCAAGCCTGTTTTGGGTTTTGATATTTTTCTTTTTTTGTTTGGAGTAGAAAATGATGAAGATTCCCCATTTTCTATTTGCCTCATCTCCTTTTCAACATTTTAAATCGTATGCACACTGACACCTGTGGTAATAGCAACACGTTCTTGAACTTTTTGAATGTCCTTTATAGGTTTATTTTCTGATGCTTCCCGGCGCATAAAATAAATTATATGTATGTAAAGGAATCTTCAAACGTAATCTATATTAGCGTTGAGTGATAAGATATAAGAAGAGGCGCAGCCTCGTAAACGATTTTGTGCCGCAAAATGATGTTGGCGGAGAGATGTCGCCACTGTCTTAATTTGACTTTCTGCTAGACACGATTCAGATTATAAAATGATTGATTGTTTATCAAATGAATCTAAATATTATTTAAACCATCTACAAATTTTGACGTTATTTTACAATAAAATATTTGAAAATCGAAATCGATCCAATGCAATCACGAGATAGAAAATGAAAATCTATTTTCGTCATTTGAATAAATAGTAATTTTACACTATTCAGTGTAAAACAAGGATTGTTTGATTCAGGGGATGGGAGAGGAGGGAACGGTGGTAGGTACCTGAGAGGTGTGTACTGTGTGTGTACCTATTGCTACGAGAGAACCTCTGAAAAAACTCATAGCAGGACAGGCGGACCTGGGATTTGAACCCGAGAGCGTAACCACTCCACCACTTGCTCGGTATTATAGTAGGTACATTGTGGAGGGGACATACCATCTGAGATTTGAAACAATATATTGGGAATGTACCCGCTATATTTGGTACATATTTTGAACATTATGAATATACTAGGAATATGCTTTGTACATTGAATGCGACTTGGGCTCTGTATTAATAAGAAATTAAAAAAGCAGCTAGGTAGATTTTGAAAATTTAATTTTTATTTTTAACTCACATAATTGATAACTATATAAATATATTGGTTAATCTTCGTTAACTTTCTCTAATTCAACCTGTTCTGTGTAACAAAAGCGTCTGTTGCAACGGCAAACTGGTCCACATTTGGGAGATTTGCAGTTAGGACATGGAAAGAAGCACCCAGGACACTCTGAATTCAAGCAATCACACTGATCCACTCCATCGCTTATACGTATTCCTTTTGATGTATATATACTATTCTTCGATTTTCGAGGCTTTTTTTGTTTAGTATTCATTTTTGATGGTATTGATTTACGTATAACTGCTAGACTATTAATCTTATAGTTACTCTATATTTTGACAACTACTGTCACTTCAAATGATTAAGTAGATCGGCCATTTTTGATCCATTTCAGTATTATTATCTGCTGTAGATAAGGAGCAATTGAGATTATTTATATCTCTCGCTCTCTCTCCTAATTAACGTAAGCTCTGTTCTGACGATGCAATTTCGTCTCTGCGACTCGATCGCGGCGACAAAATTGCATGCAGTTTAGGTGTTCCTATCATGCAACTGACCAATGCAATCGAGATGAACCAAAATAGAACGATAATTTAAACTCATATGGAAATTGAAAGTTTTTCCACAGAAATTAGGCAACAAAAGAGAGGACATACATTTCTGAATTCACAGTTGTATATGTTTGCAGATAAAAAGAGAAGTGTTTGGCTTATGTCATATTTGAAAAGTGGCCAAATACAAAAATTTGTGTGCGAAGAATACTAAGACTCGGTATTGACCTGGGGCCCGATTCTCGATTTGACTCCTATGGGAAATATGGCGGCTTTCCCATGAGAATCAGATTTCGGTATTCTGCAGCACTCTCGTAGGAGTCTTCTCCTACAAAAAGCAAAGGAACCTATTCACATGGTCCTAAATCATGGGAAAATGGAAAATGCTTCAGCCGGAAACGGCCAGCCATTTGTTTTTCAGCACTAAATGGGTTCTTGATATTGTTTGTCACACAAAAATTGTAAACACATCGACGTAATACCTTTGCAGTTAATGGGTATCCTACTTCCGACAGGCGGATTATTCTCCTACAAAGCTCTTCCTCTTGTTCAGGCGAGATGATCGTTTTTCGACCCATTGCAAATTTTGCCATGTTTCCTTTCTGCAGATATTCTCTTAAAGTTCGCCGAGGAATGCCATATGTGTTACTCGCCATATTTACAGACATGCCATTTTGAGTATCATTTATGGCATTTTGCAGCGATTTTGCGTCCCAGTTACCCCTTAGGCCCTGATTTATACGTCTCGGCATCTTACGCTGCAACAGAAAAAAAAGATTTAACAAACCAGAAACGCACAAAGAAGTGCTGCTTTAAATTATTGTATTAAATCTCAGCTGTTGGCAATAACGCCATGGCGTTATTGCTTAGACCTTAGTATGGCGTTATTGCTAACAGTTACATTTTTTAACATAACCTATGTTTACTTAAAGAAAGAAAAAGAAATAAAAAACTTTTTTTTGATTGATGTAACCACAAAAATACCCTGATTAAACATTTAACATAAAAAACTAACTTACCTATTTTGTTTCTGTAACACAGCACTCGATAGGTGTTCAATATTTAATATCAGTCCACAAACAAACGTCCGTCCGATGAAAAACACACTGCAGCACTGACGTTTCTCACCACAGAGTAGTAAATCTTTGAACAGGACAACTATACCTATGGGAGTAAACAACATTTAGCGCCATCTGCTGTTTGGATCAAAAATCTCTGATCTACGACACCATGGCGTCATTACCAGCCTGGCGTTATTGCCTTCACATACCTTAATATATGCATCAGCCAAAACCTACCGGATCCTGAAGCAGAGGAAGGTGATAATCAGCTTGATTTTGGCATCATTGGAGAAAATCATTTAGAAGGGGCAGATATTGCTGTCGGAAATATTGACTTGGAAGATGGTAGACAACTACAGCGCCAAATAATTCAAAATCATTTTGCAAACCGATAATATTTATGAAATACATTGGTAATAAAATTCATATTAAATCTTCCAAATCTGATATTTATTATCATTTATTTACAAAAATTGCACACATTCCCAACCTTCTGAACAAACCTTTCCACACAAAAACGACTAGTAACTTAAACACAATGGACAATAACAAAAACACACAAATAAATCCTTAAACAGTTAAACAAATCCTTCAAAAAAGCATATATTAGCATATTCGACTAGGCACCAACTGTTAATACCAATTTTTATTTCATTGAACATGCTAAACTTTCAAGAGCTGTTGCTATGCGCTCTTTCGCTTCCACATCCCTTCTTGAAAGTTTCAATTTATGCTCATAATAATTCTCTCTGCATGCTGATTTCTTCTTTAATATTCTGGATATATTTTGGCTGGCTTTTGTGGCTTCTGTTAAATGGACCCTTTTGCGTTTTTTTTGTATAATACTCTCTACTTCAGGAGGAGGAGAATGTTGTTGACCTTCCATATTGTCTTCAATTACTTTCACTTCTTCTAATACTTCTGATCTTTCCTCGGATCTTCCATTAATCCAATTATAATCATGATCCTACAATTGTTCAAAAATATAGGTACTAAGTATGGCTGCAGTAAGCTGTAAAAATAATCAAAATTTCAAATACTCACAAAAATCACAACAGATTCCTCGACATTTTCATTGCCCTCCACTGATGTCTTATTCAACAGTTTAAAAATGTTTTCATCGTCCTCTGTGAATGTTTTCTCTAGTATTGGTGGACCGCCACCACATTTTTTTAAGTCTTGCCAAGTCTACAATCAAATTGGAATATAAATACCACACCGTACACAAAATTCATTAGAGCAATGAATAATAACTATAAATACATACCCTTCTCCACATAATCTACTGCTTGTTAGCACCGGGAATGCTATTAAGTTTCCCAGTGATATCCTGCCATTTCATTTGTGCATCTTTGTAGGTAAAATTGTTTGAAAATTTGCCAGATAATAAATTTTCCTCACTCTCCGCGAAAGCTATCAGCGCCTTCTTTTGTGCCTTGCTCATGTGGCCACCTTTCTCACCCATGACAAACAAATACCTACTTTAATTATTAGTTTAATTTAAATTAAGAAATTGAATAATCAAGAAAATCGTTTTTAGTAGGTTATGTTACAAAACTAGAAACATTTTCAGAGCTGCCAATACCACAATACAACATAAAACTGACATAGAACACCTAAAAGGAATTAGCATGCTCAAGCGTGATTGGTTAGAATTAAAAAATATGAGAGTCTATCTCAGACATACCCTCCTATGGGAAAGTAAATTCCGATGGCAGTCGAGAATAGAGTTTTGTATTCCTATGGGAATATTAGTATAGGAAACAATTCATATAGGAATATTTTCTCATGAAGTGGAGAATCGAGGCCCTGGGGGTCTATTCTCAAACGATGACATATTTTGTCGCATGCGAGATTTTTACATTTTCGAACAAAAATTGTAATTCCTTATTCTCGAATGTCGCATTCGAAAATTTTCGATAGATAACTAGTAGACAATTTGTAGAGTGGTTTGAAGCGGTCGACAATTTCATGTCGAACGCGACAAGAAATATTTGACAGGATTATTTTAGGTTAGCGCGGTTAGCCGTAATAGTAGCAGGTTTAAAAGGTTAGATTGTGGTAATTGAAAATTTGGAAAATCAAGAAAATTATCAACGTCCTCGAGATAGGAGAGGAATATTTCAAGATGGTTTCAGATTATTATCCGACAAGAAATTAATAAAAGCATTTAGATTAAGTAAAGAATTAGTGCGTGAGTTAATTGTTCTTTTGGAACCATTTTTGGCACAGCAGGGACATGGCTCTTCTGCACTATTACTTGAAGAAAAGGTAAGCATGATACTTTTCTAAATCATTGTATACAACACGTACATTATTGACTTCGTATAGATAGACTATAACTATGTATCACTTATACACTATTTTCTGATAACTTTTTATTCTGTTCTCTAGGTTCTTTTGGCACTACATTTCTATGCAACAGGATGTTACCAGGGTAGTGTAGAAGATAATACAATTTTTGCTTAGTCCCAGTCATCAGTGAGTAGATAAATATGTTAAAGAAATACAATGCTTCAGAGATTCTTGTAAGATTTGTAAAATTTCCCAGAAATATGAATGAGCTTAATGGTTTAAGAAACAGGTTTTTTTATTAATAATAAAAAAGTTGCATTTGTACCTAGTTCAGTTAGTTTTAGATTTTACAACATTTTTGGGATGCCAGGAAGTATTGATTGCACCCATGTGGCAATTGTACCTCCAAAAAAGAATGATCCATTGGCACCTCAACATATTTTTGTAAACCGAAAACAGTATCATTCTATAAATGTTCAGCTGGATAGGTAGGTGATAAATTATTATTAATATTCTATTACCTACATTTCAGATATGTGATGAAAATATGGAGATTATTCATATATAAATGCAAAATATCCTGGAAGTACCCATGATTCCCATATTTGGCATAGCAGCAATGTGAAAGGTAAAACTTTATACTATACAGTGCATCCATAATGTAACACTTAAATTAATTATTAGCTAAATAAACAGTAATATGAAAAAATCCCGAAACAGGTCAATTTTTGATTTTAATTTACTATTTTTTAAAACAATGATCTATCATACAGGATGATTAACCTTTGAATGATGACTTCAGCATCAGTTATTTTAAATGAAACTCACCCAGAATAACATTTCTCTCACTTATGATTTCGGTATTTCATTCTTTTATTTTATTTTTAGGTGATTCTGGATATCCTCTTCGCCCATGGCTCATTACACCATTGGCTGACCCTATTACGGACGAAGAAATAAGTTTTAATGAAGCGCAAAAAAAGCAAGGTGCACAATAAAAAGGTGTAATGGCTTTCTGAAAATGAGATTCGGGTGCTTACTTGAGCACAGAACATTGAATTATTCACCGAACAAAGCATAATTGATTATAAATGCTTGCATAGAGCTGCATAATATGTGTATACAAAATAGAGTCGAACTACTACTAAATCCAGATGAAGAGTTAGAAGAAGTGGATCCTCATATTGATCAAAACCAAAATGAAAATGCACAGAGGAACCCATTGCTAATTATCGTTAAATTAAACAATAATATGTAAAATGAGATCATTTATTTTTTTTTACCACATTATATATGTTGAAACTAAACTGCAATTTAGCCTATCATTTAACTCAAAAGTAACATAAACTTTAAAAGTAAAACTAGAAGAAAAAAGTTAAACTTAAAAAACTAATCCTATCATTTAACTATTTTAAGTCAAGAGTAACAAACTTTAAAAGTAAAACTAGTAAAACAGTTCAACTTAAAAAAATAATTAATAAAACTTGTTACAAGTAGGTATATAAACTTAGGACATTAAAAGTTATTTCTTTTTAAAGAACTGCCACAAGCGTTGACAAGCGTCAAACAAATAATCCAATCTACCACGCAAATGCAAATATAACCAAAGGGTGTGAATATAACCTTCAAAAAACCAAAACCCACGACACATTGACATAGAACATATTTGAGAATCGTTAAATCGGTGTTGCCAGCTCATGCTATTCGACAAAATATGTCTCATGCGAATTGGAAGACGAAACCAATTGAGAATACCACAATTTCAAGTTGTGCGACAATTTTCATCGACAAATGTCGAATTCGACACATTTTGTTCGACATTCGAGAATAGACCGCCTGGTAGGCTTCAAATTCATTATCGCTCACGCGATATTGATTTTGAACTATCCTCAGTTTCCGCGAGCTGATTTCTATATTTTTATTGATTGTTTCAATTACTCTTTGCAGTTCTTTAATATTTTGTTCGATTCGATGTCTACAAAATTAATTCATTGGAACATATCTTTAGATTTAGGAATAGTTAATTATCTGATACTTTATTCTGTAGATAAATAGAGTACCGTCTCTTCACTGTCAAATATTGTTATCAGTAGTAATAACCCTCGAACATTGATAATTGTTCGAAAAAATTTTATAACAGATTTCGCAAGCATAAGCAACAAGCTTGAGAAAGTGGTTATAAAATTATTGAGCATTTATCAATGTTCGAGGGTTATTCGAATAGAAAATTTTTTGCTAATTATAGAAAAAAATACTGAGTATATATTTGCTTATATAATTTCATTAATATTCTCGTCAGTATTATGAACAAATCGTGATATTTTCAAATATTAAATATCTTGAAACGTCAAAATCGAAATAAATCAAAATGTATCCATGGCAGCGTAGATTCTAGTAAATATCCAATGAAATCAGTTAATTTGAGGTCATTTGATTGAACACAACCAATCTGAACAACATTATACTGAAAACAGCCCATGGTCTGTATGTAAGGAAATGCCAAATATCATAGTTTCAAAATAAGTGAACGAATACGACTCGTCTATACCTATTTTGTGCCGGTGTTTTAAATTAATTTAAGAAATGTTAAATAATAATTTTGTGCTTTTATAATTTGTTTTTCATGTTATCCGTGAAATACTTTGAAGACATTTCTCTTGTTTTAAATTTTTATGACTTTTTTTATGTGAAAAAATTGAGTTTAGCGATAAAAGACAAATATTTATTGCATAAATAGAGACCTGGACATTTCTGGGACAAAAAATTATGAATTCAAAAACATTTGTTAAGTTATGTTAAGCATTATCTCTAGGAATTTAATAGTCTTATACTAACCGTACATGAGATGTTAAGCATTATCTCTAGGAATTTAATAGTCTTATACTAACCGTACATGAGTTAAGAACTGCTAACGAAATTTATAGCTCTGGACTCTAGACGATTATTTTTCATCACAAGTTCAAATCCGTGATAAATAGTGATAAAGCTCTTAAAAATATGAGCGATAGATCATTGGATTCGGAATGATCTCTTAAAAAATTTATTGTAATGTATTCCAGCACGATAAAAATTATAAAAGTTTTTTGTTAACAACTCATAAACTATCAATGTTTTAGATATGGGGGCATCCATTAATTATGTGAGCCCGAGGAGGGGGGGGGGTAGGATAATCGAAAATCTCACGTTAACTTCAAAAATGTAAAATATTACAGATATTAAAAATAGTTATTTGTGTATTTAGAGCGTAAAGTAACAGATTGCCGCGCGACGCGGAGCGGAGCGCGGCGATCTTTCGAAATCGGCAATTTCACTTTACGCTCGAAAAACGTACATAATTTTTTCTACAGTCGCCCATTTAATAATTAAAACAGTTTTTTATATTATCTTAGGAGTGCTAGAATAATCGTCATTTTCGCTATTCATCATGATTAACCTTAAAAAGATCTACTGACTAGGGATGTTAAAAAATAATCGATTGTTATATAAATCGATTATTATTTCCTTATTATCGATTTTTAGTTATCGATTTTTATAGTATAATATTAATCGATTTTTAGTAAATCGATTTTATAAATTACTTGTTTAAATCGATTTTCGTAAACGGCTCGTATTATTTATTTATATATTTAAAATTTTGTCAACTTTTGACGATTATTGACCATTTCTCAAAATTTTGACAATTATTGACCATTTTTCAAAATTTTAACTATTATTGACCATTTTTGACCATATTGACTGTTTTTAAAATTAGTTACCATTTTTCCAGATTTTTGATAATTTTTTACCATTTTTCAAAATGATGACAATTTTCAACCATTATTGACAGTTTTTGAAAATAATTGTCAATTTTTAAGAATAATTGACAATTTTTAACCATTTTTGATAGTTCTTGACCATTTTTCAAGAACTTTAACAATTTTTGCCAATTATCAACTATTTTTCAATATTTTGACAATTTTCTACAATAATTATCCATTTTTGACAATTTTTGATAGTTTTTGACAATTATTGGCCATTTTTGACCATTTTTCAAAATTATTGACCATTTTTGAAAATTATTGACCATTTTTGAAAATTATTGACCATTTTTCAAAATTATTGACCATTTTTCAAAATTATTGTCCATTTTTCAAAGTTAATTATTGACCATTTTTGATGGTTTTTGACAATTATCGACCATTTTACAAAATTTTAACAATTTTTGACAATTATTGACCCATTTTGATAATTATTGTCCAATTTTGATAGTTTTTGACCATTTTTGACAATTTTTAAAATTTTTGACAATTGACCTTTATTGACAATTTTTGAAAATGTTTGAACATTTTTAAAAGTTTTTTTAAGTTTTTGACAATTATCGACCATTTTTGACAATTTTTGAAAATTTTTGACCATTTTTCAAATTTTTTTTTTAATTCTTGACAATTTTCGAACATTTTTCAAAATTTTGACAATTATCTACAGCTTTTGACAATTATTGACCATATTTCAAAATTTTTGACAATTTTCATATAATTTTATTTAATTTTTAATCTGATAAATTGTTAAATATTCACCAATTGAGTTAATTCGGAGGGCGTGGTTTGATTAAATAAGCGAGCGAAAAAGATTCCTTTGCGCTAGAGCGTAAAGTAACAATCCTCGTCAATTTTTGACAGTTTTTGACAATTTTTGATCATTTTTGATAGTTTTCGATAATTATTGGCCATTTTTGACAATTTTTCAAAAATTTTAACAATTTTTCAAAATTTTTGACCATTTTTCAAAATTATTGACCATTTTTGAAAATTATTGACCATTTTTCAAAATTGTTGTCCATTTTTCAAAGTTATTGACCATTTTTGATAGTTTTTGACAATTATTGACCAATTTTGATAATTATTGTCCAATTTTGATAGTTTTTGACCATCTTTGACAATTTTTCAAATTTTTTTCAAAATTTTTGACAACTGACCATTTTTGACAATTTTTGAAAATGTTTGACCATTTTTCAAATTATTTTTCCAAGTTTTTGACAATTATCGTCAATTTTTGACCATTTTTCAATTTTTTTTTTAATTCTTGACAATTTTCGACCATTTTTCAAAATTTTGACAATTATTGACAGTTTTTGACAATTATTGACCATTTTTGACAGTTTTTGAAAAAAATTGTCCATTTTTAACAGTTTTTGACAATAATTTACAATTTTTGACAATTATTGACTACTTTTGACAATATTTCAAAATTTTTGACAATTTTCATATAATTTTATTTAATTTTTATTCTGATAAATTGTTAATTATTCACCAATTGAGTTAATTCGGAGGGCGTGGTTTGATTTAATAAGCGAGCGAAAAAGATTCCTTTTTTGCGCTAGAGCGTAAAGTAACAATCCTCGGCATTTGTCGACTTTACGATTTCATTTGAATATAGTAATTAGTCATTTTAGGCGCGACTGTAGAAAAATGCTTTTATTTCGTCTGCATGTTGAGTTAGCCCATTTGCATTCCATAACCCAATTTTTAAAAATTTAGCCATTTAATTTGTAAGTTTTTTTATTACTGTTGTAAGTAGATTTAACATTGTTCTACTAATCCTTTTATCATATTTTTAAGCTCAGATAATTCACTTTATGACTGATTTATCATATTATTTGCTGAGTTATCACCCTGTTGATTATTGATATATACTTCCTAGTCCTAGCTAGGAACGTTCTGTCTTGGTCTTAACGGAGGATATTTCTTTATAAGTAATTCTTTGCAAACTGTGCAACCTTTATAATTTGCCGGATGATTTCCTTCGCATAGTATGCACTGTACGTCAGGTGATCTTTCTTTTCTATGACACTGTATTGTTAGGTGGTCACCAGTGCATTTTACGCATCGTGGTTTAAGTTGATAGAATTTTTTAGTGTGCCCGAAACGTTGGCACCTGGCACATTGTGGGATTTCTCTTTTTTGCTTTTGGGGGTTCCACTTTTATTTTATAATGCATTAAGTATTCTAAGTCATATATTTGCTTGCTATTTTCGGTTGGTTTTAGATCTAAGTATAGAACATATGCAGAGGACTCTTAGTTTTAAAGTTTAGTTTTCAACTGTGTGACCTAGACCTTCTATTTCAGCTTCTAACTGATTTTGTTCTACAGAATGATGCATATTTTTTAATACCACTCTAAAAGGTCTTTTCTCTTTTGCTTGGTACGTGTGAAATTCTGGTTTCTTTTCTTCCAATGCTTTAACTATAATTGAGTAAACTTCTTTTGTTTTTGGTTGTATTTTTACTTGATCAAAACTTGAAACTTTCATCACATAATTGTCTATGGCTATATTATTTAACAAGGTGGTTAAGGGGGAAATATGTTTGACTCCTTGTACAAAAATAGGAGGGGGTTTAGGAGTTTTATCTTCGTTAACTTCTTGATTGTCTTCTTTTATTTAATCCTCATTCTCCAATCCATCAAAACGATATGATATTGTTGGTGGATTCAACCAATAATCCATTAATTCGCGTTTGTTTTACAGTTCTCTTTTCTGGGCTCGTTCTGCTTCTTTTTTTTCAACAAGGGTCCAGTCCTCATTTTGTTTTTGGCTTTGCAATGTGGGTAAAGAAGGGAATTGGGTGTTGTGTTGGGCTTGTTGGTGGTACATGGAAATAATATTGTTAGAAATTATAGGATTACCTTCGTATTGCCGAGTCTATTCATTCATATTTAAATTCTGGAACTGGGATGGATACGCCACTGGTTTATATGTAGATATTCCTGATATTGACACTGGCTGACCGTTTTTAAGTTGAAATATAACATTTAAACCGGAACTTTTATTAATCTAACTAGATTGCTTTTACTGAACACTGATAAACTAATTAGCAACAAAACGACTGTATTCTTTGAAAGTCAAATGAATACGTAATAATAATAAAAAAACATTAGAAATATTATCAGCATATGTGATGGTTTTGTAATTTTGTATTTCTTTTGTTTTTTCAGGAAATATTAGTTGTAGTGTCACTTTTTTCTCTTTTTTATTAATTTATTTATTTATTACATGCAATGGATTACCGTTAGATGTGGCTTTTTGTTTAATTATATACGAAATACAAAATTACAAAACCATCATATACTATTTCAAAGATAATATCTTCAGCAACAAATACAACAATTTCTTTTAAAACAGAAAGCAATGTAAGTAAAAAAATGTTAAATGTAATAACATAAATATCCCCATTAAAAAGGTCTGGGATATATAAATGTCCAGAATGTAATGCTGTCTATTAGATTGTTTCGAAAAAACGAATTTTTTTCCTTAAATATACTGAAAATATTACGAAAATAAAATACTGTAAAAGTCTCTTGCTTTGGATTTTTATAGCTCACATAGGGAGCAATACTTCGGAATGACCTAAGTTATATTCTTGTAGGAAATTTGACGCTCTACAAAAAAGGTCTCTTATAACTTTTTGATGTTCTCATTCCTTTCAAAGTTATTCAAGGTTAAAGTTAAATTAGTAATCCATTTTGAAATTTTTTCAATTTTTTGATGCTACAATAAAGTTTATGGAAAAATTTCATGGGATATTTTTTGTAGAGCGTGTTATTAGCTGTAATTTATCATTCTAAATTTTTTTTAATATTTTCAATGGGTCGTAATTTATTCGCATTAAACTGTTTTAATTTGTGACGCGTTTTACCTACCCTTTGGATTTTACCAACAGGGCACGCCACTTTTGACACCCTCGACACCTTACACTTTCTCGGCCGCCAGATTTTTAACGTGGTTAACTCCACGGCCCCTTGACTTCAGTCGTCAAGAGTTCCAGGTAGCCTCAGATGGAGGTACGGTAATTTCCAGGGGTCTAGTTATATCCAATCCGGCCGGGGTAGTGGTCTTTGTTGTTCCTGAAACAAAAGTTTACACTCCTGGCCCACGATGCGGGAAAGCTAAATTCGTGCAGCTAAGCGCCTACTCTACTATAGGGAAACTCTACACTCTACAGCAGGTCAGAAAAACACACAGGTTCAGTTAAGTTTTATTACACCTACCCTCAATAGTATATACAATGGTTGTGGCTGTCTGAAGCCGTTATAATAATAATAATGAAAAAAACACTATTATACAAGAAAAAGCGACAATACTCTGGTATCCAAAAGCACAAATATGTAAGCAAACTATAGGTACAATTAACATGCGCAAATTAGAGACGAAGCGGGCAGGACATAAGCAAGAGAGGTTTATAAGCTTAAAAATGGTTTTATACAGAAAATAAACGGTGAAATCAAACTTAAATGTTAGGGGTCTTTTCGCTAAACAGGTTGATAATTAAATAAATACCCCGGATAATATGTTATTAGATGTGTCATCACTTTTGATGCACCCGGTAGGTAGAATAACTAGTAATACTAAAACTTTACATTTGGCGGGATCGGGAGAAAGAATACGAAAGGTTTTCTGGTTCGGGAATTACAAAAATGTCAAAGAAGCTTTATTCGGGAATACTACAGGATCCGGTCCTTGAATTAAAATATCAAAGGGCCCTGGCCAGACGCCTGGCACCCCTCAAGATTTCAATTAGAACGGCTTTACGAATTAAAATATCAAAGAGCCCTGGCCAGACGCCTGGCACTCCTCAATATTTCAATCGGGACGGGATTGGAAATCGGGAATAAATACCAAAGGGTTTGGTCCTTAAACTAAAATATCAAAGGGCCCTGGCCAGACGCCTGGCACCCCTCAAGATTTCAATTTAGAACGGCTTTACGGATTAAAAGATCAAAGCCTGGCACTCCTCAATATTTCAATCGGGACGGGATTGGAAATTGGGAATAAATATCAAAGGATTTTCAAGAGGAAATTATACTTGAGTTCGGAAATATTTGCTATGAAACGGAAATACTGACTCTTACTGTAAAATATAATTCTAATACAATGGAATAAACTTTATTTATTAGGGATTGAAAAGACCACCTATTTTAAATATATATAGTTTCCAATTAATTCTTACCTTCGCAGCAACGGTTTCAACTTTTATCTAATAAAAGTAAATTACTAAAACAAAAAAAATCAAAATACAAACTACAAAAAAAATTAGAAATATGAAAACAACAAAATTCAAGAAAACGGCAGACGGAACGTTGGACGGTAGCTAGCTTGCTTCAGCCGTGGCCAGGTAGAACTCTACTCTCGACTCCCTGACTCTCAGGGTGCCGATTCTCCGGCTTCGTAGAAGCGATCAAAATATCGGCGATTCTCCCTCCCTGATTTTCTGGGGTAGCTCCCTGGACCTAGTCTTGAAGGATACGATTCAGCCTCACTCGAGACTCCCCGTAGAATAAATTTTGACGATGTTGCCAGTATTATTTGGAGGAATGGCCACATAAAAATGGGTCCAAAACAAGAAAAGAAGAATAATAATGTCTACAACCACTATTAATAGATGCGCAGTGCGTCTTTGTTTTCTTTTGGTTATATGTTGGTTTTGGATTTATAATAAAATTTGTTGTCGATATTTCAATTTGCAATATAAAACTCAGAAAAGTAAATTGTAAATTATATAGTGTTATTTCTTGAATTATTATTATTATTCTTATAATTATTTTTGAATACTCGTCCTATATCCTAAATTATTTGTTTTACTCATTTAGCATGGAGAAACAAAAATTTGCCCCAATTAATGTTGAATAAGTAAATATTCGTCTATATCGTAAATTTTATAGGCTTTTAATTCAATCTCTTATTGAATTTATAACCAAGTAACTTTAAAACTGAAAAAAAAATCTTCCTAACAAACCGAAATGACCAAAACAAATAAAATTTGAAGGGAAGACAGAAAACAGCTGACTGTTCTCTTAACTTTCCTTGGTTCTACTGCTTCAAAGCGAGAGAACATAGTTCTCTTAAAAATCCAGGGAGGGAGCTGATCCTTTTTGTCGAGAATAAGACACCATCAAGTTTTAATAGAACCACGCCCATTTTTCTCTCGGGGAGCGCTGTTCCCTGGCCCGAGAATTCGCCCCCCAGGGCTTCGTCACGCTATCCCCCTCTCTCGATCAGCTTGACCTGCGCGCTACCTACTCTATATTCAGTGGCAAAGGGGAAACATGAATTTTAGAACCGCAGCGCGGCGAACTTACAATTTTTATTTCAAAAACCCGGAGAAAATATTTAATATTTAAATTATTTTTACACATATTCAGAGGGTATAACGGGTTATAAACAATATTCAATGAGTAATTATATTTTAAAACAAAATAATTCCGAACGGAAAAAAAAACCTCGTTACAAAATAATAAGTCAATACAGGAAGATATTTCTTAATTGTAATAAAAATCTTTTAATTCAACAATTACAATTACTAACAATATAATTAATAAACAATTTTGAGATTGAAAATATAATTATTCAATTGATATAATAAATTATAAACAATAAAATTATGATTATTTTTAATGCGAATAACTTACGAGAGATGTAAAAAAAATGTATAATAAATTATAGCCAATAAAACGCTCTACAAAAAATATCCTATAAAATTTTTTCCAAACATGATTGAAGCGTCGAAAAATTGAAAAAATTTAAAAATTTATTACTAAGTTAACTTTAACCCTGAATAACTTTGAAAGAAGTAAAAATATAAAAAATTATAGGAAACTTTTTTTGTACTTCACACCAAACATTCATTAAGACCTAAAACAGAACTAGAAGTACTGCATATTAGTGATAAGAAACAAGAACTAGATTTCCTTGAAGAATTAGAAATTAGAAGACACTCAAGACACCTACAATATGAAGTTGTCAATGAACAGATAAATCTAGCGAGCTCTCCACTATTTAATGAAAAAATTGATGGAAATTCTAAAAAATTATTGATAATTATTTCGATATTTGCATATAATCGTTAGAATGACAAAAATTACATTTTAAGTGATGCACATCCACAAACCAAAATTCTATATCGACAAAAAACCATCTCGGTTTTGTAGGTATTTACTTAATTACAGTTACCTGTAAATAATTGTCATATTAGTAAAGCGTGATCTATAGATGACAAGATGTCGCTGATATCGCACTTTTAGCATTTCCTTTACTGAGGCTAATGTATTGGTGTGGTATCAACGTAGTCCCTAGTCCAGGATTATGCTCTCAGAGCTTCTGGACGAATAGCATCTATCTTGAACTGATGAGGCGCAATGACGCCGAAACCGGTCTACAAGTGATGTAGAATGGTTGGTTCTATCTTAACAGATATACCAACCCCGTTTACTTTAGAAGTGTAATTCAATGTCTGTCGGGGCAAAGAATGGTCTGTACTTTGGAAATTTTTTTTTCTAATTTGTAAAGCGTTATAACAGTAGTGAACTATTATTTTTTGACGTTAATAGGCAATTGTTTATAGCTTCTTCAATTATTTTCCTTGCCCTTCTCAATAAATTAATCAATGATCTGTTTTAACCAACATGACAAGCTGAATTACATTGTTTATTGTTTTTAACCGCGAGGTGATTTTATAGTTGTAGTTTTTATCGAGAAGGGCAAGGAAAATCATTGAAGAAGCCATAGTTGCTAATTTCACGTAATAGGCAAAATAGGTGCCCAATACACGAAATCGGCGTAACATATATAACGCGCAGACCGTTTATATACAGACTTCGCATATCAGAGCGTTTATATAAAAATATTTATTTCATAAATCGACCGTTTATATAAAAAATATGTATTTCATAAATCGACTAGTCATTATATAAACAGCGTTGGTCGAATTATACTACGTACTTATTTTTAGGCAGTTTGTGAAACAATTCAATATTTACATCTACAAACAGGACCGTAATAGAATTTTGAACTGCACCCAAATATTATTAATCTATGGCAAATAAAATAATTCATTCGATGTTCATTAAGGACTCTTTTTATTAAAAAACTTTAAAAACAATAAAAAAACATTAAAAACATTTAAAAAACCACTAACACATTTTAAAAGAACATTAAAAATTATTTGTTATGGCAACTTAGGCTACTGTGGCATTTTGAAGTGCATAAAACTTTATTTTTTTACATAAGCATTTATTTGATGCACATTTGTTGGTTTTACAATGGCATCTTCGAAAACCTTGTCCATGGCCAATTGAATCCAATTTTGCCGCCGTTCGAAGAGTCAGTATGTTGTCGGAGCAAGTATTTAATTCCATATGATTAATTGGGCAAGTACTAAATTCTGCCCTGGAATATAATTTTGAAAGAATGCCGTTTTTCGTGGCTAATCTTAAAAAGTCCTCTTTGGTCACTTCTTTGACTTTTCCTAAAATAGATCTAGGATCCCCTCGCCCTCTATCCACCTCTGGAACCGGGATTATTACTGTATCACCAATATCCACATGTGGATGTGAAGAATCACTTATATGCTTCATGCGTTTCGCTTGTTGTTCCAGCGACTCTTTGGCGTTTTTTCTAATTTTATTGATATCCTCATACATAGATTGCAGAGTAGGTTATCGGTTGCTTGGTTTACAGTACATGTTAAGTGTATGTAATTTTCGCAAGATTTGCATAGTTTGACAACGCCGCCATCCTTTTCACATGTATTGCAAATTAATTGTTTAGGTTGATTAGATTCGTAAGTGATAACTGTATTATCTTCCTTACTTTCTATGATATGATCTACTTGAATATCGGTTATTATTGTATCTAAAAATAAACAGAACAAATTATAAGTTTTTCAACCCCAAGTTATTTTCCAATTACTTACCGCTATTTATTATGGAATCTATAAAAGTTAATGCAGTAATTTCTTCGCTCTCCTGATTGTTGTCTGGTATATTTTCGGATCCAGAATTTACTATATTCAATGCAGGAGAGAAATCATTTGTTAGATTTTCCATTTGAGATTCAGACTTAAAAGCAAACTGAATAATAGTTTCTAATTCTTCTTCTGTTTGTATATTTTCATATAATTCCGGTGGAAGATTTGAGTCCTTTAAACCAATTTTTGCCTTGGTACCAAACATAGCTCCATATGGTGTAGTTCTTATTCCTGAATGGTAAACATTATTTTTCATAAACTGAACAAATTTGATTCCCTCGGCCCAGTTTTCGGTACTATTGTCTTCCATCCAAGTCGTAATCATGTTTTCTACGTCTTGATTAGCTCTTTCTACACTTCCTTGGCTCTGACTGTGGCGAGGTTTTCCATGAACCATCTTCATTTTTGGCCACATTCGTGTCTATTCATAAATTACTTTATTGCAAAATTGTCTGCCATTATCAAACTGTAACACTACAGGAGCCCCGATTAAAGTAAAGATGTCCATCAGGCGAAGAGCAACCTCGTTAGCAGTTTTCGTTTTTAATGGCCTTCATACCACAAATTTTGTTAAGTGATCCTGATAGACCATTAAAAACTTATAGTCTTTATCAGGATAAGATTGATAATCAATTAAATCAACTTGACAAGGATAATTTAAATCGTTAAAGACCATTGGTTTTGTAACAACACCTTTTTTCTCAGATTTAAGCTTCATTTGGCATTTATTACACAGGTTAATGACATCGTGTGTAATATTTTTATATTTTTCTTTAATTTTATGGTACATTCTGTCTCGGCCACCACGACCCGTTTCCGAATGTACATCTTTCAGTATATTGAAAATTTCATTTTCATGAACATAATAAATTATGTCAGAAAAATTACCGTTTATAGGGAATATTAATTTTTCTACTCCCTGTACTGATATGATATCATAATGTCGTAATAGCCAATGCATGTGAGGATCCCTTTTAGTAAGCTTTTTTGAAAGTTTTAATTCTTTTATTAATTTATTGTATTTTTCAAGACTTAAACTTCGACAATTTTCACCAAGATTACTTTTCCTTTTATAAAATTCTTCATAAAATCTGAAAAACCATCATCATTGTTAAATTTTAATATTTAAATATAATAAATACAACCCTGTATAGCTCATTTATGAATTTCAATTTAGAGGTTATGTTTGAAAGAATACACTAAATATCACGAATTTTTATATGCATGTGTTAAAATAAATCACTAAAGTATGTATTAATTAGATTATGTACCTACTTACCTTTCAATTTTGTCTTCTTCCATTGTTAATCAACGTTTAATTATAATAATCACAACTATAAAATCTCCTGGCGGTTAAAAACAATGAACAAAATAAACTGACTAACATGTTACGCGCGTTTTATATAATGCCTACTCAGTTTATAATTTGTGCCGTATTTCATATATAGCGAAGCAGTACAGGCAATATATATATATATATATACCGGCTAGACAGTAATGCCTAATTCTATATATTGACTGTAACATCAATAGTGATTAAACGTTAGTTCTTTAATGTGCTTGTTTCATTGGATTTTGTCTATCAACATTATTTTTTCAATTTCTGAATATTAAAAGATGAACACTTTTCCATATATGTCAAGCCGGCAACGTCGTGCGAGAACCTTAATTACCACGCCCTCCGGACTAACTCAATTGGTGAATATTTATCGAACCTCCGTTGTTCAGTAACCACCTGATTTCCTATTGACAAGCGCGTGCGTGTGTTCTTCCCTCTCACTTCGATATTGATTATCCAGTGGCGTTTAAATTGTCAGTATTTACCTTCGTATTTTCAGTTTTACTTGGTATCTTATTATTTCGTATCCATATTGAATTCAAGTACGATTTTTAACATTATTTCTTTTTAACAAATACCGTGTTTTGGAAAATACCTTACCTTTGAAGCAAAGTATGTAAGGAGGGAAAAACTTGACTTGAGGAGAATGAGTGATTTGTAAAGATTGATATATTTAATTATAATTTAACTTTTAATTACTTACTGTGTACTTACATTCAATTGTTTATAATATAGATAATAAAACAAATCTAAATGTTGTAACTAACTATTAACAAGACACTGGACGTGATGCCTGGATTTAATTGAACAGTCACTATGGACCTGGTCCAAGTAGGTTGAACAACCGAGATGACGTACCTGGAATTAGATAGAAAAACACTCTGAGTATTCAATTTGCCATAAATAATGATTAATTATTGACTAACGATTAGTATAGTTGAAATCCCCAAAATTAATGAAAGTAATAATAATATACAAGGTGCATCTTATATGTTTGAACTATGATATCAGTACTAAAGTAAAGTTAAAACTTCACTTGATCAAAAATAAATGCCTAATAGTAAATATTTAGGGTTATTAGGAAAGGTGCAAGGGGCGCAAACTCTCCCCAGTGCATGTGAGGAATAGGTGGCACAAACTCTCCACAAACAATATTATAACTACTGTAAGTGGCGCAAATTCTCCACAGTACAGCAAAATAATAATACACTGCAAGTGGCACAAACTCTCCACAGTACAGCAAAATAATAATACACTGCAAGTGGCACAAACTCTCCACAGTACAGCAAAATAATAATACACTGCAAGTGGCACAAACATTCCACAGTACAGCTAAATACACAGCAAGTGGCTCAAGCTCTCCACAATACAGGGGGGTGGAAGGAGATATAGGTGACGTGAGAAGTCACCCTGTATCAGGAATGGACAAACCGCAAGTGGCGCAAACTCTCCACAATACAGTATAGGTATGTGAGTTAAACTGAAAGTGGCACAAACTCTCCACAGTACAGTAGGATTGGATGAATAGAAAATGCAACAACAAATTAATGTTCTTAATAACTGAATTACTCTGTGAGATACACTCACCTATTTAACTCCTGATATGCACCACAATACACACTATATTTTAATAGATTTATTTGGCTCAAGTGAACACTTTAGTTATTTTCTAGAAACTAAAACTCAAATCGTTCTTAAAACTTTCTTTCCCCTTTCGTGGCCTCGAAGACTACGTGACATTATGATACTTTACTTATCTGTTTCAGACAATTGGTTGTTTTGTCGAGAAATGCATTTCTGAAATATTAGGGTATACCCATGATTTAATTTATTTTACTTGAAACGAAAACTATTTTAAGAATAACAGGGTGAGAAAAAAAATTGTCTTACAAGTATAAATCAGTTTATATATATAATTATTATATAATAATAATTATTCTTTTTAATACTTTCATAAAATAGGTACCGTACGCCATTGGTACGTTTATGACAGATATCGGCCATGTTTCCTCGCCCCTTACCGATGCCGCGTAGCTTCAGATAGACTTGCCAAACTATAACTTCTGTCATTCTGACGATGATTTGCAAATATCGAAATAATTATCTATAGGGTAGGTCAGGGATAGTTCGACCACATTTTGAAAAAAAATTGTAACTTCTTTGGTTTCTGAGATATATATTTTTCAAACTATTAAAGCATTGCCCAAAGGATTAGAATAGTATAAAAATTATAAGTTATGATATAATACGAAAAGAAAATTTTATTTTGAATTAAACGTTCATACATTGCAACTGGTCGATCTCACCCGCAAATCTGGGTTGGAACGACCACGAACTCATAGAGATACTACAGATAGAGGCAACAAGCCAGCTCGAAACCCGTCAGTATGTGAGAGAAAGATAGAAAGTCAGAGGTTCATGCCGTCTTTCTCTTATGGCGCGCAAGCTATAGACACAGAAAAAGACCGAAAAACCTCTGATCGTCTGTCTCTCTCTCTCTCTCTCTCTCTCTTCGGGGTTCAGAAGGACATTCCCACTTATACGGCGGCCTATGGCTTGTTGCCTCTATCTGTAGTATCTCTATGCCACGAACTATAACGGGTGAGATCGACTCCGAAAAATATCAAAACCTAAAATAAACAAAACATATTAGAACATCATAATATTAAAAGTATAAAAGAAACGTTTAAAAAAATTCAATTTTTACGACTTTTCTTTCTCAGTTTTCTGCATAAATCGCAAAAATTCTCGATTTTTGAGCATCCATTATGAAGCCAACGACTGCAGTCTACATATTTGATCCATTCGTCATTCTTAGTACTTTCAAAATAATTTTCCCCACATCCTACGCATTCATTTTCGTCCCATTCTTCTGCCGATGTATCACTTTCCTGCAATACTAGACTTTCGCTGTCCGAATCTGAAGATTCGAATAGTTTTTTTCTGTTTGACAACAGTTTTCTTCTGAATTGTACATCTGGATTTTTTCTTTGTATTTTTTTTGTCCTTCTGAATCTCAATGCGTTGTGAACTGTTTAGTATGGTTGCAAGCTGCCTACACTATGTTAATTTTCGTCTAAAATCTAAGGTTCATTCTGCAAAAAATGGATCATTTCAAAGTCACACACGCTAGCGCTTATCGAGGCGGCAACATCGTAGCTGATAACATAACTGTCGATGTTGAGCTTATCAGCAGATAACGCCGAGGCGCGGATTTGATAATTCCGAGGCGCGGTTTTGATAATTCCGAGCTGCGGTTGTGATAGCAATATATAAATTAGATAAAATTATTAGAGATTTTAAAATTCCTTCAACATGTATGGGGTGGTAATATACAGAGCGTCTGAAGAAGAAAAACCTGAAAGGTGTTGAAATACTTCACTATTTATTGGTCCTATTCGTGTCAGCATGTATGGGTGCAAGAGGACATCAAGCCATAACTTCGCTACTATTGGTCAGGAAAGGTGCCAAATGATGTGTATATAAAGATATCGGTTCGATCCACAGATCAGGTATCTGAAGTCCGTTTGGCTATATGTGTTTTAGGAGCAGAGATACAGCTTTATTGATGACGAAAAGGCATAAGGTCGCGTAAAGAAAACCTGCATGGTGTTTCTAGAAGCAAATACAATACAAAGACATCAACATTTTCATTATCGCACTCAGATCTAAAATTCCTCAAGATCAAACTGCGATAAGAGATTTAGTGATACCTACAGATTCCTTAGGTCGTTAGTGATACTTTGCAACTTATTTCACTTTGACCTCGTGTCTAATAAGCAAGCTACAGTGTTTTGCTCATAACCCGTGCCATCAATCTGAAATGAAAAAATTTTGAGCCAACATAATACATCTAGATATTGTTATCATCACATTAAGTTTACCGTAATTTTATTTTTTATATTCATGAGGCAACTAGGGTGCTGAGTTACGACTCATATTAATTGGTTCGATCCATAGATCAGTAATCTGTTACGTGTAGGTGCTTTAGGAGCAGAGATATGAGACGTGTGCGAGAGACGTATTTTTTTTTAATTTCGAGCTAGTAGGTCGAGTGATGTCTCAAATGATTGGATTAAGTATAAACACCAAGAATCTGAAGTCTGTTTGGCGATAGCTTCATTAGGAACGGAGTAATGACGACCATAACACTTAAAGCCCATTTGGTCGACAAAGTAACGATGAAGGAATGGTTTTAATAGCATTTGGTATCCATTTACATTGATATATTCCTTATCGCACTTAAATCTCTAGCAAACTTAGATCGAAATGCGATAGGAGATTTAACGATACCAACGGCTTCCTTAAGACCTCAATATCACTTTGCAATAGTTGTTGTGTTAACCAAGTGACATATAAGGGTGATACAGTTTTTCGCCTTTACCTCGAGAACCTGACCAGCTAGAGACACGAAACAAAATTTAATCGAAGCAACACCATACCTGTACATATTTTTAACCGTCTACTTGTTTGTAACTAAAGTCCTTTCGGCTATATACAGTAATATTCTTTTGAATTTATCGTCTGCGCATGTTTTATCATTAAATAGGCTATATGCATCATGTTTACAATATGTCTATGTTTTAACCGTTCAGATCGGGCCAATAGAAGCGAAGTTATAACCTATTGCCCTTCTAACTTTACATACTACGCATGTTTTTCTTTAAATGTTGATATCTAGGTTTAGCGTACGCCAGTCTTTGTATAGTTCAATCTGACCAATAGCAGCGAAGTTAGGCGCTAATGCCCCTCTGGTTGAACGATTGCGCATGTTTTTCTTTACGTATGCCTTTAGGATTGGAAGATGTTGGAAAAATGCGATTTTCAAATGTCTATTACATACTTTTTTACAATAACTCGTGGGATCCGAATAATGTTTACCCTGTGTGACTGTTGTGTGTGTGTGTGTGTGTTAAAAATTGATGATTTTTAATATTTTTTCCATACTCCTTACGTCATTCCCTATCAACGATATGTCACATGACCCATTTTAACGTTATTTCGTTTCTGCGCATGTTTTTCTCTTACAGTGACAATTTTGTAATACATGGCTACTTGCCTACCCTAACGAAGCCATCTTAAAAAGCAGAAGTGAATTTTTCGTATATGGTGTAGAATTTTTTTTCTCATAACCCTAGTGCTGTAGGCTTTCATTTGATACGTCGCTAGTGGTATACTTCTTGAAATGGTGGTTCTGCGCATGCTTTTTCGATGTCACAATAGCTTTAATGATTTTTTCTCAATTTGCACGTTGCCACATTTCTCATTTGATACGTCACAAGTGGCATTTGTACGTTGAAACAGTACGGAGAGTAGTGGAGGTAACAGGGGGTAGATAGAATTATTATCATATTTTTTCCTTACCTATCTAACGAGCGGTCGCTTGCCTCGATTGGATGATTTTCAAATAGGTATCGCATTTTTTTACTCTACGAGGGATCTAGAATAAAATGTTTTACCCAGTGCATCACGTTTTATTCCTTACATGCATTACAATATCTGTACATATGTTCATAGATGGCGCTCTAGAAAGAAAAGTTGCGATAAGGTCATTTTGCCCTTATAAACATAGTATACTAAATCACACTACAAAAATAAGTCGGAGAAAAAAATAATGTGTTCTACACGTGAGTAATGTTGGAACACGAGGTCGAAGTGAAATAACGACCTAAGAAATCTGTAGGTATCACTAAATCTCTTATCGCAGTTTGATCTTGAGGAATTTCAGATCTGAGTGCGATAATGAAAATGTTGATGTCTTTGTATTGTATTTGCTTCAAGAAACACCATGCAGGTTTTCTTTACGCGACCTTATGCCTTTTCGTCACCAATAAAGCTGTATCTCTGCTCCTAAAACACATATAGCCAAACGGACTTCAGATACCTGATCTGTGGATCGAACCGATTTCTTTATATACACATCATTAGGCACCTTGCCTGACCAATAGTAGCGAAGTTATGGCTTAATGCCCTTTTGCACCCATACATGCTGACACGAATCGGACCAATAAATAGTGAAATATTTCAACACCTTTGACGCTCTGTATATTACCACCCCATACATGTTGAAGGAATTTTAAAATCTCTAATAATTTTATCTAATTTATATATTGCTATCACAACCGCAGCTCGGAGTTATCAAAACCGCGCCTCGGCGTTATCTGCTGATAAGCTCAACATCGACTGTTAGTTATCAGCTATGATGTTGCCGCCTCGATCAGCGCTAGCGTGTGTGACTTTGAAGTGATCCATTTTTTGCAAAATGAACCTTAGATTTTAGACGAAAATTAACATAGGAATCTCCATAAGACAGTGTCGCCATTTGGGCCAGAACATACATTATACCTTTACTAACGGGATGGGCAGCTTGCAGCCATACTAAACAGTTCACAACGCATTGAGATTCAGAAGGACAAAAAAAAATACAAAGAAAAAATCCAGATGTACAATTCAGAAGAAAAATGTTGTCAAACAGAAAAAACTATTCGAATCTTCAGATTCGGACAGCGAAAGTCTAGTATTGCAGGAAAGTGATACATCGGCAGAAGAACGGGACGAAAATGAATGCGTAGGATGTGGGGAAAATTATTTTGAAACTACTAAGAATGACGAATGGATCAAATATGTAGACTGCAGTCGTTGGCTTCATAATGGATGCTCAAAAATCGAGAATTTTTGCGATTTATGCAGAAAACTGAGAAAGAAAAGTCGTAAAAATTAAATTTTCTTAAACGTTTCTTTTATACTTTTAATATTATGATGTTCTAATATGTTTTGTTATTTTAGGTTTTGATATTTTTCGGAGTCGATCTCACCCGTAGTTCGTAGCATAGAGATACTTTAGATAGAAGCATCAAGCCATAGGCCGCTGTATAAGTGGGAATGTCCTTCTGAACCCCGGTGAGAGAGGAAGAGACAGACGATCAGATGTTTTTCTGTCTTTTTCTGTGTCTACAGCATGCGCGCCATAAGAGAAAGACAGCATGAACCTCTGACTTTCTATCTTTCTCTCACATACTGACGGGTTTCGAGCTGGCTTGTTGTCTCTATCTGTAGTATCTCTATGAGTTCGTGGTCGGTCCAACCCAGACTTGCGGGTGAGTTGCAATGTATGAACGTTTAATTCAAAATAAAATTTTCTTTTCGTATTATATCATAACTTATAATTTTTATACTATTCTAATCCTTTGGGCAATGCTTTAATAGTTTGAAAAATATATATCTCAGAAACCAAAGAAGTTACAATTTTTTTTTTCAAAATGTGGTCGAACTCTCCCTGACCTACCCTATAGATAATTATTTCGATATTTGCAAATCATCGTCAGAATGACAGAAGTTATAGTTTGGCAAGTCTATCTGAAGCTACGCGGCATCGGTAAGGGGCGAGGAAACATGGCCGATATCTGTCATAAACGTACCAATGGCGTACGGTATCTATTTTATAAAAGTATTAAAAAGAATAATTATTATTATATAATAATTATATATAGAAACTGATTTATACTTTGCTTTAAAGGTAAGGTATTTTTCAAAACACGGTATTTGTTGAAAAGAAATAATGTTAAAAATCGTACTTGAATTCAATATGGATACGAAATAATAAGATACCAAGTAAAACTGAAAATACGAAGGTAAATACTGACAATTTAAACGTCACTGGATAATCAATATCGAAGTGAGAGGGAAGAACACACGCACGCGCTTGTCAATAGGAAATCAGGTGGTCACTGAAAAACGGCGGTTCGATAAATATTCACCAATTGAGTTAGTCCGGAGGGCGTAATAATTAAGATTTTCGCACGACGTTGCCGGCTTGACATATATGGAAAAGTGTTCATCTTTCAATATTCAGAAATTGAAAAAATAATGTTATTGGACAAAATCCAATGAAACAAGCACATTAAAGAACTAACGTTTAATCACTATTGATGTTACAGTCAATATATGGAATTAGGCATTGCTGTCTAGCCGGTATATATATATTGCCTGTACTGCTTCGCTATATATGAAATACGGCACAAATTATAAACTGACTAGGCATTATATAAAACGCGCGTAACATGTTAGTCAGTTTATTTTGTTCATTGTTTTTAACCGCCAGGAGATTTTATAGTTGCGATTATTATAATTAAACGTTGATTAACAATGGAAGAAGACAAAATTGAAACGTAAGTAGGTACATAATCTAATTAATACATACTTTAGTGATTTATTTTAACACATGCATATAAAAATTCGTGATATTTAGTGTATTCTTTGAAACACAACCTCTAAATTGAAATTTATAAATGAGCTATACAGGGCTGTATTTATTATATTTAAATATTAAAATATAACAATGATGATGGTTTTTCAGATTTTATGAAGAATTGCATAAAAGGAAAAGTAATCTTGGTAAAAATTGTCGAAGTTTAAGTCTTGAAAAATACAATAAATTAATAGAAGAATTAAAACTTTCAAAAAAGCTTACTAAAAGGGATCCTCACATGCATTGGCTATTACGACATCATGATATCATATCAGTACAGGGAGTAGAAAAATTAATATTCCCTATAAACGGTAATTTTTCTGACATAATTTATTATGTTCATGAAAATGAAATTTTCAATATACTGAAAGATGTACATTCGGAAACGGGTCGTGGTGGCCGAGACAGAATGTACCATAAAATTAAAGAAAAATATAAAAATATTACACACGATGTCATTAACCTGTGTAATAAATGCCAAATGAAGCTTAAATCTGAGAAAAAAGGTGTTGTTACAAAACCAATGGTCTTTAACGATTTAAATTATCCTTGTCAAGTTGATTTAATTGATTATCAATCTTATCCTGATAAAGACTATAAGTTTTTAATGGTCTATCAGGATCACTTAACAAAATTTGTGGTATGAAGGCCATTAAAAACGGAAACTGCTAACGAGGTTGCTCTTCGCCTGATGGACATCTTTACTTTAATCGGGGCTCCTGTAGTGTTACAGTTTGATAATGGCAGACAATTTTGCAATAAAGTAATTTATGAATAGACACGAATGTGGCCAAAAATGAAGATGGTTCATGGAAAACCTCGCCACAGTCAGAGCCAAGGAAGTGTAGAAAGAGCTAATCAAGACGTAGAAAACATGATTACGACTTGGATGGAAGACAATAGTACCGAAAACTGGGCCGAGGGAATCAAATTTGTTCAGTTTATGAAAAATAATGTTTACCATTCAGGAATAAGAACTACACCATATGGAGCTATGTTTGGTACCAAGGCAAAAATTGGTTTAAAGGACTCAAATCTTCCACCGGAATCATATGAAAATATACAAACAGAAGAAGAATTAGAAACTATTATTTAGTTTGCTTCTAAGTCTGAATCTCAAATGGAAAATCTAACAAATGATTTCTCTCCTGCATTGAATATAGTAAATTCTGGATCCGAAAATATACCAGACAACAATCAGGAGAGCGAAGAAATTACTGCATTAAATTTTATAGATTCCATAATAAATAGCGGTAAGTAATTGGAAAATAACTTGGGGTTGAAAAACTTATAATTTGTTCTGTTTATTTTTAGATACAATAATAACCGATATTCAAGTAGATCATATCATAGAAAGTAAGGAAGATAATACAGTTATCACTTACGAATCTAATCAACCTAAACAATTAATTTGCAATACATGTGAAAAGGATGGCGGCGTTGTCAAACTATGCAAATCTTTCGAAAATTACATACACTTAACATGTACTGTAAACCAAGCAACCGATAACCTACTCTGCAATCTATGTATGAAGGGTGAGGATATCAAATCAATAAAATTAGAAAAAACGCCAAAGAGTCGCTGGAACAACAAGCGAAACGCATGAAGCATATAAGTGATTCTTCACATCCACATGCGGATATTGGTGATACAGTAATAATCCCGGTTCCAGAGGTGGATAGAGGGCGAGGGGATCCTAGATCTATTTTAGGAATAGTCAAAGAAGTGACCAAAGAGGGCTTTTTAAGATTAGCTACGAAAAACGGCATTCTTCCAAAATTATATTCCAGGGCAGAATTTAGTACTTGCCCAATTAATCTTATGGAATTAAATACTTGCTCCGACAACATACTGACTCTTCGAACGGCGGCAAAATTGGATTCAATTGGGCATGGGCAAGGTTTTCGAAGATGCCATTGTAAAACCAACAAACGTGCATCAAATAAATGCTTATGTAAAAAAAATAAAGTTTTATGCACTTCAAAATGCCACAGTAGCCTAAGTTGCCATAACAAATAATTTTTAATGTTCTTTCAAAATGTGTTAGTGGTTTTTTAAATGTTTTTAATGTTTTTTTATTGTTTTTAAAGTTTTTTAATAAAAAGAGTCCTTAATGAACATCGAACGAATTATTTTATTTGCCATAGATTAATAATATTTGGGTGTAGTTCAAAATTCTATTACGGTCCTGTTTGTAGATGTAAATATTGAATTGTTTCACAAACTGCCTGAAAATAAGTATGTATAGCCCGTTCAGTATTAAAACCGTTGCAAGTCACATCTGTCATAACTGTACTATGTTGCCAAGCCCTTGAAATAATATGAGAATCTAGTATATGTCAAATGAAGTTTATCAAATATTCTAGGTTAGGTTTAGTTATTGATGGTTATTGCGTGCAAAGAAACTTATTTCAGTTACATATAAAACTTTAATTTGTATGTTAACCGCACAGCAATAAGAAATTCTTATTTTAAAAACTATGGAATTATTTTTAGCACTAAAAAGGTATGTATGGAATAGTTAACACTTTTATTTGTATGTTCATACCACACACTTAATTAGTTAGAAGTTATGGAACTATTCTAGTATTTAAAATGCATGTATAGTATCAAGGAAAAAATATTATCTAATATAATTTTTAGGTTACAATTACCTAAGTACATGTTGGCTTCTAAAATGTTGTCACTACAATATGAAAGATTGATGTAAGGTTTACAGACAAATTATAAATAAAAAAGTTCTGATAACCTGGATCTACCTCCTTTTTAAAGGTAGGCAATTTTATATTTTGTTGAAATAAATCTTAAATTTTTTTTAGAAAAGCTGGGATGTGAAGCTTTAGTGTGTAGGTCATTCTCAACAAGGAAAATCATCCTGAGATATATGATCATTGATCATAGCAAAAGAAAATTGTGCTGCAGCAAGCACCACCACAGCTCAGAAAAGGAGTGCAAAGCCATTCTATTCTCCGAGTGAAGGTATATGCAAATGATTGACTAAATCGTAGCACTGAAATCAATACATATTATAATTATCAGTATACTGGTGAATTATTTATCACTCCATCTTCTAATCAATCCAAATTTATATTTACCATTTTGTTTTAGCTCTCCAGCATCTACCGCAACTGAAAGTATTGCTAATAAATGATTGATCGAATGAGACCTTTCAATTCAATAAAAACTATTAAATTAATTCTTTGTAGTTTTTATAAAACTTTGTGATATACACATTTACCTTAAGAAAATGCTGCTTGAATTAATTATTTTGTATATCATGATTAAAATAAAATAATAAATAATGCCACCCCAATTTTTATGGAATTGTTTTATTAAAAAGAAACATTGCAAATTTATAAATCAGTTACTACACCGAAAAGTTTGTAATACTATTTTTTTAAATAAGGTAGAACAATAATTGTCAAATAGAAATCTTTCAAATTTGAGAGGTTCACGGACAAACCAATTCCAACCCGCAACTTCTGGAATGCATATATCGGCTTGCTTGGCAGTAGCCAGTATTAACTCAATAGGATTTTTAAAAAGATGGTAGGTAATACTTTGTGACTATACTGTTCTATCATATCCACAATGTATTTTGTTGGGGGGTTTGTTTCTGAAAAAAACATTTATTGAAAGGGCAGTATTCAAATAACCAATACTTTTCTTTTCAAATATACCTATATTATTATTTTTGTAAAAATAAAAGTAAAACAGCATTTATTGTCTATTAGGTATAATTTGAAGTAAGAATTTTGAATGTATTAAACTAGTTGTGTAGTCTTCTGAATTCTAAAATATAATTTGCTATATGACTGTTCAAATACAGTTTGTATCTACTTACTAGGCTGTAATATAAATAAGCTAAGCTTCAACATTTGTTGATTGAATTCTATATTGTGTCATTAACCTAATATTATCGAAAAGCATTGTCCATATTAAGAAAGATTCAATAGTAAGTAATTGGTTTTCAAACCATTTAAAAACATGTTCTTCATTCATTTTCCCATGATAATAACTCATCTGAGATTCATATAAAAATATACTTTCTGCTCCATCAATATAACCATTTTCATTCTCAGCACGGAATACAAAATATCTAGAATAACAACATTTTTGCATATTAAAATTTTACTTTCTACATTATTGTAACATACCTTTTGACATGAATGCAGCTTACAGCACCATTTTGGAAAATTCAGGATTCATTAATAAAAAGTACAAATGTATACAGTGGTTTATTTTTGTTGAAAGTTCCATAATTCCTCTTTGTGGATGTATCATATTTTAGTAAACTACTCAGGAACATTCTACATTTAATAATTATTGTTGTTCTTCCTTCAATTACTGCAGTAAAATTCTTAAAGTGACATGATTATCTGTAAAAAATGTCCATGTATAAGTAATTGCCAAGTATTAAGAATAATGTAACAGAATATAATAAATACAGTTGATTGGGTATAATATTGAACTTATACATACTTGCTTCATAAACGCTGTAAATAGTATCAGGAGTAAATGCATCAACTATTGCAGTATTATTAAGTTTCATTTACCTATACGTTTTTTTGGATGTGACTTTAACTTTGATAACTCATTACTGCTTGTGAAAAATTACTCACAGTTCTTTGCAGTTTTTGTCACAACATAACCCCAAAAATGTCAAGACGTCAACTGAACCTGAAATAAACCATTCTAATCGCGGCAACAGCGCGCATTTTTGCCAACATAAAAAGTTTTTATTAAGACTGACGTTAGTTTGAGTTTAATATTTAATTAACCTACGAGCTGTATTTGATATGAAATTAATTACGAAACCTTTCTTTAAACATATATTTATATTCTTTAATACAATGCGACCTACAAATTTCAATATTTATTGAGTTTAGAGAGACTTAACATAGTGATTGACAGAGGATTGACAGCAGCAATCGAATGACATGATATAAACGAACGTCTCTTTTTCGACACTTTGATGACGTGCAACGGTTTTTGTACTGAACGGGCTATAGTATAGGTAATTCGGCCGACGCTGTTTATATAATGACTAGTCGATTTATGAAATAAATGTTTTTTATATAAACGGTCGATTTATGAAATAAATATTTTTTATATAAACGGTCTGATATGCGCAGTCTGTATATAAACGGTCTTTTTTTTTTTTTTTTTTTTTTTTTTTTTTCGGGCCGAGATGGGAAACTCATGTTCGAATGGGTCCAGGACCCAAACAGTGTTGGACTCATCCCCAAGGAGATGCCTACCAACCAAACCCACCTCAATCTCGCCGTTACCCCCGCCTCGGAATCACTACCCTAGCATACTTCGAGACAGGCGGCGGTCCCTCGCACACTCTCCGCTCACACTGTCATCTTCTCCCTCCTATCACTCCTGCCTCTCATGCCATATCGAGTCCTTCTCTTCCCCTTACCATGCTCTCTACTACTCCACTCACCTCCATCCATTCCTCCTCCCCCCTCAACATTATCTCCACCATGTTTTCCCAGTACACCGCCTCCCCTAGTTTCCTCTCCAACTTCTTCAGCACTTCCTCGTTCCTCCAGCATCTAAACACATGCCCCACATCATCCTCCACTTCACACCTCTCGCACACACCAGTCTCTCGTTTCCCAATCTTGTGGAGGTACCCTACTCTCGACCCATGTCCAGTGAGCACTTGTGTCAAGAAGTAGTTCACCTCCCCGAATTTCCGGTCAATCCAATCTCTCCTATTCCCAATCGCTCCTTTTAGCGCGCCCTCATACTCCTCCCACCTTCTCTCCATTTCCTCCTCCATCCATTCCCGTACCTCTTCATTGGTCGCACCCCTCCAGCGTTTGCTCCTAGCTCTAGCCAACACGTCCAATGGGTAGGACCTTGCCAGCACCGCTGCTGCCAGTCCACCCACTGTCCTGTACCCCTGCACCACCCTCAGCAGTATCCCTCTCTGCACCCGCAGAAGTGGCCTAACCCTAGCATTCACCCCCGCTCTTTCACCCCACACCTCCGCACCGTACAGCATACTCTGCTCTACCGTCCTACCAATTACCCTCCTCTTCCACTCTCCCGGCCCTTTCACATTACACATCAATCTCCCCAGCCATGCTGCCCTCACTTTACCCTTCTCTGCCGCCTTTACCATATGGGTTTTGAAGGATAATTGGCTATCCAACCACACCCCTAGGTATTTCACAGACTCCTCCATGCGAATTATCCTTCCCTTAACCATCACCCCCACTTCCCTTGCCCTGCTCCGTCCCTTCACTAGCAACCCCACCGTCTTCTCTTCCGCCACTTCCAGTCCGCACCGCTCTATCTTCTCCACAATCTTCCTGCACATTCTCTCCGCCTTTCTTTCTATCTCCGCCTCTCCCTTTGCCGTACATACCAGACACACATCATCCGCATACACCGTAATCTCACATCCCTCTTCACATACTATCCCACAAACCTCATCAAACACACACTTCCAGAGCGTCGGTCCAAGAACCGAGCCCTGAGGCACTCCAGCCTCCATCTCATATCTCCTCCCTCTGGAGTCTACAATCACACGCCCCGTCAGGTAGTCCTCCACCAGGTTAACCAACCCCTGCTCCACTCCAAGCCTCAGCAACGCGCTCAACACTGTCCGTTTGCTGACACTGTTGAACGCGTTCCCGACGTCGAAGAACACGAGTAGGGCCAATTTCTTCTTCCTCCAGCTGCCCTCCCTAGCTCTTTCCACCAAACCCATCACCTTGCTCAGTGCCGAGATGCAAGATTTCCCCTTCGTGAACCCATGCTGGTTTACCCTAAAACCCCCATTCCTACCAACTTCCTCCTCAATCCTATCCCTTATTATCCCCTCCATCAATTTACCCATACCACACAGCAGGCTGATAGGCCTATAGTCCCCCGCCCGCTTCCCCTCTCTACCCGCCTTCTTCATCAGTATCACCCTGGCTACCTTCCATCCTTCCGGGAACTCCTCCTCCCTCAGCACCCTGTTGAATAGTTCCCAGAAGTACTCCCTATTGTCATCCAACAGCCTCTTCACCATATCACCCCTCAGGCCATCTATCCCTGGGGCTTTTCTCACTTTAATATTTCTCCCCCAATCTTCTACCTCCCACTTCTCTACCGGCCTTATCCCCCTCATTTTCACTACCCCCCTTGTATCTTGGATTTCCTGAATTCTGCCACCCACTCCTCCTTCTCCCCCTTTGAACAATTTCTCTATGATCTCCTTCTCCCAATCCTCCTCTAGAACCTCGTTTCTATTTCCACCCATCCTCTTCACCGCTATCTCATACGCCTTTCCCCATGGATTGTTTTCCAATTCCCCCAGTAACTCTTCCCACTTCCCTCTTTTTTCCCTCTCCACTCTACGCTCCAGTTCCTTCTTCTTCTCTTTATATCTCCCTCTTCCCTCTATCCTTCCTCTTCCTCTCAGCATCCGTCTTCGTTCTTTCTTACACTCCCTCCACAGCTTCTCTATTTCCTCATTCCACCAGTAATTGGCCCTCCGGTCACGCCTATTGCCCCTCTTTCCCTCTCTTTTGCAGCCCTGTATCACATTGTACAATTCATCTGCATCATGTCCAAGTCCCCTTCCTATCTCTTCTCTTACTTTCTTCCTCATTCTCTCTGCCTCGGCTTTCGTCCACTTCCATTCCCACTCTTCCACTAAATCCTTTCTCTCTTTCCTTATATCCGTCTCCACATACCTATGTAAGCTCAAGCTTTCCTCATCCTCCAGCACCCCCCAACTAAACACTCTTTCCCACAGCCATTCATCACATGCTGTTATATCAATGAATGATGAACCCCCGTCACCCCTCACGAAGGTGGGCAGTAGTCCATCATTCAGCACCACCAACCCGTTGGATGTTAACACTTCCTCAAGGATCTCCCCTCTCCTGTCCGTTTTCTTCCCCCCCCATATAGTATTCTTCGCATTGAAGTCCCCTGCCACCATTCTCCTTATGATCCTCCTTTTTCCTTTTGACACCCTCAGATCGTCCTCTAATCCTGTCATGCTCCTCTCATATTCTTCCAGGCTGACATTTGGGCTTATATACACACTATACACCACCATGTCTCCCATTCGCACTACCACCCATCCATTTCCCTTCCTCACTTCATCCGCCCTCAATCCATCCCCCACCACTCTTATTCCTGCTTCTCCTGTATCGTCCATAATCCATCCCTGCTTCCCCACATATCTAGCATTCACCTCGGATCCACACACTACATCCACTTCCCTCCTAAAAATCACTTCATCCAATATATCATGCGCTATCCTGCATTTCCCTAAATTTATCTGTAACACTCTCCATACATCCCCTACATTCCTCCTTCCCGCGCAATGCTGTCCCCTTCCTCCTATTTGACCAGACTCGTCCCCTCTGAGGGGTCCAGAGGGTCCCTCCCATTTTTTCCTTCACCTTTTCCATCGTCTCCTTCTACTTCTTCCCTTCCCCTACTACATTCTATCTCCCCTGGCCTGTGTCCCCTTTCCCCACATACCCTACAAAGGAAAGCCTGCCGACAGTCTCTCGCCATGTGATCCTCGCTCTTACAAAGCCAACACTTACTCCTCTCCTTGACTACCTTCACCTTACACCCTGTTACTTTATGGCCCTTTATCCCACATCGAAAGCATCTGTCATCCTCTCTACCCTCTATAATATTTACCCTGTTCCACCCCAATCTAATCTCCTTTTTTTTCAAAAAGGCTACCGCTTTTTCCCATTCCGCCCTCACCACCGCCATTTTCATCCCGTTCCTCTCCCTTACCACTTTACTCACCGTTGTCCCTTTCCCAATCAAATTCTCTATTTTCCCCCTCACCTTTTCATCTTCCATCCACGGTTCTATCCCTACCATTTTAATGGTTTTTGTTCCCCTCCCCGCTTCGACCACCCTAGCTCCTGTTACCCTTCCTACCTCCCCCAGAATTCCCCTCACCTCAACCCCCTTCTTTGCCTCTATTACCACCTCCCTATTTCTTGAGACTCTGAGTCTATCCACCCACTCCCCTGTCATCTCCCTCAACCCCTTCTTAATCCTCTCGATCCCCTCCTGATCGACTTCCCCGATATCCTTCAGGATTATCGCCCCATTTCTACCCTCCTTTTCCTTCTCCCCATCTGTATAGATTGTTACCTCCGCCACCTCTCCGCCACCTCTCACCCACGCCAACATCTTCTTCAGCACCTCCACCTCTACCTGCTCAAGCCTGTGGAGTCCAATGCTGTCCCCGCTCCCCACTACCCCAAACAGTCGACTCATCAGCTCAAACACCTTTTTCTCATCCCTACAATCTCCCTCCATCCGACAGATCAACTCCTCCGTCTTCACCCTTACCCCATTCCTTTCCGTAGTGCGTACCTCCTTGACCCACTCCATTTCCTCTCCTTTTCCGCCTAGCATCGGGTACCTATCCCTAAACATCCTCTGTATTCCCTTCTCCATTCCACTGTCTTCCTTGGTCACCCATACCACCTTTACCTTTTCATCCCCTAATATTGGATTTCCCACCTTCACCTCAATTCCCTCCCCCTTTTTACCATCCCAGTCCCTATCTCTAACCTCCAGCCATCCTTCCCAGTCTCTTTGCCCCACCTCCCATCGTGTTTGCATTATCCCGTTGCTATCGTCCTCCCCCCTCAACCTCTCCAATTCCTTGACCCGCCCCTCTGCCGCTGCCTTCTCTTCCTCCAGCCTTTCCACCTTCTCCTCCAGTCGCCTTACCATATCCTTCAATCTCTCTACACTCTCCTTCTCTTCTTCCTTCGAATCCTCCATTTCCTTCTTTTCTTTCTCCTTCAGTTTCCTCTTCTGTTCCTTGTCCTCCAGAGGCGATACCTCCTTTCTCTTTACTCCAGTATCACTCCTCCCTCTCGTCTCCCCCGCCTTATCAGGCGTTCGTTTTACCTTCGTCGACTTACCAAAAATTCCATTTCCTTGCCTTTCTTCATCCATAACCTCCTGTTCTATTTTTCTTTCTTCTTTGTCCATATTCCATCCCACGAGTAGCTAGGGAATTGAATGTCCACCACCACAGAGCCCCGCTTGTGGTGGTAAGGCTGGTTACTCCGGGAGGTCACCAGGTATCCCGGAGGCACCGTTTCTGACTGACTTTCGCGCAGCCATTCATCCATTGCCACGGTAGCTAACAACGTAGATTACGGATTGTTTTATCGAGGTTTACTCCTCTAGGCTTTTTCTCACGGTTGCCTCCGGACGCAGTGGCTTCCGTTGCCTACACTACACCACAACATAGCTGCCTTCCCTATGTCGCTGGTTTTTTATCGAGGTTTACTCCTCTAGATTCCTGGGAATCTAACCTATTAGTCGCCTTTTACGACAGGTGGGCTATCCCCTGGGGGTATTCTTCTGAGCCCGCCCCCAGACGGTCTGCGCGTTATATATGTTACGCCGATTTCGTGTATTGGGCACCTATTTTACCTATTACGTTAAATAAGCAACTATGGCTTCTTCAATGATTTTCCTTGCCCTTCTCGATAAAAACTACAACTATAAAATCACCTGGCGGTTAAAAACAATAAACAATGTAATTCAGCTTGTCATGCTGGTTAAAACAGATCATTGATTAATTTATCGAGAAGGGCAAGGAAAATCCTTGAAGAAGCTATAAATAATTGCCTCTTAACGTCAAAAAATAACAGTTCAATACTATTAAACGCTTTACAAAATAAGAAAAATAAATTTCCAAAGAGCAGACCGTCCACTGAGAAGAAACAACTACTTCTCAGGCTATATGCCCCGACAGCCATTGAATTACACTTCTAAAGTAAACGGGCTTGGTATATCTGTTAAGATAGAACCAACCATTCTGGTTTGCGATTAGAAGGAATAACATCACTTGTGGACCGGTACCGGCGTTTTGCGCCTCATCAGCACAAGGTAGATGTCATTCGTCCAGAAGCTCTGAGAGCATAATCCTGGACTAGAGACTACGTTGATACCACACCAATACATTAGCCTCAGTAAAGGAAATGCAAAAAGTTTTTGTTTGGCTGACAGTTTGGCAGCCATATTGAGGCTAAAATCTCTTTGTTTACTTTTGGTTTATACGAAGTTTCTTATAGTGCTTGTTATATTTGTGATTAGAATTATTGGTTTTGTGCTTTTTTGGTGAATATTCAGTGAAAAAGAGGTGTTTTGCCTTTAGACAATTGGAAGACTTGTATTTGGACCTATAAATAATTTTATTTCGAATCGGAAAACTCGTGAAATTTGGTAAGCTAGCTTGCTTAACCCTAGAAATTGTATACTATTCATCAAGTTTTGATTTTTTTCTAGATAATATCATTGAAAATGCCGGGCTGTGCTGCAATATATTGCAGTAATTCTGCTAAAAAAGGGTTTCTCATGAAACGTTTTCTTAGATATTCATCTAGAAGAAAAGAATGGCTTATTAAAATTAGAAGAGATAAGTGGACTCCAACAGACTATTCGTGTTTATGTGAGGTAGGTAGAAGCATTCGCTTTTCGACTGCTAATTGTTATATCTGATTTAAAATTATTGTTAGTCATTATTGAGATAAAATTTAATGTAAGATTTTGTTTAAGATTCATTTTGCTCCTGAAATGTGGGAGAAACCTCGTGTAGATGGCAAGAAAATTTTAATGTTAAATGCTCTTCCTACAATATTTTCCTTTGGGAAACCAAAATCTAAAAGGAAATCCCCAGTTCCAAGGAAATTTTATTCTCCAAAAAAACCTAAAAGTTTGTCGGGTAAGTAGGTAATTACAACATATCCCCTCATAATAATGAAAAAACTCTTAGTTTTTGCCCTATTAAAAATATGTTTTGTTGCCATTATAGTTTAATAGTTTGTTCTAGGTGAAAATTTAGCTCTAGATGAGACTGTGCCAGAGGAATTACCAGAACCATCTACTTCAAATTTAGCTTTGGATGTAGAATCAGGTCAACAATTGTCGATATCTAAAAGCAGTTTGAGTGAAGTCAGTTCATGTACAGTTCCCTCACTGTTAATATCAGAAACTGATCCAATGAGTGAAATAGCTCAGTTACAGCTTAAATTAAACAGGTACAAGAAGTTGTATGGAAGAGAAAAACGTAGTGCTTATCGATGGAAAAAAACTGTAAGAGCCACACGAAAGAAGCTATGCGCAGTCATATCTTAGACATAATAAAGTTGTAAATAACTTGAAATTAATATATGTATCACAGTATTTAAAAAGCGGAAGTACCAGAAGTTACGAAGAAGATGAACGGGAGTTTCTTGGGGGATTTTTGGAATCTCTTAAGGCCTTAAATACATTGTATGATGCTTCCAAGTGAATTAAAGACTCTCTCATACAATTTAAATTTCAGCGAACTAAATTCATTATACAGGATATATATTTCAGGATCTATTTTAAAAAGTATTGTGAAATCTTCAAAAACTTGTGTTGCTTGTGTAGATGCAGCAGGTTAAAAAAAACCAATATATAAGAAGTTTTCAAAACTCTCCTTAATCAAAAGGTAAAGAACAATCACTTTTTTTGTTACTGAAGAGGTTTTTTATTATTTTTTAGGAATATAATGTGTTTTCTTAGAATATTTAGATATTGTTTAACCTCAGAATATAGACATAAAATAATTTTTTATAAAAAAAATGTCGAAAATACATTTCAATTTACCAAATTGTCACCAACTTAAAAGCAAAATAATTAAAAGATTCACTGTTTTCAAGTTGAAAATTAGTTATAAAAAATTTAAATCCGCCTCAAAAAAATATAGTAGTAAGTCATTAGCAGGTAACTTGTTATGAAATAAAAAAAAGCTTTGCATAATTATCAAATAAAATCAATAAAAAACAAATTACACATCAAAAATTATATTTATATCAATTTTTATAGTTTATAATCCTGACGATGAAAATGTAATTTGGGAAACCGATTGAGTAATATATGTTATATTTCTGTTGTTGAATTTGTTATTTATAGATTTTATTTGATAATTAACTGAATCTTTGGTTATATTTGAAGATATTAACAGTTGTACCTATAGCAATATAATTTTTTTCATGATTTGTCCCCCATCATACTTTACAAGCAATTTATATTTATTATTTTTTTTGTATTGTTATTTTTCCCTATTATACTAAATATAATTAGGTAAAAAAATAAAAATTGTGTTTTATTTAAAGATACCCATTTCCTGTCAAAATCCAAGAGATATAATGTATATTTTCATGTATTTTTGTTCCAAATTGTTAGTTTTATCTTAGATTTACATTAAAATTATATGCATTTGATATTCAAATTTGCCTCAATATGGCGGAAGGGGCGGGGTTTAGTTGCATTGTCGCCACTGTCTTGTATATAGTCACTGTAAATAATACCTAAGCTTCAATATTTGTAATGTCATATCTTCTCTTATTTTTCTATTCATATATATTAATTCAATTACAAGATACGTCACTATTTGGTCTAGCCAAAATATTAAACATCAGGTAGGCATCACATCAAATGTATAGTTTGGCAAACATAACTGAAGCTGTATTTTTTCCCATTTAAGATCAGTATAACTGTGCAATGATCTGGGAAACCACGGAAAACTATATCTGCTGATCTTAACAAAATATTAACCATCAGGTAGGCATCACATAAAATGTAACTTCTGTCATTCTAACGATAATATGCAAATATCGAAATAATTATCAATAATTTTTTAGAATTCTCATCAATTTTTTCATTAAATAGTGGAGAGCTCCCTAGATTTATCTGTTCATTGACAACTTCATATTGTGGGTCTCTTGAGTGTCTTCTAATTTCTAATTCTTCAAGGAAATCTAGTTCTTGTTTCTTATCACAAATATGCAGTAGGTACTTCTAGTTCTGTGTTTAGAATGATAAATTACAGCTAATAAAACGCTCTACAAAAAATATCCTATGAAATTTTTCCATAAACTGTATTGTAGCATCAAAAAATTGAAAAAATGCCAAAATGGATTACTAATTTAACTTTAACCTTGAATAACTTTGGAAGGAATGATAATATCAAAAAGTTATAGGAGACCTTTTTGTAGAGCGTCAAATTTCCTAGAAGAATATATCTTAGTCAATCCGAAGTATTGCTCCCTATGTGAGCTATAAAATTCCAAAGCACAAGACTTTTACAGTATTTTATTTTCGTAATTTCCAACAATATTTTCAGTATATTTAAGGATATTTTTGAAACGGTCTAATAGACATTCTGGACATTTATATATCCCAGACCTTTTTAATGGGGATATTTTTGTTATTACATTTAACATTTTTTTACTTACATTGCTTTCTGTTTTAAAAGAAATTGTTGTATTTGTTGCTGAAGATATTATCTTTGAAATAGTATATGATGGTTTTGTAATTTTGTATTTCGTATATAATTAAACAAATAGCCACATCTAACGGTAATCCATTGCATGTAATAAATAAATTAATTAATAAAAAAGAGAAAAAAGTGACACTACAACTAATATTTCCTGAAAAAACAAAAGAAATACAAAATTACAAAACCATCACATATGCTGATAATATTTCTAATGTTTTTTTTAATTAATATTACGTATTCATTTGACTTTCAAAGAATACAGTCGTTTTGTTGCTAATTAATTTATCAGTGTTCAGTAAAAGCAATCTAGTTAGATTAATAAAAGTTCCGGTTTAAATGTTATATTTCAACTTAAAAACGGTCAGCCAGTGTCAATATCAGGAATATCTACACATAAACCAGTGGCGTATCCATCCCAGTTCCAGAATTTAAATATGAATGAATAGACTCGGCAATACGAAGGTAATCCTATAATTTCTAACAATATTATTTCCATGTACCACCAATAAGCCCAATACAACACCCAATTCCCTTCTTTACCCACATTGCAAAGCCAAAAACAAAATGAGGACTGGACCCTTGTTGAAAAAAAAGAAGCAGAACGAGCCCAGAAAAGAGAACTGTAAAACAAACGAGAATTAATGATTATTGGTTGAATCCACCAACAATATCATATCGTTTTGATGGATTGGAGAATGAGGATTCAATAAAAGAAGACAAACAAGAAGTTAACGAAGATAAAACTCCTAAACCCCCTCCTATTTTTGTACAAGGAGTCAAACATATTTCCCCCTTAACCACCTTGTTAAATAATATAGCCATAGACAATTATGTGATGAAAGTTTCAAGTTTTGATCAAGTAAAAATACAACCAAAAACAAAAGAAGTTTACTCAATTATAGTTAAAGCATTGGAAGAAAAGAAACCAGAATTTCACACGTACCAAGCAAAAGAGAAAAGACCTTTTAGAGTGGTATTAAAAAATATGCATCATTCTGTAGAACAAAATCAGTTAGAAGCTGAAATAGAAGGTCTAGGTCACACAGTTGAAAACTAAACTTTAAAACTAAGAGTCCTCTGCATATGTTCTATACTTAGATCTAAAACCAACCGAAAATAACAAGCAAATATATGACTTAGAATACTTAATGCATTATAAAATAAAAGTGGAACCCCCAAATGCAAAAAAGAGAAATCCCACAATGTGCCAGGTGCCAACGTTTCGGGCACACTAAAAAATTCTATCAACTTAAACCACGATGCGTAAAATGCACTGGTGACCACCTAACAATACAGTGTCATAGAAAAGAGAGATCACCTGACGTACAGTGCATACTATGCGAAGGAAATCATCCGGCAAATTATAAAGGTTGCACAGTTTGCAAAGAATTACTTATAAAGAAATATCCTCCGTTAAGACCAAGACAGAACGTTCCTAGCTAGGACTAGGAAGTATATATCAATAATCAACAGGGTGATAACTCAGCAAATAATATGATAAATCAGTCATAAAGTGAATTATCTGAGCTTAAAAATATGATAAAAGGATTAGTAGAACAATGTTAAATCTACTTACAACAGTAATAAAAAAACTTACAAATTAAATGGCTAAATTTTTAAAAACTGGGTTATGGAATGCAAATGGGCTAACTCAACATGCAGATGAAATAAAAGCATTTTTCTACAGTCGCGCGTAAAATGACTAATTACTATATTCAAATGAAATCGTAAAGTCGACAAATGCCGAGGATTGTTACTTTACGCTCTAGCGCGAAAAAGGAATCTTTTTCGCTCGCTTATTTAATCAAACCACGCCCTCCGAATTAACTCAATTGGTGAATAATTAACAATTTATCAGAATAAAAATTAAATAAAATTATATGAAAATTGTCAAAAATTTTGAAATATGGTCAAAAGTAGTCAATAATTGTCAATTATTATCAAAAACTGTTAAAAATGGACAATTTTTGTCAAAAACTGTCAAAAATGGTCAATAATTGTCAAAAACTGTCAATAATTGTCAAAATTTTGAAAAATGGTCGAAAATTGTCAAGAATTAAAAAAAAAATTTGAAAAATGGTCAAAAATTGTCGATAATTGTCAAAAATTTGAAAAATGGTCAAACATTTTCAAAAATTGTCAAAAATGGTCAGTTGTCAAAAATTTTGAAAAATTGTCAAAGATGGTCAAAAACTATCAAAATTGGACAATAATTATCAAAATTGGTCAATAATTGTCAAAATCTATCAAAAATGGTCAATAACTTTGAAAAATGGACAATAATTTTGAAAAATGGTCAATAATTTTCAAAAATGGTCAATAATTTTGAAAAATGGTCAAAAATTTTGAAAAATTGTTAAAATTTTTGAAAAATTGTCAAAAATGGCCAATAATTATCAAAAACTATCAAAAATTGTCAAAAACTGTCAAAAATGGACGAGGATTGTTACTTTACGCTCTAGCGCAAAGGAATCTTTTTCGCTCGCTTATTTAATCAAACCACGCCCTCCGAATTAACTCAGTTGGTGAATAATGAACAATTTATCAGAATAGAAATTAAATAAAATTATATGAAAATTATCAAAAATTTTGAAATATGGTCAACAATTGTCAAAATTGTCAAAAATGGTCAATTTTTGTCAAAAACTGTCAAAAATGGTCAATAATTGTCAAAAACTGTAAATAATTGTCAAAATTTTGAAAAATGTTCGAAAATTGTCAAGAATTAAAAAAAAAATTTGAAAAATGGTCAAAAATTTTCAAAAATTTTCAAAAATTGTCAAAAATTGTCAAAAATGGTCGATAATTGTCAAAAACTTTAAAAAAAAATTTGAAAAATGGTCAAACATTTTCAAAAATTGTCAAAATAGGTCAATTGTCAAAAATTTTAAAAAAAAATTTAAAAATTGTCAAAAATGGTCAAAAACTATCAAAATTGGACAATAATTATCAAAATTGGTCAATAATTGTCAAAAATTGTTAAAATTTTGTAATATAGTCGATAATTGTCAAAAACTATCAAAAATGGTCAATAACTTTGAAAAATGGACAATAATTTTGAAAAATGGTCAATAATTTTCAAAAATGGTCAATAATTTTGAAAAATGGTCAAAAATGGCCAATAATTGTCAAAAACTATCAAAAATGGATAATTATTGTAGAAAATTGTCAAAATATTGAAAAACAGTTGATAATTGGCAAAAATTGTTGAAGTTCTTGAAATATGGTCAAAAATGGTCAACGATTGTCAAAAATGGTCGAAAATTTGGAAAAATGGTCCATAATTGTCAACAATTGTCAATAATTGTCAATAATTATCAAAAATGGTCAATAATTTTGAAAAATGGTCTAAAATATTGAAAAATGGTCAAGAACTATCAAAAATGGTTAAAAATTGTCAATTATTGTTAAAAATTGACAATTATTGTCAAAAACTGTCAATAATGGTTGAAAATTGTCATCATTTTTAAAAATGGTAAAAAATTATCAAAAATCTGGAAAAATGGTCACTAATTTTAAAAACAGTCAAAATGGTCAATAATAGTTAAAATTTTGAAAAATGGTCAATAATTGTCACAATTTTGAGAAATGGTCAATAATCGTCAAAAGTTGTCAAAATTTTGAATATATAAATAAATAATACGAGCCGTTTCCGAAAATCGATTTAAACACGTAATTTATAAAATCGATTTTTTTATACTATAAAAATCAATAACTAAAAATCGATTATAAGAAAATAATAATCGATTTATATAAAAATCGATTATTTTTTAACATCCCTAGTCAGTAGATCTTTTTAAGGTTAATCATGATGAATAGCGAAAATGACGATTATTCTAGCACTCCTAAGATAATATAAAAAACTGTTTTAATTATTAAATGGGCGACTGTAGAAAAAATTATGTACGTTTTTCGAGCGTAAAGTAAAATTGCCGCTTTCGAAAGATCGCCGCGCTCCGCTCCGCGTCGCGCGGCAATCTGTTACTTTACGCTCTAAATACACAAATAACTATTTTTAATATCTGTAATATTTTACATTTTTTAAGTTCACGTGAGATTTTCGATTATCCTACCCCCCCCCTCCTCGGGCTCACATAATTAATGGATGCCCCCATATCTAAAACATTGATAGTTTAGGAGTTGTTAACAAAAAACTTTTATAATTTTTTTCGTGCTGGAATACATTACAATAAATTTTTTTAGAGATCATTCCGAATCCAATGATCTATGGCTCATATTTTTAAGAGCTTTATCACTATTTATCACGGATTTGAACTTGTGATGAAAAATAATCGTCTACAGTCCAGAGCTAGAAATTTCGTTAGCAGTTCTTAACTCATGTACGGTAAATTTTCAAAAATTTTCAAAAATTGTCAAAAATGGTCAAAAATGGTCAAAAATGGTCAAAAATTGTCAAAAATGGACAATTATTGTCAAAAATTGTTAAAATTTTGGAAAATGGTCGATAATTGTCAAAATCTATCAAAAATGGTCAATCATTATGAAAAATGGTCAAAAATTCTGAAAAATTGTTAAAATTTTTGAAAAATGGCCAATAATTGTCAAAAACTATCAAAGATGGTCAAAAATTGTCAAAAACTGTCAAAAATGAACAATAATTTTTTTAAATTGTCAAAATTTGGAAAAATAGTTTATAATTGTCAAAAATTGCTGAAGTTTTTGAAAAATTGTCAACAATTTTGAAATATGGTCAAAAATTTGGAAAATGGGTCAAAAATTTGGAAAATGGGTCAAAAATTTGGAAAAATGGTCCATAATTGTCAACAATTGTCAATAATTATCAAAAATGGTCAATAATTATTAAAAATGGTCAATAATTTTGAAAAATGGTTAAAAATTGTCAATTATTGTTAAAAACTGGTAAAATGGACAATTATTGTCAAAAATGGTTAAAAATTGTCATTTTGAAAAATGGTCATAAATTTGGAAAAATGGTCACTAATTTTGAAAAACAGTCAAAATTGTCAATAATTGTCAAAAATGGTCAATAATTGTAAAAATTTTGGAAAAATGTCAAAATTTTGAAAAATGGTCAATAATTGTCAAAATTTTGAGAAATGGTCAATAATCGTCAAAAGTTCTTTCTCAAGCGGCTGTTACTTTACGCTCTAAATACACAAATAACTATTTTTAATATCTGTAATATTTTACATTTTTGAAGTTAACGTGAAACAGATAAAAACAACACTTTTTTTTAATTTTTACTCAATCCGTGGAGACTCGTGTACTTTTTCGATCGAAATAATTGGACACATTGTCATGTCATCTGGAATTTCTGGTAGTGCAGGAAGACAGTCACTGGAAACGTCTACGTTTTCTTTGTCCGAACGACTTTGTATTTTAGGTTTTCTTTCCGCAGTGGGAAATTCTGTGAATTGACTGGTAAAATGAGTAGCGCTCGGCACCTGTCGTAACTCAGAGAATCCGTGCGTAGGGAATAATCGATACGTTGTCTTTTCTTTTAAATACCCGAACCAAGTCGACAAATGCCGAGGATTGTTTCTTTACGCTCTAGCGCAAAAAAGGAATCTTTTTCGCTCGCTTATTTAATCAAACCACGCCCTCCGAATTAACTCAATTGGTGAATATTTAACAACTTATCAGATTAAAAATCAAATAAAATTATATGAAAATTGTCAAAAATTTTGAAATATGGTCAATCATTGTCAATTATTGTCAAAAACTGTTAAAAATGGACAACTTTTATCGAAAACTGTCAAAAATTGACAATTGTTTAAATTTTTAAAAATGGTCGATAATTGTCAAAAATTTTTGAACATTGTCAAAAACTATCAAAAATTGTCAAAAATGGATAATTGTCGAAATTGGTCAATAATTGTCAAAAATTATCAAAATTTTGAAAAACTATCAAAAATGGTCAATAATTTTGAAATATAGTTGAAATTTTTGAAAAAATTGTCAAAATGGCCAATAATTGTCAAGAACTATCAAAAATTGTCAAAAATGGACGATTATTGTTAAAAATTGTAAAATTTTTGAAAAATAGTTGATAATTTTCAGAAATTGTTGAAGTTTTTGAAATATGGTCAATAATTATCAAAAATGGTCTAAAATTTTGAAAAATTGTGAAAATGGCCAGAAACTATCAGAAATAGTTAAAAATTGTCAATTATTTTTAAAAACTGTCAAAAATTGACAATTATGGTCAAAATGGGTCAATTGTCAAAAATTGTTAAAATTTTGAAAAATGGTCGATAATTGTCAAAAACTATCAAAAATGGTCAATAAATTTGAAAAATTGTCAAAATTTTGAAATTTTTTTAAAAATTGTCAAAATTTTTGAAAAACTATCGAAAACGGTCAAAAATTGTCAAAAACTGTCAAAATGGTCAAAAATTGTCAAAAACTGTCAAAAATGGACAATTATTGTTAAAAATTGTCCAAATTTTGAAAAATAGTTGATAATTGTCAAAAATTGTTATTTTTTGAAAAATTGTCAAAAATTTTGAAATATGGTCGAAAATGGTCAATAATTGTCAAAAATAGTCATAAATTTGGAAAAATGGTCCATAATTGTCAACAATTGTCAATAATTATAAAAAATGGTCAATAATTTTGAAAAATGGTCCAAAATTTTGAAAAATGGTCAAAAATGGTTAAAAATTGTCTATTATTTTTAAAAACTGTTAAAAATGGACAATTATTGTCAAAAACTGTCAAAAATGGTTAAAATTTCTCATCATTTTGAAAAATGGTGAAAATTATCAAATATTTGGACAAATGGTCACTAATTTTGAAAAACAGTCAAAATGGCCAATAATTGTTAAAATTTTAAAAAATTGTCAATAATTGTCAAAATTTTTTTGAAATGGTCAATAATCGTCAAAAGTTGTCAAACTTTTGAAAAATAGTCAATAAATAAAACGAGCAGTTTCCGAAAATCGATTTAAACACGTAATTTATAAAATCGATTTACTAAAAATCGATTAATATTACTATAAATATCGATAAATAAAAATCGATTATAAGAAAAGAAAAATCGATTATAAGAAAATAATAATCTATTTAAATAAAAATCGATTATTTTTCAACATCCCTAGTCAGTAGAACTTTTTAAGGTTCATCATGATGGATAGCGAAAATGACGATTATTCTAGCACTCCTATTATAACCTAAGATAATATAAAATACTGTTTTAATTATTAAAAGGGCGACTGTAGAAAAAATTATGTGTTTTTTGAGCGTAAAGTAAAATTGCCGCTTTCGAAAGATACTTTACGCTCTAAATACACAAATAACTATTTTTAATATCTGTAATATTTTACATTTTTGAAGTTAACGTGAGATTTTCTATTATCCCCCCCCCCCGGTTTAAATGAGACTTGGTGAGATTTTATTGGTTCCCTCCCCCCTATTCTGAGCTCACATAATTAATGGATGCCCCCATATCTAAAACATTGATAGTTTAGGAGTTGTTAACAAAAAACTTTTACAATTTTTTTCGTGCTGGAATACATTACAATGAATTTTTTTAGAGATCATTCCGAATCCAATGATCTATCGCTCATATTTTTAAGAGCTTTATCACTATTTATCACGGATTTGAACTTGTGATGAAAAATAATCGTCTAGAGTCCAGAGCTAGAAATTTCGTTAGCAGTTCTTAACTCATGTACGGTTAGTATAAGACTATTAAATTCCTAGAGATAATGCTTAACATAACTTAACAAATGTTTTTGAATTCATAATTTTTTGTCCCAGAAATGTCCAGGTCTCTATTTATGCAATAAATATTTGTCTTTTATCGCTAAACTCAATTTTTTCACATAAAAAAAGTCATAAAAATGTCTTCAAAGTATTTCACGGATAACATAAAAAACAAATTATAAAATCACTAAATTATTATTTAACATTTCTTAAATTAATTTAAAACACCGGCACAAAATAGGTATAGACGAGTCGTATTCGTTTACTTATTTTGAAACTATGATATTTGGCATTTCCTTACATACAGACCATGGGCTGTTTTCAGTATAATGTTGTTCAGATTGGTTGTGTTCAATCAAATGACCTCAAATTAACTGATTTCATTGGATATCTACTAGAATCTACGCTGCCATGGATACATTTTGATTTATTTCGATTTTGACGTTTCAAGATATTTAATATTTCAAAATGTCACGATTTGGTCATAATTCTGACGAGAATATTAATGAAATTATAGAAGCAAATATATACCCAGTATTTTTTCTATAAATTAGCAAAAAAATGTCTATTCGAATAACCCTCGAACATTGATAAATGCTCAAAAATTTTATAACCACTTTCTCAAGCTTGTTGCTTATTCGCAATCTGTTATAAAATTTTTTCGAACAATTATCAATGTTCGAGGGTTATTACTATTGATAACAATATTTGACAGTGAAGAGACGGTACTTTATTTATCTACAGAATAAAGTATCAGATAATTAACTATTCCTAAATCTAAAGATATGTTCCAATGAATTAATTTTGTAGACATCGAATCGAACAAAATATTAAAGAACTGCAAAGAGTAATTGAAACTATCAATAAAAATATAGAAATCAGCTCGCGGAAACTGAGGATAGTTCAAAATCAATATCGCGTGAGCGATAATGAAATTGAAGCCTACCAGGTCAATACCGAGTCTTAGTATTCTTCGCACACAAATTTTTGTATTTGGCCACTTTTCAAATATGACATAAGCCAGACACTTCTCTTTTTATCTGCAAACACATACAACTGTGAATTCAGAAATTCATGTCCTCTCTTTTGTTGCCTAATTTCTGTGGAAAAACTTTCGATTTCCATATGGGTTTAAATTATCGTTCTATTTTGGTGCAACTCAATTGCATTGGTCAGTTGCATGATAGGAACTCCCTAACTGCATGCAATTTTGTCGCCGCGATCGAGTCGCAGAGACGAAATTGCATTGTCAGAACAGAGCTTACGTTAATTAGGAGAGAGAGCGAGAGATATAAATAATCTCAATTGCTCCTTATCTACAGCATAGAATAATACTGAAATGGATCAAAAATGGCCGATCTACTTAATCATTTGAAGTGACAGTAGTTGTCAAAATATAGAGTAACTATAAGATTAACAGTCTAGCAGTTATACGTGAATCAATACCATCAAAAATGAATACTAAACAAAAAAAGCCTAGAAAATCGAAGAATAGTATATATACATCGAAAGGAATACGTATAAGCGATGGAGTGGATCAGTGTGATTGCTTGAATTCAGAGTGTCCTGGGTGCTTCTTTCCATGCCCTAACTGCAAATCTCCCAAATGTGGACCAGTTTGCCGTTGCAACAGACGCTTTTGTTACACAGAACTGGTTGAATTAGAGAAAGTTAACGAAGATTAACCAATATATTTATATAGTTATCAATTATGTGAGTTAAAAATTAAAATTAAATTTTTAAAATCTACCTAGCTGCTTTTTTAATTTCTTATTAATACAGAGCCCAAGTAGCATTCAATGTACAAAGCATATTCCTAGTATATTCATAATGTTCAAAATATGTACCAAATATAGCGGGTACATTCCCAATATATTGTTTCAAATCTCAGATTGTATGTCCCCTTCACAATGTACCTACTATAATACCGAGCAAGTGGTGGAGTGGTTACGCTATCGGGTTCAAATCCCAGGTCCGCCAGTCCTGCTATGAGTTTTTTCTCGTAGCAATAGGTACACATACAGTACACACCTCTCAGGTACCTACCACCGTTCCCTCCAACTCCCATCCCCTGAATCAAACAATCCTTGTTTTACACTGAATAGTGTAAAATTACTATTTATTCAAATGACGAAAATAGATTTTCATTTTCTATCTCGTGATTGCATTGGATCGATTTCGATTTTCAAATATTTTATTGTAAAATAACGTCAAAATTTGTAGATGGTTTAAATAATATTTAGATTCATTTGATAAACAATCAATCATTTTATAATCTGAATCGTGTCTAGCAGAAGGTCAAATTAAGACAGTGGCGACATCTCTCCGCCAACATCATTTTGCGGCACAAAATCGTTTACGAGGTTGCGCCTCTTCTTATATTTTATCACCCAACGCTAATATAGATTACGTTTGAAGATTCCTTTACATACATATAATTTATTTTATGCGCCGGGAAGCATCAGAAAATAAACCTATAAAGGACATTCAAAAAGTTCAAGAACGTGTTGCTATTACCACAGGTGTCAGTGTGCATACGATTTAAAATGTTGAAAAGGAGATGAGGCAAATAGAAAATGGGGAATCTTCATCATTTTCTACTCCAAACAAAAAAAGAAAAATATCAAAACCCAAAACAGGCTTGGATAATTGTGATAAAGGTGTTCTAAGAAGATATATTTTGAATTATCAAGTGACCCATAAGAGAGTTACAATCTTGCGCAATATACATAAAATATTTCACGATGAATATGTCTACACAGGTTCAAGGGAAAGCTTAAGAAAAATTATGCATAGCATGGAATTTCGGTGGAGGAAAACTAAAACAAATAGAAAACTTTTAATGGAGAAACCTGATATCATACAAAAAAGATTAAATTTTTTAAGAAATATAAAAAAATTCGGGAAGAAAATCGGTCTATAATATATTCATTCTCCACATACACATAACAAATCTTGGAGTGATGATACAAACGAAGGACTGCGTCAGCCTGTGTCGAAAGGTAAGCGATTAATCATAGTACATGCAGGTAGTGCCAGTGGTTTTGTTCCTAATGCTTGCCTAATATTTCAATCTCAAACCAAATCTGGTGATTATCACGGAGAGATGAATTACAGTAATTATAAAAATTGGGTCGAAGAAAAATTAATACCGAACTTACCGCCAAAAAGTTGTTGTCATTGGTAACGCAACTTACCACAATGTGGAAATTGAAAAGTGTCCAAATTATAATAACAGAAAAGCAGACATGCAAGAATGGCTTAGACAGCGAAATATTATGTTTACACCGGATATGCTAAAAGTTGATTTACACCATTTGATTAAACAGCACAAAGCACAATTTAAAAGGTATAAAATAGATCAGATATTATTAAATATATTATTAAACAGTAATAAATACTATTAATACCTTCATTTACGTCTCCTGAATAATTAAAGAATGTTACTTACCTAATATATATTTTATTCTGGGGTACAGAATTTAGTACTTTGATTATTTACCGTACTAATTCACCAAAGCGCATATCACCCTCTTTGTCATCCGAATACTTCCTCATTTTAACTTCGTGCCTCTCGTACGTTTCTCGACATTCACTTCTGTATTTGCCAAATTGTACAGGTTAAACTGATAAAACCGCAGTTTTTGCACTAAATACAAAAATAATAATCAAAATTTCATTGAAATATTTAAAGGTGACCGAGATAGTTGCAGGTTTTTTCCCCGTTATCGCCGCACAACCCCTGTACTTCCCACTTTCTCGATTTAAACTCGCCAGAACTCAGCAGACGATAGGCGGGGTAAGGAAATTTTCAGTAACCACTGAATCGACGAAGTGAATTTACTTGTCGTTAGATACTGTACGGTGTCCTTTCCAATTAATCTTGCAGATATCACATTGGGAGTTGCTCTTTCTTTCCCTCTTGCTCTTCCTGGTATGGAGTTCCTGTGTGCATGGCAAAACGCTAGATGAAGAGGGTCCTGGTTCTTCGGCTATACTTCGAGATTCCTCAGGAACGTTTGGAGGATTTTCAGAAACATTAGGGTCTGTAACAGTGCGAGACACATCTTTTCCAGGTTCGACTTTTTTCTCCTTTTACGTTTTTTCTCAACCCCTGTCCATGGTGCTCTTTCAACAAATCGACCAAGCTGTTGTCTAAGACTCTTTCGATGTCTGCATCTTCTAGTCCACCAGGAATCCGCTTCAAAACTTTTTCAGGATTTGCAGGATTCAAACCAGTTGCTCTAAATCCTGATTTGAGATTCTCTGCCACATTTTAACTTACCCCTTTCCACAATCTGTCCAGTAGGTTCGGAAATTGTTCTTTCGGGAAACAGCCTTGGAAACGAGACTCCTTTCTCCACTGATCGAGAGTATCTCTCCATTTTCTTTTCATTGAGGCGAATACAGCCACATCAAGGGGCTGCATAAAATGTGTGGCGTTGGCTGGGTAGGGGGTTATGTAGATATTATTTGTACCACATGCCTCTATCACCCTTGGTGAGAAGTGGCTTGCCAGGTTGTCACCAACGAGAACCACTTGGTCGTTATTCTCCCTGGTGGATTCGATGTGAGGCAGGAGAAGCTTGAAGAACCACATTTCGAATCATTCGCTCGCACTGCTCGCATATTTTGTTCCTCGTGGTCCACCTTGCGTCCAGTTGTCATAGATTCAAAGCTTAATATACAACCATTGATGGTAAAAAGTTTCCATTGGCATTTCCACAAACCATTAAACTGATGGTAGCACGTTCGTTTCGTCATAGTTATACAAATTTGAGCTTTACACTTCTCTAATTGCTAAGTCAGTATTATTGAAGAAATTTAAAATTTCATCACGATCCACTGATGCTCTGGATCTCTTTGTTTGAAGCCATTCTGACCCTTAAATTGTTCCTTTTAATAAACGACTGTAAGGTCCTGGAAAGTTATTTTTGAATATTCGAACATTGTTTCCTTGTTTATCCCATAATTTTTTTATTGCGTCACGAATATCAACCCTTGTGAGAGGAAATCCCCAATTTGCTACAACACCCAATGTCTTTGAAATGAGAGCCTCTTCTTGATCACTTAAGACTTTTGGACGACCAACTGATTTCGAGTGTGCACCAAGAAGTCTTCGTCCTAACGTAGTCCGTTCTACTTTGAAAGTTTCAGTTGCTAATTTTCTCGACATACCTGCATTTACTGCGTCTACCGCTTGGCGCAAGGCGTTCTCTGAGTAATTCCGGTAAGTTCTGGCTCCCGGAGTTTTTTTGTTAGTACGAACCATTTTTAATCTTCATTTACCTGTAACAACAGAAAGCCGGTGATAAAACACAAAAAAAACATAACCTAAAATAAAAAATGAATAAAAATACACGTGGTGTGCAAGTTACCCCGGGGTGGGCAAGTAGCCCCAAATTACGATACCTTTGCTAAATTGTCAAATTTTAATTTAAAAATTCTATTATTATTTCCTAGGAATAATTAAATATTTACTAATATTACCTAGGTAGATACTGAATATGTTGCAATATCTAATTTACAAAAAAAACTCAGATTTAATATCTATTTATTATATATTTCTATAAGACTATAACTACATGGGCCTACAAAAAAAAATAATAATGCTCTGACAGACAGGCCTAACATAAATGACGTATATTAGTTTCTAGCAAAGAAGTGTTGTAATGAAGGACTCACTTTGGATGGGGTGTGGTCTGTAAGTGACTTCGATGGATAATCGAAGATGTAGGACTAATCGAAATCTTTAAGAATATTCCAATGTTCAGATCCATAGCAGTGATATTTATTTTAGTTTCATTAACCAAAAATGCAGAGAATTGACATTGACATAGGTACTTCAATCAACAGGTGAAATACCTCTGAAATGGAGAAGGATATGGTTTGCTGATAAATTTATAATTAAAGATTTAGCTATAGCTGTTCAATCGTAATAATGTAAATTAAAGGCAAAACTTAACCAACTTTATTAGAAATACATTTACAACTTTAAAAGTGACAACGGAATCAACGGTCGCATGTCCGTCTCTTGATGATTCGAAAAAATGAATAGAGTCCTGTCTTTTCAACGTCGCTAATTTCACCCCTCGATCACATTCGCAGCGACATCGGTCGGCAGAGCCACGAACACCCGTCTTCGATTAGAACTTACTAGAAGACGCGCACAAAGGATAATAGATGGCCTTAACGCCTCAACAATAGCTAATAGTTCGGTAGCTAGTTGTCTATTAAGCCTGTATCAAGATCAAGATTTCATAGTGAAATTTACAAACGCTTCATTAATAGAGGGTTTGGACAGAGTTTTACATCTATATACACTAGGGTGTGTCATTTTTAGGCCATTATTTTTTTTGCTGCTATACCAAAAAATATGGTAGTATATAGAAAATAAAACATTATGCCGCTGGGCTAAAAGGTTTAGGTCCAATAGCGGCTTAGCTCATCAAAAAATTCGATTTCCCATTTAAATAACACAGGAAATATTTTTCTCCACGATCATCACAGAATTTGACAATTCTGAAATCAAATTTGATTACAGAATGCTGGAATTCTCTCTCTTGAGATTGAAGAAATATTCTGCAGCACATCTGCCCCCATGCAATTTAAATGTATTTACATTCTCTCTCACACTGGTTAGCAATAATAACATTAGCCTTGACGCAGTTGATTGTCATTGTAGTGTCAAAAGTGCCAAAATTATTGCTGTCACGTAACCGTAACCTAACATAACCACACAATTGTTGAAAATACCCCCAATAATGCACCAGTTTTTTATTTCGAGAACTGTACAAATATAACAATTAATACAAAGTAGAATGTTTCTTGGATTATTGAGTGTTTACCTAATATAATAATTGTGATTCAGTTCTGTAATATAAATTAACTTTTGTTCATTTCCACTTAAAAATATATATTTAAAATCTTTGATCGTGGAGAAAGTATAGTCTGCTACTCGGTTAGAATGAAAATTCGTGATGCTCGTGGTTCCTCACGCTCGCCTCCAGCTCGCGCTCGGAACTTTCCACTCGCATCGAATTTTCATTCTAACCTTGTTACAGAATATACTATTCTACTATTGTTTTAAGTGGACTTTTCGTTATTGAAATTTTTTTTCTACAGTCGCGCGTAAAATGACTAATTACTATTTTCAAATGAAATCGTAAAGTCGACAAATGCCGAGGATTGTTACTTTACGCTCTAGCGCAAAAAAAGGAATCTTTTCGCTCGCTTATTTAATCAAACCACGCCCCACGAATTAACTCAATTGGTGAATAATTAACAATTTATCAGATTAAAAATTAAATAAAATTATATGAAAATTGTCAAAAATTTTGAAATATGGTCAAAAATGGCCAATAATTGTCAAAAATGGTCGATAATTGTCAAAAACTTTAAAATTTTTTTGAAAAATGGTCAAACATTTTCAAAAATTGTCAAAAATGGTCAATTGTCAAGAATTTTAAATTTTTTTTGAAAAATGGTGAAAAATTGTCAAAAATGGTCAACAATTGTCAAAAACTATCAAAAATGGTCAAAAACTGTCAATAATTGTCAAAAATTGTTAGAATTTTGAAAAATGGTCGATAATTGTCAAAAACTATCAAAAATTGTCAAAAACTGTCAAAAATGGACAATTATTGTCTAAATTGGTCGATTATTGTCAAAAATGGACAATTATTGTTAAAAATTGTCAAAATTTTGAAAAATAGTTGATAATTGTCAAAAATTGTTAAAGTTTTTGAAATATGGTAAACAATTGTCGAAAATGGTCGAAAATTTGGAAAAATGGTCCATAATTGTCAATAATTATCAAAAATGGTCAATAATTTTGAAAAATGGTCTAAAATTTTGAAAAATTGTCAGAAACTAGCAAAAAGTGTCAATTATTGTTAAAAACTGTTAAAAATGGACAATTATTGTCAAAAACTTTCAACAATGGTTAAACATTGTCATCATTTTGAAAAATGGTTAAAAATTATCAAAAATTTGGAAAAATGGTTACTAATTTGAAAAACAGTCAAAATGGTCAATAATTGTCAAAAATGGTCAATTTTGGAAATTTTGTATTACATATTTTAAAAAGTACATGCTTTAAATAATAAACCTAAGAGAGTCATTTATTAACAATTTATCAGAATAAAAATCAAATTAAATTATATGAAAATTGTCAAAAATTTTGAATCATGGTCAATAATTGTTAAAATTTTAAAAAATGGTCGATAATTGTCAAACATTGAAAAAAAAAATTTAAAAATGCCCAAAAATTTTGAAAAATTGTCAAAAATGGTCAATTAACAAAAATTTTAAAAATGGTCAAAAATTTTCAAAAATGGTCAAAAATTGTTAAAATTTTGGAAAATGGTCGATAATTGTCAAAATCTATCAATGGTCAATCATTATGAAAAATGGTCAAAAATTCTGAAGTTTTTGAAAAATTGTCAACAATTTTGAAATATGGTCAATAATTGTCAAATATGGTCAAAAATTTGGAAAAATGGGTAAAAATTTGGAAAATGGGTCAAAAATTTGGAAAATGGGTCAAAAATTCGGAAAAATGGTCCATAATTGTCAACAATTGTCAATAATTATCAAAAATGGTCAATAATTTTGAAAAATGGTTAAAAATTGTCAATTATTGTTAAAAACTGTTAAAATGGACAATTATTGTCAAAAATGGTTAAAAATTGTCATCATTTTAAAAAATGGTCATAAATTTGGAAAAATGGTCACTAATTTTGAAAAACAGTCAAAATGGTCAATAATTGTCAAAAATGGTCAATAATTGTTAAAATTTTGAAAAATTGTTAAAATTTTGAAAAATTGTCAAAATTTTGAAAAATGGTCAATAATTGTCAAAATTTTGAGAAATGGTCAATAATCGTCAAAAGTTCTTTCTCAAGCGGCAATCTGTTAGTTTACGCTCTAAATACACAAATAACTATTTTATTGTAAATCAACATATACTTAGATAGAATGTTAGTTAGTATCAGAAACACATTTGACCAACAGAAGTTATTTCAGATTACCCAAATACACAATATACAATACTCAACTCCCAGACGGTACCACCCATGGAGGAACGTCGATAATCATCAAAAACACCATTAAAGAGTTTGCTAAACATAATAAACAATACATACAAGCCACTACTATAGAAATTGAAGACTGGTATGGACCACTAACAATAAGTGCTGTATTCCTCCAAAACATAACATAAAAGAAGAATTTGAAAATTTCTTCAATACACTAGGTAATCGCTTCATTGCTGGAGGAGACTATAACTCGAAGCATACCCATTGAGGGTCACGACTAACTACACCTTAAGGTAGACATCTGTATTTGGCCATACAAAATGGTAACCTAAAAGCATACTCCACTTGAGAACCAACTTACTGGCCTACAGATCCAAAAAAACAACACAACCAGATTTAGTAGACTTCTGCGTCACAAAAGGTATTCCAAATAACCTAATTACACTCAAATCATGTCTTGTCATCCGACCACTCACCCATTTTAGTCCAACTGAGCACTGACGCGATAGCAAAACCGAAGCCCTCATACCTAGGCAACATGTATACTAAATGGGAAGAATTCCGAATGACATTCGATAATAAAATTGATCTGAATATGACTTTAAAAACAAAAGAAGATATTGATGAAGCAGTTGAAAAATTTACAATAGCTATACAAGATAGTATTTCGAAAGCTACCCCTAAGAAACAGGCAAAAAACAGCAATGAGGAATTACCTATTATAATAAGAGAAAAAATAGCTATAAAACGTAGATACATGAAAATCTGGCAAAATACACGAGAACCTCAAGATAAAACGAAACTCGATAGATCACAACAAGAGCTAATAAGAATGGAATACAAAAATGCTGGGATACACAGATACCTGACTAACTTAACGGCAACGGAAACTACGGATTACTCATTATGGAAGGCAACAAAAAAATAAACCAACCACAACTCTATAATCCCCCACTTCGGACAGAAGAAGGTAAATGGGCTAAGACTAGTAGTAGTATCTCTATCGTTCAACCTGTGTGCAACTCTTTATTAAAATGATTTGACATATTTATATGATAGTGTATCCCTTCCTAAGTCGAATGTACCCGGCAGTATGAAAATAGTGACGGGGGGAAGGGTGGGGGGGGAGCATTTTTGTTAAATTAAAAAAAAACAATTTATTCCCCAGGAACTAAGTAGAAGTAAGGGGACACCATAGATCTTTTAGGTCTCAGTGAATGTCACCCCAATATACATACATACCCAAACTTCGTTGAATGACTCGTCACAAATAATGTTCTTGGTGTCATCATAGTTCTGGGTCCTACGTCC